>OW026420.1:20005000-21205000 GCA_932274075.1 Diarsia rubi | reverse complement strand
TACGACTCAATAAATCAAAGTTCAATAGAATATATTATTTGCGAAAGTTTAGAATTCACCCCTCGGAGACGCTGTTGCATCGACTTGAGTTCAAGTGAGACGTAACTTATAAGTTTTATAACTTAGAACTAGATTGAGGCGAATACAAAAGCTTTTTGTTTGTGGCAGAAAGAATCTCTTAAACTAGGTACCACCTAATTTGAATATGCTATTAAGCTTTTGCTAAAATTATTTACTTCTTTCTGTCTTTTTTTACAAGGTGCAGTCAGTCTTTTAAGAATGCCGTTTATTTTGAAAGTATTTAAACTAATAGATTAGGGATTTCCTTAAAAGCTTTCGGATTGTGACTGCAAGTGTGCTATGTAATTGTGGGGCATTTTAAGTATTCCAATTTGAAATGAAACAGTATTAAAGTACTTTTGTTTTATTCAGTCTCTCAAAGCATGATTTACTTTTATTAATCTTCCGATTATTCTGCGCTCGTAGCGTAACGTTACACTATATTATTATGGGTTATTGGAGAGTTCGTAGAGAGATTAATTAAGTACTATTATCACGTTTTATCAATAACCTCCTTTGATTGCTGTAGTCATTATTATAAGTTTCGTTATAACGACTAGATTCACTAAGAATATTCTGCGCATATTAGGTGGTAGGAATGTTTTCTGACTAAAAAATATATGATTCTTTTTAGACCGTCTGTTGGATTAAGGAAAAATATTGCGTGTTTTTTGTTTTATCAAATTAATAGAAATTGACGAAAATAAAACATGTCACCGATCAGGAGTGGGGGCTTGTGACGTCACTTCATTTTTAAAAATGTACCAAGCTGTGACATCACACGACTTTTCGAAGCACTGTATCGTCTTCATTTTTTGTTTATGTGAAAACAACAAAAATATGTGTCCAATATTTTTTGGTAATCTCTCTGACGGACTAATTTCATTTTTTTTTTGTCAAACCCTATTATCACTGCTGTTGTTTCCTGGATTATTAGTGTGTTATTTAGTATTTATTTTTATTAAGTTTATTATTTAATCACTCTTCGTGAAAACTTAGCCCCAAAGAGTTCAAAAAAGGCTCAGCAGATGAAATAGGAAAAATACCCAAAACAAATAATAAAATAAGTTTTGTAATTGGCTATGTAGAGAGCAGTGTAGCCCAATGGTGGCGGCCCCGACCTACGAACAGTAATTTACTTTGTGCAATTTAATTCTTCACGGCTGCTCTCAAAACGGTGAAGGAAAACATCGTGAAGATACCGGTCTTAGGACCAAAAAATTCGAAGACATGTGACATTTACCAATCCGCACTGTGCCCCCATTTCTCTCCTAGAGTGGAGGCCTGAGTCCCTGCAGTGGGAACATTATAGGCTGATGATGATGGTTATGAATTGTTCACTAGCGTGTAGGTGATGCTACTAAAGTGCTGCTACACGTGGCCGCGGTGTCTTGTTACAAGGATCGTGGCAATGACCTGGAACTTGGGAATATGTGTCTTATGGTTTTCTTTTTGTTATGACATTGAATGTTCAGAAAAATAATTGGGCTGTTAGTGGTGGTTTTTAGTCAGTAGAAGTCTGACACTCCCTTTCGCTCTGCCTAAGAGCGAGGGGGTTATTTGATGATTTCCAATCCCCCAAAAAAAAGAGGGATTGAAGATTCTTCTCTTACAGTACGAATATAAACACTACCACACAAGCCCAAAGTTCATTGGCGATTTCTGTACGTACGCTAAAAATCAACAAGAACTACGTTTAAAAAAAAATACAGTGTTTAACAGTTCGTATAACTTTTACTGAATTCGAAAAGACATTAAAATCTCAGCCGTACAACAGAGTATTTCACCAATATGAAAGAAAAGAAGAAAGAAAAGAAAGAATATAAAGAAAGAAGAAAGAAGTAGTAGTATATTAAGATCTTGTACCTACCATATACTCAGAAATAAATACTATTCTATTCTATTCTATAAAATCTATCTTCAGATAGATTTTCAAAAACGAATGGACACGTATTTTTTCTTTTTTCACTTAAACAAAAGATGAAGACGATACAGTGCTTCGAAAAGTCGCGTCAAGTCGTGTGACTAAAAGCCCCCACTCATGATCTTTGATACGTTTTATTTTCGTAATTTTGTATTATTTTCATAAAATTTAAAACACGTATCCAATATTTTTCGACAATCTAACAGACTAATTAGATTTTTTTGGTGAAATACCCTATTGTAAAATTCATTGAAATGCTAACTAAAATTGAAATAATATGTACGACTGCAAGCCATAAGCCATGCACCGAGAATTGCAAATGAGAGGTGAGTCTCGAGCCCCCCGTGGGGCAGCGGCGGGTCATTCACCCCTCGCAACTGGGTCACAGGGCTACAAGGTGCGCGTACCTGGTATTACTTCCATTGATTAAGCTTTTACTGTTCAAGGTAGTTCGTTTTTATTTCGATGCTTAGCGAATACCGTGAGCTTTGAAAAAAGCTATGAAATATGCATACATGGTACTCACAAACAAAGACTAAAAATCTTGAAAGACGATGGGGATAGAAATATGTTTTAAATTTGTTTAAATTCAAACGCATTGTTTCCTTAATCTGTAAGAAACTTGCAAAACGAAACGATTCAAAGAATTGAGAGGCAATGCTGAATAAAAACCGGCTGTGAAAATATTTACCTACAAGTTGATGATATCGAAGTTTCACACGCTTCGCTCGGTTGGAAGTACCTATAATTTCCTGATTTTATACGCTTGGTAACTAATATATTTTTTGAAGATATCTCAGCAGACTCAAGGATGATTAAAACGATCCTCAGACAGTTTTCAAAGACGCCCGATTAATTAATACGCCTTTTAATATCGCTCTTTTTAATTAATAGTAACCTTGGCATAAAAATACCGTTTCATTGACAGGATAGAGAAAATAAAATTTCAAAGCTTACACGAGGGATAAAAAGGGAAAAAAATACGAATAATATACGGGGAAAATATCCTCCACGACACTCTGAAACATTATGGACTGCTAAAACATTAAAGATTTTTGTTGTGATTTTATGATTTGGAAAAGATAACAAGACAGCCTACTTTGAGCTAAATATTACCTATTTGCGGTAATATTTAGCTCAAAGTAGGCAAAACACAAGTTTCCACAAATAAAATGTAGGTTATAACCGCATCAAGATTAAGGCTGAAAATATGAGAATGAACCGGAATCCGAAAATATGTGTGGAAATTGTTTGTTAGACATTTGACATGAAGGAATGAGGTAAACGTCGCCGTCGTAAAGAATGTTTCGAGAACGAGTGTGGTTGACTATAAGTGCAACGGAATACAAACATTAAATTAAACTGTGTGAAAGGCGATAAATATTTCAGAGGAATGATGATGTCCCTAAATTGAATGGATGAATGAATGAATGATTTATTTGCAAGAATATAGGTTTTTTACATAAGTTCTAAATATACACAATAAATGAGTTTCACTATACTCGGCATTTCAGCGATACAAATATTTAGTTTACAAAGTCACCACCACTTATAAAGTTACATTAAACATTTCCACATAATCAACTTTAACGTAAACGTTACGTCTTGCGACGATATTACTTTATGCGTTAATCGAGCACTTTATATCTATATAAAGTTATGTACCAAGCTCTTTGAAGACGTTCCTAGTATGTTCACGACGTATTTATAGAGGGAATCGGCAGCAACCTCAAAGGTTTAGTGGAATGTGAAATATTCGAACTATGTCTGATATATTCTTGGAGATACTTTTGACTTAATCTTGCATATTCGTCTGTCATGTAAGGTCTTTGTAACCAAAATATATTTATAAAAAATAAAAATAGAAGAAAGGTATCAAAATAAAGAGTTTTAAAAGGAGATTACAAAAATATATAATACTTATATGTTGAAAAGAAATTCAAAGTCACAAATCCTATAAAGAAACACAAAAGTTAAATCATCTGCGAAGAATTTTACGCGACCAGCGAAAGAACCAACACAAAAGAACTAAAAAGTTGGAAATAAAAAATAGTAGTTAAAAAACTAAAAAACCCGACTGAAAAAACTGAAGAGCAAAAAACAAGCACATTTTAAATTAGACAAAACTTGGAAGCAGGCGGGGTTCATTTGAATATTAAATTATGAAATGAAAATAGAATTGACCCTGGTTTTTTTATTTTTTTAACTACTATTTTTTTTGTAAAAGATTTTGTATGTGTGACTACAACAGACGGGTTGACAACAATAGATTGACTCTCTATTATTTAGGACTTAAACGTAACTGGTAAACAGTGATAGTACGATAGGTATAACTGTGATTAACTCTTCGGAAAATTTAGACATGATTATGTAATGTAAATAAACTTCAGTATTGTTTTTAAAAATCTTACCAGTGTCCAAGATATACGGCTCTAATCTGTTAGAATTATTAAGACATATTTCAGAGGATAATAATATTATGCTGATGAAGACATGTCAAAGTCCATGTCACAACTCACACACACTCACTCATAACATAATAGTAACAACTTTACTCCAAAGTTCACGAAAATTAAACTCAATGCGAGTTCGAAACCCCCAAAAGGATTAAAATCGTGACTTATTTACGTCATGCGCATCTTGAACCCACAAGGTCATAATATACATAATAATAATTAAAATCGCAAAGTTTGATACCCTTATAATTACGAAAATACCTTTTTCTTTTTTTTTTTTTTTGGTGGGTGTAAAATCATCGAATAACCCCTCCCGCTCTTGGGCAGAGCGAAAGGGAGTGACAGACTTCTACTGACTAAAAACCACCCATGTTCCTTCTTCGCCCTCTATGTCGAGGCCGCGATAACCGTTGGACTACCCGCGGCCCCGACAGGCGTCGGCCCTTTCGGGCCCCTCCCATGTTGCTGACATCTCTTTGAGGCGCGCGTGGAACACGAACGCGCCTTCGACACGGCCTGTTTTCGTCGTGAGACGGACGGACGGCGAGTTAGCCCATCACTCACCGTCCACAGGCCCGCGTCTACGGTGGCCGGAGGTCATCGCGGGACCCCCGACGCCCGGAGCGCCTCCCGCGGCGGCTGGGACGAGAGGTTCTCACCCTCTCGCGTTCCGCCACCTCCTTCGCCAGCATCACTGCTTCGCAGAAGGAGGCGACGGCGTCCCATTCCTCCTCGCCCCGGACCATGGCTTGCACCAGGGCCGGGCGCGAACCAGGGCCGGGCGCGAGTTACGAGAATACCTCACTTGAACTTTCATAACATAAACACAGTGAAAGCGGTGTCAACTGCCTCTACAGGAGACAACGCTCGTGTAGGTACGTCTAAACTCAGAAGAGGAAATACAGTCATTATCGAAATGACCTGATGAATAAATGTAGATGAGGCAAAAGAAGTATGGAAGGTGTTCTTTTATTTCCAACTTTTGGCCATGTGGGGAAAAAGACGTAAGTTTATGTACTTATTTAGTTATATTGAAAAAAACTGGCCAAGTGCAATGCGGACTTGCACATGAAAGGTTTCATATCGATTGTTGTAGATATTGAGAGAATTTCCATGTTATTTTAGCACCATAGACTTTTTATAGGTTGAAGTAATGACGTTTTTTTTTTAATTTTAGGCTCAGTAGTTTCGGAGATAAAGTGGGGGGGTGGTCGGACAGACACATGAGGTACGGAACCCTAAAAAGAATTAATCTGAATGATTAAAATGTGTGCAAATTCGCAAACAAGAGCCATTTGATTTATAAACCTCTACTGCAGGTATTTTTTTATGACAGTGGACTAATCCTCGAGAAAATTGAATTGAATTGGAAAACGTTGTAGTTTTTACTCCCTAAAAAATGTCAGCGTTGGAAACTATCAATCCACTTTGGTTTATATTTAGCATCGCAAACGTTCGAAAAATAGTGCAACGATTGCACTATATTGAGTGTATACTCGTATTTAAATATTAACAAAGATGTACAGAACATGCCTTTTCCCAGAACACCATATTTTCTTCCATCTAAAACAAAACATATCAACATTTGCTATAGTTTATTGGTAACTAAGTTATTATTAATACGAATCAACTGACACATTTCAGATCTCTCTAGGGAAAGAGTCGTGCAGTAAAATACGAACGAAGCTAGCCGATGGGAACAAATGGAACCTAGTTAGGTATACCGTCCCCTAGCGGGGCTGACTTAGGCTGGACCCACTAAAGTTTTGTTAGGTTTTAATGGGTTTTCAATGACATGTTAGATAACTTCAGTGGTTTTAATTGGTATCTTAAGGCTGGCAATGGATCTAACTTGAGTCTGATGTGTGTTGTGTCTGAAAAATCACCATTTTTTTACAATTTAGATATTTTTTTTATAATTTAAATTTATACTTTCACATAGGGTGGGTAGAAGCAGCAACATTCCAACAATAGAAATGTCCTTTTAGAAAGTTTCTCAATAAAAAGAGATCATCATTACAGGTACCTTCCGGGCACGCTCGTTCCATCATAAACCTCATTTATCACTTTTCATCATCCTCGATCCAGGTTAACAACTAGCCCATTTAACTAATTTTCAAATAAAAAAATCTCTTATTTATCGTGGTGCCAAGCTACTTACATAACGACCGATTCAGTACTTCAGACGTAAAAAGTTGCAGACGAATAGGATTACTTTCCAATTGTACTTATATACCTAGATCTTTTGTACTTTGACGCCTCGACATTGTGAGAGATCTACATTCAATTTGCTTTTCGCAACTTAAACGGTTTCAAGAACTAAGTAATAATTATCACCTACTTGAACGTGACTACTTGAACGTACGTCGGGAATGATAAAGTGAACATTTTCAAAATTCCTCGAAACATTAAATGTTAAAATTTAAAACGGAATAAAGATAAATTAAGAGATGTCTCAACACATTGCTCGTAATTTTCTGAATTGCCTGAGTAAGTTCGACTTATGGGCATAAAATGAGAATAGAAAATATATTATATATGAACAGTCGAATCTTTTTTTCGATTATGCCTTCGTATTTTTTTTTATACCATAACGTGTTAGCAGTGGTGGCCCAGTGGTGGCCCCGACTTACGAACAGTAGGTCGTCGGTTCGAACCCAGGCAAGCGCATTACTTTGTGTAATTTAAACCATCACCGCTGCGAAAACGGTGCACGGGCATCAAAACTGCGAAAGAAAACATCGTGTGGAAACCGGCATGTCTTAGAATCAAAAAATTGGAAGACATGTGACATCTACCAACCTGCACTGGACCCGCGTGGTGGATTATAGCCCATCCTTCTCCTAGACAGGAGGCCTGAGCCCCTGCAGTGGGAACATTATGGGCTGATGATGATGGTGATGATAACGTGGATGGGTGAGACACACTGAGAGCCTTCTATTTTACAGAAAGCACTTAAAACTGTTGGCGGTGACAGTCTTTCTCACATCATTAACAGACGACAGTCTAATAACCAGCTGCCTTCCTAAGGGGTAGCCCGTTGGTATCTGTGTTGTGCATAGGACAGACACGCAGTTGCACCATCTACAATCCTCGTAATCAACCGTATCTTGTTAAACTGGAAGCTGACCCCAGCTTAGCTGAGAAAACGCTGGAAAAACTCAAGACGATAAACTGATGATAAACTTTGTTCTCAATATTCAGGGATAGACTAAGTATCTGAACAATGAATATAATTGTTATTTAATCACATACAAAACTGATACAAACAAAACGTGTCCAAAATTAAATTAATACAATTATTCTCCGAAAGATAAAATTAGAATTCGTTTATTCACAAAATTATAAAATTAGAATCGCGTCTGTTAACACCCCAATTACTTCTGACAAACGTTACGCGCTGGCCCATTGTGTAATGTGTCACAACATTCAAATTCTTCAATGGAATCTCCTACATATTTTAACGCAGAAAAGACAGGGATTTCTTTGTGAATCAATTTCTTTTTTTAGCTTTTTTGTAATATAAAATTGGAAAGGACTGTCTGAATGTCATATAAATTATGTAGGTGGCTCTATGATTATTGCATGCCTAAATGTTTTATGTAAAAGCTTTGAAATATAATTGTTATTGGGTTTTTTTTTCTAATCACTAGAGTAGTTTTTAATTATTATTGAGCCATTAAAAATGTAATATACATTAGATTAGAAGTTAAGTCACGCGTAGCAGTGTGCTACGGCGTAGCAACGGTGAAGCTACGGCGTAGCGCTGTTGGTTTGAAAATAATTATTTAATAACTGTTTTTTTTTTTACCAAAAGTGGTATTTCTACATTCTAATCAAGTATAAAACATTACCATTACTTCATAAAAAGTTCACAAACCCTACCAAAAAAAGGTACAGTCATCGTTTCCCGAAATACGAAAACTCAAGTCATTTAATTCATAAATCGCAATTAAGAAACGTCAATGACCTCCATTATCTTTACGGCATCGAGCAGACAATCGCGTTACACTTACATTAATTAATAGGCACCTACCTAGGTACCTACGTAAGATCACTGACGTCAGAAAGGTTTAATGACACACGTTTTATTTGAGCCTTGGCGGTCTAGTCATCGCAAACGCTACTGAGCTTGAGGTACTGGGTTAGATTCCCTAAATAAAATTAGGTTTTTTTTTTAAATATATATGGTTTTTTTGTCAGAAAATGTTCAGTAGCATCCCGAAATTTGGACTTGTGCTCAGTTGATGGCAATAGAATCAAAACTCGTGATATGTGAATGTGCTATATGTTATATAAAATAAGTTCACGAGACACTTGTATTACAAGCTGCATGGGGTATATCCATTATACCCATTGATGTACCCTACACTATTTGTTCTGGGTATGGTAGGGTATAACACTCTAAGAGTACGACGGGAGTTTTCGCTCGTAGTGTATGTAGTGAAGCTACTGCGTGGCGTGGCGCATAACCCGGGAGTGCTGCGACACCTACAGCTGTACGTGCCCGACCGGTACGTGTGGAGGCGGAAACGCCCCCCCCTGCTCGCTGTGCCTGCGGCCGTAACCAACTTACTGGCGAGAACTCCTCTCACTAGAGCCATACGCGTGGTGAATGAGGTTCACGAGAGGGTTGATGTATTGTGGTGCAACTTGAGTGAATTCGCAAAAGTTACACTATATGTAATAAGTTATTTAGATTAAGATTTATTCTCTTTTTTTTATTTTAATTAGGTATAAGGTGTAGATTTAAGATTCAGTTAGTAAGGCCACACTGTCGCATTGGATCATAGATCTGTAATGATAGTGTAGGTAAGGTTGTCATAAATAAATAAATAAAATAATTTTACCTAACTCTTCGAAGAATATAAGGCATAATGTTATGTTATGTGTTATGAATACGTGAGATCAATCACGTCAGAAAGGACCTTAATTGAAAGATTGATGTGATCTGTCTTGTGGGGCCACGCTTGACTGCGTGAGGTAGAGGGTGCATGTCGATAGAGTTCACGTCAACTTCTAAGTCTAGAATATTTATATTAAGATTTCGTCACAACATTTCTATCACATTTTTGTGAGCAGTGGTGATGGAATCATTTCAATCTGTGAGCAAATCAGCCTTTTACCTGACGAAATATTTTCTTCGTAAAATATATCAAACTGCAATTTTCGATATGTCTGCTATGTTTTCTCGTAGCATAGATTCAAACCTTTATCCTGAAAAGAAAAGTGGTACTTATATTAGTCTTATGCTTTCATATGACGTATAGATATTGCATATATGACTTATGAAAAGGTCATCCCTTTGCTCCGCATTCCCTTGCTTAGATCAACACAATGTCGTCTCCACTCCTGGAGGTGGGCGCTGATGGCCGCGACACAGTATTACATATTATACTAATGCGGTTGTTAAAACAAACTTTTGTAAATATGTTTTTTGTTCCAATAAATATTTTTGTTTTTATTTAAAAGACATTTCGCGGCCATTTCATCACAGCTCTTTAACTCATCGATTGATTATAACCAGTCGGTACCTCTTCGATTACAACTTTTCTAAAGAATGTATTACGTATTCACACCAATCCGAACGTAAAAGTTCAATGACATTCAAAACAAACTTCCTTCAACTCTTAACGAGTTTTATCGTGTCTGTGAACCGGTGAACTTGCACGAGATTATGACGATATTTTACAGATAAAAACGTAATGCCGTACTAATTCATGTTAATGAGACGGCTAGCACGGTCCGTATACGGACCGGACCCGAGTCTGACAACCGGGAGGAAATTATTACTGTGTAAACTTTGACTATTAGTCAAATGAAAATCTAATTAAGGAAAAATACTCTGTTTGTCGAGCAGTAGTGCACAGTGGTTACGGCCCCCGGACTTACAAGAGGTCTTTGGTCGCGAATTCGATTCCAGACAGTTGTTTTACTTTGTAATTATGTATTTTATTTGTCATGAGGAAAATCCTAGGCCCGTGTTGTGAATCACTGCCAAGTCCCTCTTAGAGAGGAGGGCTGTACTAAGGCAGTAGATTTTAAAGTGTGAACAGATATTTTATGTTCAAGAAATTTCTCTGTGGCCAAGTATTAATATTGAGGTTAATCTATCCCAAAGGCTTAAGAAAAATCAACGTGGCCCTACAAACATGTTGTGTAGTTCGTTAATTTGTCCACTGAGATTTTGGGCTAAATTGACAAACAATAGACTTGACTGCTACAAGTAAATGAAGACTACAAGACTTGAAGATTAGAAGACTACTCTAACAGATTTCGACAGCTTTTAACCGTTAACAAGGTGCATTAAACTACACGTTTACGTTTTTATAATCTTGCAGTCCTAAGTCTCATTTACAGATAATTTGAATATAAAACAGTGATTGTATTCTGCAACACATAAATCATCAAAATTAAGTTATGATTCATAAGCTTAGATATATTTTATTTAGTTAACTCTTATCGCAGCTGTGTTTAATCTAAAACTTTAAACTAACAAACAGCTGCATAACAAAACAATAATTACAAAACCAATAGCGTTATAAGTTAAGTCAACTAATTTCATAATAATTTTCAATCAAAGATGTACATAGTAAGTTTTGACAAGTAACCGATCAATTTAAGTTAGTTGTAAGTTATTTGAGCAAATATATAAAGTAGTCAAGGTTCTGATATAAATATGCGGTCATAATTCCATATTTTATGCAAAGGTACGCTCATTCTAACTTATACGAGTATTATATAAAATATTATGTGAAAGAAAGTTCGTGTCGTACATTTTCACGCCTTAATGAAAATATAAGGTCAAACGTTACTTATAATCTCAGTAAAAAAATCCTGTTCCCGAACCACATGCAAACGTAGTCGTGGTATAAGTCAAGTCGTTTCGTATTAGAGTTCGATAGACACATGAGCGTAAAAAGTACTTTTTAGGGTTCCGTAGTCGAATGTCAAAAAACGGACCCCTTTTAGATTCGTCATGTCTGTCTGTCCGTCTATCCGTCCGTATGTCACAGCCACTTTATTATATGAAACTATTAATTATTATTTCCATTATACTTTATAAATGCAACGACATATTTATATCTCTACGATAAACACAAGTCACACCACACACAGCCAATGCATAAGAGTAAAAAGACTACACGGTTGAAACTAGGTAGGTAGAAATATTCTGTGAATAAAATATATTTTTCTGTTTTCAAGAAATAATACAAATTAAAGGGGGCTTTAAAAAAGGCCCTACTTCGATGGTACGAAACCCTTCATGTGCGAGTCCGATTTGCACTTGACCAGTTTTTTTTCTCTTATTACCTATAAGTACGAGTGGTCGAAACAGATAAGATATTTCACGAAAAGTTTTACAAGTAGTTTTATATTGAAACGTATATCCTTATAAATAAATGGCTTGCTTACTTATTCGATGACTCTCCTCATAAAGAACTGTTATAGTAGTTTTCAAGAAGTATATCGTTTACTATTGCCTTTCTTCATCCATCTTTGAGTAAACTTTCTTTTACCCATACTTCAAACTTATTGCGCACAAAAAACATAGAAAATCCAACCCTAAATGACTTAAGTACGTAACTGTTACCATCAAAGACGAATTTCGTCGTAATTTTGTGATTTTTTCGTATTATTACTCAATTCTTTTGACGAGAAGCTTTTACATAAGAAACCCCATAGAAATTACATTAAATGAAATATAAAGGGAATCAAAGTCTGGCATTGAATGGGTTTGTTTTTTTTTAATATAAAGGTAACAATAATAATGACTGTTATATCAGTCAGTTGTATTGAAAATTATAATAATTGGTTATTTTACGATAGCATGGTCCTTGGGCCTTGGTGGTATATTTATTTATTACAGTCCGTTGAGATTCAAGTAATTTATAAACAGTAATAACAAGCTATTTTCTTCATTTTTGTGTTTAAAACAAAACATACTTTACAAGTTAGACACACGTGTATCTATAGCACACTCTCATCCATACAGCTTATTTGATAAGAGGCGAGCCAATTGAGGCGAGGAACGAGGGTGTAGAAATGAGGGTGTGCAACTGTCACTAAGTGGGCTCAAATTTTAACTCCTGCCGAAAAATTTACAATGGAAAAATCCGATATCACTTTTTCTGACCTGGGTGTCGTCGAACCCAGGAACTCACCATATCAATTGTGTTACATGTAGACAAGTAATAGTCATTGTGTGGTAATTATAGAAGCTGCTAAGTTGCCTGCAATATTTTAGCCATAAGGTTGAAAAACAAGCCCGTCGGGGCTGCGGGATGTTGTAAGAGAAACTCGGCCTCGACATAAAGGGCTAAGAAGGAACATGGGTGGTTTTTAGTCAGAAGAAGTCTGACACTCCCTTTCGCTCTGCCCAAGAACGGTTGGGGTTTTTCGATGAAAAACCCCAACCGTTCGAATCGAAAAAACAAAACAACATCTCTAAGTATTCATTGGCTGTTTAAGTAATATGTAAATAAGTTACTACAAAGTAATAATTATTACGACCACAAATGGTGTTAAATACAACAGCAAAACAATGGCTTTGTGACATTAATGCCGAGTCAAAGTTATTTAACAATTGTTATAATAACACAGAAATACTTCAATGGCCCTTTGTATAAGTGTCTGTGTTAAAAATAGCACATAATCGAGACTTATAAGGTGTAGTTACAAATTAACAATGAAAGAGAAGTTTTCACAAACGGCTTTATTCTTGGTAGTATAGACTTTTGATAATATTATTATAACCCTACATTCACACTTGGTGACTGGAATAAGGATTCTTTATTCGGAGAATTTGATATTATATAAGTTTTGTAGATTGAGTAATTGAAATGGGAGATTTTGATATTGAATGTGTGAATGGGGTTATTGCTTTTGCGATTCCTTAGTTTCTTTTTTCAGTTGATTATTTGGTAATTTCCACTATAAATATCAATGAAGGGTTTATTGAGAAGATAATTTATATGGTTTTTGTTGTAATGCTCAGCTTTTTCAAAGCCTTTTAAGCGAAATAAATCGTTTCTCTTACGAGATTTTACGAATAAGCGAATGGTGTATCTCATTGTGCTTTTAAATGGATATTTTATGTCATTGCTTAACTTAGTAGATTTCGACGAAAAATTATTAACTATCTCAGCTGGTTTATTTTTAACAAATCGTTTGTATTTCGTCTCACTAAAGTTCTGAGATCATTAATGTCTCAACTACGGAGAATAATTTAACTTTCATTTAAAATAAATAAGTATTGCTATTTTATTGATATTTTTACCAAATATTTTTACTCTTAAAAAAAATTGAGCATTGGTGATAAATTCTAAAAAGCAGCCTCCATATAATCCATATAACTGTTATCATACACGATCTAACATTTATTTTCTCCCCTACGTTTAAAGAAAATGAATTTCTTAGGATCATAATATCGTAAGTTAAAATAGAATTTTGATCAAATTAATTAACTAAAGAGGCCTTTACCCTTCCTTACGGCGGAAAAGCAAACTGATGATAATAGCCTGTCTAAACTTATAATTGTTTACACGTAGGATAAATATTTCTTGTACAACTTTGGCGGTAGGTACCGAAATGAGCTGTTGTAATTATATACTAACCCGTCCTGGACCCGCGTAGTGGATTATAGCCTATACATCTCCTAGAGAGGAGGCCCCTGTCCCTGCAGTGGGAACATTATAGGCTGATAATGATGTTGATAATAGATACTCTATTATACAAAGTTTATTTTAACTCAGTTCCGCCAAAACTATGCTTATTATAATTCAGTTAAATATTTCAAAACAATCAAACATTCATAAATCAAACGGATGCTTAGGACAGATTTAAAATGTACGAGTATTATCTATCCAAAATCGTTAAAACTGAAAATCGGTAATGATATTTTGGTAAAAATACGCTTCTTCGCTTTAAAAAACCTAACTGGTAAATGGGATAAATATTTTAGCTTTTAGCGTCAAAACCTAATGGAAACTGATGCATCTTGAATTTGTGCCTGCGTGATCGTTGTGAACATTATTTGTTAACATATTATGTCAGTCAATAATTATGTCGTCAGAGCACCGAGGTAAGTAGAACATAATTTAGGTATGTAAAGAATTTACCAACATCCTTTATTTACAAAAATAAATGCGATGTTTTTCTTTACTTCCTACAGAGCCCAATATTCACAAAGCTTGCAAAAGTTATTGAACTTATAACCTTTCAAAACATCCCTTTCAGCATATTTCCGTTTGATTAATTATTCTTCATTGTTTCACTACATCATCAATTTATAACTTTTCAATTTTATAACACAATAGTTTTAGCGTCTGGGTCATCGACCTCATCGAAATCCTAAGAGATGGGAAAAATAGTATCGATTGTCGAAAAAATTACTTCGGGCACTGTGTAAAAGATAATATGTAGTGTGTTGAACGAAGCTTAATGTTATTTATGATAAACGTGTTAAAACAAGTGACTGGATTTTCTGGAACTTTTCCAAACGACTTCTGGGAAATGTTGACTTTAATCTCCAATTCAGCAACATGAGATTGATGCATGGTCATGAATATTTTAGCAGGTCGTTTGATATTTTGATGCCGTTACATTTAGGAGTGGTAATGTTTTTGCGGAAAAGCATGTAACAAGTACTTCGCCTCTGGTTTTGACCCGGCCAGGTATCTTTTTGTTATGCGGTTTATGTTTTCTGTATATCTTCTTTTGTGCACGTCATGTATCAGCGACAAAGAAATATTTTTACTTTTTTTCTTTTTTTTTTTTTACAGTCAGTTTAGTTAACTTCCCTATTCACTTTCCTATTGTTAAATCTATGCTTCATCTGACATTGCTTACTCACGACACTGCAATGCAAAGCAAAACAACGAAACAAAAGAAAGCTTACATTTTTCTCCACGAATTCGTATCTTTTATCCACTGCATTCCACTACATTTCTCAGAAGCTCTCTTCAGTGGATTCAATTCCCGACGCGATTGTACATGTGCTGTCGAAAGCCTGGAGTGAAGCTCAGACCAAAAGTCTCTGGAAACTCAATAACATATGCGGTTCTATTTTATTGGATTTGCAGCCAATCACAGTAGACAGGCTTTCTTTGACTTTGAAACTCTAAGAAATAAGTATTTCAAAAATAGAACACTTGAGATTTCCTACTCGTTGTTTTTTCTGTAAGCTTATGCTTTACATTAGACCAACATCACCTAAGCTATGGTGTAGCTCGGTTATACTGGCACGGGGATGTCCTTGTTATGAGTTTGCTACTTGTAAAAACTTTGAAATTATCTGATGTCATTAAATTAAAAAAAAAACAGCTATCGGCCTTCTTACGGCCATGCACCAAAATAGCCACGTATGACCTTCTAATTTGTTTTTAGTGGAAGATTTAGGTTCCTTCAAACTTGTTTACTAAGAGTTGACGGTGCGTAAGAAGCTGAAAAGTTCCCACGAGGCTCGTTTGCCTCTTGCCAGAGTTGCGTATTTGTATGTTACGCAGTGTGTGTGGGTAGTTATATATCATAAATGTAGCGAAGTTTTAGAAGAGTTTAAGAGAGAGAGAGTTAGAGAGTTTAGGAGAGTTTAGAGTTTTGTGAGTTTGAGTTTTCATTATGTACAAAGTATCAAAGCATGCCTTTTAAATAAGGTCCTTTTTCTGATGCAAATCAAAGAATTTAAAGACAATCTTTTGACAAACACATTCCAAGTATTAAAGACTTTCCCACTAGAAGAACTGAGCTTGAGAATTTGAAATGAAAATAGTTCCCAAACATTCATAGTTCTGGAAATAGACCTAAAAATCCTTTTAATTAAAACTTCACCCTTTCTATAGCAGCAAAAACAACCATTTTCACATATTTGTGACACATTAAGGACAATATGGCGTCCCTCCGCCATTTTGTCCGCCAAAAAAATGGGTTCATTGTTGAGGTTTTGGGTTCACCTGTAACCCAAAAAGCTCTCGTTAATCTAAAAAGAAATATGTCACACTACTTTAGGTGTTATTACAAAGCACCATTAACTCTTTATTGGTCGTAACTGGTACGGGAACATATGACCATGTATGACCAGCTATGGCCACTAAACGTTAGTAGGCTCGTTTTGAATCAGGCCTATTAATTTTGAGTGCATAGCCCTGTTTTTGTTGTAGAATATTGTTTGCTAAAAGAGTTTATGGTTTAAATAACGGTTATTGTTTAGTTTACAGGGTCGTGGATAGAGGTCAGTTATGCTATTATAATACCAGATTGTGAATGAACTACATGCATGCAGGGTAATGGTTTATTTCATTTTGAGATAGATTAATGACAGTTACTTTGTTCACCAAATGTCAGTCCTTGCAAAATATAATTATAGTCCAGGTTTAGTTTATTTAATAAATAGTGTACAATGTGGAATATAAAGTCACATGCCAATATTAAACACGAGGCAGAACTTGCTTGCTTATAATTATAGATATCTCTCGCAATAGTAGGGGTCTAACTATCTGTCTCAACAATTATACCATGCTAGTCTAAAAGTACCCTGGCAGTGAATACATAAAACATTCGTGCTAAACAAAAAACAAATAAATAACTTAGATGAGAGTATATTGGCTCTGATACCTTTTAATCAAACTTCACACTCACAGCCGGATAAAGCCTTCCAATAGAAAAATACATTATTAGGTATACAAACGAATAAAAAGATAAAAATGTACAAGCGCGTAGGCGTCAGAAATAACTAATACATTTTATTATAATGAAGCCTTGAAAGATCCTGGAATAAGTGTGTTAAAAATGACAGAATTTAATTCTAGCCTAGCGGAATTTTAATCGTCCTTCTTTAGCAATCTTTTCGCTGTGCAGGGTGGCTAAATTTTTTAAATTTCATTTTTCAAAAAATAACATACGATGACAATCTAAGTATGTATTGAAGGCGGCATGTGTTCCACTGCAGGGCAAAAGCCTCTCTTCCTTCCTTGAACTTCTTCTTCCGTTTCTTGAACAGCCTATTAATGTTCCCACTTCTGGGACACAGGCCTCCTCTCTTTGAGAGAGAACTTATCCCTATCCAATGCTGTTAATCGCCAATCCCTGCAAAAGGAGTCGAGTTCGACTCGCCATCTTGTTCTGGGCTTGCCGCGCTGGTTCTGCTGGGTTGCCGATTGTTGCTGTTTGGGACCCATTGTGTGGTTACTTTAGTCCATAGCTCTTCCAGCATGCGACAGACTGTTGTGCCCAGCCCATGTTTATTCAAGCTTAAGCTTAGATAATACGACCATGATGTTAAGTTAATGTAGCTCATATTCTCTCTACCAGACAACACGTTTTCATAATGCAAATTTGTTTTACACGACAAGTCTCATTGTTAGTCCACGTCTCATGATATCGTCTCTCACTTAGGAATGTAGTTGTGCGGGAAAATGCATTATGTGCGATATTATTACCATGTTCCCATATCTACACGAGCATGAATCATAGCGGGAAAGAATGCGTGTCGGCGATAAAACGAAGTCGAGGTAATCCTTTGGTATGGTAAGTGAATAAGTAATAAATGGGATGGCGGAATCGTTGAGATTTCTAGGGGTCACTTGAGATTTATTTTGTGGTTTAGTTTTTATTTATTCTAGTTCTGAAATAATAAAAAGCTGCTTGGATTCGTTTCAACAGATATTTCGCTTTGTTAGATTTTCATCGTTGAATCAACCAAGAGTTGAAATAGTGTATTAATTTCATTTTAATTGTTTTGTCATAGTTTATGCATGCATTTTGTTGTGTATTATTGTGTTTTTCAAAGATTACTCAGCACAAGCAGTCTAGACGAGACACAGTTTTTACCCTCTACTATTAAGCCATTTTTTTGGGGTAGGAAATCACCAAATAACCCCTCCCACTCTTAGGCAGAGCGAAAGGGAGTGTCAGACTTCTACGTACTAAAAAAACACCAATTTTCTTTCTTAGCCCTATATGTCGAGGTACGTGCGGTATCTCTTACAACATCCCGCAGCCCCGACGGGAAATCTACTATTAAGCGTTACAGCATTTAAATTCAGAGTACCCACTGAAATAAGGCTGTTAAAGTTAGTAGATTGCATGCCAAATTAGTATTAAGTTTACGTAAGAATACTTGTTTACCTGTTCTAGCCAAATATTTGATAATGTATTGTTTGGACGCTTAGAAACTTCTATCAAAGTCAACAATTTAGGTCATTTGCGTCACAAACGTAAATCACGTGTATGTTTTACGTGGTCGTAAATAAGTTTTTTAGATTTTTCAAATTTTATCAAATAGGTGTTCAAAGTTTTATGGGTGAAATAAGAACATTCGACTGCTGAGCGTGAGGATTTGGGTTCAATATCGAGGTCAGACATTATTGACTTTCTTCTATTCCACTCACTTTTATCTTCTACCAATGCGGTCCAGTAATTTCTAAAAGATTTGTTTTTATTGCCATTTTTATATTGTTCTTTTATGTCGGGTGACCTTGAAAAAATCATAGTTGAAGTGATCACATATTACGATTCCGTAAGAAACAGTATTGAAACCACATTAATTTATTAATTATCGATTAAATAAAATCTCTTAGATTTCATTTACGGCTTAGGAATTTCTAAGACGTAAATTAAATCCTATTCAAATCAGGTCTTAGCTTCAAAATATTTGCAGAATACTAAAAAGGTCACATTGAAACCAAATACTAATTTGTTTTAATGACAGTGACATAATATACCGTACATTTGAGTATTATAAAGCCTTTTTTGGAGGTTGGGAAGTCATCAAACAACTCCTCCTGCTCTGGGCCGAGCGGTAGGTGGAGTGTCGGACTTCTACTGACTAAAAACCACCCATGCTCCTTCTAGACCTAAGTGCCGAGGCCGCGGTATCTCTTTCGAACAACTCGCAGCCCCGACGGGGTAGTATATAGCCTATAGTTAATATTATTTGAAGCAGTAATAGTCTAGTGTTGCGACCGAGGGCGAGGGTCTGTCAAGTCATAGGTCTGAAGTTCGAACAAAGAACACGTGACACACCTCTTATGGCGTATTGTATAATTATCACTTGCATTGGTGAAGCATAATATCTGAGATAATTATATTTCTCGACGGCTTCATGTAAAACCTATCTAGAATTCAAGTACATAAAGTCTTTTGTCTCATTTTTAGTTTTGTTTTTTTTTCCCCTTACGAGTGTTAATAACAATATTGAGTATTTAGATTAATTTTATACTACAAAGAGCATTGCATGTGCATGTGGTATTTATCTGTAATAGGTTGTGCAGTTAGATATAAGACACAATTACTTATATTCCTACTTGTTAAATATCTGTTGGTCACCCTTAATTATATAAATAAAAAATAAAATAAAAACAAGTCTGACATCAAGTTAGGCACTAAGCACATGATAAAGAATGTTTTTTTTTTATTTAATTTAATTGTACATACTATTCAGCCATTTCTATCACAAACTTTAACTTTCATTTTAACACAAAACAAAATGTCGACTAAAAGTGAAAAGTTGGAGAGGATTATTTTGTAACAGACTTCATTTGACCATGAAATAATTTCACAATTTCTTGTTTTATTACCAGGCCGTCTTTTACAAAAGCGTCAGTCGTACTCATTACAGTGAGATTTTTATTAAACAAAAATACAAAAGAAAACAATTGTCACTGTCGACCTGAAATCCCGGACAGTCAGTGTCTCGTGGTTTTTGACATTGACGTTACATAATGGGACAATAGGCTTGAAATACTGATTTAAATTGTATTGAATTGAATCTCGTGTATCTTTGTTAGCCAAGCAACATGCAAATTATTTTGTAGTGGGAGCATATTGTTACTATCTTTATAGAAAATATGCTAAGCTAAGTTATGGTTTAACAAAATTGAGTACAAACTTAAATATTCCGTCCGATTATTCTATATGGCGTTTAAAAATATTATTATTATATTACTTTCGAAAACATTTATTAATTCAAAGAATTGTGTATTTGAAGTATTGGTATAGTTAATTCCATACAAATACTTCCACTCGTCAAAGGTACAATCTTACAGTCGTCATTTTAACTTTAAATCTTCAGGAGACAAAAATAATGGCATAGCTACTATTAAAACGTTATTTCAGTACAATTTCTTGCAATGTGTTTAAATCCATGTCTGTCTTCGAGATTGATAGTTTGTCAAGACATGGTTCATTTTCTGTGTATCTCCCGTACGATACATTACGTTGAGTAGGCCAAGTGATTGTGAAAGAACACATTGGTTACCTACAATAGTATAGTTATTTTTTTCATTGGTTTTATTACCTTTAAAGTGTATGTGCCTGCAGAGATCCCAGTCAATTAGTTCTCAACTATTCATTAAAATAATAGCATTATGCGAAGATTATAAACATTGTATTGCCATTTGTTATTTCACTAGTGAGCCATACCTCATGTCTAGGCCGTCACACACTTTGCCACATTTTTTTAAAGGCTTTTTAGAGATTTATTGCAATGTTTCGAATCGTGCCTCGCTTTCATTGTTTTGGCTTACTACATTTATCTTTATAATACTATTTTCGCTTCTTTATTTATAGAAAATAATGTTTGTAAAGTTCATTATTGAGTGACAGAAGTTTTTGTGCGTTGAAAAATAATACGGTATTAGAGGTTAAGACTTGGAACGTGAGGGACTGCAAGTTCAAATACTTGGTGGTGAAATTCAAAATATTTTGGAAATACGCACATGACATATTACCACGATTCAAGACCAGCGCACTTAGTCAAACCGCACAGTTCGTATTGGAAAAAGCATTTAAAGCACTTGCAATTTTATAAAACCCTCTAGCCCTCTCTATCTACTTGGTGTAAAACTGCAGTTATATTGGGAAATCATTAAAATTAAAACAATAAATCACACACGAAAACGATTGCGTTTTTTTGCGACGGCAAAAATGTTCTTTTTTTGACAGTTGTTTATTATTTATTATTATTTATTACACTAGTTGCTGTTGGTCCACGTGTAACTTGTCAAACTTTTCACCTATGACATTTTACTGCAAAACTGTCACTTGCTTGCAAAACTGACATGGCGTCATATATTTTCTATGGCATTTTTTTCTGATCGCCTCCCAACAGGGTGTAACATCAAGGTAAGGTAAGTCATACCGACTGTTAAAAAAAATACCTTTATGTAGCAACCCTATAATCGTACATATACCAAAGTTCCAACACCTGCTCGACCCAAATATACGGAGCAGTTGATTATTTTTATCGCGATCACAATGTTGGTCCCATGAATAGAGTTGTTCAGTTTGTTAATCTGAAGCACACCCTTTCTGGTACACACTGTCTGTCACGAATCCCTCCCTCAGATCTCTCTGCATGCTCTTCTCGATTATGAACGATCCACGTGCTCCCGATTATTTAAAAACTTATTTCAAAGTGTTGGGCAGTTGTCATAGTCGTAGTCTTTGAGCTTCAATTCTCTTTCTCCAAAGCTTCAAATCTCATTCTCCAAATTCCTTCACGCCGCACCTGTTTTTTGTCAAACTCTTATCTCTTCTATAAAACTCTGGAACACGCTACCCCTGGGAATTAAAAAAGCTGAAAGCAAATTCACTTTTAAAAGGAAAGTACGTAGCCACTATTTAAATCAGACCTAATAGCGCTCAATGACTACAACTCGAGTCATGGTAATTTCCAGTCATGTTTTATTTTGGTATTTGTTACAATATTTATTAGTTCATATTATTTTTATGTGGAACTGCCACTCGGGTCGATCTTTAGGTTAAGCTTCGCTTGCCTAGGTCGATCTGTGGATGGGTGACCGCCCATTACATACCGAGTTTCCTCCGTGCCTCGGAAAGCACGTTAAGCTGTTGGTCCCGGGTGCCATATATAGATCTTTGGCAGTCGTTTCGGGTAGTCAGTGACCTGAAAGTCTGACATCCAGTCTTACCAAAGGGTATCGTATTACCTAGTATTAACTGGGTTGTGGAGGTCAGATAGGCAGTCGCTCCATGTAAAATACTGGTATTCAGCTGCATCTGGTTAGACTGGAAGCCGACCCCAATATAGTTGGGAAAAAGGCTAGGCAGATGATTATTTTTATGTGTGTGTTAGTATTAATATAAGTATATATATGTGTACATATTTTAATTTATATTGTTTTTTTTAAGTTATTTTGTAGCCTACCACAATATTGTCTTGTTTAACCCTAAGGTTGACTGGTAGAGAATGCCTAGTGGCATTAAGTCCGCCTATGTATCACTATTGTGCATAAAGTTTAAATAAATAAATAAATCAATTAGGTAGATTTGGTTTACTATTATTGCAGTTGTGTAACCCTCCAATCCCCTTCGTTCCTTACGTACACACATTAAAATCGTAACGAAGGCGTGCCCTCTGATTGGCTGTAATATGTGACGCAATGCCATTCTCGACCTGTTACTCAGAGGTCATTGGTTCAAATTGTTCAGTTACGAAATTGTGTGCTTCGTTTGTTTTTCAATTAGCTCTGTGTGATTTATGGCGATTGTTTTTATTCTTAGAATCTTTGTTTTTAGAAGTTTATTGTTTATTGCCTCGTTGGTCTAGTTATTGCAGGAGCGGCTACTCAGTATGTAGTCCTGGATTCGATTCCCACGGGTCAAGCTAATGTTATTGGGTTTTTCCATTAGAAATTTGTCAGTAGCTCTGTTGATGGTAATAGACTCCCCCCTATTGCAAGGGACTTAAACATTAAAGACGAAATCTGCTCATCTCTTTGAGGATTACATGTGTGTTGTTATGTTATCACAAGAGACCCATGAAGTCAAAATCAAAATATTTTTATTTCACATAGGCCTACTTATAAAACGTCGATAAATCGATAAGTAATAGTAGTTAAGTGATAATCTATCAGCGATAGAGAAGTAGGAAAACCAAAAATGGTATAGCATTGAAAAGCGTACGTCTCCGTTGAAAGCAGTCATAGAAATGACAAATGCTTTGAGAGCGACCATCACTTCAGACTATAACCAACATATGACCATTCAAGACTTGTTCAATTTCATCAAAAGCAAGAGTCTATTCTTTATCCTATTTTTCAATCATATGTCAAGTTCACTGTATCTAAACTATGAGTGAAAGTTTTGACGAAAAATGTACCTATATAAGCAGGTTTTTCATCCCCCGGATAAGCGGCTAAGGTACGTGTTTTTTCTCAGCTTTCAATCCGAAATTTGTATTAAGAAATGCCGAAACGGATTTTGCTGTTCCCTTAGTATATTATAAAGTTTTTATGCTAAGAAAACCTATAATATTTTTAGTCATTAAAGGTTTATAGGCCCACTGACACCACAAATCACTTAATATATTTAACGTTTCACGAACATTGTTCCACTTCTGTTATTAATTTGAAGTTTAGGTAAGTGGTGCAAGCGGGCCACAGAGTCTTATATCGGCAATTCAATAGAGCCTGATCTATTTGAAATAAATGCTTTGATTTTGATTCTTGGAATTTTTGTTTTGTTTTGGGGCTTTTATTCAGCAGTATGAAGAATCAAACGGGTTAGCTCTTCCAACAAACGGTTTCTGAGAAAACAATAAACGCAAAAAGCTGTCTCTAATTCATAAAATGCTTAAAGAATATAAAACTAACTGACACAAAAATAAAAGGGTTTCATTGATACTCTTGTAATTTTCTCAAAATCCCTTAATGTCATAGAAATAAGGGTGAAAGTAGTAAATATTTATAAGGTCCTAGGTCTTACTATTATGTCGTCTAGACCTGTCGGAATGCCTAGACTTCAGCTTAAATAAAACGTTTGACTGCAGTTCGGAATATTATGTCGTCGTCAGGATATAATGGCTGAAGGTAGCACTTTGAAAATTTTCAATCGGTTTTAAAGACACTTTGGTAGTGAGAGATGAGAAAATGGATTAAGAGTTTTAACATGTTCGAAGTCTGTAATATATTAAATTGATTGTTTTAAGTCAAAAGTTAGTTTTACTTAAGCAAGTCGGGTGGAATGAATAAATGGCAGAAAAAATGTTCTTTAGAAAGCACTTTAAGCCGTAATAAGATACGAAGAGGTATCGAGTACGAACTGGGCTATAGAGGTCGGTTAGACTCCGTGTAAAATACTGGTATTGAGTAAAAGCAGACTCATCATACATAGTTAGGAAAAGGTTAGACAGATGAAGATTGTACACGTCAATGTGCTTTTTGATATTATTTTGTTCTCTAATTGAACTAAAGACTTCATTTGGTAACTAAGAGTTACATGTATAATCTATCGAGGAGCTCGTTCGGCTTAATAATAACTGCATTAAGGTTACGCCGCACTTACCTAGGTCGTCGGTCTGTGGATGGGTGACCGCCTATTAAGCCCAAAAAGCACGCAAGACTGTTGGTCACGGCTGCTATATTTAAGGTGTAAAAGTACCCTTAACGCAAACGAAGGGCACTTGTTCTCTCCAGTACTGCGATCATTTTTTTGTTCTAGATCATACCTGGGAACCAAAGGGGCCAAAGTTTGAAATTTTGCACAGCTGTTTTTGTAAATACAATTATTTCAGGTTATAACTTTACTTAATTTACCTCCATGATCGTTTTACTATTCAAAGCATCTACTAGCACAATGTTTGAGGAGTGCTACATTGAGTTTTACCGAAAAAATAGATTTTGACCCCAAAAAAAAAGTCGTTTCCCAGCAAATTTTTTTGCGTAGACCTACTTAGTTTGATGTGCAGAAGGCTTGGTTGACGTACTCGTATGTGTGAACCCCTTGGGTCCGCGGGTTGTATACTAGTTATCGCGGCCTCGACATCGAGGGCTAAGAAGGAACATGGGTGGTTTTTAGTCAGTAGAAGTCTGACACTCCCTTTCGCTCTGCCCAGGAGCGGGAGGGGGTTAGTTGATGACTTTCCACCCGCCAGAAAAAAAATAAAACGTATGTGTAAAGGGTTAATTTACAGCCTGTATATTTTTGGTAGTCGTTACAAGTAATCATCAGTGACGTGAAAACTCTGGTAACCAGTCCTACCAAAAGGTACCATATTACCTAGTGTTGTGAAGATAAAGATAGGCAGTCGCTCCATGTAAAATACTAGTATTCAACTGCATCCGGTTAGACTGAAGGTCTACCCTAACATAGTTTAGGATAGGCAAGGTAGATGATGATGAGTTATTATAATCAATATCTCTCGCACACGAACAAAATACCGTACTTACAAAGAAGAAAGGTTTTATACGAAAGGATTTCCCTTGTAACAGGAACGCATTTTGCACAATAGGGGATCGGACTGAGTCAAAAAAATATGATTCTAATTAGTCCGTCAGTTAGATTATCGAAAAATATTGGATACGTGTTTTTTGTTTTTTCAAATTAATCAAAATTGACGAAGATAAAACGCCTCAAAAATCATGAGTGGGGGTTGTGACGTCTTTTGTAGGTTTTCACCTACTGACATATGACGTTTTCGAGGAGTTCACGAGTTTTCGAAGCACTGTATCGTCTTAATTTTTTGTTTATGTGAAAAAAGAAAAAATATGTGTTCAATACTTTTTTGGAAACCTATCCGACGTTTTCCTTTAAATTCAACATAATTAAACAAGAAGACGATAAGGAACAAAGTGCATCTCACAACTTAAGTTCTATATCTCCAGATCTTATTTCGTCTGAGTTTCAACAGTTGCGAAGTTGGACAGATGGCAACTATTGTATTGAAACTATTGATGTGTCTGTGGTTTACAGTTGCTTTTTAATATACGAAGAAGTATTGTGCAGTTTAAGGGTTTATTAGTATTGATTTTAGCTGTGGTTGGAGACTTTTTGGTACCTTTGATAGTGGTTTTAGTGATTTGCAAACGCGCTTCGAGTAGGTTTTTGTGAGATAGTTGTAGGTACACAGTGTGAATGTGCTGCTCCTGACTAGACCATATTATTATATCAAATTTTCACAAAATTCGTAGTTATTTCAACTGCTATGACCAATATTAAAAATAAAATTATCTCGAACTTTACAGGGTTCAAACAAGACACGTGTTTTTAATATGGAACTGTGTATAAAATGAAAAGACATATGAGATTACGAGTAATAGCAGCTGCCCCAAAATAAATTGGGATACGGAACCTTTCGTGTGCAAGTCCGACTCTCACTTAGCCCATTTTTTTTCAGGCAGTTCCGGGTTCTGGCAATTTGTTTATGTTTCACCGGATGTTTGGTTTCACTAAACTAATTCGATATTAGTACAGAGAAGGCAAAAATAATAACAAAGAATAATAAAATTATTAAGCCAACAAAAGCTTTTCGTTGAAATGTTTTCCAAAGAATGCTAAAGGTCATGTGTAGGCTGAACAAAGTTGATAAAAAAAAAAACAAAATCTAAAATAATCGGTGACCCTAGCTGTTTACATTATCTTGTTTTGGGTGAAACTAATTTAAATAAAGAAAATAATATTACTCTTTTGCTACCTGCGATGCCCGTTTTAACGACACACTAGGTGGTACATAAATAAATACCTTAATAAAACACACACTCCTTTTCTGGCGTAATGATAATTATGAATTATAGTTGTGATGTCATAAAATACCTACTTCTTTAGGTAATGAAAACGGGAATATAATATTAATAAGCTTGAGCTCCCAGTGAAGAGCGAATGCCAACTCCATTCCACTAATGTGAACTCAAGAAAGAAAAAAGATGAAGTTAATTTTCATTTAACCCAAAAGTTGACTGGGAGAGAATACTTTGTGGCATTAAGTCTGCCTATGTACCACTATTGCAAATGCAGCTTAAATAAATAAATAAACTCTCGTTATATTGATCATAGAGCTTGCTGAATATTTAACATTTACAAAAAGAGTTTTAAACAAAATAAGAGTAATGAATAGCAAAAAAAACCGGTCAAGTGCGAGTTGAACTCGCGTGAAGAGGGTTCCGTACGATGAATATAATATATCTACCATGTTTTTTTAAATCTGACCCAAATTCATCAGTCATTAAGTCAGTCAGGACTTTGAATTTTATGTATATAAATTCACCATGTAATTTTTAGACCATGGACTTCTTATAGGTTTTCCTGTAATCTACAGGTATAGAACTATTTTCTGTATTTTTTTCAAAATTTTAGGCTCAGTAGTTTCGGAGATAAGGGGGGGGGGGAACGGTAAATTTTCGTCTATTTTCTTGAATAACTTTAAAACTATTTATTTTAAAATCATTAAAAAAATATATTTGAGACCCTCATAGTAAGCCCTTTCATTTGATGTGTCACATGGTACAGTTTGCAAAACTTTTTTTTTAATTTTCTTATTTGCCCCGTAAAAGCGACCCCCATATTCAAAATTCATTTATTTACTTTAGCCGTACATGTTTGGGTCACAAAAATCCATATGTATACCAAATTCCAACTTAATCGGTCCATTAGATTCGGAGCAAATTGGCTGTGACAGACGGACAGACAGACAGACAGACACACGAGTGATCCTATAAGGGTTCCGTTTTTTCCTTTTACGGAACCCTAAAAAGTCGTTGTTATTTCACCTAATTTTAAGTGTGTCTTTGGGTTATTTCAGATTATTCATAATACTAACTATATTCTACCAACTGTTTAACTTGTAGTCCTAATTCAATAACACTGTTGACTCTTAAAACCTTTAAACTCAGCAATATAATCCCCTTTAATTGGCTCATTAAGATTATATTACTCAGTGACATAAAGACGACTGAGAATTAAGTCATTAAGGATTTTATTACACAAACTATGTATGTTAATCCTTAAAACAACAATGACGTGTATATTTACGCTGTTCTTGATTTGTTCACTTACTGTCAAGACATTATTTGATTTTTACATTGTTTTATTCACGTAAATCAACCCAGGATATCCCATTCATTACTCAGGTCAAACTGGACTATGCAGGTCAGATAAAATACTGGTATTCAGCTGCATCGGGTTACACTGGATGATTGGGAAAAGAATTGAAGAAAAAAATGTCCAGCTTCGACATAATATTCAAGCTATAGTTATCGGTTTTATTCACCTCTATTAGTTTCGTATTGATCTTCCTATTTCTGTTTGAATCTGTGTTGCAATATCAAGGTCTTTCTCACTAGGTTTTTCATTTCTCCTTTTGCAGGTCTGCTGGCAGAAATTTCTTGAGAAATAAGCAGTACCTTTGTACTCTAATGTTATATTTTATAATTTTCCTGTGTGTACATAAATAGTTAAATAAATAAATAAGGTTTAAATGTTGGACTTCAGTCTAACCTTTCAGTCTAAACATCACTTTTTATCCCTGAAGTTTTATTTTCAAATAAAGCTGTATAAAAATATCGTTTGTGAAAGACGTGGATTTTACCTACAATAAATAAACTATTATTTCATGACCAAAGTAACAATGTGATGGTTTTAGCTGAAAACGAGACGTTGAATTTCTTTATTTTATAATTTGTCTTGAACTACCTCACGATTGTGCGGAAACTTTCAAGACAGATCTTGGCAAAGACAATAATAGCAAACTAGATAGTACATACTAAAATTAATACTTCGAACTTTAACAACAGACAAACAACTTTCTCGCTTATCTAAGCTGATCTTAATTGTGAGGGAATCGGTTAACGAATCCGATTCACGAACGTCGCCGGAGTTCACCGATGGCTACTGAAGTTTACCGAAGTATGCCGCCCGCTCAAAGTAAGCTCTAACGAGGGACACTCCCTGAGAAAATGTTTAATTCTAACAAAAGGTGTGACTTTTGAGATGCAAAACTGTTGCATTTTAAGTTGTTTATTTAGCATTTATTTTGAACATGAAAAGTTTTTCAACTCTTTTTTGTTTTCTTGTTGAGTGTTTCTATTACTATTATTACATTAGAAAGCTTCTACAGTTTTTGATGGTAATTGAATCGGTTATATTAGAGACAACACAAAGCTCCTTATTTGCATAGTAGTTAGCGGGTTACCAGTTTTATTCGTTTCCTTTGTCTTAAGACATACATCTCAAGTATTAAAAATAAGTATTAAAGTTAAAGTAAAAGTATTTAAGTAAAGTATTAAAATTTAACCCTAACAGTCAAAACAAAACTAAAACTTATGAGTTTATTCCACTGTTAACACACGTAAATATTATTGGTATATTGGTTACTAGCTGATGCCAGCGGCTTCACCCACTACAACCCGAAAATTTTCCCACGGGAAGATAAAATCAGAATAAAAACTATCCTATGTGTTAATCTAGGTTATAAACTATCTGTGTACCAAATTTTATCCAAATCCGTTCGGTAGTTTTTGCGTGAAGAAGTAACAAACATACACACTCACACACTCACAAACTTTCGGCTTCATAATATTAGTGTGATTCTCAATAGGTATGAGTTAGTAAACCTACATTAGAAGGCATAGCTATACTATGTTTCTTAAAGTGTTACAAGTGGAAAAAGATAGTCTTAATAAATATTTCGCATGCAAACACGTCATGTCGGTTACGCTAAAAACTTCACGCTAAAATATTCCAGCGTGGAACGTAACGAGGTACTGTCGGGCACGCAAGACTAAATGTGAATAATTTAAATAATTGTCAAAGGGAAACCTTTCAGGACAATGTAAGAGCATCGTCGTTCTCTAATTTTGGTCAAGGTTATAAGGTTGTACATGGAATGTCGTTCCAAAAAAGATTTTTTAATCGAAGTTCTTCACATTATGTTTGCTTTTTATTTTTTTCTTATGAAGGGTTCATTTTATGATGTATTCATACATCCAAAATCAAAATCACACACTCTATTACAGAACATTCTTTACATAATATCACAAACAAAATCTAAGATATCCAATAGCTTAAAAAAAGATCAAAGCAATGCTAAATAAGAATTTATAATATCACCAACACTTAAAAACTTACTACAGAGCTGTAACGATGACCATTACTAAATTTAAACAAATATCGAGTAAGGTTTCTTCGATGTCTCAAAATCGAAAGTATCGTAAAACTTGACGTGAACAGAGAACAGCCTGGCTTGTTGTTCTCGATACAACAAGTTTGAACCCCGGCTGATGCTATCGGAAACATGGCTGTCGATTTCAAAATAATGTTATAGGTATTTAGATGACGATGTTGGTTCGAGCCCAGACATTTCTTTCATCATCATCAGCCTATTAAAATTCCCACTGCAGGGACACAGGCTAAGAGAGGACTATAATCTACCACGCGGGCCTACTGCGGGTTGGTAGATGTCACATGTCTTCGATTTTTTGGATCTAGGGCACTCTTTACTTGGTGTGAATTAATTAAATAAACCTGCTCTTAGTTTTATTCCTTAGTCGTTACTAAGGAATAAAACTTTCTAGAACAGAAAATTCAAAGATTTGCAACATCCACTTACTTGCATTAGGTCCGACTGACTACAGCACCCTCCATCTTACAGTAAGGTGACCTAAGTCGTGGGAACATTACATACCGAATTTCATCAAATTACTATGTTAATCCATTTCAAACTTGATATTTATGATTTGTTTACTACATAGTATGAAGATAATAAAACGGTCAAAATGATTTTTTTTCTTTCATAAAAACCCCTGCTTAAAAAATGAACATCGTAAAACTGATCCCCGCGAATATACCTACAAGCAAATACCATGACTGTTCGACGCTCACTCCAGCTGCGCTGCATATTTCCAGACCGCAGGTCTGTGTGGCGGCAATACGGCCTTTGATGACACTCAAGCTCACCTCATGTGCACAGGGCTTGTAATTAGACTTCTATGTGCTGAGAAATACGTCTAAAATACTTTGACATGGTGAAACTGGTTGTGATTTCATTTAATATTTAATGATTTTAGCTTTAACTTAAACTAGCTGTTTGTTTTTGCATAACTCACGAGATTGTTTGTGTGTACCCAATGCTTTGTTCACAACTTTGGCCACGTCTTGCGTGAAAAAACACGCGCGTGCGCATGACAACCAATCAAGTTATACTAACCAAATTAAACAGATCTCTCATTGTATGGTAAGCTCATACAAAGTGAGGTCAGGTTATACTCAATATTATAACTTGATGTGTTCCCGTGCGTACTTTACTAATTATTTTGTTCGCATTTTTTCTTTTCCCTGCAGTCGCTATTGCAACACACGTATCGCGATAATTTTTGAAAGTCGTAATCGACATGAGTGTAAAGAGGTCAGGAATTTAATTTATAATGATTTTGTTAAAACAAATAAACTAAAATACGAGTCAAAATCAATTTTCCTTCGAAGCCTTGTTTACACCCACTCGCCCGTCCAAACGAACCTTAGTAATTACCAGAGCAAAGTTAGGTCCTACAACAAGTCTGGATGCATAAACTGGCAATTTTACTGGAACGTCCGAATGTAACATGCTGCTAATAGCACTAATTGACGGAGTTGGCTCGTTCCAAACTGAACTAGAATTAATCGTGTACGCGAGTGTTGAACTTCAGTACTTTATATGTGTTATTTATTTAGACTTTCGATGCATGTGAGTGTTTGGGCGACTGACCACGCTGGAACTACTCGACGACACGGTTGGCGCAGTGGGCTGGCAGTGGACTGCTGCGCTGCGTGTCGCAGGTTCGATCCCCGCACGGAACAAATATTTGTATGGCCTACAGATAGTTGTTCCGGGTCTGGGTATTTGTGTATGTGAGTTTAAATGTTTGTGAACGCACCCACGATACAGGAGTAATTCCTAGTGTGGGGCAACGTTTTAAAGAAAAAAAAAAAAAAAAAATTAGGTAAGGCATATCTACGCGACTTAAATCAGTTTATTTAATAACTTACCCATCACCGCCAAGGTGCCTCAGACACTAGTATATCTGGCTCGAAAGACCATGTACGACCTGATGTTATCCAGCCAGGGTCTGCCCAGGGTTTTTAAAAATACTAGTCGACAGATAATCTTGACACTACAAAGTAGTACGACGCCATCTATCGAGACATCGAGAACTAATTTACAAAACAAAGTTTTACAAACTAGGTTACATACCGGTAATATGACATGATAATATGTAAGACTATTTTCACACCGGTAGTGCGTAATAATCATCTGCCTTATTCTATTATAATTGGATTATTAATATAATAATGTATCTTAGCAGGTGTCGGTTCCGGTAGGAAAGACGCCGAGTTTATGTATATTATGACACATACTGAAATTGCTTACAATTTGCAACTATGGAACGAACAGAAGAATTTGTTTAAAGCTTGTGGTTGGCCACTGACTTAGCTCTGACCCTACGTTACCAAGATAGCTCAAAGAAAATTCTATTATTCATATTTTAAAAAAACTCAAAGAAAAGTAAAAGAGACACATAACTTATAAAATATGATTAATTATCACCATCATCAGCTCATATTATTCCCAGCACTGCTGGGACTCAGGCCTCATCTATAGGAGAGAGATGGGCTATAATAATCCACCACACGGGCCCAGTGTGAGTTGGCAGATTTCTTAATTTTTTTTGGTTCTAAGACATGTCGTTTTCCTCACGATGTTTTCCTTCATCATTTGAAGAGCAGTGGTGATTAAAAAACATACACAAAGTTATGTTCCTGCCTGAGTTCGAACCCACGACGTTCGTAAGTCGGGGCCGACACCACTGGGCTGCCGCTGCTCTCCTTAAATATAACTATGACATCATTATTCTCCAATATACTCGTAAATATTAGCATACGTCATCGAAAACATTTTTTATAAACGTTCCCCCACTAGGAATTTCTCTTAAATGTTTGTGAACGCACCCCGCGTTCACAAACATTTAAACTCACAGACACAAATACCCAGACCCGAAACAACTATCTGTAGGCCATACAAATATTAATTCCGTGCGAGGATCGAACCTGCGAGACGCAGCACAGCAGTCCATTGCTCGAGCCATTACAAACCAGTCTTTGTAAATTAAATTAAATAAAAACATTTCGAAACAAACTCCATTCAGAGGGTCGCGCTCCTTATAAAGTATACTTTTGTATTTACATAAAGTATACTTTAAGTATTGCTGCGGGTGCGGGGGCGTGCGGCGGCGTGTGCCGTGGCGGCGGGTGCGCGGGGCTCCGGGTTGCGGGGCGACGGTTGCGCATTGCATTCGTTGTTCCGTGATTCGGGGTCTCGTGCATTCGTTGTAGCGGTGTGCGTCGTTGCGTGCTTTCGTGCTCGCGGTGCTCGTTGTTGCTGGCATTCGGCGGCATGTGATTCGGCGTGGTGGCTTTCGGAATGACGTATTGCACTCGTAGATTTGTTTTTATGAATTGTTCTTCTGACATTCAAAAGTGCCTATAAAGGTTTAATTGAAATAAATGCTTTGAGTTTGAGTTTGAGTTTTAATATCTAAAGTGGCAAGTGTTTGTCTTATTTAAAGTAGAACTCTTGACTTTGGGGCTGGAAAAAACAAACAGAACTGATATTTTTTCTTGTGTTTTAAGTATTTCAAATTCAAAATAAACATTGATGTGTCACAAATCAGATGGTTTTGCATTCAACGCGGTTTGCGTTGTTGATTTTTTCCCTCGTATTAATTTATTTTTGTTATGACTGGAGTCCTTTTATTAAAACTGACTTTCGCAAAAACTGTTTTTGACACATTGACAGCATTGCACTGTTTTCACGGTTCTTTTCTTTATTAAAATTCTGTAAGCTGAATGTCAAAGTACTGGGTATACACTTAAACCATCCAGAATAAATTCTAAAAAACAACCCTTAAAAAACCCTTTTCGATCAAGAACCAAAAATGCGCTAAAATCTGTTGCGTACTTTGAAGAACACGTCGTTGTTTCCAATTTATTTTTCATACAGATTCGAACCTAAACTTATAATACAAGCATGTATAAAAAGGGACTATACATTATGCTGACTAAACAATAGCATCAGGACATATTCTCTATTTCTCTTGTTCATAAAAACCTTATAAATTCATGATGAACGCAACAGTACCTTTGCACAATCACGCCATAAATAACCTCTTTTTAACTCTTTTTTATGAACCAGAGACAATAGCCCAGGTGCAGTCCATTAAACAAAGCTCATCCTAATGGCAATTAAAATAGATTCCATTGTTGCATGTCTCTTCTTTCATATCTGCCTTAACGTTATTTTTATTTCACTTACATCGGACTTCTGAAGCAATTTGCAGTATTGACAGTGTGGTCGAACGAGTTATAATCAAACTGGAAGGCTATATGTTTTTGAAATATAAAATGGTTTTTTAAAATGGCCTTTTAAGACATTGGCAGCAGCGAATATAAAAAAAACGATTTCTTTTTGTCTTTTTCTGTGCCCGTTCAATATTCTGTCTAACTCGTTCAATTTCACTAACAGTGCATTTTATTGCATTATCTCTTTCTCGCAGAATACAGCATCAGCAGAGTTATTTTTTGCTAAACATAATATTTGATCGTTTCATTTATAGACTTTTTTATCATCACACCTATACAAACCGCGAAATAGATGCGTACATATTATAAGTTCACGTTTTCCACCCAAAGGGGCTACTAGAAACGACAGAACCCATTGCAATGGTTGCCAGTTTACGAACTTGTATCTTAGTTAATAAAAAATAAGGTTTTGTTTTGTTTTCCTCTGTCAGTTAATACAGTATTAGGCTGTACGTACCTGGAATCTGTACGGGTATGTCACAGTTCACTGCATCAGTCTAGACAGGAAGCGATCCCAACTGTCTGGAATCATAGCAGAGCACTGGGCTATCGTTGAGTGAGCCTGTGTGTTTGTGTATGTAAGTTTGAATGTTTGTAAACGCACCCACGTTTTATTTATTTTTTTAATATAAGTTTGCTGCAATATTTTTTATTGAGTCTAGTTGAGTCTAAGCTGCTAGCTTTTTTTGCATTCAATAACAAAAACAAGTGTTATGTCAGACTAAGAAAAAATACATTTATTCCCTTTATTATCTGTAAAAATTGTCTGAGTGTTTGACGTAAGCTATCGAAAACCAACCAACCCCGTTGAAAGTCATTGTAGAGAAACAAAATGCTTTCAAAGCAATTTCCACTTGTATAGGCCGTGTTAAGTCACACGACCGATTGCGATTGCGTCAAGTCGTGCGTTCCTAAGACTCGGGGTCAAACATCACAAAAAACCGACTTACTATGAAATCACGACTTGTATTCACCACAATCGCATCAACAAGCCATAAACTAGATTAAACATTAAAAGTCCAGTGACTCAAGCAGTAGCAGCTGTTATAACTGAACTATAATGATTTACACTTCAATTTAACTTAAAACTTGACAACTTATTGTTTTCAACTTAATTCGCATTTAAAATGTATCCAATAAATAAAATAGTTATTAGAAAATCTGTATTCTATTTCTGAATTACTTTCAAATTATTAACAAAATAACGTAACAATCCATTCCATACTTATATCATAATTATGAAAGCTCAGTCTTTAAATCCTTAATAACCTTTCCTCACTTCAACGAAACTTGACTAATTTCGACGCATTAAAAATATCATATTTCCTAACCCAGATGTAGCAATGGATTAAAATATTTTTAATACCGGTAGCATATTCCAACAAAATAATATCCTACCTTAACGTAAGTGTAGCCGCGAGAAAAAGTTAGTCTCTAATATTGATTTAGACCCATTTTAGTAACATTACCCGAAGGGACCGACACATTTAGCCAGAACTGGTTTAGTTACAAGCAAATAATACAGTGATCTATCCCAAATATACCGGGACAACAGTTATTGATTAGCCGAGTTCCAAAATCCCAAAGGAGAGGTTCCCAATTCGCTTATTTGTGTTTTTTTAGACAAGGAAACGATTTCTCAGAATTACCATCTCAAATACAGGGAAGTAGTAACAATGAGCAGTGTTTTCCGCAGTTAACGATTGACAGAAAAGCTTATTTAGTGTTAAAAGTATCAGTAAATGCTTCCCCCTGAAGTATGCATCGAAATAGTATGATATTATGGCATTAGCATTTTCTAAACCATACTATCTACTATGAAATATATCTGTTTGTAAAGTTGCATACGCTTTTTCAATTAAAACCTATTTATGATATTTATGCTTTAGGTACATGAAACTATTCTAAAAGCGATATAATATATTACTGCATCCAGAATGTTCCAGCACTTGATGTTCTCTTATAAGTAATGATACACACCAACAAGAGTGCTCTGAGATAGCCCCCACGAGTAACGACACTTAAATGTACGTCTGGCCGAGCCGGGACATTTAACCCCCAAATACTTTGCTGCACGCAAAATACACTACCGTTTACCGAGATAAGAGCAAAATTTTCTCAAAGATCTAGCTAAAAAAAGGCTCATTTCTAACTCTTAAACTATTCTTTGAATAGAAAAATAGTATGTAAGCGAAAGTCTGACATTGGAATCGGAGACTGAAAATTTGTCTAGTAATCGGTTGTTTGGCATTGGCACATGGGACACGAGGGTAGCAGAAAATGGCGTCAGGAAATTTTCGGTTAATAATATGAATGGCTTTGATAGTGGTGATAAACGAAATAAACCATGGATGTACTGTGTGTAAGATAATATGACTAGAAAAGAAGATAACAATTCATAGAGAATTTAAGGAAGGAGAAAATATAAAGTGATGGCCATGTTTCGCAATTCATCCGTCGAACCATCAATTATATTATGTTGAATTTAAAGTAATCCATAAATCAGCTATCAATTTCAGACTAACATCTAAAACAAATGAAAAACCTTTCAAAATCAAATTCGTAAGACATATTCTATTATCTAGACAGTTCAATGAATTTACGACGCAATTCTTTATAAGATGGGTCCGAAATTAAATTAAATTTTTCACTGCCCTACATAACAAATAATTTTTCGCGTCAGAATCAGTAAGTGTCTTGTGGGTTTAACTATGCAAATGTGTTTGATGTCAAATATAAAGCTGGTTTTTATCTTATATTCATACTAAATTATAAATTACGCTAGTTTCCTGCCCACCCACTTTTCTATGACATGATAAATATTATGAATACTTAAAAAGTAAAATAGTTTTATAACATCAATGTCTACATAATGTAAAGTAACATAATAAAAAGAAATGTAGATTAGGCAGAATAAAAAAATCATTTCAAAGTAATACTTCAGTCACGTTATTAAATCGTTAACTAAGTAACGTGAAAGCAGAAGTAGGACAAATAGTACATTCGTAAATGTCCTAACTTCCTAGTTCGCCTTAACAGAACACCCGACAAATATCCTTAGAGCACTGAAAATACATTAAACCAATATATTATTTATACTACTCCACTAGATTTATACACCAATGTCACAAAATAAATGCTATGCTAATGCTTTATGTTACAAATACCGTTTTAGCAAGAGTCTGTTTATGACTGTTATACTTGTAATCGGTTGAAAACAATGTACACATTTGTATAAATGATTAAGACGACACCACCTATGTTTTCAGGACATACATTTAGAACCTAAGACGTAATACACAAAAATAATCATGTTTTATTTCCAATATTATATCACAAACAATAGAAAATAAACCAAAAGTAGACCTTTGAAAATAATATTCATTCTAAACATAGAAACAGTAGCCAACAAAAAGGATAAAAGTCATATTATTTAAGATGCAATCAACCTGGAACGGATATTTTTCAAATACTGTAGGATAACATCTATCAGTGTCCGATCTCCAGAATCATGTCCGCAATTCGTCCGCATCGATTCTTCCGAAAGTTTATTTTTCTCTTTGAACACGTATCTAGTCATGAACAGGTGTTCAAAACTCCAGCACTGAAACATAATATTCGAATACATCGGTTCAAATTGAATTGAACCGATGTTTTCGAATATTATGTTTCAGTTTGAATTTCCCTTAAAAATCACAGTGCATGCTTTTCCTGAAATTAAAAACAAACACCTATTTTTACGAATCAGGAAAAACGTAAGAAAACTACCTACAACGTATTTTACAGAATACTCGTATTCATTCCAATTAAGACGAAAATTCTTTGAAACGACGTTACTTTTCACAGTTCCCTAAAAATCACAGTGAACTCGTTTACAGAAATGAAAACCGAAAACACCTATATTCACGAATCAGGAAAAAAACATCAAAAATAAACTGTTTCATCCGTCCAATTGGGTACGCTTTTCACACCGAGATGAGTTTTCGCTAAAATTAATGAATTTCATATAAAATTTCATATTTTTGCTTCGCTTACATTGTATTGGGGTTGATAATTTATGAGTAAGCATGTTCCAGTCGATCTGTTTTAATTGCTTTTGCTCATCACACGCATGTTTCATTTATTGTAAAAATAAATGGTTTTATGATTACGTAAGCTAAACTTTTATATTTTTGTACGGGTTAATGTTATTTTGAAATGGTCTGGTATTTGGTCCACACTTAAGGAATTTACATAAATCGTTAGGAATATTTTGTACGTTTTCGATATTTTCGTTATAAGCCTATTTTTTGTTTTTCAAAAAAATACTACTTCCTAAATTCTCTAGCCACACGAATCATAAATAAGACCAACATTAAATTTCATTTAATTTTACGAATTCACAATAACTCTGCAAAATAATTTATCACTACAAGCTAAGGTACTCACGGACAAATATGTTGGACATCAGCGTGGCAGGCAAGCAGAAGACGATCACCAGGATATCAGCCACCGCCAAGTTCACGATGAAGAAGTTGGTGACAGTTCTCATGCGCGGGGAGCGGTACACCACGGCGATCACGAAGCAGTTCCCCACCAGCCCCACGAGGAAGACCAGAAGGTAAGCAGCGCAGTACACCGCGGTCATCGCGCCGCCGTGACGGTACATGAACTCGTCTCCTATCACCCCCAGGTCTGACCGGTTCAGCGTCACGTTCATCCGCAGAGGATGATGCCTCTCCAACGCACCCTCCATGTGAGTGGACAGCGGCTCCAAGTCCGGCAGCACACTGTTGTCTGGCACAAACTTACTGTTCATCGCTTCCATTATAGAGTTCGACAAAATATCCACCATGTTGTGCTTATGAGCCTCCCTCATGTGGGAGTGATTGTGGTGGCGCCAATGATGCCTAGGCTCATGACTCGAAAAGTTAAAGTTAGCATCCTCATTCATGAAATCACTCGGAATCCTTAAAGGTGCCATCTCTCAATAGGACATTTCCGCAAAATAATAACACTAAAACTGTCAACAACTATTCGAAATTAACTCAAAATTAAAATCACACTTCACTAAGACTATCCTAATTTATTTATCATTCGTTTCACACATCAAAAGTCAGCAAATTAAATAAATAAACTTTGTTCACAGCACACGCAAACGTAAACTCTAATGTTCCATTAGAAAAGTATGAAAAGTTCCGTAGGTTCGGCGCGGCGTTTCGTAGCAGGTCTACGCGCGGTTGGTTTGGCGATCGCGCGCCGTCTGGCGTAGCGGTGCTACGGGCTACGAGCGTAGGCCCGCGCGACGCATGTGCATTTTGAGGAACGGACAGACACGTTTTACTGCATTTCCGTTAGACTTTATGGCCTTTGGAATAGGATTTAAATTGCATTGATTATATCATTTGTTGTCAAGGACAGTTTGTGGGGGAATTTCGTGGCCTTCGAAAATGCATCGGTAGTAAACGAGTTAGCGTTTCACAAGTTTTAATGAAATAATATAATATAATATAATGTTAAAAGGTTTGAGATATTTGAAAAAAAATATAATAATATTATATATTGTAACAACTAGTCACATAGTAAAACTTTCCGAGCAGTTTTGTAGACGTTTTTTCTAAGTGTTAACTTGAATTAGATTTTATCTTGTTGTCTCACGTACTCAATCCAAAAGTGATCTGTCGGAGTTATTGCTTAACATACATAAACTTTTCATGCGGACATCGAACCCTTCACCCATGGTCTGAAAATTGGAGAAACTCGATTTATTGAACTTATAATGTTTAGTTTATAATATTATTCGATTAATTTTAAATGGATAATATAATTAGTTCCCGAGTTAGGATGAGGTTTCCTGGCGAAGAAAAGGTCAAGGCTTTAATACTAGCCCGTTTTGGTTTGGTTTGTGTTTTGATTGGTGTAAGTTGAAGTTTTCGTAATGAGAGTTATGGTTTGATCCCGTCGGGGCCGCGGGTTGTACACTAGTTATCGCGGACTCGACATAGAGGGCTAAGAAGGAACATAGGTGGTTTTTAGTCAGTAGAAGTCTGACACTCCCTTTCGCTCTGCCCAAGAGCGGGAGGGGTTATTTGATGATTTTCCACCCGCCAAAAAAAAAAAAGTTATGTTTAGATGATTCATAACATTTTCCACATAATAGATGATTTAATTCATTTTATAAATTAAATTTGGCAAGTTTTAGCCTGTTTGCCGCTTTCGTAACACTACTAATAAGTACTTAATTAATGAGTTTAATTAAAATTTTGCAACGACTAGGGATCGAACCCCTACGAGTAAACTCTCAGAGCTACTACTAACTACTTTGCTACTAACCGGTAAAAAATTATCAGTCGCACGATATATACGCTAAAGAGCTCGTGGGTAAAGAATAACAGCCGCTCAGGTCGATCTTCAGATAAAACCCCCGCTTGCCCCCTTGCCTGCTTGCAGGTTGTTACCTACGTGTGGATGGATGAGCACCGTGTCTCGGATATGACGTTAAGCCACTGGTCCAGCTATCATTTGCAAATCTTAGACAGGCGTTAAGAGTAGTCACTGGTCCAAGTCTAACAAGCACACTTATCGACTGATATCGTATTACTCAGTACTAACAAGTTGTGGATGTCGAACAAATATTTAATATTTATTAAAATGTCTCTTATTAACTATCATTACAGGTGTACAGTCACGAGCATCATCATTCTCCTGCCCTTATCCCAATTTATTAGTGGTCGGCGCAACATGTCTTTTTCTTCCATACTTCTCTATTTCTCGTCATGTCAGCAGTCACCTCCTTCCTAGCCATATCACCCTTCACACAGTCCATTCATCGTTTCTTTGGTCTTCCTCTACTCTTATACCCATCTACATTCATACTCAACATTTTCCTCACAACACTTCATTCCTTCGCATCACATGTCCATACCACGCCAATCGATTACCACACAACTTTTCATTCACCGGCGCAACTTTCAGACTTCCTCTTATGTACTCATTCCTTATTTTCTCCATTCGCGTCACACCAAACACCCCCCTTAGCATTCTCATCTCAGCCACATGCAATTGCCTTTCATTTATCCCTTTTGTAGCCGAACATTCTGATACATACACGACAGCAGGTCTAATCACGAGCAATCACACTAATATTATAAACGCGAAATTTTGTTAGTTTGTGAGTGTGTATGTTTGTTACTTCTTCACGCAAAAACTACTGAACGGATTTAGATAAAATTTAGTACATAGATAGTTTATAACCTGGATTAACACATAGAATAGTTTTTATCCCGATTTTATCTTGCCGTGGGATGATTTTCGACTTGTAGCGGGTGAAGCCGCTGGCAACATCTAGTAATATGTATACACTTGACAAAGTACATACGCGAATTTCTCGTGACATAAGGATTGCAACTTTGAGATATTACTTACTTTAAGATGTCATGGTTTCCAAAATAATAATTTCGTTTAGTAGCATGACAATGAAATCTTTCCAGTAGGCAAATATTGCTTCTAAACATTGCTAAGTGTTTATATATTAGTGCTGGTGGCTGTACAGCTAATGCGATAGCGTGGTCTTAAAACTATTAAAAGTAGTCGCGCTTTCTAAAATACTAGTATTCAGCTGCTTACGGATGGACTGGAATAACCGTGGTCCAGTCCCATAGTAAACTCAAATTTTACCAGGTTTTGCTTGTTACGGAATCGAAAACGTCCCGCAGCCCCTTCCATGTTGCTGACAACTTTTGAGGCGCGCGTGGAACACGAACACGCCGTCGACATGGCCTGTCGTTGTCATATGACGAACGGACGGTGAGCTAAGGGTTTTGTGGTTCAATATGGTTGAAAAAAGGCAACCAAGTGACATTGAAAAGGACAATCTCCTTGGCATTGACATGAACTACTTATTCTCAATATAAAATAACTTACCTTTATAATAAAGGACAAGGACAAACACGTGCCTTATGAAATGTTGTGACTGTTCCTGACAGGATTTTGTTTATATTCACGTTTTATTTGTTCTTGTCATATTATCGTGGATTTTGTAAGACAATGGAGCAGTAAGGTATTTTATTGGGACTCGTCTTTATTGTGAATTTGCCTTTGACTGTATGATGTAACTGATGTAAGAAACCTTTGAATAAAGCTTCTGTCATTTGTGCAAGGATTCTTAACAACATGAAATCTTTATTTCCTGAAAGTGTACGTTGAGGTTTTCAGTGCGCTCACATTCCGCCAGTTATGTTATGTTCAGAATATATTTCTAGAATATTACAGTACTTAACTCTGTGTCCTCTTGCCAATCCAAGTATCGAAGCCAGGACTCGACTCTCAGCAATAACATACTAAGTCTTCTATAAATTTGAAACGCGATTGTTCTACTTCAGCTCGAATGTCGGCGGCGGCGTCGCCTGCGCTCGTGCTTCGCCCCTCCTCCCACTGTCTTCCCTCGCTTGCCCTAGTGCGAGGCGCGCACACCACGCCACATCTCAGTTTAAGAACTTTCTGTTTAAAAGAACTGCTCTTTTAAACCGCTATATGACTTCAACATTATGTAAACTTAGCCTATCACAATCCACAGTTGGCTTTCCACAGCTGCATCATCAGACCGCCTGTCGTCTCTCTCTTTCGTTTCCAATCTGACCCAGCCTACTTTTTTTGCGATGCTTGTCAATGAAAGTTTAAAGTTTTTCAAAAATTTCAATGTTTATCATTTAGAACTCTTGCATGCAAACAACGAGGTTGGTTATCAACATAATCATACCACAATGAAGGTTTACGTGACACACATTCGTGGATCGATGGCAGACATCGAGGCCTCAAACGTCCATACTAAATACCGTAAACTGTCCACTTGCAGTTACTTTGAACTACTTTATAGCAACCTCGCGTTATGTTTTGATTGGCTTGTTACGTATTGTTGATTGCCTTTGATTGTAAACTGATTCTTGATAGCAGTTCCGCGAAGTGAAGTTATGTTTAAAGCCAGTCCTAGATGATGGGTTATGCATGAGCTCTATTGCTCGTATACTCAAACTGTGCAGCCATCCATGTTCCTTCTTAGCTCTTTGTGTTGAGGCCGCAGTATCTCTTTCGAACAAACCACAGCCCTGACGGGTTCTTTAGGGACCTCGGTTTTGTATTTGTAAGAGCATGTTTTCTGAGAGAAAACATGTCACAAATTATAAACCTAATTCGGTGTTGAGTGCATTATCCAAAATCTTTGAAAGAGTTGTAGAGTTGTAGTTTGAAGAGAGATTGGTGATAATATTGTAATGTCATAAGAACGGAGAGCTGCCGAGGCCTGAAATATGAGCTCGTCTCAGTTTGAGAATCAGTGTGCTAATGTAATAGCCCCACTGTACAATCATTTACCGTTGTCATTTATAATTATGTTGTATTAATTTACTTATTGTGCTGGAAATAAATTATTATAATTAAAAAAAAATTAAAACTATTACGCGTAACCTATTGTCGATGGCCCTCCATACAAACAATTTCAATAAAATTCAAATATCGGTCATTGAATTTGAATCTTGTAGAACATTAAGCAAATAAGACTAGAGCGAATTTCGTGGGAGCTTATTTGAGCGACCGGCACTATGTGTTGAGTCTCTACTGCCCTCAGGGTTAACCAAAATCCTTGGGTTAAAATCTGTGTACATACAATAAGAGGTGGTCCTTTACCAAAAATGATTTTGCAGTTGAAACTGTTTCTTGGCGGAATGTGAAATGAAATAATATTTATATTGTTGTTGTAATAATAATAATAGTCCTCCTGACCGTTTTCGGTCACGGCGGCCAATCTAAGTGGAGATTAGCCATCGGCGCGGGAGATTTATAGTGCACAAGTGCACTCTCTGTTCCTTTTTCTCTAATATTCCGATGGGACGGCAATCCGACACGAGAGAGAGATCAGGCGCAGGACCAACGGCTTAACGTGCTTTCCGAGGCACAGGCTGCGGGGGGGGGGGGGGTGCTATTGGGTTTTTCATTAGAAATTTCCCAGTAGTAGCCCGGAGTTTGGAAGTTGGCGGTATTATTGTTGTTGTAAGAAAGTTACAAATGTGTGATGAGTAACAATTTCAATCTTGCATATGAAATATTGCCATACAGAAATACATAGTTGCTTGACAATGCTCGGTAACTCCTGAATATTAGTGCTGCTTTACTGAAATATCTTGAGCAAGAGGTGAATTTTGTAACCTTGGACGAAATCGTGGCACCATGAAGATAGTATCCAAAAAGCCCCAGAAACACTTATTTAACCCGAGTTATTATGTGGTGCATAATTTCAAACAGTGCACCGTCGTTTTACGCAACAAATTATTCGCCAGACGTTACTATCATTGAGATAACGATATGCGATGGTACCTAATAGTACACTGTGGAACAGGCCGTTAATCTTGCTCAGACCCTCCTGATGTCTTTCCTAATGGGTTATGTTAGATCCTTGAAGGTCAAGGTCGTCATTGTGGGCCTATCGTAACAGCCACAGGGACCATTTGACAGAGCCGACGCCGGCACTAAACTTCACGTTATGTGGTGTGTAATTAGTTCGGAAAGTTGCCAGCATTGGGTGTTGTACAATGTCGTTAGATTTAGTGTTGTTGTGTTGGTAATGGAGATTCGAGATAGGGGCATAAACTTGGGTTCTATTTAAAGGAGTAGCCTTCGGCATCTAGGGAAGCCTATGACAGAACGATAGAGAGGATAAAGTTTTTACCCAGCTGTGGGACAGTGAGTGAGATTTCATCTCATTCATTTATTGGTAGTCAATGGGTATCGAGGAAGATATACGAAAATAATTAATTCGGGAAATGGTGACGAAAGTGAAATTGGTAGCGATTGGTAGTCGCGTTCGTGTTCCACGTCCCCCCCCCCCAACAGTGTGCAACAATGCAGGGGCCCGCAAGGGCCGACACCTGTCGGAGCTGTGGGTTGTACGAAAGAGATACCGCGGCCTCGGACACAAAGGTCTAAGAAGGAACATGGGTAGTTTTTAGTCAGTAGAAGTCTGACACTCCCTTTTGAGAGCGGGAGGAGTCATTTGATGATTCCCCACAAAAAAAGGCTTAATTGTTATCGATGAATTCATTTCAATTCTAGTCTTAAAACCCACCTATGCCGAAAGCTACTGATGCTGCACAGACCAATTATTATCATAAATTACAATCGCCAGTCTGCATGCTAAACGGGCATATCTAACTAACTTCGCAGCTAACTGCAACTGTTTAACTAACAAGTTTAACTGAAACATTCATCATGAAGCAAGTTTGTAATTAGCCTGTTCCTGCGTTAACTTGAAGTTCTAGCAGCTGTTGTAATACCAGGTACCTACTTGCAGACACCTTTGTTTATTGTTATTACTTACCCCACGTCCTAACTATGCTCGTCATGTCATCCATTGTGTAGGTGACGGTGAATATCACATGCATAATGTCATGTCAATCACTTGACTGAAAAACCAGGAGGCGCCATCTGTTGGTATTACACTGCGTTTTTATACAAAATAAAAATAATATGTAAGCGCTTTTTTACCCGACTACGGCGAAGCCAAAAGGAAGGGTAATGTTTTTAGCAGTCTATGTATTTATGTATGTTGTAAAAGTAGAAAACAAGATAATAATTTGTATATTTCTATTTAAATTTAGGTAAAATTATTATAGAGGTCAGTCGTAGTCGCATGCCACCTTGCTAACGGCAACAGCAACTGACTTCTACTTTACTTATATTTAAATTGAAATATACAAATTATTATCTTGTTTTCTACTTTTAAGACCGCGGTTTCTGGTCGGGTTTAAGTTTTTAAACTTATTTTTTATTAAAACGCAGCTGTACATACGAAGCCGTGATGTTGGTGATGCTAGCGAAGGCGGTGGCGAAATGTGCGAGGTAGAGAACCTCTCGTCCCAGCCGCTACGGGAGGCACTGAGCGTCAGGGGCCACGTGATGGCTTGCGGCAGCCGTAGGTGCAGGCCTGTGGAGGAGACATATACGTACTTAGTAACATATACATATAATGCATTGACCTTTCAGTATCGGAAAAAATTTTTTATTGCCCAGGCAAAGATCGACATTGATATCTCTATTCGATAAACAACGCTAGCACAATTTTTTTTTTTGCTAATTTCACATTTTATCCTATTTCTGGCAATTTCATCAGCACTAAAGATGAGATTCTATATTAATAGCGTCCGTCGTTTGATCGTAAAACATGACTGTTCACACAGAATGCTACATGTCTTTGGAGAGGCATCGATGTAAAGCTGATGGATGAGACATAAATTAGCTTCATCTGCTGATATCAGCTTGATTATTGACTTAACCACCCATAAAAAACAATACGATATATTCAAGTCAAGTCAATATATTCAAGTCTCGGTTTTCTTGTATGTGTTTTATGATAAGTTATTAACCTTCTCTTAAAGGTTAATAGGCAAACTTTGATAACACAGTTAACAAAAAATAACATTAAATATTTCCTTACCAGTAGTCGATAAATATTTTATTATTTTTTGACAGCTGGGTAAAGTGTTCATCAATGACTTTTCACTCTTCCCTATGTATTCTGTCATCTTATCAGAGTCTCCTAAGTCTCGCTCAATAGTGACAACCGTCTTCTGGTAACCCATAATGTGGCTACTCTGGCCTATCTGTGTTAATGTCTTCATACAAACAACTCCAAACTCATAAAAATGTAAGAACCAGGTGCTAAAGAATTTCGAAAAATTCGCAGGATTATTTCGCACCAAAGAAGTGACAATACCTGTGATACATATACTTTTAAATCCTCACGGAGGTACTTAAATCCGCTAATATGTTCTGGAGCGATGATAAAGAGGGTTATTTATATCCCTCGCACCTCCTGCGCCGAGTACGTTAGGCAATTAGAAAGCTATTACGTCGACGTACTTCGAACACCTTGTATGTGGGGTCTTTGACATCTGGTGAACTGTTTGCTTACATGCTATTAGCAGAGTTTAAAGTGAAGTTGTTCTAAGATTGGCTGAATCGAAAGTAGGAATGAGATGTATTTATTTTTTTAACTGACTTCAAAAAAGGAGGAGGTTTGTCAATTCGACCGTATATAAATATTTTTATGTTTGTTCGCGAATACCTCCGTCAGTGAAATTGTCGACCGATTATTTCTTGAAGCTGTTTAGGTATTTTATAATTTATAATAAATATGATAATTATAATCTCATAGGGCTGCGCTGATGATGGAAGCAACAACTCCTCAACGGTTAAGACTTGGAGAATAATTCTTTATTAAAATATTGTGGGGACATATACAATGTGGATCTGGAACTACGACATTAAATTAAAACTAGCACTGTACTAGTCCATCGAAACATTTTAAAACACGAAGATTAGTAGTTAGTGGAAAATTTAAAAATTGCAATTTTCAAACAAAATAAATAGCAGAATCAACTGCATAAAAAGTAAACACGCTTTAACTACGAAAAGTCACTGACCTAGTGCGCGGGGTGCAGCGAGCGGCGGCGATGTTGGGCGTAGGTACTTTTTATCGGAGAACAACAAATCAGCGGCATAAACTCACTAAGTTGCGAGTTGTTAATTAATAAAAGATCACTGATTGAATAATTAATCACTTAAAACCTTATTTGAGGCATAATTAAACTAAAAAACTTACTAACTTAACCTAAATCACAAAACTAGCTACCTAATAAATGCCTAAATAACTAATATTACACTAACACCAATAAGTCACAGTAACCTATGCACTAATCCAAATATCATAAATCGTCTTTAATCACAATAACAACAAACTTTTCATAAAATCACGACAATGCGCGCGCGGCTCGTCTTGTGATAAAAAAAGTAGGCGTGTGCTCTCCTCAAAGGGCGCCGCTATGCACTGACTGACATAGTTACCGAGTCAAGGACTTTTTGCCGAAAAAAATTCCGCTCACACACACACTCGCAATTTTCTATGCACCACTAATGCATTATTTGCGTAAGTAATATTACTTTTTCTTTATAATTGTAGTATTTTGTGGGAGTGTGCGGGGCGCGTCAGAGTGGGATCGTATGACACCTTTCTCTGTCTTTCAAGCGTATTGAGACGTTGAGAATAGAATCGTAGGTTTTTGCACAGGTTCCTGACCTTACAATGTTTACCTATTATTACGGACTCCGATCTACATCATGTTGAAAAATAAGAAAATGAAAAATAATTTCCTGTGGCTAAAGTAGTCATTGGATTTGATTGATTTTTTGTATACGGGTCAAGAGCATGCCTTTCTTTACGTGGTTTAGAGGAATGTCAATCGTCCTGCTCCACATTGTATATCGTTGTATTCTTTCAGGTTATCTAGGTGAGCTGATTATGGAAGGTACTAATTATCAACGATTAGGAGTTGAAACCAATATTAAAGGAATCTTGAAGGTTAAGGGATAGGTTTCTTAGTTGAATGTTAAATGTACAGTCAATATTTGCATATATATTACAACTAAAAATGGTAAAATAAATAAACTTTTTTGAAAATAAACCGACTTCAAAAACACAAAAAGTGAAAAGATTAAAACAAAAAAAACTTAAAATAAACTTTAGAAGAAAAAACAGCTTCTGAAGTCGGTGGCAAAAAAAAAACGAAATCAAACAAACAAGTTTCACCGACATCAGGAGCTGATTTTTCTTCTGGAGTTTATTCTCTCGTTTCTTTCTCTCTCTTCTTCATTCTCTCATTCGTTCTCACCTTTTTGTGTTTTAGTTTTTTCGTTTTTTTTTCTTGGTTAATTTGTTGGTTGATAAGACATCACGGGAGTAGTGGTGACCCGGTGGTTTATAAGTGGTCTTAAGATAGTACATACACATGGCGCTTTCCCGTTGAAAGCGTATGTTTTGCCGTGAATTTATGTCAAGTTCCAGTAGTGCAGGTAATCCGTATTCTTCAGTCATCCCGCGATCATTCCACAAATTCATTTAGTTACGGTAGAAATGCGAAGATCTTTTTTCCCACTAGTGCTAAGATATAGTACAAAATTTTAAACTAGTGAGAACGAAAAGTCTCACTTGTTCTACCTGTCCTATTACAAATTGTACTTTAAAAGATCGCCGACGAATTGAGAACCTACTCCTTTTAGAAGTCAGTTAAAAATGGGTGGGGTTTTTACTACGTCGAAATATCAGGAGGTCACAACAGTTATAAAGCACGAAAGATATCCCGTTAGTGTCATTGTGCTATGTTCTAGTATTTCTATATCAATGTTAGACTAATAAAATGTCACTATAAATAGCGTCCACAAATCTCAGATTTGATCGTAATAGACGGTTGAGGAGTCGTGTTCATTACACTATAACACTGTTATATACTGCATATGTTTTATGTATCATTTTTACCAATTAAGCAGAAACATAGAACCAAGCTGAAGCTGACTGAATAATTTATAGGCCCATCTCACTTTTAAGCCATGTCTACAAGTTGTTCTCAAGAGTCATTACAAATCGTCTCGCGCGCAGGTTTGACGATTTTCAGCCTACAGAATAAGCCGGATTCCGAAAAGGCACCTTAGACCACATACTTACGCTACAGCAGGTTATACAGAAAACCGAAGAGCAGAACCTGCCTGTTTAGCGTTTGTGAACTACGAGAAAGCCTTCGATTCGATCTAGACTCGGGCTGTACTGCAGTCTCTGCAAAGGTGCCAAATCGACTACCGGTACATCAAGGTGTTGAAGTGTTTATACAAAAACGCCAACATGTCAGTTTGACTTCAGAACCAGACTACGGAACCTGTCCTTCTGCAGGGAGGTGTGAGGTCACATCTCCGAAATTGTTCACCGCTGTACTGGAGGATGTCTTCAGGGTTCTGGACTGGAGAGGACTATTCATCAATATCAATGGCGAGTACATCACTCACTTGCGATGGCCGACGGTATAGTAGTCATGGCAGAGACCATGGAGGACCTCAGTAAGATGCTCGATGACCTCATTAGAGCTCCCAAAAGAGTGGTTCCAAAAATGAACATGGTCAAAACCAAGGTCATTTTGAATGTAACACCGACTCGTACTAAGATTGGAGACTCTGCACTTGAAGTTGTAGACGATTATGTCTACCTGGGAGAAACGGTCCAGTTAGGTAGGTCTAACTTCGAGAAAGAGGTCAATCGTCGAATCCGACTCCGCTGGACAGCGTTTGGGAGGCTTACCGCAGTGTCTCAAGACGAAAGCCTATGACCAGTGTGTGTTGCCAGTGATGACATACGGGACCAAAACGTGGTCGCTCACAATGGACCTCATCAGAAGGCTTAAAGTCACTCAATGGGAAATGGAGAGGGCTATGCTCGGAATTTCCTTGCGTGATTTAATAAAAAATGAGGACATCCACATGAGAACCAAGGTTACCGACATAGCCCAAAGAATTACCAGGCTTCAGTGACAATAGGCAGGGCACATTGCTCGCAGAACGGATGGCCGATGGGGCCAAAAAGTTCTGGAGTGGCGACCGCAAACCGGAAGACGTTGCGTTGGAAGGCCTCCCACTAAATGGACCAATGACCTGGTGAAGATTCCGGGGATTTGCTGGATGCAAGACGTACGGGTCCAGTCAATGAGGCGACACTTAGGGCCTGTGCCCAGCAGTGGATGGCTTTTGGCTGAAATGATGAATAATGATAGAACCAACGAAGAATAACACTTGCTGTGCCTTGAAGACTAAGTAACCTGATGAATAATAGTAATCATCATCAAATTCACCACAAATATTTCAAGAAAATTCTCCACAGGCAAGCTTTATAATTAACAATTTATATTTTAGACAGAAATTTCGTCAGGCCGTGTGAGCGCTATGTCAAATGACTCATAATGATCTTATCAGAGCGTAAGCAGGCTATAAATTTCCCATCGCTGGGACACAGACCTCTAATAGATCTTAGGGAATAGTCCTTATTCCACCAGACAGGTCTAGGGCTCGCTGACAGATTTTGCAACGGTGTGTAGTAATTTGTTTCTAGAACCTACAAAGCCTGAAAGTAGTCGAGTGTCTTGTCACTTTACAACCTGCTCTCGTGTCATGAGAATAAGGTACAAATTGGAATAATAGACACGCGTTCATACAGGCAAGTTCTGAATAAGCAGACGAGTATTAAAACATCTATCACGCACGGGAAGCTTGTGACGTATCGCTTATAACGAGAGTCAACGTTCAAGAGGGCAACACTCTCTATCTGTCAGTTTACGAGGTAAATGTTTGTGTGCTGGCAATATTACGTTACTGGTTACAGTGACTGACCTGTCTGCTCCGATGTGAAGTATTTTTTCAATTTGATTACACAGGTACTTTTCTCTCTTTTGTAAAATATCTTCCCCTGTCGATAAATTCTGAGATTACACTCACTGGCGTTAAAAAAAATGTCAATCCCTCCTCCAATCTTCGATGACGCGACAATTTCAAACCGTTCTGGTTATGACTATAAGTGGGAACGAGCAACTTTCCGAAGTAAAAAGAGAGTTCTTAGAGTAAAATAAAAGGACAGGTTTAAAATTTTATGTCTTAGTACACAACTTACACTGCTGCTTGCATGTTATTTTACCATACAAAGAAGAGGAGAGAAAAAAGAAAGTAGCTACTTAGAACCGGCAAATAGTTATGAAGTACTCACAACTGTAGATCAGATACAGGATGTCACAGAATCAGCTCAATACCTCTTGGTGGTGATTCAGACCTTCAAACTGGACAACATGACCTAACGAAGATAAACCGAAAATAGGAGTTTTGCTCAAAATACTGTATTAGACTGGTATGAGAAGAAGAACGTTGCGTAAAGATTCCTGTACCCTTCAGGTTCATCATAAGTCACGAATCCCCCTACCGCCTAACAAGAGCCTCTTCGAACGAATTCGACTGCGGTAAATTAGCCTTATATTAACCGCAAAACACGTCGTGATTACGTGTCGAATGTTACGCACATATACGTTATATTGAGAGTTTAGTTAACATCACATTTGCATAATCATCTGAAGTGAACTACACGATCGGGGTTCATTGCCCTGTGGCCATAAATGTAGAAACTATAATAATTTATCTGTAATTATGGGTGAAATCGCGCGTCGTGATCGTCTTTAGTTTAAGGCCTCGCTTCTCATGAGTTATGAAGTACCAATGTGATGTTTTCAACTCATAATTATGTTCTTTATTAGTTTATCTTGAACATTAAGAATCTCCATGGAGTTTCTAGCCCATTCTTCTCTATAGAGATTTTACGCTTTGAAATGAGCAACTATGTCTAGTAGTTTTACAAGTTATTGTGCCTTGTTACTGTGACCGTAACTTGTTTTTTTTTTGTTTATGACATTGAAATAAATGCTTTGAGTTGTTGATTGAATTTTTTACTAAGATCGGTGAAGGAAAACATCGTAAGAGAATCTGAACTTATTATAAGTCACCGTCAACCACCCGATTTGAGTGAGCATTGTGATCAATGCGCGTACCTTCTTTTGGTACCTAAATAATAATTTCAAGATCATTCTTAGACACGGAAGAGGGTAAACAAAAAACTAATTTGTTCAGGGTATTGTGTTTTAGTATCGCTAATAATTTTAGTAGATTAATGTAGAAAATCGAAACGACGAACAGTAAGAAACAGTCTAACTGCCGCACTCAGGGATATTTAATGATTACTTAACCTTACTTAAAGCTTTGACATACAAAACTTAACTAAAGTGTCAACATCTTTACTAAATGAGGGCTTAAGTAATCATTAAAAGTATCTGAGTGCGGCAGTTAGAGTGTTATCCTTTCTCCATTCACATTTATCACAGAAAATCCTTCCGCTTCGATCAAAAATAGGGATGTTTCTTGACTAAACAAAATATGATTCTGTTTAGTCCGTCAGTTAGATTATCGAAAAATATTGGATTCGTGTTTTTTGTTTTATCAAATTAATAAGATAAATACGTCAAAGATCATGAGTGGAGGCTTTTGACTTCACTACGTGGTCAAAAATTGCAGTGTGATGTGACGTAACACGAGTTTTCACGAAAAAAAGAGAAAAATATGTGTCTAATATTTTTTGGAAATCTATCTGTCGGGCTAATTAGATTTTTTTTGTCAACTACTCTATTGTACTAAGTACACGGGGGTATCCTAAAGGTACAGGATATCTGCGGCGCAATTTGATGTCAGCAGCTACCCGATACACCACGTATCTATTACCTAAACCAGGTGGATTGATTACCCAACATTTTTTTCCGCCAATTACGCAGAATATTAAGGTCAGAACCTCCTCTAAAAACATCTAGGACTACTATCACGTTTCGATTATGGTTTGAATAAATTAAACGAATGGTTTTTCTTGTTATATGCCCTGTATAATATTTTGATTGTTTCTATCGTTGAGATCAAGTTAATTAACTTTGTGAGCGCATGGCAAGGCGCGTGATTCAATAGAAACACTTCGACGTTCTACTCTATTGAACTAATGACCTAATAGATTTCTGGAGGCAACGTGATTTTGAGAATTCCATTGAAATAAGCAAGCAGTATTTAGGCTGATATTATTATGTTTTGTTTTTTCATATTTTCACTACTTTTCAGAGGCTCGGAAGTCTGGCAATCAGTGTTACCAAGGGGTATCGCCATACCCAGGAGTAACTGGATTGTAGAGATCAAGTAGGCAGTGGTTCCATGTAAAATACTGGTCATTCAGCTGCATCCGGTAAGATTGGAAGCTTACTTGGCAAAAGGCTAAGCAGATGATGATTTAAACTACTCAAATCAAATCAAATCACTTTTATTTGTTGACAAAAAAAATAAATACAGATCTTGAGTTTGGTGTACAGAGCGCTATGTTATGCCAGGAGGCGTACAAATATGGTGTGCATCTAGCTCAAATAATACGAATTTAAATAAAAGAAAACATGTTGAAATCATGGATAATTAAAATTTATAGTACATATTATAAAAAAACGGGTGATGTCATAGGATGAATTATTTAGTCATAAATGTCAAGAAGTAAAAAAAAATAAGTCAGAATAATTATTATGTATTTTTTAGAGATTTTTTTTATAACTCTCACATAAATTGCAATAATCATCAGTAAAATCCTTTTTTATTTTGGGGTTGGGAAATCAAATAACCCCTTCCGCTGTTGGGCAGAGCGAAAGGAAGTTGTTGAGAACAGGATATTTTTTTTAAAGTAATGAAACCACAAGTTCAGCTTCTCATATATTGTAGCACATATTTTTCACAGACTGACTTTATTCTTAAAACAAAACATAAATTGACAAGCAAAAATAAAGAAATATAAATTATCAAAAAGTTTGGTAGCTGGTCGCCAACATGGCCCCCGACGGTGTGAGGCACCAATTTACTGGCCGGCGACCAGCAATACCACCTTTCGAGTGGGTCGTCGCAGCACGCCGCCCTTCGTAGTGACGTCCACAACTCTGACGATGCCGTCTTTCCCCGGGTGCACTGCCGCGATTCGCCCTCGGGGCCATTGGTTCCTGGGTAGCGTGCCATCTGCAATGAGGACTAGATCACCCACCCTTAACGGACGAGTCTCCTGCAACCGCCTTCTAGGTGTGAGCGCGGGTAGGTATTCGAGCACGAAGCGCTGCCAGAAGTGGTCTGCCAGCCTCTGCGCTTTCCTCCAGTTAGCACGTCGAAGCAAGTCGGCGTCGTCAAAAACATTAATGTCTGGCTCGCTGCTTGGGCTTCCGATCAAAAAAGTGAATGGAGTCAGGGCGTACTCTGCGTCTGCATCCACAGAGACGTGCGTCAGTGGTCTTGAGTTGATAGTGCACTCGGCCTCTAAGAGCAGGGTGTTTAACACATCTTCCTTTGGAGTCCGCTGCTTCAATGTGACTGCGATAGCATTTTTCACCGAGCGGACTAGCCGCTCCCAACAGCCCCCCATAAAGGGTGCGGATGGGGGTATGAATCGCCATTCGATTCTTTTATTGGCGCAGAAGTTGAACAGCTCTGGCAGCATTTTTGCTGCGCCAGTGAATGACGTTCCGTTGTCAGAGTATATCCTAGTCGGGCATCCCCTTCTCGCAATAAACCGCCTGAGTGCCATCAGGGCGGAGTCCGACGATAATGTCTCCACAATCTCTAAATGCAGAGCTCGCACTGTCAAACATGTAAAAAGGGCAATCCATCTCTTGGCGGTGCGTCTGCCAATAGCAACGTTCAGAAGGCCAAAATAATCCAGCCCTACGTATGTGAAGGGGCGCTGGTGATGTGCTAATCTGGCTTTTGGCAAGTCTCCCTCTGGTGGTGATTCCGGCTTAGCCTTCCGGTTGCGGCAAAACTGGCATCTTTGTGAAGTTCCTCTGACGGCTGGTCTGAGGCTTAGAACGTAGAACCTCTGGCGCAGTTCATTAACCACTAGCTCGTTATGTCCGTGGGCGTATCTGGCGTGATAGGAGTGTATCAGTAGCTTGACGATAGGATGTCGGCCATCCAGGACAATCGGGCGTGACTCTACATACTCTGCGACGGCAGTGCGGCCAGAAAGACGTAGGAGCCCGTCTTCACCGAACAAAAGCGACAGGTTCCGAAGCCATCACTCGAAACGGGACGTGCTGTTAAAACGTGCATCAAAGCTTCGGGAAAAGAATAATAATAATAATAATAATAATAATATTCCACAACTATCACACAACGCCATCTAGTCCCAAGCTAAGCAGAGCTTGTGTTATGGGTACTAGACAACTGATAAACATACTTATATATTTCTAAATACATACATGTTATAGATAAATTACACCCAGACACAGAACAAATGATCGTGCTCATCACACAAACATTTGTCCTGGGTGGGAATCGAACCCACGACCTCCGGCATAGCGGTTAGGGTCACTAACCACTAGACCAACAGGCCAGTCAAAAAGCCGAAGTCGAATCTATTTGGACTTTACGAAATAAGTGAACCTCCGCAACGTTGAGGTCTTTAACGGAAAGGGCAAAAAGGTTACGAGCATCTCGAAGTGCTTTTTGAGTGAATTTGGAATTTGGGCGCAAAATTGATCGAAACTTGTCAATACACTGATGGGTTCGCGCTGTGGCACGAAGTAACCGGGTCCAACTGCTAAAGCGTTGGTGATCCGCTACTACCGGTGAAGGTAGTTGTCGCGGTGAGGCAACTATCAGTCCCACCGATTCCGAAGCTCGTTTAAGTTCTTCGGTTACCGGAGGGATGGCACACGTCGGTTCACATGGCCAGTCAGAGGGTGGAGACAAGAGAAATGCGGGTCCTGTGAACCAACGTGAAGAAGTCGTGAAATTGTGAATGTCTCGCGTAGCGTCGTCTGCGACATTTAAAGCCGTGGGGACGTATCTCCAACTGTGGATGTTTGTTGTTTCAGCTATCTCTCCCAATCGGAACGAAACAAAGGCCTTAAACGTGCAAACGTCGCTACGAAGCCACTTTAGAACGGTTAGAGAATCCGTCCAAAAATAAACTTCATTTGGTGGTCGTCTGTGAGCTTCAGTGACGTACGCACTGAAACGCGAAGCGATCAGGGCAGCCTGGAGCTCCAATCTTGGGATTGAAACGGGTTTCAGTGGCGCCAGCCTACCCTTTCCCCCTACCAGGGATAAGCTTACGTTGTCAGCTTCGTTTGTGAAGCGCCAGTAGACCACACAGGCGTAAGCGCGTTCACTAGCGTCGGCAAAAACATGAAGTTGCGCATTCTTAATGCGCCCGGTGTCGCGAAAGTAGCATCGAGGAACAGAACTGTTGCTTAATTTTTGAATTTCGAGCAACCATCTTTTCCAGTCTTCAATCAGATCAACCGGCAGTGAATGATCCCAGTCGATGCCCAACTTCCAGGATTTCTGGAATAGTGCGCGGCCTTTCATAATAACGGGAGTTAAAAAACCTAAGGGATCGTAGACAGACATCAATAGGGACAATGCTGAACGTTTTGTATACTTAGTAGGGGCCTTTGGAGGGTTCTTAACGAAACAAAGATTGTCCTCACTGGTGTTCCACGTAAGACCTAATACCCGAATTTGTGAGGGAGACGTCGGACCTAAGTTCACCTCAGTAGAAGCGTCTGTTGCATGTAAGTCTGCAGGGATTATCGCTAGTGCTTCCTTACAATTCGAAACCCAAGAACGCATCTCGAAGCAAGCCGCTTTATGTATGGACCATATTTCAAATGCTCGCTGAGCCGCCTCACTGATGCTGTCAAAACTCCCTAAGAAGTCGTCCATGTAATGGTCCTCGACGATAGACCGCACGGCGTCCGGGTATCGTGACTGGAATTGACTAGCATTTTTATTTTTCACCCAAAGCGCGGTACACGGGCTAGATGCTGCGCCGAATATCATCGAGGACATACGGAATTCCTGAAGCGGCAAACCGGGGCTATCTCTCCATAAAAAACGTTGGGCGTCCCTATCCTCCGGTCTAATTTTAATTTGCGGGAACATCTCTCTGATATCTCCCGACAAGGCAACCGGGCCTTCCCTAAACCTCATCACGATGCTAAGAAGCGGCTGCAATAGGTCCGGTCCAGTCAGCAGAAGCGAATTGAGGCTGACACCTGCACACTTTGCTGCTGCATCGTGGACAACGCGCAGCTTCTTCTTATGTGGGTGGGTAACTCCAAAATGTGGAAGATACCACGGGACCTGGCCGGACGGTGGACCCGAACATAATTCAGCGTACCCTTTGCTTATCATTTCTTGAATATTTTGCTTGTAAGCATCGGCATAAGCACTATCCTTAGCCATTTTACGCTCGAGGCTAACAAATCTAGATAAGGCTAGGTCGCGGCTTTTAGGGACGGTAGAGATATTATCGCGCCATAATAGGCCCGCTTCGTACCTACCAGAATTTAAGCGCTTGGTAGTCTCCTCTAAAATGTTTAACGCACGTTGTTCGCTAGCGCTACGATGGTCTGCCTTCGTTATCCCTATAGAGTCCAGTCGAAAGTATTCCTTGATGAGGTTGTCCAGTGAGTCATTGTCGATGGCGACTGAAATATGATTAACGGAAGTGGCGGCGTAAGATCTGCTAGAAATATAACCGTAGAGGACCCAACCAAGCGCGGTGCGAGCGGCTGCAGGTTGTTCACGAGTGCCGTGACGAACCTCTGAAGGAAGCGACATGTGCCAATTGTCCGCACCTATCAACAACATGGGCTTCGCATCATCATAACAGACGACGTCCACTAGATCAGATAAGTAATCGTACCTGGCTACATCGTCTATGCGTGCTGTCTGCCTTTTGATAGCCAAGTTGGGAATGGTGCGTGCTCTGATGTCAAAACTGTCCGTACCATATCGACCCTTTACTAGGATATTAACATATCTCACGTCGGCCTGCGTACTCAATCCACCAATGCAGTCAATATTCAGTCAATATTCAATATTCATAGGGCCCTCAGCTCCCACTGACTCCGCCACAGATTGATCCAATAAAGTCACGGAGCTCCCGTCGTCAAGAAGGGCATATGTATTAACGCTTCCAAGGGGTCCAGAAATAGTGACTGCTACAACCTTTAAGAGTGGCTTAAGGCAGGATGAGTTCAGTGGAGAAGAGTTGTGGGCCACGGTGACCGATCGCTGCTCTTCCTTCGACGTGCTTGGTTTGTTGAGGCCGAGGATTTCCGCGGCTGAGTGTATCTCGACATGGGCTGTCGTCACAGGTTGGGGTCTATGCAAGAGGGTGTGGTGCCGCCTCTCAGCCGGGCAGCCTTCGAACTCACACTTCTTCTTGCAGTGGCGATATTGGTGCGAACCCTTTTTAAGACATCTACGGCAGACCTTGTTCTCCATCACCCATTGCCACCGATCGTCCAGAGGCAGAGACTTAAAACCTTCACAATCGCTAACCTCGTGCTTACCGTCATGGCAGTAATGGCATGAATAAAAACTTTTCGACTTTGACGTGACGTTTGACACTGTCGCAATTGCGTAAGTTTTGTCTCTTGTGGTTTTGATGGGATGACATTGACTTTTGACAGGATTCGGCTCTGACACTATGACATCAAATTTAATTTGTAATTTTGCCTCGATTTCGAGAAAATCGGCCAAAATTTCCAATTTAAACTTACCGGAGCCAACTCTCGACGATGCAAAATCTCTCCATTTAGATCTAAGGAGTGGGGTCAACTTACCTAAGATGATGTTGAGAAGATCCGGTGAAGCAAGGTGCTCGGGCAGATCCAGCAAGCGGATGATTTCGACACAATTACGGACGCGACAGGCAAAGATGTTCAGCTCTCTCGCAGACTCGTACATACCTATTTTAGAGAGGGTTTTGACTTCAGAGATCTGGTGGAGTACGATGACTTCCGGTTGAGCGAACCTGGTCTCGAGCGCTTCAAGAATCTGCTCCGGGTCATCAGCTGCTATTAATCTGATGGAAACTGCCTCTTTCGCAGCACCGTGCAGCGCCGCGCCAAGTCGTGTGATGTTGTCGCTAGGAGAAAAGTGCGCCTTGGATTGTTCATACGACTTCTTGAAGTGAAACCAGTCCGAAACGTGACCATCAAACTTAGTTATATCACAAACCTTTGTTGTCTTCTTCCCTGTGCCTCTAATTGCGTCGACCAGCTGATTAAATGATGTACTTAGATCTTGGCAATGATTTTTATTTTTGTAGCAACAATTTTCATCATTAGTAAGTGTGCCTAAACCTAGTGCATGTTGTGTATGTTCAGCTGGCTCAACTGATGAGTACGCGCCCACAGGGAACGTACAGACACAGGGAAACGGGTGCGTCAACGTGCCGACTGGGGCCGGATGCGATGGCGGGTGAGCGGGAGCCTGACGAGGTGGCGCGCAGGGGAGGACAGGGCGTGTCTCGTGGGTACGGTCCAGTACATCAAGGGGAGGATGTGTCACTGTCACTGGACCATCTCCGTAGGCTGTGGCGGGCGTCGAACGCGGACGGTCCTGCGGTACAACGTTAGAAAACTTCCGCTTGTCTGTCCTGTCAACAAATGAATGCGCTTTGTTATCTTGCTTGGGGAACATAGAAAGTGATTTAGCTAACCAGTCTTCGACTCTGTGATGTGGTCTCGTGTAGTGGGACTTGTCGGAATGGCGGGATCCTGCACTTATAGAGTTGGCCTGGATAACGGCCAGCTTCGCCTGCAATTCCAACTCCGCAACGGCGGTTTCACGTTCCGCTTGGCTGCGGTCACGTTCCGCTTGGCTGCGGTCACGTTCCGCTTGGCTGCGGTCACGTTCCGCTTGGAGGTTCGCGAGCCGACGAGCGTGCTCCGCCTTTGCAGTCAGGATTTGTGCTTTTAATGTGCTGCTAGAATGGCCTGACCGTGCACTCTGAGGCACGATGCTTGACGAGGTCCTGCTGGCGGGTGGTAAGGTCTCGTTAGGGTTGGTACCGGGCGGCGCCGGCGCGATGGCACCGAATGTGGAAGCACCACCCACTTGAAGAGCACCTGTTGGAACGATACCTGCTGTACCAGTCTCCGCCATTGCTGCCTTTGTCTGCGATCTTGTGGTGGGCATTTAACCGTTCACTTCTGACACCAATGTTGAGAACAGGATATTTTTTTTAAAGTAATGAAACCACAAGTTCAGCTTCTCATTTAATGTAGCACATATTTTTCACAGACTGACTTTATTCTTAAAACAAAACATAAATTGACAAGCAAAAATAAAGAAATATAAATTATCAAAAAGTTTGGTAGCTGGTCGCCAACAGAAGTGTCAAACTTCTACTGACTAAAAACCACCCATGTTCCTTCTTAGCCCTTTATGTCGAGGCCGCGGCATCTCTTGTGAACAACCCGCATCCCATCAGTACAATCCTTCAAAAATAATTGACAAACATCTTTTAAGTTTTTGAACCTTTAAATCAAAGAATCTATATCAAAAAGTAAAACACTGTTTTCTTTACGTGGTCTGTTTATTAATATTCATCGTTGTATTATTAATAATGACATTACTAAACCTTTATAATATCAACATGTTCCTTTTTTACCCTCGACAAAAATAGTGCGATGTTATAAGTTTAACGAGTGTAATTTTGTATCTCAATGTCTGCCTGTTTCATCAATATTAAAATGCCATAAAAACAAAACCATTACTTAGATAAATTGAGCAGTCTCCTGTTCACCTGTTGTACTAAATTTATTAACATCGAAAACAAACACTTTACGACCATTTTATAATGACATTATGTAGGCTATTCAATAATAATGGTGTCCAAATAAATGGTATTTTTGAATATTTTAGTACAAATACGCTCGATGAAGTAATGAATACAATTATAATAAAACTAGCTTGAGACCGTTTTTCGTTTTATGGGGGAATGCCATTAAAATAAATACCATCTACATTAAAGGTTCGATTTGCGGTGACCTTAGAGTTTCGTAAAGGTTGCTCGGAGATGACGCTCTTCTAAAATATTTATAAAACCCATTTGTATCAAAGTAGATAAGTGCATGAGCCTTAGCTTTTATAATTAAGATTTTGTTTGTTCAGGTTTTTTCTTATTGTATTGCACTGAGTGTGACATATTTTTTATTTTATTTAGCCCGTATTGTCCCACTCCTGAGCAAAGGCCTCCTCCCATTCCTTCCTTCCTTCCCATTCCTTCCTTATTCCTTCCTTCCCATTCCTTCAGACATATAAAATGTGAATTTAGTTGAAGCTATGTTTTCCTGTATTTTGCAGCTATGTTGCTGTATTGTTCACACTCTTTCTTTAAAATGTGTGAGGACTTTTAATTGGCTGTCAGTTTTACATACTATTTTTATATCTAATCTTCCATCGTTAATAGATAAATAAATTTTGTTCAGACATTTCCTCGGTAGTTACAAGATTTTTTCATTTAGTTCACACCTACGTTCGTAAAACAACCTAATATAAAAATTAACATAATAATGCTTAATTATTCATTTTATGCATGACTTTCTCTAGAACTGGAAGGAGCGTAGGTGGAGCTCCCGATGAAATTGATCTCGAACTATGATCACAACCTTGAAGGAATGCCACGATATTTCATAATCAGACTTACATAGCTGAATGGCTTTATAATTATGTAAAAGAGTAGTCATGGCTTTCAAAAGAAACTTGTATACCTGCATGATGTATAAACATTATGTTAAGCAACTTGCGGCTTTAGAAATCGCACGCACTTTTGAACGAACCTTATGAAAACAACTTATTTCATAAACTTATAGTGGGGAATTTCAATTATTAAGCTACACCAATATATACAAATTTGTGCGCGTCCAGTGATTTGCAAGATACAAGTGATTTATTTAGCCTATGCATGCAGAATGGGCATACATACGTAAGTAACTATCACCATTATTCTATGCTGTTTATAAAGTCGACCTAATATCATTGACATAACATTGGTTTTTCGATTACGTTGTCAAAACAAAAGACGTATAAATTAGGGCAATCTTCATTTTATTGCATGTTTGCAAGAATGAGCTCATTTCTTATTATGTTTGCATTCAAACATCGTTAGTCAGCCATTTGGTAAATATTTAATTAACTAACAAAGGGGATTATTTTTAGAATTTGCTAAGAGAAGCTCTGACTATAGATGAAATAGATAAAAAGAAGATACAAATAAGCTTCAGGACTGTTTTCATTTTTGCAAATTTTTCATTTCATATGCATCCTTACTAACTCTTGAACATTATTCACAACAGTGAAGAAAATAACATCTGAGTTTAAATTCGCCAATCAGCATGGAACCCGCAGGGTGCTCAATGCTCATACATATTGTAAATGAAAAGAGGCCTTTGTCATTAGTGTCACACATCCTTTTTTTCAGGAATTGTTTATATTTAAAAATATTAAAAAAAAAAACAATCATAAATAAAAAACATTGTAGCCCATCCGTATCGGGAACAGGGCCCAAGCTAGCGGTGGTCAGGACTTCAGAGAAAGGAACCTTCTAACAATACGAGCCCTTCATCCAGCTGCCTAAAGAGAGTGCCCTCAGGTGTTGGTCGATGCTAAGTAACTTGAATGCAGAAGAAACTTTGCGTTCAAAATTTAACAAATATTACAGAACTTTGAAGCTCTGATAATGTTACGCCATTTTCAGGGATACTAGATGTAACTCACGAATTACCGCCAACAGAGGAACTGCCTGTCGGGGGCTCGCCGCCTCTAAATAAATTGGCCTGGGAAAAGAAAGGTCAAGCCACCCTGACCAGACACAAGCGACATCGAACAAGAATAAATACAGAATGCCAACTGCTTACAAAAAAATGGAAGTGAAGCTTGACGTTATTAGAAAGCGGCGCTGACCTAACAACGGTTACGATGAACGTTTACGTGAACTGTTCTATGTTGCAAGGGTAGTGATTCTTTAGGAAGTAATAACCTACGGATTTAAAAAAGGTGGTAGGGGCAGACTGAAATATGTATAATACAGATATAAAATATAGTTGTGATATAAACTAAACGAAACTTTGAGAATACCGAAAATTGTCTGTTGTGAATGAAGACGTCGTAATACTAAGTGTAGATTTCATCAATGAAATTGAAAGTGGTGAGTGACAAAGTCAATCCTCTATAGCAATTTGCATTCCTGCGAGCTCTTAAAAGAGATTTATTAGCTGATTCCGTTCAGTTTCACCGGTTAAATTAGTTGACGAGTGTCAGTGAACCTTCTAATTTCCTCGCAAAGTGCACCGACGATCGGTATATTTAGCCGGTTCGCGTTAAATGTTCACTGGGTGTAGTTCGCGATAGGGCCCGTTACAACTAGTTAAGATTGTCAGTCTTGCTAGACATTATCGGGAATCGAGAGGTCGACGACCTTTTCTTATTTGTTAGTGATCATTGATCAGGCCCTTTTTTGCCTAATTTTGGGGAAAAAGACTGCTAAGTATGTGTAGAGATTCCTTTTATAGCTAGTTAGAATCTGTTTAATTAAAGTGTCAACTAACTTAATAGTCTTGCTAAAGCTAAATTGTTTTATAAACCTATTTGTTTATAGATGGTGTTCGTTTTGTTGAAGTTGATCTTTCTAGTTAGTCAGTTAATCATCGACGCTGAAACACAAAACATCTAAACATAAGAATATAAGGTCAAAAGAAGCGATGGGTGGACTGTTTTAAAGTTGATATGACTAGAAACGAAGTGTCTGATGAGATGACGGGCAATAGAGAAGTATGGATGACTCCAAATAAATTATGATAAGGGGATTTTTTTTGTAAAAATAAATAAAACATGTAAATCTGAAACCGATTGACTTTTACAATGATATTAAAAAAAAAACGATTGTGTAATTAGTGCTAAGCCCTGTAAAGGATAATTAGGACAGGAAAAAAGATTCCCTAACCCGTAAAATTCACGGAAAATCTTATTTTAATCAAGTCCTGAAAGAACACTGACATCACCGACTGAAAGAGATTTAATCCAGTAACCATTCAACTAAAAAATCTAATGAAAAGATAAAAAAAACTATGATATGAATGTTTACACACGAAAAAATAATAATGTGTCGTAAAATACAGATATTTCTGTCGTCTGCAATAAATCTTATCGAATGATCGGGACGAGCGATTTTGAATGTAACGTAGGTAATTTTTTTTGTAATAAAAAACTGATCAAGCTTGTTTGTGATGCGCACCTTTGGTTCCGTATGCTTGGGCCTAGAAATTAAGTGGTATAACTGAGTGAGAACCCTGAAGTTTTATTATTTTGAAAACTAAGTTATACTGTCATATTTTTAGTTGTATACGCCAATTTCAGGTACGTTATACAAGGCCACGTGATGGTTTCCAGCTACCGTAGGCCCGGGCCTGTGGATGGTGGGTAATGGACTAGCTCGCCGTCCGTCCGTCTTATGACGACGACAGGCCGTGTCGACGGCGCGCGCCTCAAAGAGATGTTAGCAACATGGAAGGGGCCTGCGGTTTGTTCGAAAGAGATACCGCGGCCTCGGCACAAAGGGCTAAGAAGGAACATGGGTGGTTTTTAGTCAGTAGAAGTCTGACACTCCCTGCTCAGAGCGGGAGGAGTCATTCGATCATTTACCAACACCCAAACAAAATAGTACGTTATACATTCGTGCCATTTCTTTAATTAAGTACCAACACCACTGGATACTTCAATTTTAACAGCTAACTTGCAATCGTTTTTTCGCTCTGATGACACATCGCATGGCAAATCAGATGAAATAGGGTCCCGTTCCCACCATTGGAAACAGAACCCTAAACACACAGGTCGGTGTACTGCGAACAATGGCACATTAAGGCTGTATTTCAAGCCACACTTTATGACTACCCCCCTGACCGCCAACCAAATGCGAACAAGAACCTTTCTATAGACTTCCGCTATCAACGCGTTTTATTATCATTTTAATAGATAACACCTTTGGTAATCGAGTTTTTATTTAATAACAGACAATTTTTCGATATAAATATACTGACCGAGTTGTCCTTTGGGGGAGGCGTTGAACCCAGTTCAAATCTCAGACTAGGTTCAGGATAAACCCGGATTTCAGGCTCGGGTTGGAATCCAAATTTATTCTGCTTGGATGATTTGAATTTGACCTTTGTAGTTTTAATATAGGATTCTATTTATAACGTAATTTGATGGTATTGGTGTGGTACATAAGTACTCGTACCTAGTCAGTGAACCGAAAGTCAGACAACCAGTCTTACCAAGGGACATCACATTATCCAGCAATAACTGGGTTGTGTAGGTCAGATAGACTGTCGCTCTATGCTAAATACTGGTATTCAGCTGTATACGGTTAGACTGGAAGCCGACCCCTACATATCGGACTATGAGAGTAAAAGGAATAGAGTTCGCACCTGTGTTTAGAACCTGTGTAATACTGGCCGCCGTGGCCGAAAGCTGCTAGGAGGACTATACGCTGCGACAAAAACTGCGAAGAAGGAAAGTTCTAAGAATACGCCACAAGTTACGACCCGAGTCCGACTTTCAGTATCTCGGTTCACTCGTGCAAAGCGATGGCAAAATAGATCATAGTGTTAAGCATAGAATTAGCACTGGTTGGATGAAATGGCGGCAGGTCACGGGAACAATATGCGACTCCCGCATTCCCCTTAAACTCAAGGGGAAGATTTATAAAACCATGATTAGACCTGCTGTCGTGTATGGATCAGAATGTTGGGCCACAAGAGGAATAAATGAAAGGCAATTGCATGTGGCTGAGATGAGAGTGCTAAGGGGGATGTTTGGTGTGACGCGAATGGAGAAAATAAGGAATGAGTACATAAGAGGAAGTGTGAAAGTGGCGCCGTTGAATGAAAAGTTGTGTGGTAATCGATTGTCGTGGTATGGACATGTGATGCGAAGGAATGAAGAAAGTGTTGTGAGGAAAATGTTGAGTATGAATGTAGAATGTAGGGTATAAAAGTAGAGGAAGACCAAAGAAACGATGAATGGACTGTGTGAAGGATGATATGGCTAGGAAGGAGGTGACTGCTGACATGACGAGAAATAGAGAAGAATGGAAGAAAAAGACATGTTGCGCCGACCCTAAATAAATTGGGAGAAAGAAGGCTGCAGGAGAATGATGATGTTGATGATTCAAAAGTGCCCGTAGCTGGCCTACTTGAAATACATGATTAATTTGATTTTAGCATTTACTTACCTTTCGATTCACCAGTCGATTCTTTGAGATCTATTCGATCTGACTCACGGCAGTAATATTATATTATTTCATGTAAATTGATGAATACGACACGTCGAGACATCGTAAACTTGAGACGGCAGTGCAACGGCTTGTTCGCATTAAATTCGGTTTATTATAATATTTCATTGCGGCCCATAACCTCAAATTTAGTTAAAAATGCACCAATGTTAATAAAGGTGAGCGTATAGTAGTATTTTTCGTTAGACGGGAGGTCGTAAGCGCGACTATCGATTATGGGGTTCAATTCGCGAGTCGGCAAATTGAATGACTTATTGGGGTTGGGCAGGTAGCCTGAAGTCTGGCCGTATGATGCGCATTCATTGTTATTGACTAGCCCGTATTACAGGGGATTTTAACATGGATGGCTAACTATGAGTTTCCCATTTTATGCATCTGCAAAGCCCTTTTTTGTGGGGGTGGGAAATCATCAAATGACTCCTCCCGCTCTGGGCAGAGCGGTAGTGCGAGAGTGTCAGACTTCTTCTGACTAAAACCATCCATGTTATATCTTTCGAACAATCCTCAGCCCCGACGGGACTGTGAAGCCCTTCCAGCAAAATAATGGAATACTAGAACCGACACTTAGTAGTTAAACTTATGATGATCACTAGGTCAACGAGTACAACCAGCCTGAAGTCATCACTAAGTACAAAAAATTGAGCCTTATTAGCGAGAGTCAGAAAACTATTAATTAATAGTCAACTGCCCCAAATAAATATGTACAAAACATACCTAATTGCTTAAATGGAATTGATCAAATTAATTTCAAGAACAACTTAGGTCTAACTTGATTGTGATAACTCAAATTGAGGAGACTATTAAATAACTTCACATTCAAACACATTTTCCATTGCCTAAATATTTTGAACATAGATCCCCCCAAAATGCACTTTAGTCTCGCAGTTTTACGGTTGCTAATACATCGCTTAAGACGCTAGATAGCAATTTCAATGGTAAATATAACTTGGTTTCAAACCAGTTGTTTCTGCCATCTCACCCTTCAAATAAGCGTCTTATTGGCTCTGGAATTAGGTTGGTATTTGTTTGGAAAGCTGTAATTAAAACGTGTCTCGTTTGCTATCAATTTAAGGTTAGGCAAAGCTTTCGGTAATTCAGTTCCAACTCGTTCATCGATAATATTGAGGCTAAGTAAGTAGGTACTTAATTGTATATTTTTCACGAAAGTATTTTTGGGTACTTACAGGATAATATAGGATCTAATTGTAACCAGGGATCGTTGGAGGCGCACTAGTTGCACCATGATCTCCAATACAAATGTGGAAGAGGAACACTGAGATGGTTTTGAGTCAATAGGGGATCGGACAAAAAAAACTAATTAGTCCATCAGATAGATTTCCAAAAAATATTTGACACGTATTTTTTCTTTTTTCACATAAACAAAAAATGAAGACGATACAGTGCTTCGAAAACTCGTGAACTCCTCGAGAACGTCACATGTAAGTACATTTTTACCTACAAATGACGTCACAACCACCCACTCATGATCTTTGACGCGTCTTATCTTCGTCAATTTTTATAAATTTGATAAAACAAAAAACACGTATCTAATATTTTTCGATAATTTAACTGACGGACTAATTAGAATCATATTTTTTGACCCTGCCCGAGCCCCTTAGAGTCTGACAGACCCTTCCGCTCAACCAAGCGCTCTAGGTCGGTTCCAAAAATAAAATAACAAGATTTCGAATTGGGCCACTTAAAAGCTTTTTTAAAGCAGTACACAATCTCTGCCAATCCCCCAAATATAAAAATCAGGTTCCATAACGCCATTTCCAGACCACAAATAAGAAGTTCAACTATTTAAACATTACTAACGCACAGAACGACGTGCGAATACTATGTACTATGCAAACGTAAACCAGAACAAAAGTAACTTTTATAGCAAAGTTTACGTTACAGTTAAATTCAGTTGAACTTTTAAATACCTGTTGTAACAGTAACCGTAATCCCTGTAGTGAGTTGCTCGTGGAACTTGATTCTGGTCAACAAGCCAGGAATGAACTCTGTTTTCAGTGTCACGAATTCATTGTGAACGGAATGTAGAAAAGAGAAATATTAATGTTTATTGGTTTAAAGATCACGTACAATACTAGGAACCAACCAGTATTTTTTTTTTAAATAAAATGAAACAATATACATATAGACCTCATCTATCGCTTTATCAGTCGTGATCAAGGACAAGAGCTAGACCTTGTTGTCATTTAAAAAAATAAATAAAAATAATAACTGCGACAATTTATAATCTGTTTTTTTACCGGAGATTTTCTTCAACTATACAGCTTTGTCCACCTAATCAGATACGGCAGACAATGTAAGACAAACTACCTAAAACCCGATGCAAGAAATATAACCTCTTCCAAATATACAGACTTCTCAAACTGAAGCTAAAAAACAACATAAATATAAACTTCTCATCCAGTTTTATATCGGAATACATCAAGATCTTTTCGAGGAAAGATTATAAATACTGTACTGGGAATTGTAGAATCCACATAAATGTTGAACAGTGTACTGCAGAACTTTGATAGACAGTTCTTTGACATGCGGATTTTTATTGCCCGGACTAGCCCGAGCTATTGTTAGAATTGCGTGCAGCTTTTATTCTTAAGGGATTCCTACTTAGTTTTATTCTAATGAATTATTTAAAGATGTTTGGTGAAGCAGACGAACTAAAAAAGTTTTGCTACTTTTTGAATTAAAAAATGAATAAAAGTCTTAAGATCGAGCTCTTAAGTTAGGGATTATTTTAATTTGAATATCCTATTCAAACTTTTTCGTTTAAGTGATTTCCAGATTAGCTCAAGCCGGATCTATATTAGCACCGACGACGTACAGAAAATGCTACATGTTTCTCTTGTGATTACATATTTTTAAGGGTATTTGTCATGGAATGTGTATTATTAAACTAGCGACCCGTCCCTGCTTCGCACGAATGGGAAATTATTTTATAAACTAATGTAAAATATGTTTTACTCAGGGTTAATAAGTAATCGAATGGTAAAAGATTTTTTGAAATCGGTCCTGTCTTGAGTTCATTCGTTACTGACCAATATCTACAAGACTTTAGTTCTGCCCCTACTAACCATTTATTTCTCTTAATCTTTGTAGGTAATATTATTTTGATTAACTTCTCTGCCCACAGGCGTATTTAACGAGAAATGCCCAATCTCCTCCGAAGGTGACATTGTGACATTACGAAGATATACAGACATACTCGTATATCTAACTATTTGCGTCATACTTTTAGGCATAATAGCTTGGGCGTACACTCAAGTTCTTGACTAAGTATTAAAATATAATTATTTTATGCACTTCTTTCTAATAGACTGTAATGACAATAATGGTCAAGAGTTCAAGATTTAGGTCAAAGATAGCATTTTGGAAAAAATGCTAATTGAGCACCATGAACTGGGCTGTCAACTCAGTTCATTTATTCGTTGATAACCAGCTTCTAGAAACTGAGGGGGTTATGTATTCCACCAGAATCCCTTTTTTTTCATGTATGTTCACCGATTTCTCCAACGATGATTATTGATAGTTTCATTTGTTAGAAAAAGTTGTCTTTTTTCCCATTAAAATACTTTAGCTAAGATACTGTATGGGTTGTTCTCTACAATATGCAATTTTCTTCTTCGCTTATGAGGATGATACGCTATAATTTTTTTCAAAATTCAGCCCCTACGAGCAATTGTGTGAAATACCACAACTAAAAATATATCGAAAAAACACAATATAGATGATTACCATGTGGTCATTCACATACAGACAGAATAAACAACGCTTACCCACGTGCGTCCTCAAAAGGGTGGCTTTACACAAACACTTGAGGATTTCCGGTCAAAGCACTCTCTTTAAAGACTAGGGTATTGTCAGAAAAGTGTCTAAAAAATGAGTTGAATGCTCTCTTCGATTGATACTTACAAATAGGAAGAAATGAAATGAATGACAGTCTTATTTAATGCAGATGATTCAAAGTAGATAATAACTAGGACATAATATACGGAATAAACTGCACGCAGGGAAGACATGGAAGGAATTTGCACAGTATTGGGACATTATAGGCTAAAAAGAAACGGCATAACATCACTACTGTAGTTCTCGAAGGGTCAGACTGAGGAGTACTATAGTACACCCATGTTTCGCCAGTTATATTTAAGTGCCATGTAAAATGAAGCAACCCTTCAACAGGGCACAAATTAAATCTAGGCTGTGTGAACCTAGGTACTTACATTAATGTCCTCTATAACATCAACACATACCACAAAGCTAGTTTCTTGATGAAAAGACAGCAATTAGGGACTATTTTCCGACAGCAATTAAAGGAAAACTAAAAAGTGATTTCCCAAAAGTCCGAACCCATTGAGTAAATCGCCTCCCCTTCAACAATCAAACAAACGAATTAACTAGACAAACTGATGATGACGTCATTGAAGAGGCTTGACTTTAGACCACCTTACAGGGAAATACAGAAGGCTATAAAAATATGTAAGAGACAAGCAGTTGTCAGCGGCTTCGCCCGCTACAATTCGAAAATTATCCCACAGGAAGTTAAAATCAGGAAAAAAGCTATCCTTTGTGTTGATCTAGGTTATAAATTATCTGTGTCCTAAATTTTTATTCAAATCCGTTCTGTAGTTTTTGCGTTAAGAAGTAACAAACATACACACTCACAAACTTTCGCCTTTATAATATTAGTATGAAGTGTGATTTCTCACAAGTGTCTCTCTATTCTATAGAAAAATCTTTGTGAGATAACCTGAACTGACATTATATCAAACTGTTGATTTTTATGTTAGTTTACGATTTCCAAACCTACATTGAGTAAGGGTAAGTAAGTGGGGCTTATCAGTGAGCAATTTATTATAGGTTGATCCAAAATGTGGACAGCAAGAAAAATAAAACTGACCGTAAAATATTTATTTCTCTCGCATTGTCAGGAGTTGACCAAAGTATTGATGAATCTGTGATGGTTGTGTGTGAAAAACGATATTTCATATACTTAATATGGATACTGGCATATAGTTATCGAAGAAGACGTACCCAAAAAAATTATCCAAAATAAATTGAGCTAAGAGCAGAAGAATTATGAAGGTTTCAGGAGTTGACCTTCTCCAGCTGCCTACTATTTATTTACGCGAAGCAAGTAAAGGGTGTGATGTGTAGCGACGGGGTCGCTGACCTGTGACGTGGCTCGTAGACGCCGAGTCAGAAGCCGGAGCCACTACTGTTCCTATGTATTATGAGCGAGAAGATGTGATCCATTGGAGCGATAACATCGGATAACATCACGCCTGTAACTCCCGAAGGGTTAGCTAGTTCAATAGTTCACCCATAATTCATTGGAGCGATAAGTGCTCACTGATTCCCTATATCAAGGAAAAGTGGTACAAAGGTAATATTATTTGGGCTCCATTTATATGTCTTTACTTGAAAAAAGAGAAGCGGTGGCCCAGTGGTGGCGGCCCCGATTAAAGAACGTGGTTAATTAATTAGGTCGTGGGTTCAAACCCAGGCAGGCACATTAATTTGTGTAATTTATTTCATTACCGCTGCTCTCAAAAATGTGAAGGAAAACATCGTGAGGAAACCGGCATGGCTTAGAACCAAACATTCCAAGACATGTGACATCTACCAATACGCACTGGGCCCGCGTGGTAGATTATAGCATTCCCTCTTAATGAGAGAGGAGGCTTGTGTCCCACCAGTGGGAACATTAATAGGCTGTTGATGATGATGATGACTTGAAAAAATCCGTCTGAACAAGGATATGGCATGGTTTGGCGTTTTGGGACTGTTTTGAGTGAGGATTTTCAGGTATTTGATTGATATGATAACATCTGCTGGGAATGTTTATTCACCCTAGTTGTTCCTCTCTGCGAGATAGAACTGGCTCGGTCACCCAATTTATTTAGGATTGGCGGACCATGTCTTATTCATCCATACTTCTGTGTTAAGACACCTCCTTTCGGGTGGTGAAGAAGAAATTTAAAATTTCCATACTTTATCCATTCTGGTCACAGCTACATGCAACCTTTTTTCATCCATCTTCTTCACATCCCGAAATTCCGATCCATACAATACGACAGGCCTAATCACGGACTTAAATTTTCCCCGTAAACTTGAAGGGCATCCGTGAGTGGCAAGTTGTTCGAGTGACCTGTCGCCGTTTCATCCATCCTGAATTGATACGGTGCGTTACGTCTCAGTCTACATCACTATCTCCCTGGATAAGCGACCCGAGGTGCCGAAAATCGGAGCAGATTGGTATGGGCGTCCCTGCAGGGGTTATAGATCCAGCACTGGAGAGACCGGAAAAAAATGCCACCGAAATCGCCGCTGAAATCGTAAAACTAGTAATCCGTTTTGGTTGTACTTAGTTTCAGGTCAACATTATCCAGCCGTTGCAACCACACCTCAAATTTGCTCTGGACCTCTAGGTCACTCTCGGCAACTTATACAAATAAAAAGGAATAAAATAAAAGGTTTATCTACACCCAGACTACATTTTCATTACAATATCGAGCATCGAACTCTTGTCTTAAAATCTGCGATTTTACAGCAAAATTGAACTTCCTTTACAGGCGTCTCGTTCATGGGGAATCACGTTTTACTACCCATAAACTTATTTTATCCTCACATTGTCGTCTTCCATTGTAGACTTTGAGTTTTATTATTGAGAACACATAGACTTTGTTCAGTATAAGTATTTATTTAATTTTGTATAGTAAGAATGACTTGTTAATAGTATTGTTATGAGACAGTTCACTGCATATTACTTAAAACTACCTACAGTCCAGTTTTGCATCATTTGCACCAAATTTACCTACCACGGGCAGCTGACAAGCAAAAAAAATGTATTTGTGGGAAGCTTGTTCCACCACTTATTCTAATCAGCTATATTACTACGAAGCTGGCACACATTTTGGCGAAACATAATGTACGTACGTGTTTATGTACAGAAGCCAGCATGACATCAGCTCCTGCGCTGATCCAAATTTATTTGGGGTCGGCGCAATATGTATTCTTCTTCCACACTTCTCTATTTCTCGTCATGTCAGTAGTCAGTAGTGTATCATCCTTCACACAGTCCATCCATCGTTTCTTTGGTCTTCCTCTACTCTTATAGCCATCTACATTCATACTCAACATTTTCATAATTCCTTCGCATCACATGTCCATATCTCGACAATCGATAGTCTTAACGAATTTTAATAGATCTGCACCTACTTATTATTTCCAAAAAGTTAGTATTTATTCTCATCAACGCTAAAAGTGCAGACTGTACAAAATGTGTCATCACAGCACAATATCTCTCACCAACTCTTTCCATGATCACTCAAACTAATACATAAGTTATGTATTAGTTCCGACATAAATTCCCAGTTTCGCACAAATTAATTGGTAACTGCTGATACTGGCTAGCGCTGGTCAAACAGATTGCCACCAAGCGGCCATTGTGCAAAGTTCAAACTGTTACGAACTAACACTAGCAGAGACTGAATTGGTAGATCGAAACTCGATGGATACTTATCTATTTAAATGTAATATAATATTTACATATAATTGACGGCACGGTTGGCGCAGTGGCTCAAGCATTGGACTGCTGCGCTGCGTGTCGCGGGTTCGATCCCCGCACGGAACAAACTATTTGTATGACCTACAGATAGTTATTCCGGGTCTGGGTATTTGTGTATGTGAGTTTAAATGTTTGTGAACGCACCCAAGATACAGGAGAAATTCCTAGTGTGGGGTGTCGTTTTAAAAAAAAATATATATATATAAAGGGGACAATGATTAAGATGATAATTTTCAGTTTTTACCAAAACGCTTACAAGCTAACAATAATCACATTACAATGTCAAACTTCGTCCTCCTTTTATTCTCTCTTTCTTCTCTTCTTGCATCTTCTTCTTATCTTCTATTCTAGATACTTATGCACATTTTCCCAACTTCGAAGGCCTCCCACTAAGTGGACCGATGACCTGGTGAAGGTTGTGGGGACCAACCTAAAACTAACAATAAGGTGATTCACCTATACGGGGCACCGGTGTGGGCGCCTGCTTTAAGGAAGCGGGCCGCCCACTACCTGAACGTGCCCCAAAAGGTCATGGCCGTAAGGACGGTACGGGGGTACCGCACGATCTCCCGCGAAGCGGCGAACCTCCTTGCCGAATTGCCGCCGTGGGATCTGGAGGCGATAGTCCTCGCGCGCCTGCATCAATGGCGCGCGGAGGCGCTGCGCCGGGGGGTCACTCCGCTGCCGCGGCAAATTGCTGCGCGGCGGACAGACCTCCGGTGTGATCTCATGGCGACATGGAGACAGCGACTGTCGCAACCCCGTGCAGGGCACGCCACGATAGTGGCGGTAAGTCCCCTCTTTGAGGAGTGGCTTGAGAGGCGCCACGGCGCCCTCACCTTCCGTCTGACGCAGGTCCTCACCGGACACGGTTGTTTCGGGAGGTACCTGCACCGAATCAGGCGGGAGGAAACGCCCGGATGCCACCATTGTGAGGATCGGCCGGAGGACACGGTGGAGCACACAGTGGAGGTGTGCCCCGCTTGGGCGGAGCCCCGCCGTGTTCTCGTAGCGGCGATCGGCGGCGGCGACCTCTCGCGCCCGGCCCTGGTGCAAGCCATGGTCCGGGGCGAGGAGGAATGGGACGCCGTCGCCTCCTTCTGCGAAGCAGTGATGCTAGCGAAGGAGGTGGCGGAACGCGAGAGGGAGAGAACCTCTCGTCCCAGCCGCCGCGGGAGGCGCTCCGGGCGTCGGGGGTCCCGCGATGACCTCCGGCCACCGTAGACGCGGGCCTGTGGACGGTGAGTGATGGGCTAACTCGCCGTCCGTCTGTCTCACGACGAAAACAGGCCGTGTCGACGGCGCGTTCGTGTTCCACGCGCGCCTCAAAGAGATGTCAGCAACATGGGAGGGGCCCGAAAGGGCCGACGCCTGTCGGGGCCGCGGGTAGTCCAACGGTTATCGCGGCCTCGACACAGAGGGCGAAGAAGGAACATGGGTGGTTTTTAGTCTGTAGAAGTCTGACACTCCCTTTCGCTCTGCCCAAGAGCGGGAGGGGTTATTCGATGATTTTATACCCACCAAAAAAAAAAAAAAAAAAAGGTGATTCACCTAGCAGATTCTTGCAAACTACACTAGGGCATGAGAGGTCGTTAGCGATTCTTGAGGGAGACTGTCCAGCGGTGAACATGAATAGGAAGGATGAAAGGAAATCCTGGTGATGAAATAAGTGTAATTGCCATTATGTAAGTCTTTCCGGAACATAATGCGTAATTGCGTACCTACACAGAACGAGTTCTGACCTCTAATGTATTCATGAACCAGTCGATCCAAACAAAGTTATTGTGTCAACTGTCTTAATTTATTTGGCGCAGCACGTCTTCTCCTTCCATAGATCTTGTTTTCTCAAGAGGTCTTTTTATAGCCATATCATATAATCCTTCAGTTCGTAAATCTTTTCCTGCTCTATAGCCATCCCCATTCACATTCAAAACGATCCTCACTACATTTTCCTCAGTTGAAACCATCGCAAACTTTACCCTTTCAACTTCATTTGTAACACAATTTTGAACAGCCCTACATTGGAACTATCGGAAGCTGGCCCTTTGCCCCCAAAAACTTAATGTGACTTCTAAATCAGTTTTGGTGGCAGACAATATTATCGCGCTAAACTGGTCCTTACCGATTAACCTCAAACTGAGGAAATATGCTGGACTTGAGTAGATTGAATTCATTAGCTATTGAGGTTATGTTTTGGGGATAAAACGGTGCTAGGTCACTGAGATATAATAGTAATAACGATGATAGTTTTCCTGTAATATAAAATAATTATGAAAATGACCGCACAAGGATAATAATGATTTGGTATGTTTGCCGACTACTCCGAAGTACCTACTAGCTAAGTTTTCTATAAAATGAATCAAATAAAACGTGCGCGGTGTACCTACAGCGTTTTTAAATTTTAAATCATATCACAAGAGAAATTAAATTTTATCCAGTTTAATAAGTAATTTCTGAAATTAAAGCTACTTATAAAATATTTATAAAGGAAATGAACTTATTTAAATAAAATAAACTAACTTACTAATAAACAACAGGGTGTACTCCTCCATATCGCTGTCATCCGGAAACGTGCCCAGAAGACTTGTAGCTTTTCCACGTTGAACGGAAATGCTAATTTTTTGGCTAAAGAATGACCAAGTACTCTGAGGAAGTTCCAACAATTCGGAGAGAAATTAATTGTGATATTAATAAAAATTGATAGTCACGATATTGTTCTTCGCCAGAAAACCGCACAAAAACATACCCGCTTAAGAATATTAGGTCAGTGCTTTTCCCTGAAACGATTAATATGTAAGTGGTAACTATCTAGGCTACCCCACTGAACTATGCACATACGTAAATAGGGGCAATGTTGAGCCGGAGAGCTGTTGACCGTAAAGCCTCGGTGGGATGAATCAATCACTTAAGTTGACGTAGAGCTGGTCCAGTGAAGATATCGGCTGAAAGAATTTTGGGAGGATATTTTACTGAATTGATTATTATATAGGTTTACAGAGACATAGAAAAGGGACACACAGGGAATATTGAGACACTAAAAACATTATTGATCCACAAAATCAAACATTTTTATTTTTTCCACCCCCCGGCCATCTTTTAAATTGAAATTAGCGTAATATTCATCATCATCATCAGTATCATCATCATCAGCCTATACCTAATGTTCCCACTGCAGGGACACAGGAGGCTCTCTAGGAGAGGGATGAGCTGTAATTCACCACGCGGGCCCAGTGCGGGTTGGTAGATGTCACATGTCAACGAATTTTTTTTTTTCTAACAGATGCCGGTTTCCTCACAATGTTTTCCTCCGCCGTTTTGAGAGCAGAGGTGATGAAATAAATTATACAAAGTAATGCGCCTGATTGATTGGGTTCGAACCCACGACTGACTGTTCGTAAGTCGGGGCCGCCACCACTGGGCCACCTCTGCTCAGATTCTGCTCAGATCAGTGAAATATTACTGAACTTACTTAATTTGGCTGCCTAGCTGTTCTAGTTGTCGCAAGAGACTGCTGAGCATGTGATCCTGGCTTCGATTCACAGCTCGGCAAAAGTATTATTGATTTATTCCATCAAGTTATCTGTGTAGCAGTCAGGTAGATTTGATTTTGGCAGTTGATTGTAACCGGATAGCAGCCTATTGGTAGATGTAAGGTCTACACCCTGAACAGGGTGCTTACTCTCGAATATAATTCCGATAGATCGACATTGGAATTGTCAGTCAAACGTCAGGGATTGGCTGGACTCACTGAGTCTAGCCAATCCCTGACGTTTAACTCAACCAACTGACGTTTGACCAATGTCGATCTGTCGGAATTATATTCGAGAGTAAGCACCCTGAACTGGCGAAATGTCGACGTGCTATTAGATATACCCCTGCTTAGCCCTTTCGGGATTATGGTCGTGATTTTATGTGCTATTTTTGATATTTTGTAGCAGTTCATCAAACGTAGTACATAGTCTGATAATGATTGACACTGTTCGTAGCATGTGGACTAGCAATCTCGAGGTCTTGAGTACGATCGCCTAACGTTGCACATACACACACACACACACACACAAACATATACACACGGTTTTTATCAAAGAGAAAAGACAATTTAAAATAACTGTAAAAAAAGTTAACTCAACAACCATTAATCCTTCGATCATAGATAACTTCAAATCTCAGTTTATTGAAATAAAATAAAAACTTTACTACGAGGGGCGTAGGGTTGTTCTCTCAAACTCTCAACATATTTCACAGTTGAATGCTCTAAAAAACCCGCCGAATGTTTCACTATGATGGCCACTGAAGCTACACATATTCGTATTTCCCTTGGGAGCATCGTGTTTACTCGACATTCGACATATTTGCATTGGAGATGGTTTCTGTAATAAATCATTTGGGAATATCCGTCTTGCTGCGGGAGCTATTTGGGAGTTGGTTTTTGCATGTTCAGTGTCTATGAAGATGTGTTGTCATTTGAAGATTAGGTTCTGTCACTAATTTAAACAATTGTTCATTCAGGTTTTAAATTGTATTTTAAAACATATGGTAAAGTAACGATTTCCCTTTAAGAACCGATTGTAAAATTTTAAAAAAAGGGCCAAAGTTTTCATGCACCGCACCATTTTATACTCGTAAATAGATAATTATTCGATAAGTGTGCAATGGTGGCCCAGTGGTAGTAGGTTCGATCCCAGGCAGGCGCATACCGTTGAGTAATTTATTTCATCACCGCTGTTCTCAAAACGGTTAGGGAAAACATTGTGAGGAAACCGGCATGTCTTAGAACCAAAAAATTCTAAGATATGTGGCATCTACCAACCTGCACTGGGCCCGCGTGTTGAATTATAGCCAAACCCTCTCCTAGAGAGGAGGCCTGAGTCCCTGCAGTGGGAATATTATAGTCTGATGATGATGATGAGATAATCCTTTTAAGCTTTCACGGTTTGAAAGTAAACATATAGGTAACTAAATATAATTCTGAGCTCCAGATACGAAGGTTATCCCGTAAATCACAGTATAAGTTTAGATAATCCTGTTCCCGAATCATGAGCCCCTAATATAATAATAATTTAAGGTGTATTTCTACTTCGAATTTAATAAAAACTTCGCTTAAATGTGTCAATTATTTGGCGACACGGTTGGCGCAGTTGCTCAAGCAATGGACTGCTGCGCTGCGTGTGGGTTCGATTCCCGCACGGAACAAATATTTGTATGACCTACTGATAGTTGTTTCGGGTCTGGGTATTTGTGTATGTGAATTTAAATGTTTGTGAACGCACCCACGATACAGGAGAAATTCCTAGTGTGGGGCAACGTTTTAAAAAATAAATAAAATTCTTTAACTAAGACCAATACCTACAATAAGATTAGTATTGTTCAATGTAGCCTATATACACCGATTTTCACACTACAACCACGCCTTTTACCAATTTCATGCAAATACAAGGACATTGCCAAATTTAGCACGAAATGAGGCATAAACTGTCTTCTTTTAGACAGCAGTAACACTTGACCCGGTTACAAAAGGCTTATAAGTTCCAAGGTTGGGCAGGAACAAGGAGGGAAGTTTCGAGAGCCTCTGTTCTAAAGGTGAGTTACAATTCACTGTTGAAAACTTATTTAACATGCAAGTTATGGGTGTATTGTTTGGTGCTCGAGGTTTGGGGATTGTGGGTAAAAAAGCTTTTGTATAAACTAGGATTTGATTCGTGATAAAACATAATTAGTTTGCAGGTAATTATCAGTTGGTTGAGTAGTTGTAAGCAAGACTGCTAGGCATGACTTCGATAGGTGTCCGTGAGTTCGATTTCCGGGTTAAGAAAAGAGTTATTGGATTTTACTTTAGATCCTCCAGTAGCAGTAACGGAGTCTAGATTTGTGCCCAGTTATTATATGGAACTTAAATATAACTGGTTAAATGTGGGTGTACTATTTAGGTACACCTCTGCCTAGCCCTTGGGGGGCTAAGTTTATAGTTATTTTTCTTAGATAGATAATTGCGCCTTTTGCATGAAGATTTTTAAGCTCAAATAATATTTTTCACAAATTAATGTACCTACCTGGTCTACCCCTTTTTTTTGGGGGTGGGAAATCATCGACCCGCTCTTGGGCAGAACGAAAGGCAGTGTCAGACTTGTACTGACTAAAAACCACTTATGTTCCTTCCTAGCCCTTGTGCCGAAGCCGCGGTATCTCTTTCAAACAACCCGCATCCCAGACGGGCGTCGGCCCTTCCGGGCCCCTTCCATGTTGCTGACATCTCTTTGAGGCACCTGGTCTACCCCTACAACCGTAAAGTGAACAATCAAGACATTTATTGATGTGAATAAAACATCCATTACCTCCATCACATCACCATTAACTGTCTTGAAGCTAAGTGCTAAAGCTCAATCCACAAACATCTTGCAAGTTTCAAAAGGATTCCTCCTCCGCGGAAATAAAGCGTTATGTTATGTTTAAGATACGGTTTTCCGGTAAAGAGTTACCAGTTACCAGGGCAGGGGTAAGTAGGCCAAGGCCGCTTGCAACTGTAAAGATTTAATGGCAGTCTGTTTTTGGCCGCATTTCGGTACCGGTTCGACTGTAAGCGGAAAGCGGGTGACCTATTTATGAAGTTACAAGTTCATCTCATTGTAGTAAGTAGACAATGTTATGTACTTTCTAACTAACACCTAATAGAAGCTGCAGGCTAATTCTTGACTTACACATAAATGCCGACACTCGGAAAGTGTTACATAATGACTTTTTTAAAACTATCAGACAACCACACTTTAGTAAGACAGTCCTGCCTAAAGTCGATTTTTTCGAAAATAAAACGACTTTTACGACTAAAAGATAGACGGTAGATGATGATAGTGACCTAATTGATTGTAAGACTAATTAATTAGGTTACTAAATTGTGATTGTCTGATAGTTTTGAAAAATTCATCATGAAACACTTCCTCTTTTTTTGAAGTCAAACAAATTTAAAAAAAGACTTTATTTACATAAATTAAAGTCGTTGTATTTGGTACCTAAAGGTGCCTTAGGTTATTTTCCTGATCAAATCTAAGATCAATTCAACCACCGGCGTATCACATTAATCTCCACATTGTAGCATAATCACATTAATCTCCACATCGTAGCATAACGTCTATTATACTCGCTTATCGCTTACACGGAGACCGGTCTTCTCGGTCCGCGGCCCAGGGCGGTCGACCCAAGTCTGTACACATATTAGTTTATTTACGAGAACCCTGTTTTAGAATCCTATGGGTATAATTAATGATGTGTGGAAATGGAAGAGAATAACGATGGGAGGAATGGGCCTCGTGTGCTGCGGGGTAATTAGTGAACTGGCTTTTATTATGGCTGCGTTATTATGAGAGAAAGGGCTTAGCCGTCGCGTAAAATCAGCCTCATAAATCATTAAACGAGTAATGTTCTTAAGCATAATCAGCACATTCGTCTCTGAGAGGAGCGGGTACACAAATTAAAAGGCCACACAGGTCCGGTGGAAAATGGTGAAAGTCATAAGTGTCTTCGAATCTTCGGTTCTTAGAACCTAGAAAATACAGGTTCCCTCGCAGTTGCAGCTGCTTATCGTAGTCACGATGTGCGAGCTGTAAAGTGGCTTTATTTTTATTTTTGTGGTCCCTGCTTTATGTATTTCATAACAATTGTAATGCGTTGACGTGTATTGCTTTTTTGTGTTTATTGTAAGCTCGTCATCTTTTAGCGAAAAATATAGTAGATTTTACAACAAGTGCACAAAACAAACTTATGAATTTTAATTAAAGAAATGTTATGTTATACTACTGTTTTATTTCCTCGCAATCGAAGTGAAAAGCAGAGTTTATAACTCGTCCACAAAACCATTTTAAACTCTGCTTTTCACTTCGATTGCGAGGAAATAAAACAGTAGTATTACATAACATTTCTTTAATTAAAATTCAAAGTAAAATTAGAACAGTTTTGAATACTGAAGGAAATTGTTTTTTTTAAATCTTACGACATTCATATTAGGCTGCAGACCTATACAGCCTACTATTAAATTAATTTTGTAATAATAATTTTCTTAAATCAATTATCCTACCGTACTTGAATTAAAATTGTAATATCTATTATATCTTAAAAAACACATAAGGCAAATAAATTAAAGTAAATATTATATAATAACAAATTCTATCTATGAACTTCTTATTGCTCATTTTCTTTGCCATAATATAATACATTTATGAGTAGATACGTTAATGCCCTTGTGCACAAAATTCGATTTTGTGCAGCCTATACCCTGCACAAAGAAGCACTTTCAGAGCATGAGAAGTGAAAAGTTTTTTTGTTTCTTTCTTTCAGTTGTTTACGGGATTAATTTAACATTGGCAGCCATGAACAAGATAATTTTATCAGAATCTTCCAGACAGCCACTTTCACATACCCCTACAATAAAAAATGCATTAAAACCGATCGGCAATGTTACTGACGACCTTTTTACTCAAGGATGTCGTGAAGCTGATCATAACCATAAAAGGCAGGGTCCATAAACGTCCTGTTACAATTGGCGGTGTAATTTCAAGGATTAAGGACTATAGGCTGAATAAAAGGAAGGCCTTGACTTGGTTTGAGAAAAATAACATCGTTGCGTTGTTATTGGACGTTGGCATCATCATTAATTAATGATGTAAGAACTAAAGAGACCTTGATTGTCTACATCATCTGCCTAGTCTTTTCTCAACTATGTTGGGATCGGCTCCAAGTGTTACCGTATGCATCAAGTACCTATATCTGACCTACAAAACCCTTGCAGCTTTTAAACATTGTGCTAGTGGATGCTTTGAATGGTAAACGGGTCATGGAGGTAATTAAAGTAAAGTTAAAACCTGAAAACTAGTAAGTATTTACAAAAACAACTGTAAACTTTGACCCCCAATATCTCCGTAACTAGGGGGTTCCCAGGTATAGAATACTTATAAGTTTATTGAAACAAACACAAAACACCTTTGTATACAATGCCACGAAAATTTCACACAAGTACATTGGATTTTATAAAGAGGCTGCGCAGATAATTAAAACCCTGCATCCTAAACTAGGGGGACCCTGTGACTTAGGAGTCAGTGTTCTACTGCAACTTGGTGTACAAAAGAAACCTTTATTTGTGTGTGTTAATAAACCCTTAAAGACCTGTATTCAATATGGACATGAATGTGTGAGTATAAATAAATATAAATAAATATCCTTGGACATTTCACACAACGCCATCTAGTCCCAAGCTAAGCAACCTAATGCTTGTGTTATGGTAACGAGATGGCTGATAAACTACTTATATACATTTTTTTTTGTAAATACATACATATTATAGATAGAAAAACACCCAGACTCGGAACAAATACTTGTAGGTCGTACAAATATTTGTTCCGTGCGGGAATCGAACCCGCGACATGCTGCGCAGCAGTCAATCGCTCAACCACTGCGCCAACCGTGTCGTCGTATGTGTGTAATAGCTGTGTAAGTGTGGTGTGGTGTGTTGTGTTGTAGTGTGGTGTGTTGTGTTGTAGTGTGGTGTGTTGTGGTGTGGTGTAGAATTTAACAAAAAAAATATCTCAGTGCTGGAGGGAACAAGTGCCCTTCGTTTGCGATACGGGTACTTTTACACCCTTTATATATAGAAGAGACCAACTTAGTTTTTGGGGACAACAAAAAATTTCCTAGATTTCGTGAAAACACTTGAGGAGAGAGGAGAGAAATGTCTCGTATTTATTGCCAGCCTCTGCACTTGACGCACAGCGGAGGCGAAAAGAGACGTAAGTGGTGTGCTGTGAGTGGTGTGCGGTGAACGTTGAGCGGTGTGGGGTGAGTGGTATGCGGTGAGCGGTGTGCTATAAGTGGCTTTGTCCTGTCAGAGCTGCAGGTTGTTCGAAAGAGATACCTCGGCCCCGGACATAAAGGGCTAAGATGGAATATGGGTAGTTTTTAGTCAGTAGAAGTCTGACACTTCCTCCTGCTCTGCCCAAAGCGGGAGGAGTCATTTGATGATTTCGCACCCTCCGATAAAAAAAGAGGAGTGTTGTGTGTGGCGTACGGTGAACAGCGTGCGGTGAGCAGTGCTATCTCCTAACGTTTTCGCTTTGCACCTCCTTTACACGCAAGCTTTTGCGCCGTTCCTCTCCGCGAATCTTCACTTTGGTGGAGTCATGCCTAACATTAGCGGGATCAAAGATAATCTAAGTACGATTTACAAAAAAAAAACACGGATGTCATGTGTAACGCACCTCTTTTCATGGGTTTTTTGTTTGAAAATTACCGTAATGTCAACTATTCAGCCAATGTGAATTGATACTTTTGTAGTCTGACGTATTATTGACATTTATTTGATTGATTTGACGTGAGTGCTGCCAGACAGAATATTTTTTTGCAATTCAGCCCAATTTATGAAAATCATTAAATATATTGTCATCAATAACGAATACTCAATAGGTGATTATATAGTGATTCTAATGAGTCCGTCTATTAGATTATCGAAAAATATTGGATACGTTTTTTTTTTTTTATCAAATCAATAAAAATTGACGAAGATAAAACGCGTCAAAGATTTGAATGGGGGCTGGTGACGTCACTGACCGCAAAAAAATGTCATACTCATGTTTTAGAGTATGACGTCACACGAGTTTTCAAAGCACGGTATCGTCTTCATTGTTTGTTTACTTGAAAAAAGAAAAACACACGAGACACGTGTCCAATAATTTTTATAATCTACTAGCTGACCCAAGCGACTTCGTCTGCGTCATAATAATACATAATTTTATAACTTACAACCTTCCTCGATAGATCGACTATCCATAGTAATATTTTTTCAATAAGCTTTCTAATGTTGAAAGAATTTTCAAAGTCGTCTGAGTAATTTTTGAGTTAAATCGTCACAAACCAAAAATCTAATGTTTCCTCTCTGTTATATTAGACAGAACCTTAGATTACATTATTAAAGTGAGAATTACTATAAGTACCTACCAATCTCTTACCGTTAAATATACAATCATCATCATCATCAGCCTATATTGTTCCTACTGCAGGGAATCAGGCCTCTTCTCTAGGAGTGGGATGGGCTGTAATCCACCACGCGGGCCCAGTGCGGATTGCTAGATGTCACATATCTTCAAATTTTTGGTTCTAAGATATACCGGTTTCCTCACGATGTTTTCCTTCGCCGTTTTAAGAACAGTGGTGATAAAATAAATTACATAAAGTAATGCGCCTGCCTAGGTACGAACCCACGACCAACTGTTTGTAAGTCGGGGCCGCCACCACTGGGCCACCACTGCTCACAAAACAATATACAATAACACCTTGTTAATATTATGGTGCAGTAAATAATTTGAATTTGAATTTCCTGGAGGCCAGAATCTCCACGTATCAGAATCTACATCGGGACGCGAGGGCCAGCGGCTTAGTGGTCATCCGTTGTGCACTTGACATCGTCGAGTTGCCAGCTGTTTTAGACGACAATGTTTTGGCACGGAACGATTGGGAACAGAGCATAATGTCTTGTAGGTTTAGTGGAACTTTTGGTGTGGTGTGCTAAACAACTTCCGTCGACACCTCCGCGTCATCTCATCTTCCTAGCACAGTGGGTTATGCTGCTGCGGCTTCCGCAGGTGCTGACATCCTCAAGCAGCGAAAATGTAAAATGTTGATGCATCAATAAATAACATTAGTTTTATTCTCCCTTGGAAAACAAACAGCTAATTTTCTTTTTACATTTGGTATAATATGACACATGATTAAAATCAGGCAACACTGAATCCATTCACCCATTGTTTATGTTTAATGATTACGACTGAAGGACATGTATCCATGGTCATGAATAAATTAATAAAAAAAAAAAATCACCCATTGTTTCATCAAAGTAAGCTCACTATTTATTTATACAAGAGGTTTTTTTAATCCTTAAGCGTACCTATTATTATATTATTGTTTCGAAATAAAATGGTGTTAAATTCGAGGCCCGTTATCTTCGGGAGGCTCTCACAGTTGCTTCGTAGTTTCTCAACATCTAGTGATCTAGCTAAGAAAATGGCAGTGCGTGATGCCCTCAACTTGGCTATAGAGGAGGAAATGAAGAAAGATGAAAGGGTATTCGTATTGGGCGAAGAAGTAGCTCTATACGAAGGTGCCTACAAAGTGACCAGGTATGAAAAAATAACTATAAAAACTTAAGGCTCGCGTGTCTCAAAAATAATAAGAGCAGCGTGAAGCGCTAAAAGATGCGGTAGGATGCGACGCGGGCGTATTGTTACCCGACTCCGGCGAAGCCCAAAAGAAGGGTTATGTGATTGACCTGTTTGTATGTTTGTGAGTATGTATGTTTGTTTTTAATCGTCAAGTTTATTAGCTTTTAAGGCGCATATTACTATACATGTAGTGCTCCTGTACTAATTTTTAAGACAAAAATGATGGGGCACTTAAGCTTGAGTTGAAATGTTATTCCAATTAAACAAATAAATAAAATAAACACGAATTTTAGAGGTCGCCCTAACTAACGGGTCTGAGCCGAGTTGTTTAGGTCCTGTTTAAAAGTCGATCTCTCAAAACTGTTACGGTCTATGAGGTACTAGGTACGTTAGTAAAAAGTTATACCCACCCACCTATTCTATCCCAATTGAAAACAATCCTTTAGCTATTCAGAATCAATCGAACTGTTGCAAAGAACTTCAAGGAAACCACGAAACCCTACCAAAACCTCTTAGTTCAAATAGTAAGACAAAACTCTTCACATTGCTCAAGATATTAAAATGTTGTCAAGGCCCTAGGTGAAAAGCAAAAGAAAATAATCAAAAGTTTCAACAGCGACAAAGTAAGACGGGAACCACTTGAGAATCGTTTGGAGCTTGAAGGAAAAATTTAAATGTTTAAAATTAAAAGTTGTTCAGTTAAGCCTAGGGATCTTGGATATAAAGAAAATGTCAAGGTCGGTGTCCAAAGCTGGTCAAGAACATCATAAACTTAATACTTTTGACCTTTGTCGAAAAGCGACAGTAGGTATCATCTGCCCCCTTATTCACAAGCGCTTCTATTCGAAAAGTCATTTCTCTATCTCGCTCAGTTTCGTAATGCCAAAAAAGATAGACATAAGACTTGTCGAATCGAAATCGAATCGCAGTGTTTCTGAATAGGGGGCCTGCAGGGCTATTGCGTATCTTTTAAATGTCAGTGGCTTTCATAGTGTCCATCGATTAACTGTCAAATGGTTCCATTTTGTACCAAACCATAACCATTTGACCGATGGACACTATGATAGCTACTGACATAATTTAAAAAGATACGCAATAGCCCTGCTGGTATCTGGTTCACGAGCATCTGTTTTCACCAACAGACGACACTTTAAATGAATGCCTAATTAAGATAAGCCTGCCTCGGAAAGCTCGTTATGCCGTTGATCGTGGCTGTTAATTGTAGATCTTTGATATTCGATAAGGGCAGTCAGAAGCCCAAATCGCCAATGTTTCCAATCTGACCCAGTACCTACTGGGTTAAGAGGATCAGCGGGGCTATTGCGTATCTTTTAAGTGACAGTGGCTATCATATAGTGTCCATCAATGAACTGTTAAATGGTTCCATTTTGTACTAAACCATAACCAATTTGACAGTAAATCCATGGACAATATGATAGCCACTGACATTTAAAAGATACGCAATAGCCCAGCAGAGGCACGAAGGCATGTAAACGTTGCTCTCCACTAGGAATTTCTTCTGGAGGTAGGTATATCGTGGGAGCGTTTACAAACGTTGAAGCTCGCATACAAATAGGTAGGTACCAAATCAAATATTTTTTAACCGACTTCGAGAAGGAGGAGGTTATGAATTTGTCGGAATGTTTAATCTTCTGGACCGATTTAATTAATATTGGGAGCATTTAGGAATTTGTGTGATCCAAATAGATTTTGAATTTGGCCGACTATACGTCATCATTGGCAGATGACAGTTCTGTTTGAAACTTTGAATTGGATTTGGTTTATAATAATCATCGTGTGCTTTTCGGGAACCCTATTATAATTGTGCGTAATTTAAGCGTAAAGTACGCCTTTCATCGAGGACCATCTCCGTTAAGCTGGCTCTCAACTAGTGGCCATGAGAATCACCGACAGCAGAAGCGGTCATTTTCAACCATTGCATTCGCTACTCCAATCCAAAGACTACAATATATATAAGGAGATGATAAGATAATAATACAGTGTGATTCTTTATACCTAATGTGCACATATCGAAATGAGAGAATCTATGCTTAATTTTATCGATGGAAAAAATATTTAAAAAAATCTAAATATTTTTTTATATTTTTATGGAATTTTCAAAAATGTTGTCCGCTGTTGTGACCCCAATGTAAACAAAACGGTGTAACTTTTAAACTAAATTATCTATCGCGATGAAACAATTTTATGTAAAAAGTTATGAAAAAAAAAAGTTTTTTTGATCAAAAAACGTGTTTATTTTCAATTGAGGGTAGTTTTTTTCCACAATTTTCAATCATTCAATTTTACGAGGACGCCTAATTGCTTCCAATCATTATGGAGTTTGTTTCATCGCGATAGATAATTTAGTTTAAAAGTTACACCGTTTTGTTTACACTGGGGTCACAGTAGCAGACAAAATTTTAAAAAAATCCATATAAAATATTAAAAAATATTTAGATTTTTTTTAATAATTTTTCCGTCGATAAAATTAAGCATAGATTCCCCCATTTCGATATGTGCACATTATAAAGAATCACACTGTATAAGCAGCGGCTCAACTCGAAGTTGAAAACCAGGGTCAGCGACTCAACTCAAAGTCGAAAACGTTTTTCCAACAATCTGACCCGAAATTTCGAATGAAATCAAAATAACGCATATTTTTTGTGACATCATTGGTGACATCCTTGTCACTTAGCTACTTGGTGTAACCAAGACAAAAACCTTTTTGGAATGTTCATTAAACATTATTTCAATTTTTCAATTAACTTAAATAAACTAGTGCGAATTAAAATAATACGGTTTACTAGCATAAATATTTAGCAATATTATTATTTTCGATTAAATTATAACACTGTTATAAAGTGGTAACCCAACGGGTTAACGAGCTTAGTAGTTTACCTCATGAGGGTAAGATAGAGCTAGTTTCCTTACAAAAGTTTCAAGCAGGCTGTAATGTTCAGAGAACATAGCATGGTCCAATCTGCAACGACCACCGATTATTTTTTTTTGCTCGATGCTATTCAGTTGAGAGTAAGTTTCCCCATTACCCGATTTACTATATAAACTGGGACTACCCACTTACATAATAAATGTAGTTGAAAAGATGCCTTCTTCGTTACCGGAACGATCTGCATTTCGTGCCAATGTTCATTTAGCTCTTCCAGTTTTAAAGTAGAGAATTATAAAAGTGAACATTGTGCGGTACATAAGTTCTACTTAACACAATCTCTTCTTGCTAGAAAAGTTGTGTGTTGCCAAAATATATAATTTTACTTATACATTTTTAAAATGATTTACAAACATAAACACGTATAAAACAACACAGTTACGATCCTAATGAGTATTGAAATGCATTAATTTTTTGTGGCATCTCTACAATATTAATTTGTTTCGTATTGTCGAGCCGAGAAAACTAACAGTGGATTTTCTTTTGACATTTCGCTTGTATCAGGCAACACTGATTACGAATTACGAGTTACGACCTCCATTCATCCTTCGTTTCATCAAAATAACGTTTTTAACACCATTTTCAACCAAAACCACTCTATATATCTTTCCACAAGTCAACAAGTGCAGTTTTTTTAAGTTCTTAAGTGTAATCTAATAGTTTTGAAATGAAAATGGCGTTTAAATCGTCGCCGGTTATCTTCGGTTTGCTCTCTCGGTTGGCTCTTAAGCCTCGTAATTTCTCAACGTCTAGCACTCAGCTCAAGCTTATGACTGTGCGCGATGCCATCAACAGTGCTTTAGATGAGGAGATGACTAGAGATGAGACGGTATTCATATTGGGCGAGGAAGTAGCTCAATACGATGGTGCCTACAAAGTGTCCAGGTATGACAAAACGGTCCACACAGCCTTTACGGGACGAATTGGTCCGACTTTTGAATTAAAAAACTGTAATTTTGTATCATTTTATATGAACACTGAAAAAAACAAGCTTTTGAAAGTTTTTCCTTTGCACAAAAATGCTTACAATATTACATAACCAAGAAATTTTGGAATTTAATTGAAAAGGTTATTTCTGTGGAATGCTGTCAAATATCATAACTCATAACTATAACCTTATAAAAACTAGGAACCAAGTTAATTAATTACATTATCATGTTATGTCTCAGAAATTAAGTTTCCCATTTAAAATTACGGTTTTATTAACTTGTACAAAGTTAGTACCATAATGACAACCAAGAAAGAAATTGGTGTAGTAGTAACTACAACCAGTTTTATTTATACAACTAGTTTTATTAAGCATTGTTTATTCATGTTAAATTAAATATGTAACAAATAGTATAATAATTTTGTCAACGGTTGCCTGGGCAGACAGCCTACTAGCGTGAGCACTAACAAATCATATCTGGTTTAGTTATTAAGTACAAGCGGTAATATTATTGAGTGATTAATTTGATCAAACACGTTGTGAACATTAATGTATTATAGTAGCAAAAGGTGTGTAAATATCATTGTATTGTAGTGGGTGCATTAGCGTTAAGTGCAAAAAGTCTTAGAGTACCAAAAGTATTTGAGTAGGTACTCAATTTAAATATAATTAATCAGACAAATTATTTATTTAAACTTCATGCACAAACATGGTACATAGGCGGACTTAATGCCACAAGGCATTCTCTACCAGTCAACCTTGGTCAAATAGGACAGCATTGTGGTAGAGTACAAAAATAAATAAATTAGGAGAATACTATTTTCTAAACAATCTCTAATTATGATATTAATATTAAAAGGCTTTGAATTATTTGGCTTCCTAACTTCATGTTCCTGTTCTTTTATCATGTTCCTGTTCTTTGCCCATGTTATTTGGCGTCGGTGCAATATGTTTTTTCATCCATTCCAAATTCTTAATCCCGCTTACTACTTTTAAGTGGTCATACAATCCTTCCATGTTTTCTTTGGTCTTGCTCTCCCTTTTCATTATTAACATTAATTGTATTCATCACTGTTTTAGTCACTTACAATTTGTCACTCCTCATCACATGCTCATACCATGATTTTCGTGATGCATGTTTGTGAGACATGTCATATGTGGCTGTGGTTCTCACACCTTGAAGAAATAAAAATGAAGAAGACAAAAATACCATTTTAAATTAAATTTTTCAACATTTCAGGGGCCTATTGAAAAAGTTCGGTGAGAAGAGAGTCATAGACACACCAATTACAGAAAGCGGTTATGCCGGAATAGCTGTTGGTGCTGCATTTGCCGGGCTCAAACCGGTTTGCGAATTCATGACGATGAACTTCTCTATGCAAGCCATTGATCATGTAAGCTAAATTTCTATGTGTACATATATAACATCATATCCAAATATCATCATATCTGTCATATCTGGAGGTTAAGGAAAAACCTAATTTGTTTTGGTACCTGGTTGTTGGGTATTGTTATATTATGTTAAGGCCATGGTTTCCCAGATTGTTAGGTGTTCAAGTACTGTGATACTGAGTTTCTCATAACTTCACAGTGATAAAACCATTCTGTATTCAAAGACTCATAATATGGATCAATCATAATTACCTTTTATTGTTCCCACTGCTGAGACAAAAACATACATACATGTATAAAATCACGCCCTTTTCACGAGGGGTAGGCAGAAACTAAAGAACGCCACATGCTACGATCCTTACGTACATAACCACATATTCATGACGATGAACTTCTCTATGCAAGCCATTGATCATGTAAGCTAAATTTCTATGTGTACATATATAACATCATATCCAAATATCATCATATCTGTCATATCTGGAGGTTAAGGAAAAACCTAATTTGTTTTGGTACCTGGTTGTTGGGTATTGTTATATTATGTTAAGGCCATGGTTTCCCAGATTGTTAGGTGTTCAAGTACTGTGATACTGAGTTTCTCATAACTTCACAGTGATAAAACCATTCTGTATTCAAAGACTCATAATATGGATCAATCATAATTACCTTTTATTGTTCCCACTGCTGAGACAAAAACATACATACATGTATAAAATCACGCCCTTTTCACGAGGGGTAGGCAGAAACTAAAGAACGCCACATGCTACGATCCTTACGTACATAACCACATACTTATGAATTTTGCCTCATCTACATTCATACATCTGATCATACATGAAAATTAATATTACGTCACTTCATTCTTCAGATATAGTTTAATTAACAGGTAGTCCTTTAAACCTACAAGGCAGTCGCACGTTTTAAAGGGTAGGCAATCGATTTATCCATCGATTACCTCTCTTTTTTTTTTTTTTTTTTTTTGACGGTACCTCTGTTTCTTGTTGCCTGGCTGAGCGCTTTGCTTCATTCTTTTTTCGTGCGAGGCAGCGCGCGGTCGTCTATCACTCGCTCCCTAGAAAAATCTACTTTATTTCTCAGACTTTGAACTAAGTTATAATAATTATGCCTAAAAGAAGCTTTACGGAAAAAATAGAACGATATCATAATAAAATAAGAAGACTGGAAGACAGAGAAAATAAACGTCGCCAGCGAATCATCGAATCGTCTGATTCACTGGAAGAAAATTCAGGTTAGTAAAGTGTTTATTTTCATAAGTGTCATGTGTTGTGAAAAATTATACCGCCTTGAAAGTAGTTATTAATAACCTGGAGGTTGACCGTGGTTCAACACGATGGTATCCGATTATTCTACGCTTAGACGGTAACCGTGGGTTATCGCAAAGCAAACGTAGAGACTAAAATAACTACGCAGATCATTATAAACTAGTGGTTGATCGTGGATCAACACAAGTTAAACTTATGCTTGGATAATAACCGTGGGTTTTTACAAAAGCAAACTATAAATATAACCTGGAGGTTGATCACGGATTAACACGATGGTACCTAGGTACATACATACTGAACTATCCCTACGCTTAAAGATTAACCGAGATTTATTCTAAAGCAGTATCAAGTAAAACACCTAACTTTGGTGATATCGAATTAGATGAATTGCTTGCATACTTAGGTAATCCGCGATATTTTGCAATTTTTACAACTACCCTCAATATAATTTTTTATTTTCGAATTTATTAAATGTTCGTTTTGTATTGAATTGGTCACTATGAAAAGCGCTCTTTTTCTTTTATAGAAAACGAGTCGCAAGCGGTTCTTGAGGATTCAACGCCCATGGAATGTTCGCAAGAAAATATCCATGATGGGATACCAGAAAAGGCGTCAGAAGACAAGGAATCGACACCGCTTCCTGATCTGGACCCAGATATATTGTCAGCTCTCGGAGAAGTTGCTGAGGACGTACCTAAGTTCGGTGAAAAAATTCACGATAACTTAGCCCGGCTTTGGCTCCCTATACTTCGAAAGGGGATAGAAAAAGAGGCTAAAGAGAAACTGATGAAGCAGTATCAGATTCCAGAAAACTGCACTCTATTGCAAGCCCCCAAACTTAACCCCGAAATAGCCGCCACGATTTCCGACACCACCAGAACCAAAGATAAACGAGTCGAAAGCGCTCAACAGCAGCTAGGCCTAGGCATTGCTGCCCTCAATAAAGGACTGTCGTTGCTCCTCGAAAATGGGGCAGAGAGGGTTAAGGCGATTAAGTTTTTGAGCGACAGTAGCCGGCTCTTATGCGATCTTCACCATGTTGAGACCGATGTTCGGAAAAAGTTTATGACACCAGGTCTGGACAAGTCGTTTTTAAACTTGATCCAAGACGTAGACAGGGATGAAACCCTGTTCGGCCAAACTCTTTCTGACAAGATTAAAGCATCCAAAGCTATAGAAAAGCAGGGTTTGCAAATAAAGAAAGCTGCTCCAGTGAAGACAACATCTTCTGCCCAACCGACATCAAGCCGAGCTCGCTCCCAGGTAAACTGGTCGGGCCCCTCCCGCTATGCGTCGAACAGGGGGGGGCGGGGCGGATACAAGAAGACCGGACAAGTTGGTCGCAGAGGCTTTCAAGCGTCAGGGATGAAGCAATCCCAATCCTCGCAGCCTCAGCAGAACCAGACCAAATCCCGTGCTCCGCCTCAGCAGCGTTAGAGGTACATGCTGGTCGAATTCAGTTATTTTACAACTGTTGGCTTAAAATAACAGATAATCCGTTAGTTCTTAACTGGATTCTAGAAGGATACTCTATCCCATTTTGTAGTAAGGTTGTACAAAAATATATTCCTTCTAATACTTTGACGTGTCAAGAAGAAACTGATATGACAGTAGCAATATCTAAGCTTATTAATTTGGCAGCAGTATCGGTTTGTGAACGCTCTGAAGGAGACTTTATTTCTAGCATATTTCTCACTTCTAAACCTAACGGTGGCAAGCGTTTTATCTTAAATTTAAAACCACTTAACAAATTTGTTCAAAAGTCTCACTTCAAAATGGAGGATCATAGGGTTGCGACAAAGTTGGTACCTGAAAATGGCTATCTAGCCACTATAGATCTTAAAGAGGCATATTTTTCGGTACCAATTTGCAAAGCACATAGAAAGTACTTACGATTTGTGTTTAATAGCATGGTCTACGAATTTAATGCCGTTCCCTACGGTTTATGTGTCGCTCCAAGAATTTTTACAAAAATCATGAAGGAAGTCATTAGTTACCTAAGGCAGAGAGGTTATAGATCAGTTATATATCTCGATGACATATTATGCATAGGAGATACCTTCAGCGAATGTCAGTCAAATGTAACTAATACCCTAGAGCTGTTGCAGTGTCTGGGATTTGTAGTTAATTTTGAAAAGAGTGTTTTAACACCACGCAGAACTTGTAAATTCTTAGGATTTATACTTAATTCTGCTGATCTGTCCCTGTCTCTGCCTTCTGACAAGATAAACAATATATCTAAATTGGTTAAGAAGTTTGCCTCATTACCCAATTGTACAATAAGAGAACTCTCGCAACTCATTGGAATACTAGTCTCAGCATGTCCAGCAATTAGGTATGGCTGGCTTTACACTAAGACACTCGAACGTCAAAAATTTTTGGCCCTTCAGACACATAACAATTTTGAAGCAAAAATTAAATTACCTGCTGTCGTATTACCTGATTTGCTTTGGTGGAATCAGAATATTAGTTCTTCATCAAACCTCATGAGGCCTGATGCGAATTTTTCCCTTGAAGTATTTACAGATGCATCTAGAACTGGTTGGGGTGCATACTGTAACGGTAACCGCAGAAATGGCGGCTGGAAAGATGTAGAACTTTCCTTCCACATAAATTATTTAGAACTTCTCGCCGTTTTTATGGGATTAAAATGTTTCGCCCATGAGACCTCTAACTGTGCCATCTTATTGCGTGTTGATAATACAACAGCAATAAGCTATATTAACCGGATGGGTGGGATCCAGTTCCCACATCTCCACGACCTAGCCAAAACCATCTGGCAGTGGTGCGAGAAACGAAACATATGGCTTTTTGCATCATACATAAATACAAAGGATAATGTTGAAGCAGATGAGGAATCCCGTAATATAAACGTTGATATAGAATGGGAACTATCAGACTGGGCTTTCCAAATGATAGTTAACAAGCTAGGTCAACCAGATATTGATCTCTTCGCTTCTCGCACCAACACAAAATGCGAATCCTATGTTTCTTGGAAACAAGATCCTGATGCACTAACGGTAGACGCGTTTACAATAAACTGGCGTTCTAGTCGATTTTATGCCTTTCCTCCATTTTCGCTTGTGCTTAAATGTCTTAGAAAAATTATAAGTGACAAAGCTACTGGCATACTGGTTTTTCCATACTGGACCGGCCAACCTTGGTTCCCTCTACTAAAGAAAATATTAATTTCCGAAATTATATATTTTAAGCCTAACAGAGACCTTTTGCGTTCTAATTACAGATCGCAACACCCACTGTACAAGAGCCTTACCCTGGGAGCCGCGAAGCTCTCCGGGTCGCTTTCACTCGACGAAACATTCCACCAGTAGCGTTAGACATAATGTTATCTTCTGTTTCAAATAGCACCCTCAAGCAGTACAATACATCGTACAAACTCTGGTGGCAGTTTTGCAATACAAATGGCATTAACATCTTTGACCCTCTCTTAGCTAACATTTTAACTTTCCTGGCAGAACAATTTAATAGTGGAGGATCTTATGGAACAATTAACTCGCACCGATCAGCACTATCCTTACTTTTAGGTGGTAATATAGGATCTGATGATAGTATCAAACGCCTTCTCAAAGGCATGTATAAACAAAAGCCTTCAATACCCAAGTACATTGGTACTTGGGACCCCCAGAAAGTACTTAACTATGTCGCTAATTGGTTTCCCAATAACAGTTTATCTTTAGATAAAATAACCAAAAAAGTTTGTGTCTTACTAGCAATTTGTACTGCTCACAGAGTGCAAACTTTGTCTCTTATTAAAGTTTCCAATATAAATAGAGGTGCAAATTCGTTACAGATTCCTATTTCTGACATCATCAAAACTTCTGCGGTAGGTAGGGACCAACCAGTTTTAGTCTTGCCATATTTCAGACAAAACCTCTCAATATGCCCAGCCACAGCCGTAGATGATTATCTGATCATGACATCTAATCTAAGACCAGATAATATTGAAAACCTTTTTATCACCTACAAAAAGCCTTACAAGAAAGCTTCATCTCAGTCCATTAGTAGGTGGATAAAACAAACTTTAGCGGAGAGCGGCGTAGATGTGGGAGTTTTTAGTGCTCACAGCACTAGGCATGCCTCCACGTCTGCGGCGGCCTCCGCTGGAGTTTCTATTGATACAATCAGGAAAACAGCTGGCTGGTCCAGCTCATCTCAAACATTTGCTAGATTTTATAATCGGCCCATACTAGATGAAGGTATCTTCGCAAGATCTATTATGTCGTCCTACAGTTAATTACCTAATATTGCGTATTATTAATCAGATTTATTTAGTTATGTAATAAACTTGATTAAATAGTACAACCCTAATTATTTACATACTTAATGTATAAGATTTTTTTTGTTATTTTTGAATATGGAAATTAAACATTTATTTTGGTTATATAACAATGTTATAAAAATTATACTCTGAACATCTACCTGTTAATTAAACTATATCTGAAGAATGAAGTGACGTAATATTAATAGATGATCAAACGAACTTCCTAAGTGAAGTTCGATCACTATTATATGAGTCACTTCATTCGAAGATATAAGAATCACCCTCCCAAGAACGTTCCCATATCCCTATAAATTATTTAATTTCCTCTCTAAATAAATGAAGCAAAGCGCTCAGCCAGGCAACAAGAAACAGAGGTACCGTCAAAAAAAAAAAAAAAAAAAAAGAGAGGTAATCGATGGATAAATCGATTGCCTACCCTTTAAAACGTGCGACTGCCTTGTAGGTTTAAAGGACTACCTGTTAATTAAACTATATCTTCGAATGAAGTGACTCATATAATAGTGATCGAACTTCACTTAGGAAGTTCGTTTGATCATCTATTGTTTGAGATTAATGTAAATGTCATTTGCCAAATGCTGTTTGCACTTGTTATAAAGATATGAATAATAATAAACAACAATCAGAGTAGATAAGATACAATTTCATGGTTACACACAAACATCTTGCAGACATCTGATGAACGATAGTTTATCTAATCTCTGCCTGATGTCTAAGCGAATGTCAAGTCAAGTGCAGGCAATGAAATAAATTATTATATTACTGTATGTGCATGGTACATAGGCTTTAATATTAACATAAGTTTTCTGTTTTATATGGTTTATAATTATTGATATTCGAATATTATATATTAAAATTCAGCTGCCATCCAGTTGGCTGGAAACCGACCCCAACATAGATGGGAAAATACTTGACAAATTATTACTTTCAGCTTTCAAAGAACTAGGCTTTATTAAAGGTGACCTGGGTTTTGTACCTGGTACAAAAGGAGCTCTTGATCAAGCACTCAAACTCACATAAGATCAAAATATTGCTCAACAGAAATAATTTATTAAATGTGCTGTTGAACGCTTGCGCTCGGTCTGTCTCGGACGGAAGTCTCGACGAGAGTGTAGACCTCCCTATAGATGATATTGAGAATAATTCTTAAGCTATTGGAATTAATAACTATGGAGTAAATTGAACGGCAAACGTTAGCCGCTTTATTCTTAGAGTATCGATAGCAGAAACTTAGTTTGAGATAAAATCAAAAACATAAGTCATTTATTCAAACTGGGCTGGTAATCATCACTTTTTGAACGTCAAAATTTACAAGAGCGTTCTCCAAACGCCTTTTACTATTTGCTACTGTTTTAACTGGGAAGAAGTGGCTGAACAAACTCCTCAGTGTACTCCCCAGAAGTTATCTTTGCTCCGGCCGACTTGAGAGCGAAGTCTATTTAGAGATTTCCAAGTTGACCCCAGCAAATCGTGCGTTCGTGAATATTACCAACACGAACGTGAAATATGAGCGGCGACTGCTAGTGAAGCTACATTCCACCCTAATGTCTTTGTCTTATATGACAATGCACAATTAATACATACTCCGAAAAACCGAAAAGTGCGTGTCTTGGTTTCCAATTCGAGACCGACGCCGACGACTTGGCAGTCACACTAGCTTGCTATGCCATCACTGATATTAATTATGACAGACACACTCGAGACACTTTTTTCCTATATTACAGGTAATAAACTCAGCGGCCAAGACGTTCTACATGTCAGCAGGGCAGATTCCATGCCCCATCTTGTTCCGTGGCCCCAACGGCGCGGCCTCCGGTGTCGGCGCGCAGCACTCGCAGTGTTTCGGCGCGTGGTACAGCCACTGTCCCGGACTTAAAGTGCTCATGCCCTACAGTTCTGAGGATGCCAGAGGTACTAACATCGTCCTAAATGAAGATTTCGTTATTTTTCAAAGAAAATTGGGATTGCCGCCACAGTATTCGAAAAGCACCGAATCAACAGTGGTGACCACAAGAAAACGCCGATGAAACTCGACGAAGTCCCCGAGAAACGATGTAGCTGTCTTTGATCCCTTAATGAAATCAATCATAAAAGAATAGCGAAAGAGTAGGAAAAACATATTAATACAACAATTATAAAATGAAAACAGTATGGTGGTGCGATGTTTTAAAAATAATTATCACAGTGCTCGTATTTTGCAAAGTCTGTTCAAACGTATCATAGGCACCCAAATACCTCTAATGATGGCCTCATTGCGTTCCCATTATTCCTAATCATCATAAGTCTTAAAAAATATCATACCGTCGCTACGTTTGCCAAATTCCATTTGCGCATTTTTTTTAACAACTCACGAAAGATAGTTTCCATTCTCGATAGAAACAAGTTGAAATAATTCCATGTGTATTAATAATTTTGCAATGTTTCCGGTATTAAATAACTTATATATTTCGTTAAAGAAATTAACATAAAATGGAACATAATTATGGAATGTCAGGGGCAGCGACGATACGCGTAATCAGCCTGTACTGCTTCTCTTGTTAAAAAATAAAAACTGGTGTTGTGTTTCAGGTCTCACCAAAGCCGGCATCAGGTGTATGGACCCCGTGGTAATGTTAGAAGATGAGCTTCTCTACGGCGTGCAGTTCGAGATGTCTGAGGAGGCACTTTCTCCAGACTTTGTAATTCCAATCGGTATGCATCTCTAGAAAATCCATGTAAAGCTCCTGCTACAGCCGAAACACTGTCCTGCAGTTTGGCAGACGATTTGTATGATACCAACTCATGTTTTGAAATATAAAAAAAATAATCCAATTGAGAACCTCCTCCTTTTTGGAAATCGGTTAGAAAAGAGTATGTCGTACTAAAAGGTGTGCTCGTATTTTACAAGTTTCACAATAAGCCTAACATCAATGTTGAAGAACAAACTCAGTGGTCCCACACATTTGGGTGCAGTACAAATTGAAGTTTTATATGGAACAGCTTTACGTTGTTATTTGAATGACACCCGACTGGCTCGTTGGTTTGGTGGTCGCAAGCACAACTGCTGAGTGTGCTGAGCATGAGGTTCAGGGTTCAACTCCCGTGTCGGGCAAAGTGTTATTGGTTGATGGCAAAAGGCTCGCCCCTTATATAACATGGAACTAGGAAGGTACACATCTGGGATTACATGCGTGATATTGTGTTATGTAATCTGGGATTGATAGTTCGATTCCTATTATTATAAAGAATGTAAAAGTACCCTTAACGCAAACGAAGAGCACTTGTTCATAAATGGGAACCCCCTAGTTACGGAGATATTGGCGGTCAAAGTTCAAAATTTTGCACAGCTGTTTTTGTAAATACTAGTTTTTCAAGTTATAACTTTACTTAAATTACCTCCATGACCCGTTAACTATTCAATCGTCCACTAGCACAATGTTTGAGGAGTGCTACATTGAGTTTTAGTCGTTTCCCAGCAAAAATTTTTGCGTAGGGATACTTAGTTTGATGTACAGAATGCTTGGTTTACGTATGTGTGAAGGGTTGGTTTACATCTTGTATACACGTGTTGATAAGCACTGTTGCCGTTTCCATTGATTTAGGATTCCATTGAATTATTGAAATAAGACATAGAAAAAGACAATACCGATATACTAGACTGAATTAAGGTCGACCAATACATGGTACTTGAAAATAACTGGCTAAATGCTAGTTTACTAATATTACAACAGTGATGTTGTGTGCATGTTAGTCAAATGTTCAAATTAAAGTAATTTGAACATTTGACTACGTCTATGACTACGTGACTAAGTCTTGTATTGTTAAATTGACAGGTAAAGCTAAGATAGAGCGGGAGGGACATCACATCACACTAGTGTGCGCGGGCAAGGCAACCGACACGGCGCTCAATGCTGCCAAGGAACTCGCCGGAAAAGGTACGTCTCATAATTTATCATAATATATTAACCACTACTTTCCCCTTCTGTCATGGTGGTAGGCAGAAACCACTTGCCTCGTCCACATTAAAACATTTGGTCAAACACGCATGGCCGGTTGCGAGTACTATGCAACTGTCCTTTTTCTATATAACGGACACTGACCTGTGTCCCAGCAGTGGGAACATTACAGGCTGATTGTTGCTATTGCGCGGCCTCCCACTAGGTGGACCTGGTGAAGGTTGCGGGTATCCCCTAAATGTGAAAAGCAGGAGACCGGTCCAAGTGGTGATACTTTGCGGAGGCATATGTCCAGCAGTGGACATCTTTCGGCTGAAATGATGATGTTGATGAAGCATTTATGAATAAATTCTCTAAAGCTAATTGATTTGTTCCAGGTATCGAATGCGAGGTCATCAACCTGCGGTCTATCCGGCCGATGGACTGGGAATGCATCTCGCGCTCCATCGCCAAGACCCACCACCTCGTCACCATCGAGCAGGGCTGGCCGCAGTCAGGTAACTTACATCTTAATGGGCTAGTGAGCCATCCGTCCGTCTTATGACGACAGGCCGTGTCGACGGTGCCTTCGTGTTCCACGCGTGCCTTAAACAGATGTCAGCTACATTGAAGGGTTCTGCTAGGGCCGACGCCTGCCGCCTGCGGGACTGTTTGAATGAGATACCGCGGCCCTGGATCACAAAAGTTTAAGTCAGTATAAGTCTGACACGTTTTGTCGTCTTGTCTCGTCTGAAATACATTCTATCATCTCTATACAGTGTGATTCTTTATAATGTGCACATATCGAAATGGGGGAATCTATGCTTAATTTTATCGACGGAAAAATTAATAAAAAAAATCTAAATATTTTTTAATATTTTATATGGAATTTTTAAAAAATTTGTCTGCTACTGTGACCCCAGTGTAAACAAAACGGTGTAACTTTTAAACTAAATTATCTATCGCGATGAAACAAACTCCATAATGATTGGAAGCAATTAGGCGTCCTCGTAAAATGAAAATTGTGGAAAAAAACTACCCTCAATTGAAAATAAACACGTTTTTTGATCAAAAAAACTTTTTTTTTTCATAACTTTTTACATAAAATTGTTTCATCGCGATAGATAATTTAGTTTAAAAGTTACACCGTTTTGTTTACATTGGGGTCACAACAGCGGACAACATTTTTGAAAATTCCATAAAAAATATTAAAAAATATTTAGATTTTTTTAAATATTTTTTCCATCGATAAAATTAAGCATAGATTCCCTCATTTCGATATGTGCACATTATGATAGGATTAAACGAACTTACCTGAAGTGAAGTTCAATCCTGATTATATGAAGTACTTACTCCGAGATAACTGATGTAGTACTTGCTTTCCACACTCTTTATACGCGAATTTAAAAGCAAAAGCAGAAAACAAAATCTCCACCTGGTAACACTAAACGTAATTGTCAATATTTCAGAGCCCCCAAAGAGGAAAAAAATTAATTAATTGAGGGAGGGCGGGATGTTCTATCTCGGAGTAAGTACTTCATATAATCAGGATTGAACTTCACTTCAGGTAAGTTCGTTTAATCCTATCATTATTCGTACTTAGTCCGAGATAACTGATGTAGATGTTCAGAGAAGAACATAACACTTACAATTACAAAACGTTTATTTTTCTCAACTTAAAACACACAAAAAGGACAACTTCTGCCTTAAAATTACACACTTTAACTTATAACTAAAATCAGTTTGAATTATTGAGTACCGCTCTAGCAAACAACACTTGGTTAGGTTCATTATATAGTGGTCTGTTATAATGTGTAGCAAAGGACGATGACCTTGGAGACCAACCTACTGCTTTAATTATACTATAATATCTACCGAGAGACCTTCCCTATAGGCACATGAAGTAGCAGCATGGCGCGTTGAGTGCGCGGAAAAACGAGTGATATCTATACCACTGTCCGACATAACTTGCATCAGCCATCTGCTGATTGACTGACAAGAAGCACGATGGTGCGGTCTTTTAAAAGTAATAAACAAATAATCACATGAATTATCATTCATTCTCAATCCTCTAGTTACTTCTATATACTGTGCAAGTGTTTTAACGGGACATATTTCGGGTTGAGCAGTAAAATAGGGTAGAATTATTTTAGGTTGATGCCTATCAGGAGCTGATGTTTTTAGAATATCTGTAAAAATTATTTCGACACCAGTAGATGTTAAGTTGATATTGTTTAATCTAATGGAATTTATAGTCTGAACCCTTTGGCCAGTAGCCAGTACTAACAGCATTACAGTCTTTTTGGTGATCTTTTCTAAGCTTAAGTCATTCAATGGGTACCAGTGACAAACATATGATAAAACTTTCGAAGGGTCCCACACACTGCTATATTTCGGTGTCAAAGGTCGTAATTTATAAACTCCCTTAAACCATCGCTTTATTCTATCATCTGTACCTACGTGATTTCCGATAATCAGAGAAAGCGATGACCGATGACAATTTAAGGTTTGGTAAGAACCACCTCTGTGGAAAACCATTGTTAGATAAGAAATTATGATAGGTATGGATGCACTAAAAATATTTATATCAGTATCTTTGGTATAACTCCACCACTGCTTTAAGCAGCAATTATATTGCTTTATAGTATTCGGGGATAGGGATGCCATCATTATATCTATTGCATCCTCTGACATACTTCTTCGTTTAAGTGCTTCCCTGATAAGACGCACGCCCCCAGGAAAAGCTGCTTGTATAGTGGGTGGGGTTTCCTGAAAGCAGTTAAAAGATTTTCTGAAGGGTTCATGGAAACTATTTCTGACGCTACCATAGACATTAACAACGGGTACCAAGGCTGAGATGGCCACATCGGGAAAACTACAATACCAGTTGCTCTATCTGTCCTAATTTTCTGAACTACTTTTAAAAGTAACCAAAAAGGTGGGAATGCGTAAAAGAAAAACTTTGACCAATTAACAGTAAATGCATCAACATTCCAAGCAGATGGATCCCTATGCCAAGATATATATTTATCACATTTAGCGTTTACACGCGATGCAAAAATATCTATTTCAGGCAACCCTAGTTTCGTAATTATAACATTGAAAGCGTCAGTTGATAATTGCCACTCTCTATATTCACTACTCGTGACTCAAAATCAGCATTTATATTTTCCTTTGATTTTATATATGAAGCAAATATCCATAAATTCCTAGCTTCACACCACTGCCAAATCTGTCTTGCCAAACTTTCTGTTAACATAAGAAATTGCAGTGGTGTTATCAATTCGAAGCAAGATTTCACAATTGGTTAAGTCTTGGGAAAAACATTTTAGTGCAAAAAATGCAGCTAATAATTCACGATAATTGATATGAAAATCTAGTTCTTCATCAGACCATTGACCTCTAGCACTCTGACCATTGCAAAATGCACCCCACCCAGTGCCTGACGCATCCGAAAATATTTCCAATTTAAAATTATATTGTTTTATCCTACTATAACCAGTGACTATATTACTTTTCCACCATAGTAAATCCTGTTTAACTTCTTTATTGATTACTATATTATTATCATAGTTGCCTCCACAAGCTTCAAGGGCTAAAAAAATTTGTCTTTCTAAGGTTTTTGTGTACACAAAACCATATGCAACTGCCATACAAACAGAAACTAAATTTCCTAATAGTTTTGCAAACTCTCTAATTGTACAGCTGTCTTTTTCCAAAAACTGCTGAATTAAAACAGTTAATCTTTCTTTTTTCTTATCAGTGGGACTAATTGTCAAATCTTGGGAATTAAGACTAAATCCTAAATAATCTCTCACTCTGGAAGGTTTCAGGCAACTCTTTGTGCTATTAATAACAAAACCTAATTTCTCAAGTAAACTTGTGACACAATTAGTGTTTTTAAGACATTCCTCATATGAAGATCCAAGACAGATTGCATCATCTAAGTACAGTACAATACGTATACCCTTGTTTCTAAGATGTTCTACAACGGGCTTAAGTAATTTCGTAAAAACAAATGGCGCTGATGCGAGACCAAAAGGTAGACAATTAAACTGATATAATTTACCAAAAAACATGAATCTTAAAAAATGTCTGTGATTTACTTGGACCGCCACTAGGAAATAGGCATTTTTCATATCTATTGTAGTCATATAGTCTCCCTTTGATACTAGTTTACACACAGTCCTGACATCTTCTAATTTAAAATGAGAAGTCTCAACGAATTTGTTAAACGGTTTTAAGTTGAGTATGAACCTGTGAGAACCATCATTTTTAGGTACAGTAAAAATACTTGACAGAAATTGACCACAAACTGGGGAGCAAGATGATATTGCTCCTAGCTCAAGAAGATTATTAATTTCTTTCAATAGAATTAATTTCTCGGTTGAATTAAAATTATTATTGCATGGTGAATAGTCTTGTCTAGGTGCATGTGTAAGAGGAATATGGTAACCTCTTATCCACTGCAATATTACAGGATCCTGAGTTACTGATTCCCAATTTAAATAAAAATACTGCAGTCTGCCTGCAAATTTTACCTCTACGGGTAGCGGGATCGGCCTCTGTTCATTCCCCGCGAACTCGATGGAGCAGGGGCTGGACGACGGCCCTGCTGTTGGTTCTGTCGTGGAAGGGGTCGTGGCTGGTACCGAAGTTGATTTTGGTATCCTCCTCGAGCTACTGCTTTCCCTCGATGAAACTGACTTAGCTGGCGAGGAGGTGGTTGCCAGTTTTTTGGCTTCTTAGGAGCTCCTAAAACTGAGCTTGCTTTTTTCATGGCCGACACTGATTTTACAGCATCATCTAGTTTACTGTAAAGCCACTCGGACCTTTTGTTATCTTTGAGGTTAAAGTCAAGGTTCTTATCCAATAAGGGACTGATCAGCTTCCTTCTAATATCTGTATATTTATAATGTAAATTACAGAGCAGTCTAGTGGCATCGCTTAAATTTTTGACAATTGTCAAATTGTCAAAGTTTGGTTTTGTCATCATGTCTATTGTGTGACAAATAGTGGCAATAACATAGCCTGTATCCTCTTGCCTCTCTTCAAGCATCTTGTCCCTCAATTTCATTGCAGATGTCAATAAACCTGTAAGCTCTATGTTAAGCTTTGGTGCTTGCATTAATTTTCCATTTTCAGGAAAACAAAGGTCTTTCAAAATCTTTTCTTTTTCTTCTGTTTTCATTCCTTCTATCAATATGTTTTCAAATCGTTGTAGAATGTTGATATTGATGGGAGTGCCAAATCTTTTTTCAGTCTCTTAAGGCTCCCCGAGCGCCTCTAAAAATTCTTGTGACAATTCAGGCTCTTCAAGGGATTCTTGGCCAATGCTGTCTATGATCTCAACATTCTCAATGCTCTCTATGTTGTTCTCAATGTTCTCACTGTTCTCATTTGAGTCTTGAACTAAAAATAATTAAATACATGATAAAATAAAGAAAAAACATTTGGTTAACAACCTTAATGTTTGGTGGTAGGTTAATATAATGCCAATGCCCCAACATTTCCCCTGACTTTTAGAGCTCTAAGAACAGTGGAATAAACTATTGTTAGATTTTGAACCAAAATTCCAACTTAATTTGCTGACTTTGAACAACATAGCTCCTTAACATATCCCAACGGGATTATGCAAAAGAGTAGAGCATATTAAATACCAAGTCAGTAAATACACCTTCCCAACGGAAAGAAGCTCCTTCGTAACACGAGGAAGCTTGTTATGTATCGCTCACCCAACGGGGAGTCCGCATAGTCGCACCGCGATTATGCCCACAAATGAAACAGTTACTATGCCCATTGCAACGCAATAGCTAGTGAATGTTTAAAAACCGCAATTGGTGTATTAACTAAGTTTCGATGGTGAAATTCACAGAAAATATCGGGATGAAAATGGTGAATTTAAAATAGGTAGGTACTTACAATCCTCCGGCTGACGCAACTTGTCTTTATACTTTCTGAGTCTCTTTTCCAATCTTCTAATTCTCTTAATTGCATTGTTTTCCGAATCTTCAGCATTTCTTTTAGGCATAATCACAATAATATACTATAAATTTATAATTTCAAGTTAAATTTTCACAGAAATACACAATCGCGTGCGAGCGCGAAAAAACAATTGACAATTACGTTTAGTGTTACCAGGTGGAGATTTTGTTTTCTGCTTTTGCTTTTAAATTCGCGTATAAAGAGTGTGGAAAGCAAGTACTACATCAGTTATCTCGGACTAAGTACGAATATAATAAAGAATCACACTGTATATACCATATTTGAAGAAATTCACATCCATCATCTTGGATTTTCATTTCGACTTTAATGTCGTCATCAGATCCTCCGAAAGCAAGTCATGACAAAAAAATATCTTGGCCTCGAAAAAACAGCCATGAGGCGAATGCACTTTGTGGTCGTTTTGTGCATTTGCTAGAACCACCTTCAAAGTCTGCAAGCATTGCTTTCCGTTATAACCTACTACTTATCATGATATTCTGGGTTCTGAACAGCCTGCCTGACTTGTCGGCTTGCTGGACTACTGACCCGTTTTTTTTTTTGAGGGGATCATCTAATGACTTCTCCTGCTCCAGGGCGGTGTCAGACTTCTTCTGAATAAATACCATCCATGTTCCTTCTTACCCCTTTGTGTAGAGGCCGCGGTATCGTTTTCGAACAACCCGCAGCCCCGACGGGGGATAGGGCACTCCACTAAAACCTATCGACGTCTGCCCCTCAGGTATCGGCGCCGAGATCTGCGCGCGAGTGATGGAGTCCCCGACGTTCTTCGAGCTGGACGCGCCGGCGTGGCGGGTGACGGGCGCCGACGTGCCCATGCCGTACGCGCGCAGCCTGGAGCTGGCCGCGCTGCCGCAGGCCGCAGACGTGCAGCTCGCCGTCACCGCGGTGCTCGGCAACAAGTGGGTACCCACTCAAAAACATTGCTTGTTTGTAAACTCGGTTTACGGACGATAGTTAAACGTGCCGACGTCATAACAAAACATTGTCCTTCTCCTCGGACGCATAGACCAATCGAGTGGAAGATACATAGATGCGGCGCAAGCCGATCGTGCCTTTCGCTGGTAACAGGACACTTGCGCGAAAGACACTTGCGCGAAAGACACTTGCGCGAGGCCACTTGCGCGACTAGACACTTGCGCGACTGGACGTTTGCGCGAGTGGACACATGCGCGAGTGGACACTTGCGCGACTGGACGTTTGCGCGAGTGCCACTTGCGCGACCGACACTTAAGCGCCTGGAAACATGCGCGACTGTACAGTTGGGCGACTGAAACTTGCGCGACTAGGTATTAAACGTGCGCGAACATCACGCCTGTTTTCGACGAATTGGTCGGCAGAAATGTACCGTAGCATATCCTTGTTTTTGTATTTTTAAATTTAATTCTAGATATTTCATAGAAAGAAAAGGTTTTTTTGGTCAGTTTTTTATTTTATTTTCAAAATGAAAATCCAAGATGGCGGCTAAGAAGTTTTCCGAGTTTTCCGACATGGGTATCAATTTTAGGGTTTCAGGGGCCGGAAAAGCCGAAAATGAGGTCAAAATGAAAATCCAAGATGGCGGCTAAGAAATTTTCCGAGTTTTCCGACATGGGTATCAATTTTAGGGTTTCAGGGGCCGGAAAAGCCGAAAATGTGGTCAAAATGAAAATCCAAGATGGCGGCTAAGAAATTTTCCGAGTTTTCCGACATGGGTATTATTTTTAAGTTTTAATGGACCGGAAAAGCCGAAAATGAGGTCAAAATGAAAATCCAAGATGGCGGCTAAGAAATTTTCCGACTTTTCCGACATGGGTATCATTTTTAGGGTTTCAGGGGCCGGAAAAGCCGAAAATTAGGTCAAAATGAAAATCCAAGATGGCACCGAAAAAGTTTTCCGACATGGGTATCAATTTTAGGGTTTCAGGGTCCGGAAAAGCCGAAAATTAGGTAATAATGAAAATCCAAGATGGCGGCTAAGAAATTTTTCGAGTTTTCCGACATGGGTATCAATTTTAGGGTTTCAGGACCTAATTTTCGGCTTTTTCGGCCCCTGAAACCCTAAAATTGATACCCATGTCGGAAAACTCGAAAAATTTCTTAGCCGCCATCTTGGATTTTCATTTTGACCTCATTTTCGGCTTTTCCGGACCCTGAAACCCTAAAATTGATACCCATGTCGGAAAGCTCGGAAAATTTCTTAGCCGCCATCTTGGATTTTCATTTTGACTTCATTTTCGGCTTTTCCGGCCCCTGAAACCCTAAAATTGATACCCATGTCGGAAAACTCGGAAAATTTCTTAGCCGCCATCTTGGATTTTCATTTTGACCTCATTTTCGGCTTTTCCGGTCCCTGAAACCCTAAAATTGATACCCATGTCGGAAAACTCGGAAAACTTCTTAGCCGCCATCTTGGATTTTCATTATGAAAATAAAAGAAAAAAACTGATCAAAAAAACCTTTTCTTTCTATGAAATATCTAGAATTAAATTTAAAAATACTGTGACGGAAAAGGGGTGCGTGGCGCAGGTTAATATAAATAAGACCACGCAACCAGTCTACATAAAATATATTGAATTAAAAAATGGGTGTGGGAAGGTCTACGGACACAAACTCCTAAGGCATCCCTGTGGGATGTGCTGCACTGCCCTGATAGCCGGCGTGGCGATGACCGCAGCGATGTGCCACGCTGGATGCGTAGGGGTGATGGCCAGCTCTTCTTTACGTCGGCCCGGCTCGGCCCACGTGGCAAGTATGGCCAACAGGTGGGAAGTCCGATGCCGGCCCGATTTTAGCACGCACGACGGAACCAGCCGCGTAACTAACGCGAACTTGAGGGTGCTCTAGCCGGAACTTTGGAGTTAAGTGTTCCTCCAGCAGGAACCTGGGACCCTGGAACGTAACGTCCAGCGAGTCATGAGGCGGACAAAAGGTCACCTCCGCTGATTGCGACACCAAGCTAAGCAGAGCGAGTAGCAAAAATAGTGCACTAATGAAGGTGTTGGTGGATTGTCACAATCAAACGGAGTTTACATGATGGGAAGAGTGAAAATAAGGCATGATAGCACATTTTGGGTGTGAAGCACGAAAAGTCAAAATGCATTGAGCTGAAGGCCTTAAGGTTTAATTACATCATAATTATAGCGTAGCATAAAGTCGGAGAAAAATAGACATACATGCTAAGATAACCTATAAAATTAGGAACACAAAATACACACATGTTTATGCTGTTCAAAACTTACCCAGTATGGGGGTTATGGAGACACTGAGTTTAAATGCTCGATGGCAGAGTAAAATTAAGATGCATGGTATAGCATTAAGCCCGAATGATGGCGAGAGGTAGGCTCGTAATGGGCGCAGGCGCGCGCCCGCTAGGAACGCACGCCTACGCCGGAGACCGAATTTGCAGTGTGCTGTGTCACCGACGCACGCCGTAATGACATCTCTGCGGAACGAACGGCTATATTGGTCGCTCTGCTCAAATGTAGTGATGCGCGCGCGCAATATACGTCGTTCACGCATTTTAGTAAGGTTTACCACAGCACTACAACTTATTATCTGTGGTTATTATATTTTGGAGTCTGCGGTTCCTTGACAGTTGGATGAAGTAAACAATGGAATGTTGCAGTGTTTTTATAATTAAATTAGTTATTATGTTTTGATTTGTGCAAAATGTAACTACTACGTTACAATACAAAAACAAGGATATGCTACGGTACATTTCTGCCGACCCATTCGTGGAAAACAGACGTGATGTTCGCGCACGTTTAATACCTAGTCGCGCAAGTTTCAGTCGCCCAACTGTACAGTCGCACATGTTTCCAGGCGCTTAAGTGTCGGTCGCGCAAGTGGCACTCGCGCAAACGTCCAGTCGCGCAAGTGTCCACTCGCGCATGTGTCCACTCGCGCAAACGTCCAGTCGCGCAAGTGTCTAGTCGCGCAAGTGGCCTCGCGCAAGTGTCTTTCGCGCAAGTGTACCGGATCCCCTTTCGCTCGCACGTGCAGCGCTCTCGCTCTGATCGTAACGTTACAATAAGCTTAACGTTACAATCACATCATTTTTCGTGCGTGCAGCCGGTGTTCATCGATTAATTAGACGTTGTCACGTCAAAAATGCCTTAGCATTTCGGTTCCCTGGTATGGCTGGTATTACTGGCAATGATATCCGCCAATGTTTTGCAGCCACATATTGCAGTAAAATATTACTCGTTTAGAACCACTTTTAGACATAGCATTAATTATGCACAATTCACGCTCGAGAAACAAGCGGTATTTTTGTATGTAACGAATAAACCTAAAAAATACTGGACCGATTTGAAAAATTCTGTCATCGTTGGGAAGCTCCACTATCCCCAGGTGACATAGGCTACTTTTTATTCCAGTATTCCCACGGGAATGGGAACTACGCAGGTGAAACCCCGTGACATCCGCTAGTTTATTCCTGAACTAGTTAAAACAAGAATCCTTTCTTTGTTCCAGGATCAGTCAAGCGAGCAGCATGTGAGAGGGAATCTCTAGAGGAGTATGCTTTCGATATTACGGAGGGTAACATTCAAGTGTAAATATTTTTGTTATTTACTTCGATCATATATTTATTTTATTAATTTTTATTTATGTTGAATGGAAATGTGAAGGAGGAAATAAATGATGTTATTTAATTTCTGGGTTTAATTTATAATTTAAATCCTAAGCAGGCAACTGTTATATGTCAATAATTTTTGTTAAAAAAACGTAGTTAACAAACCAAACAACCAGACCCGAAACAACTATCTGTAGACTAGACAAATGTTTTTTCCTTACGGGAATCGAACCCGCGACACGCAGTGCAGCAGTCTAATTGCTCAGCTTTATTTTATTGCACTAAATAGTCCCTCGACCTAGTTAATCGTGGGTTGTGTTCATATCTAAAATAATAGATGGCGCTTACTGTCATTATTACGTTTTACGTCGCAGATGGCGTGACTGTCGGCACAACCGTAGTGGATTTAAATCGTCTAAAAAACGACTTCAAAAACACAAAAAGTGAAAAATAAACTTCAGAAGCTGATTTTTCTTTTGAAGTTTATTTTTCACTTTTTGAATTTTTGTTTTCTTCACTTTTTAATAATATTTTACACGGGTATTAAAAGTTATTAATACTTAGGCTTTTACTTTGTAGGGAACCACGAGGCCACATAGTAAAAGCCGTTCGGGTCGATCTTTAAGTTAAACCTTGCATGTCTGCCTAGGTTGGTCCTTGGATGTGTGACCATCCATTACACGCGAGTGTCCTGTTACAACAAATGCAGCTGTTGGTCCCGGCTGCATTTGTTGATATCTTGGCAGTCATTACAGTTAGTCAGTGGCCTGAAAGTCTGACACCCAGTCTTACCAAAGGGTATCGCACTACCCAGTGCTATTCTGATTAATTTCGTTGCAGGATCCAAGGCAGTTAAATCGTTTCTCTGGGACTCCGTTGGGCTACATTGTCACGGCGCTTTTCTTGTGGTCGCCACTGTTGATTCTGGCTTACAGGAGTAACAGTGGTTTGGGAATAGTGTGGCGGACTTGTCCCAATTAATTACCCAGTGCTAACTAGGTTGCGGAGGTCAGATATCTACTGGTACTCAGCTGCATCCGGTTAGACTGGAAGCCGATCCACCAAATATAATTGGGAAAAGGTTTTGGCAAATGATGATACGCTCGATAAATTTGTTAGATTTCGCTGTATTTTTTTGCCAATGGTGTAACGTCGAATGAAGAAATGAGTTGGATAGGATTGTCATTTACAGACTACTCTGCCTGAGTCTCTTGGATTGTCGGGATTACCTACTATTGAAACATCACCTTTCTGAACAACCCAAAACTATCCACCTAAAAAACCATTGAATTTACAGCAACCAACATATCGATGTCGACGCAAAGAAAACATCTAAATTAAAATAACAATATAATCAATATAGTAAATCCGTCACGAGTCCTGAGCGATAAATCCATACAATAGCGGATTCGTGCGATTTTAGCGAAATGTTGCTTTTGTGCGACAGACGTCCGCGCCGGGGGACGCCCGATGACAGAATGATGGATCGGAGACGCTCCTACAATGTTATGTGCGAGCACACACGGGCTATGTGGGAGCTTCAATTGTACTGGGATCACTTCTTATGTAATACGTAAGTACCGTTACCTATTTCTCAGAAATATATATAGCGGTACCCTAGCTGCCTTGCCATTCCTTGAATAGGTACCTTTTCTTGTGGCCTAGTTTTTGTTTTTTTGGTGTTTTTGACACAGCGTACCCACCTAAGTATGTATGACCCCTGAAAAGTAGACTAGCGTTGCCACGAGCGCTATCTTTCAATGAAAACAGTGTGCTAAATTGACATAACTTTCTTCTTCTTTATCCGACTTGGCTTTACATGCAGTCGAGCAACATCTGTCAGGCGCGCTGGTATCCTGACGATGTTTTCTTTCGTGCATTGGTAGGATCTGGGGGTCGAACTTAATACCTATGACTTAGCAGTCCTACAGTCACGACACTAGGCTATCACTGGTTAAGCACAATGATTATAATAAGTTGGTTATTTCATGGTTATTTCCGACTGAATGATGATTTCCAAAGCGTAAATAAGTTGCTTGTTTCAATACCTACGGGGCTGCGTACCTAAACGCGTATCAACCTGAAATTGGTTCCCCAACTAACACCATAATCCATTTACATGCCCACATCTCAATTTCATTATTAGGTACCTACCTACAACAAAAAAGTGTTAACGAACACGTCAATCCCGTATAAAATGTATATTTTACGTATAAAAGTATAATTTCTGCACACAATGTGTAGTGATCCATCACGTGAGACGGCTAGCGACAGATTTTTGTGAATAAACCTGTGAGTGGGTGAAATTATACATTTTTAACTCCATAGAATTTGTGCTTTTGGGTAATGTGCGTAAAAAATTAAGTGCTACTTACCTATTTAAAAGTTGTTCCTACCTGATGCATAATTATTATAATGCATTCCTACAGTCAACTGCACGTAGGTAAACGAAAACAATAGAGATGTTAACAAAAAAAAATCTAATAAGTCCGTCATAGATTACCAAAAAATATTGGACACGTATTTTTTCTTTTTTTTACATAAACAAACAATGAAGACGATACAGTGCTTTGAAAACTCGTGTGACGTCATACTCTAAGACCTTAGTATGTAATTTTTTAGCGGTCAGTGACGTCACCAACCCCCACTCAAATCTTTGACGCGTTTTATCTTCGTCAGTTTTATTGATTTGATAAAACAAAAAATACGTATCTAATATTATTCGATAATCTAACAGACGGACTAATTAGAATCACATTTTTTAAAGTCAGTAAACATCCCTATTTTAACGAATTAAGGACAGTTTCCTTAGTTCAATTGTTTCTTCCGTTGCTGTAGACTGTACCTTTAGTCAGTCGATTTTCTTACGTGAAAAGTTTAAGAATCAAAAATACTTCGGTACCTACTGGCGAAGAAGAACGATACGACGGTCTTCTTCTTAGCGTGCCGATGGCAATCTAAATTGTTGGGCCACTAGTTTGGCGCTTTCCGCTTTCGGTAGCGTCCATCAGTTCCTGAAGTGAGCATTCAGCAGGACAGGCAGTAGGGCACGATATTAAGTGCCCCATTGTTTGGGGGACAGCACTACATTTACACTCCAATGCACAGTCATTTATGTATCTCCACCTCAGCAGGTTTTCTTTGCTGCTACGAACCTGGGTCCAGAGTCTGTTTAAAGACTTCCAGGTCAGCCACGGCAACTCTTGTCCAGGTGGAAGATGTTCAGCAGGTGGAACAAATGGATAAGGTAAGGATGCACTACCTTGCCACAGCTTTAATCTTTCCGTAGACTGCTAGCCAGTGAGTGGGGTAACACACTTCAGAAAGCTGTTTCGGCTTTTCAGCCTTTGTGATACAAGGCTGTTTAGGTGGTGGGTGTCGTGTGTCTGAAGCCATTTTGGATCTTTCGCTGGACCTTGCCATTGTTCTGCGAACTTCAGGCGGCGTTATCCCTGCCAGTGGGTACAGCATCTGTACCGGGGTCGGTTTAAGGCATCCAGTGATGATCCGGCAAGTTTCGTTTAGAGCTGTATCAAAGAATTAATATATCAGAATTTGGACGGTGACTAAAAAATCATCTTGTATACTTATATCTTATCTAAAATATGACACCAAGGTACCCGTATTTGCAACTTAATTTGTCCCGTCATTTTTTTTAAATTCACGTCGTACAAGTTTTCCAACGATTACCTCAGAAGCAACAAATGCAACTCACAAAGTAGCGGTGATCCATCAACGGGGCGAAGTTTTTGACAAGCCGCTTGTCCGGCAGTTTAGCACAGGAATCATTCTATAGAAATGGGAAGAATCCGCTTCACTGCTTCTCCCCCTGTTTTCGCTAGCGCTTCTGTTGAGGATGAGGTCAAGTGTTATTGGGTTTTTCAGAAATTGCTCAATGTTAACCCGGAAATTATTTAACTTAAGGGTTTACACTTCTTGAGAGAGAGGGCGCTGCTGTGCGTAAACAAACATTCAGCTCCGTACAAATAATTCTTAATAAATAGAAAAAGTGAATATTTAGTGTCGAAACAGTATTTAAAATAAAGCTTTAGTGTCATAAACTGAGTGATATTGAAGTACGTGCATAATACTCAATATAACCGACTAAAAACAGTAAAAAGTGATTGAAGAAAAATAACGACAATAACATTCAAAAGTGATGATGATAAAAGTGATCAGTACTCTTCAATAAACGGATGTATACTGGACTACCTCGGAAAATATAAGGAAAACATCTTTAGATAAGGTACAAAATCTAATATTATAGACCATTATCATCCAATTAAGATAAATGTTACATGTCATTCTTACTTCACTTACTGTGGATAAGCACCATCTATCCTACTTAAAAAGAAACTGAAGCAGAAAACTAAAGCTACGTAGAAACTAGCACCATCTGTTGACACGAAACATAACCAGAGACCCATCGATTTCTATAATATAGTACCTACACAATACACCAGGTGCCGCCTCCAGTAGGTTTTCTAAACTACTACGAAAAAAATCTTCAAGAGATGGCGCCAGCTACCCTATGTGCAGGATGCGGACTCAAGCTGCCAATAAGAGAAACCCTTATTTGCTCGCTCTGCAAGTGTAGATATGACTTGGAGTGTGCAGGTGTAACAAAAGAGTATTACCAGAAATCAATGACATTGGAACTTAGACACTCCTGGAAGTGCCAGTCATGCGTCTGTAAAATACCAAAAACAGGAAATACTGATACCCCCGTAAGATCCCAAAAAAATCATGAATGCGACGACTTAACCACGTCAACGGCGAACAACAACGTTACAATGAGAAAGAAGACTATAAATTCCAATAATGACACCATTGGCTCTGAAGACCTGAGTTTGTTAGGAGACACTTTTCAGCCAGAGGATATTGCCAACAACGAAATGAAAAATTCTTTTACATATGAAAATATAGACTTGATAAATAACACTCAGGGTCAATTAAACATGCAGAGTTTGAGCGAACTTATTATACTACGTCTGAAAGAGAACAATAAATCTATAATTGAAGAACTACAGAACACAATACAAACAGAGATTAATAGAGCCATAACGGAATTGAAACTAGATTTTGACTCCAAAATGAATACCCTAACTATACAAAACGAACAAAGAAAGCAAGAAATAGAAAACATTGGCATTAAAATAAGAACACTACAATTGGAAAACGAAAAATTGAAAAGAGAAGTAAGGGATTTATCAACTCGGACATTCCAACCAATAAACATACCTGAATACCACCACCATAAACTAGTACTCTATGGCCTTCCAGAGTACTATCAGGAACCTGACTGTGAACTATATAACAGACTGTTAGATCTATTTCGCGATATAGTCAATGTAGACCTATCAGGTTACATAGAAAACATGTATCGAGTAGGAAGAAAAGGCACAAAAAATAGACCGCTCGTAATAGAATTGCTCAGCAAAAGAATGACCAGGTATATTGTCAGCAGCTTCCAATGTTTCCAGGGAACTGGACTAGGTGTTTCAGAGTTTCTAGACGCGAAATCACGAAAGGAAAGAGCTGAATTGAGAGAACAATTATTTAAGGCTAGACAAAACGGACATCACGCAATAATAAGAAACAACCAACTATATATAGATGGAAAATCGGTTAACAAAAAATATTATAACACGAAACCTCAACATGAAGGTTCAACTTACCAGGAAAGCGATACGAGAACGATGAGCATCACTAACACATCCCACCAGATGGATATGCCGAATGAATCAATTGATCATACATTTCGTAAACAAAGACCTACCATTTAAGATACTATTTCAGAATTTCCAAAGTCTTAATAATAAACACCACTTACTTGAAGCTTTCATCAACCAAAATTCTACGTACAAAGCAATATGTATCTCGGAAACCTGGCTCTCGGAAGAAAAACTAGAACTGATTAAGATTAGCGGCTATAAATTTGCCTCATCATACTGTCGCAGTACCCGTACAGGTGGCGGTGTCTGTATTCTGCTTCAAGAACATATAGACTATATACATAGAAGTGATATAACAGATAAATCTATAGAATATGTACTAGAGTTATGTGCTACTGAATTACCTAATGAAAACTTATTAATTATAACTATGTATTGGAATAGAAGAGAGGAAGAAGTTTTTTATCAACAACTTAAACTAATTCTAAAATATATAAATGATAAATATTCTAAACTAAACGTAATTATAGGAGGTGACTTTAACATTAACATACTAATAGATAACGTTAAATCAAATCAATTCATAAATTTAATGCAGGAATATAAATTTACCCAATTCATAAAAAGCCCAACACGCGTAACGCCAAATACAACTACATGCTTGGATTTAATATTTACAAATTTTAATTTCAGAAATATGTACACAACTGTAGAAGAACTAGGATTTTCAGACCATAATAGTGCCATTTTACATTTACACCTGCCCAACCAAACAAAAAGAATCACCTGGTATGTCAAGAAAAGATTTTTCAATCACACAAATATTTTAAAATTTAAGTCAAAATTACAAGAACTAAATTGGAATAATATCATTACTACTGGAAAAGACATGAACGGTAATTATGAGGCTTTTAGTGGCACCCTCATTGACATTCTAAATCAATGTATGCCATTAAAAAAACTAAAGTTAAAACCAAAATATAAAAAATACTGGCTTACCGTTGGCATAAAAAAATCTTGCAAAAATAAAAGATTATTAAAAATACTAACAACTAAAACAGACAATCCTATACTAACTCGACATTACAAAAACTATGAAAAAATTCTAAAGAAGACAGTAACGACAGCAAAAAAACTACACTACAAAAATAAAATGACCAAATCTAATAATAAAGTTAAGACAATGTGGAGCATAGTAAATGAACGTACAAATAAAAAAATAACAAGTGAGAAATCTAACATAACCCTTCAAACAAAAAATAGTGTGACTTCTGAACCCAAAGAGGTAGCTAACATATTTAACACTTTTTTCGCTTCTATCGGAGAGGCCACGAACAACTCGACCGGAAAACCGAAAAGATTCTCTCCAGTCGAATGCCCTACAGAAAACTCAATCTTCCTCAGTCCAATTGATCCCTACGAGGTTAATTCATTAATAAAAAACTTAAAAAATAAAAAAAGTCATGGCATTGACGAACTACCACCTACCTTATTAAGGCAATGTGCAGATGAATTAACATTGCCATTCTTTAAACTATTAAATCAATCATTTGAAGAAGGATCTTTTCCCAATCTTTTAAAGAAAGCCCTCATAAAACCAATCCATAAAAAGAATAATAAAACCGACCCTAATAATTATCGCCCCATTGCCCTCTTACCGACAGCTTCCAAAATATTCGAAAAAGCCATGTGCAATCGTGTATATGCTTTTTGTGAAAAATATCATATATTTAATGACTGCCAAAACGGTTTCCGAAAAAACCGCTCCACTACCTTGGCCGTTTACAAATACATTCAAAAAGCCCTTGATATCATCAATGATAAAAAGTACGCGATAGGACTTTTGCTTGATATGACGAAGGCATATGACAAAGTACAATTCGAAATATTATTAAATAAAATATATAGTATAGGACTCCGCGGCAAATGTTACGACTGGTTTGTATCTTATTTGAAAAATAGGGAACAAGTAGTTGAAATCGAACATTGCAACAATAGTACAAATGAAATACAATTAATCAGATCTCACAGCAAACAAATCACCGCCTCAATACCGCAAGGAAGCGTAATGGGGTGTTTCTTATTTCTGGTGTATGTAAATGACCTTCCAAAAAATATAAATGAGCAATGTGTCCTGTTTGCGGATGACATATCTATACTTACCTCATGCGAAAATAACACCAATTTAAATGATAAATTAAACTCCATATTAGATTCTACAATAAATTGGATGACTGAACACAATCTAGAAATAAATTTCAATAAAACTAAAATAATTACATTTCACCCACGTCAAAAAACCCCATTATATATTAACTTTAGCTTCAATAATAATAAATTAGACGTAGTTGATAAATTCACCCTACTAGGCTTAGATATTGACACACACATAAATTGGAAGTCTCATATCCAGAAAGTAAGATCAAAAATATCAAGATTTTCATACGCCCTCCGCGAGATCAAAAAAACCACAGACCTAAAAACAGCATTAGTAACGTACTACGCGTATGCCCACGCATGGCTCAAATATGGTATCATCTTATGGGGCAACAGTACTGACGCGCCCACGTTACTTACATTACAAAAAAAACTAATTAGGATCTTAGTAAATATTGAAGTCACTGATAGCTGTAAACCCCACTTTCGGGAACTAAAGATCTTGTCCCTACCATGCTTGTATATATTTGAAGTTTGTAAGTTCGTACGTAAATACCCAGATTTCTTTACAAAAAGAGAGGACATTCAAAAGAAAATTGCTCTAAGGCACAAAAACAGACTAAACTTACCACTATCGCGATTAAAAATGCACTCCGATAGTACGTTTGTCATGTCCATAAAAATTTATAATAAGTTACCCGCAATAATTAAGAATTTAGATAATTATAATATATTTATTAATAAATTAAAAATCTTCCTTGAAAGTAAATGCTACTATAGTCTAAGCGAATACTTAGATGATAAATTATAAATATGAAATAAATGACTTACCCCTGTAGGATAATAATAATTAAAGTTACTTTAAATATAATAAAATAGTATAATGAATTATTTACGTAGTAAATAAAAATAATAATAACTAAATACCTTAAATAATTGATAAAACTAATAATTAATAAATTACTGACATAATAAATAAAATTAATAATAAACTAGTATTTAAAACAATAATTAATATTTTTCAACATTACTCATATTTTTAATAAATACATGTATAAACTCATAGTTTGACTGACTTATTAAACGCCAAGCGTTCTTCCTCCTCTCTCCTTCTTTTATCTATGCTGTGCCCGACAGGGTCCATAATTGAGACTGATGTAACTGTTTTCCCACCAACTGTATACATTATGGTACGCAATAAAGAATTGAGAATTGAGAATTGAGAATTCCTGTCGGGGCCGCGGGTAGTCCTCTGGTTATCGCGGCCTCGACATAGAGGGCGAAGAAGGAACATGGGTGGTTTTTAGTCAGTAGAAGTCTGACACTCCCTTTCGCTCTGCCCAAGAGCGGGAGGGGTTATTCGATGATTTTACACCCACCAAAAAAAAAAAAAAGGGTTTACACTTCATAGTCATATGCTCGCTCCGTATTATAACCTCTTACCTATAAATCTCAAACCAACCGTACCGTACAATCAATTTTTTTTTACCGTACAATTTATGAATAAGTAGAAGTTATTCATAAACTAATAATAAGTTCAAAATATAGTGAATGAATGATGCATGGAATAGGTACTTACTGAGAAAATTGTTTCAAAATTAAGACATTTACTTATTTGTCCATATTTGTTCGCTTCACGGCAAAACAGAGAATCAAACTAAACATAATGTAACATCTCACACACAGTGTGACTACCTATGTTTATAGATAAAATATTCTTATTCTAGTTAAATGAGCACAAACAGCTCTCTCCTGACTTTTTAGTCACAAGGAATGTGAATAACGACACGGTTGGCACGAGTCACTCACCACATAAAAATCCAGACTTCTGGCTACTCATCATCATCATTTCAGTCGAAAGACGTCCACTGCTGGACATAGGCATCTGACTACTACCTACGGAGAATTTTATAAGTAGTGGAAAATCCAAAGACCGAATATAAGACCCTTAGGACTATGAAGACGATAGGGATTCCTTGTTTCAAAATACATTAAACGCCCTATTTAACTTGAAAGGGTGATTTTAATTCAATAGAGTGTTTTACCAAGAGGGTAGCCCTCTGGTTTTAAACAGGGGTGGTGACAGATGTTAAACGGTGATTTAGTTTAAGATGAGCCTTTTGACGAATTGCATGACTAGTTTAGTTCCTACCCTACCTTTATGTAAACATATTTTTGACGTGTTTTCATTAATATTAAGCAAACCCTACAATGAAGGGTAATAGTTCCTCATTGGTGTAGTAGTAGCAAGTGGAACATGATGAGCTTGAGATCTTGGGTTCCCAGGTTGTGGATTACCTCTGCACTTAATGATTACCATGACTGAGGGTCCCGCGTTGAGTAGTGGCCAAAGTATTTGTGCAATGTGCAATAATAAACTTATATTTCTAATCATTAAATATCTCTATGCGTAATATCTCTATACTTTAGTCTACTCCGTAATACATTTTTAATACAATAACAGGTTAGTAGAAGTAGTTACACTTACATTAGTTAATCTTCTAAACTTATAATCGTCAATGGTAAATATAATATTAATTACCTAAATGTAATATAAACATATTATAACGTAAAATAGGTACACGGCCTAAGACAGAGTCAGATGGAGATATTCGTGTAAAACGCGTATTTTTCGAGAAAACCGCGCATGCATGGCAGGAAGAAAGTGAAGAACGAAAGATTGAGTTTTATTGTCTTTATTAAGTAGCTGGTAAGTGTGGCGGTACTTGACTCACATAATTACGTAATTATTAAGATGGTAGTTATTTTTTTATGAATTCTGAAAACTTTCACAATCTTTTATTGACAACAAAACGACAGTTTCTTTGCTACATTTATCTACGTATTTGAACGATCAAGTAAACTATTAGGATTGAGATCTATTCTAAGATTGTTTCGATCCCTTGTGCATTGACACTGGAAATGAAAATCACTTGCTAAACGATATCATCCGACGTGCTCTTGTTACCGTCAGCGTCCCAGCTGTTTTAGAGCCAAATGGCTTGGCACGCGACGATGGCAAAAGACCGGACGGCATGTCCTTGTTTCCTTGGAAGATGGGTAGGCCTTTAGTGTGGGACGCAACTTGCGTCGATACTCTTGCGCCATCGCATCTTCCAAGCTCTTCCTGTTGTGCTGGTGCTGCCGCTGCGGCTGCGGAGAACCTCAAGCGGCGTAAATATAGTAACCTTTGTGGAAACTATATTTCGACCCGTTTGGGGTTGAAACTCTAGGGCCGTGGGGTCCTAGTGCCCACAGTCTTTTTAAGGATATTTCCAAACGCCTTGTTGACGCTTCCTCTGACCCAAGGGCTGGCTTTTTCTTTGGCCAGAGGCTAAGTGTTGATATACAACGCGGCAACGCTGCCAGTCTCTTGGGCACTTTACCTGCTGACAGCGTTGAGGAGGAGTTTTTCGACGCCCTTTTATAGTTAGTTTGTTTTTAAGTTAGTTTAGTTTATATATTTAGTATAGTCTTACTTATATCTCAATAAAATATATTTTATCACTTGCTAATAACAAATAAAATAGAGCACGTAAGAACTAAACAATTCCGTGCATAGGTAACTAAATGTAGACACTTATCAATGCAAATCGAAATCACAGAACGTTTGGAATTTGACAGCTGCTAATATTTAAATTACGCAAATACGTTGGCAAATAAATATGATGTTTCCTAAGAAATAACTGGTCTACCTGTGTATTTATAATAATTATACCTAGTTGTGCTAACAGCTTTGAGAGAAATACCTATTTATTTTCTAGGACATCAAATTATGGTGTTGCAAACAAACATACTTAGGTACTTATTTCCTAAAGGGGTGAACATGTATTTTTGTAGCCACAGACAGACTCAAAGATTAAAGTTGTTAGATTCGCCCTTCAGTGTCAAAACTGGTCACGTTTACTTTTTATTGCTCTATGTGAGACGTTTGCCCTCAGTAGATATAGAATTCGTACCAAATTGGCTATTTGACTACTGTTCAAAATAAAATAAAAAACTAAATTATTGTTAAGTATGTTATTTCAAAAAACTAACAGAAATAACACGATGTGTGAAAAGAGGTGTAACATCGATAAAAAATGGTGTAGCTACATGCTTTAGAAGTTTTTGGTGGGTGCACTTTCTATCCTTGTCCCGCAATACGGCCATTTTACTACGTAACCGCGACGTAACTATGGCGGTATAAAACATGACGTCACGTTTCTATAGCGTTGTCTTTGTCTAACACGTCATTTAAAATAGTTATAACTAAGCCATTTTTTGATCGACTTTATTCCTGTTTTCACATATCATGTTATTTCCGTTGGCCAATTCTGTTCGAATCCACTGTTCGGCATTTCGCCTCCAAAGCTCGTAGGACTGTTGCCAGCCTCATCAAGAGGTCGAAGCTACAAACTGACACACCCTACCCAATGCACGAATTGTGCCCCAGAAGCTGAAACGCCGTGAAAGCGTACTTTTTTGCGTGGGACCAGCTAGATAGCAATAACAACGCCTCCACAGCAAGATTCAAGACACCGAAATTCAAAATACCGAAAGTTTTAAATGCCGATAGTCGTTATATCGAAACACAGAATACCGATGTTCAAATGCCCGAAAGGACGAAAATATCCCGGCTGAGGTTCGGTTAGTTGGGTTCCTTTAAACCCTGCAGAAAGAAATAGGAACCCGCGCAGCAAATAAAATTCGGGATTTTGATACGTACCCGCCCTGACACCGCCTTGACGACCTTGTGGCGGCATCAGCACGCGGAGTTTCAAACCTCTGAAACACTCAATATCGCAAACTGCCAAAAAGCGGTATTCGGAATATGAGCTCATGCTTCTCAAATTTTGAGGTAGAAGGCAGTGTAGCATTCACCATTGTAACGATTTAAATATAAGTTATTAGTTTTATACTGTTTCTCACAACTGCTTTCGTTTTTAGGGTTCCGTACCTCAAAAGGTAAAAACGGAACCCTTATAGGATCACTTTGTTGTCCGTCTGTCTGTCTGTCTGTCTGTCTGTCTGTCTGTCAAGACCTTTTTTCTCAGGAACGCGTGGAGGTATCAAGCTGAAATTCATATCAAATACTCAAGTCTATGGTCTCTTGGAGCTGTGAAAAAATCAAACTTCTAAGTCAACGCGATCAAAAGATACTCCCGTTTATGCCGCAAATTTTCGACACTCGCAAGGGAATCAAAACCTACAGGGTACTTCCCGTGAACTCAGAATCTTGAAATTTGGTACGAAGCAACGTCTTATAACACAGATAAAGGAAAAATTGCGAAAAGCATAAATTTTTAGTTACATCATATAATAAAAATATTTTTAATAATTTTAAACTTATTACCCCTTTACTCATGAACGCGTAGTGGTATTATATTGAAATTCTTAACAAATACTCAAGTCTATAATATCTTTAAGCTGTAACAAAATCAAACTTCTACGTCAACGCAATCAAAAGATACAGCAATTAAAGCCGCATATTTTGAAACTCGCAACTACTCGCAAGGGAATCAAAACCTAAAGGATACTTCCAGACGACCTGGAATCTTGAAATTTGGCATGAAGCAACGTTATAAAGTACACATATAGGAAAAATTCCGAAAATCTTAAATTTTTAGTTACATCACATAGTATATTTTTTTTAATAATCATAAACTTACTAGCTGACCCAGCAAACGTTGTTCAGCGATTAAAAAAAAAAACAGATGTTGGCCGATTCTCAGACCTACCCGATATGCACACAAAATTTCATGCAAATCGGTTCAGCCGTTTCGGAGGAGTTTGGAAACAAACACCGCAACACGAGAATTTTATATATTAGACTTGCTGACCCAGCAAACGTTGTTATGCGATTAACAAAAAAAAATAAAAAAATAGATTTTGGCCGATTCTCAGACCTACCCGATATGCACACAAAATTTCATGCAAATTTGCTTTTGGGTTCCGTACCCGAAGGGTGACAAACGTGACCCTATTACTCAGCATCCGCAATCCATCTGTCTGTCTGCCCGGGAGCTCTATTCCATGATCAATATAAGGTAGGCAGTTGAAATTTTCACTGAATGTGTCTCTCTGTTGCTGCTATAACAAAAAACACGACTCGACTCCCCTACTACGATGGTACGGAACCCTTCATGTGCGAGTAGGACTCGCACTTGGCCGATTTTTTTAGTTGCCTACCTCTAGGCAACTAGAAAAACTCCACACAACTCTAAACCAATTTTTTTAACTAGATTAATACCATAGGTACTTTCCTACGTATTCCAAACTTCAGAACACCGCGTACTTTCGTCTCGCCATACCCCATAGGCCTTGCTAATGGCATGTGACAGCGGCTGTGATGGATCGGACTACCCCCTCTCCTTGCGTCGCCCCTCTGCACGGCTACCGATAAAATTAGAAGATTTTCCCCCAAAATGAGACATTCTTGTGCGAAATATGTTTGCTATTTTTATTTTATTCTACTAGTTGGTAAACGCGCTCTGGATGGCAAATGGCTCAGCAGGCTTACACATATTCAGGAGTGTGGATCCTCTGTTCCACAAAGAGTTTTTTGGAGCTGGATGAAACATTTTAGCATGCTGTCTTCGAATAGGTCTTGTTCTCCTGAATAGTATATCTATTTTATTTTGAGGCGGAGAGTTAGAATGGGGCTCATGCACCCCCTCACAACATCATTTGCACTTCAGTCGCCCATGGTTTTTTAAAAAACAAAATGCCTATTGCCACTATTCTAGAGGAAAAGCTGTTCTGAGTAGCACTATTGCTTTGACAGCTTTACTGGAGAAACAATTCTGCTGTGTAGTCTGTATAGCATCTGTTATCTGTTGCAAATCTCGAGCTGCAGACTAAAGTGGCGACGGTCTTCCAACGAATACAAACATAAACTTACGAATGGGAGGAAAACTTACGTTGCTAGTTGCTATCAGTAAAGGAAAACGGGTTGTAGCATTAGAAATCTACCCGTTAGTATTTTATTACAAGGCCCATTAGACAGGCATTCTCAGGCTCTAACCGCAGACTAGCAAATATCTCATAACACAAATTTGCACATTATTATCAATTTCTAGTTCTCAGTTTTCTATGAAATATCTAAAATTAATTCAGTTAATTCCTAAGAAAATCGCTAAAAGTGGACCTATTGCATATTTTACGTTTCGCTAGTTTGCCCCATGTAACGAAGAGTGATTCTATTGTTGACTGCTACTGAGATTTGACAGAAAGCCCACATAGACCGTACAAGTTGCAAACCCTATGAGCCAAGATAGTCACACTGGCTGCAGACAACAACTAAACTACCTACGGCTCAAATTAATAATATCTAGTTTTGTAACAAAGGCACCTAAGCTATGTCAAGGCAAACAACAACGGAAGAAATTAATAATAACGTTGAAGGAATATTAACACAATTTAATTGGATAAATACCGATCAATGCTTAACTGCATTCTTTAGATCAAGCCTACTTGATGAATTATCAAGATAAAAGCCAGAAATATGGCACTTATTCGCTTAGTTTCACAAACGGTTTTTATCATACATCATTTTTGTCTTTGAAGACTTTATAGCCTGTGTCTAATTGACACTGAGATAAGATGTTCACTTTGCCAAGTCCAACATGGACTTTTCACGGATTTTTTTGTGTATATATTGATATTTTCATATTGTTATCCTCATGATGAAATATAGTGCCCTATAAACTATAGCCAACCTTGGTAGGTATATACACCCAAGCTTCAAAACTGTACCACAAAGTATTCATACTTTCATTCATCTTCGACCAACTGTTTAATTTGATTAATTATCCTTCCGAGGTCTAAGCGAGACAGATCATGGTTTGGCTGACAATGGAAGTAATGCTATAGCAACGATCGTGCAACGTGGCAAATTGATCACAAGATACCTTCCGTGATAGGGTTACGAGTATTTCTGGTGTGGAAGGACGATATCTTGTTTTGAAATAGATTGAACCAATTTTCTTCACAATATTGACGCCACAATTGATACGATTTTAGGAATCAATGTTTTAATCCATATCCCAATCACATGAAAGAATAATTAATTATGAAGAAACGACTGGTCAAAAATCAGGTTTGGTAGTTAATACCTAGTTGACGGTTCTAAAACCTCGCAGAAATTGAAGCGAACTTATTGAAACGCAAACACACATGAAAAAAAATTGCTGACATTACTACTGAAACATAAATCTACAGATTAACTATGAATAAAATACTTACTAAATACTTCATAAGGAGAAAAACAAAAAACCAAATACGGAAAGAAAACAATCGGACAACATAGACGGATATCGAAATCAATCACTCAGTAATCCAAGGTTATGGTCAAGCCGAATACCAAACATTTTGACGTTCAATTTACTACCTAACCTTCTTAACGATAGAGTATACAATCAATGACTTAGTGAAAACAATAGATTTTTTCTATAAGATTTCATTAGGGTAATGGCCTGGTATGGAGTGAGGCAATTTCATTGAAGACAATGATCGAATGGGTGACCAGCCACACGTAACCCGTGGTTTTGAACTAGATTATCGAGGTTTGCTCTCCTATGGAGTAACGAAAAGAAACGCATTAAGTATGTTGTGTGCGGCTTTTCATGGGACATTAATTTATTTTCATCTTTATTCTTGTGCTTGGTTTAAGGCGCCACTAAACGCGAAACTAGCGCCACCAACATCTTATTTCTTTTACTCTAAAATCACATCAAATTTGAAAAATCCAAAACACGATCATGCTTGTAAATAACCTGTAGTATTTAAAATCACTTTTTATGATTCTAGACTTGATAAATTAAGAGAATTAATGATTAAAGATAAAAGTGGCCACTTGTCGCAGTAATTACGCTAGATTCGATGTTGTTAGCGCCTTAAAGAGTAGCCATTGATGTATTCATCATCATCATCATCATTTCAGCCGAAAGACGTCCACTGCTGGACATAGGCCTCCCCTAAGTGTCGCCACATTGACCGGTCCCGTGCGTCTCGCATCCAGCGGATCCCCGCAACCTTCACCAGGTCATCGGTCCACCTAGTGGGAGGCCTTCCAACGCAACATTGATGTATTGTGGATTTTAAATTAGGCGGTTCAGAATAAGATGATTCAACATTCTATTGTTGACCATGAACAAATGTTACATTTGTAAGGTTTCAGCCATGATTTAGGTACGTGCTATCATAACAGGAACCTAAGTCATGACAATGCAAAATTGTGCTATGTAAGCATGCTGTATGTGTTGTGTATAAGTCTCATCTTTCTCTTGGGGCTATACCTACATTGGCATAGAAAGAGTCCATTCCCGGATTTTTATACTTGGTTATTCCCCGTTACCCACCATAAGGTATGCTTCTCTAAATGACAAACATTTACATATTTCTTTCCTCCGGCATTATTTCAATATAATATGCAAATGAACGTGCTCTTGATTTTATAGAAATTTAAATTCTACAACTGTGTGCCAATTCATGATTGAGTTACTTATTTGCAAGTTTTGACATCGAACAGCCTGACTTGCATTTCATCGAGATCTTAGCTAATAATACTACTTTTAAAATAGATTAAAACGAGCATAAACTTAATCTAGGAAATGATTCAAATCTAGTTTAGAAAAATACTCAGCGAAAACTGATCGATTTGAATCGGATTACAATAGGGATGTTTACTGACTAAAAAAAATATGCTTCTATTAGTCCGTCAGATAGATTTCCAAAAAATATTGAATACGTAGGTATTTTTTGTTTTATCAAATCAATAAAAATTGACGAAGATATAAAAAGCGTCAAAGATTTGAGTGGGGGTTTGTGACACAATCACCGGTAAAAAATGTCATACCTACACTTTGTCTATACAAAGTGTATGACATTTTTTATGAAAACTCGTGTGACGTCTATACGTCACACGAGTTTTCAAAGCACTGTATCGTCTTCATTATTTGCTTACGTGATAAAAAAAAATAATTGTCCAATAGTTTTGGAAATCTACATGACGGACTAATTAAGTATATATTATTATTTTCTTATATGTGTATATATTGTTATATAGGTTAAGTTAGTTACGTACGACACATAATCACTGAATTCTTTTCCGCTTCTCACACACTATAGTCTACATTTCTTTTTCATTTCTCCTTTTGCAGGTCTGCTGGCAGAAATTTCTTGAGAAATAAGCAGTACCTTTGTACTTTAATGTTATTTTTTATAATTTTCCTGTGTTGTCTACTGTGTGTACATAAAAAATAGTTAAATAAATTTATTTTGTTAACTACTATTGTATCATTGGACTTGATACAATACATTTATCACACATAGGAAACGACACTTGGGAGAGGTCTACGTTCAGCAGTGGACGTCTTTTAGCTGAAATGATGATGATGATACCGAACTTGGTGTTACCACAAGGAAGCTAGGGCAGTTTCCTTCTACAAGCATTTTCCTAAAGATTACAACACGACACCTGTATCCTCCGGGTAAGGCAGAGGTGTGCATTTTGTGGTACCAACACGCACATTTCGCTAGTTGTTTTTAAAGCATTATTGGGCCTACCACACGCACAAGCTTCACCAAACTTTTGCCTACACGATTACACACGGCGCGGTGCACATCGCGCGTGTGGATGGTAAAACTGTATTGCCATTACCAACCACACGCGCGATGTACTGTGTGCAGGCAAGACTGTGGTGAAGCCTGTGCGTGTGGTAGGCCCATATGAAGGATGATATGGCTAAAAAGGAGGTGACTGCTGAGATGAAGAGTAATAGACAAGTATGGGAGAAGAAAACATGCAGACGACCTCTAATAAATTGGGATAATGCAGAAGAATGCTAATGATGATTAAAGATATTATCTATCTAAAAGCCATGCTTTGCCAAAAGTAGCGGCACTGACCACTGTCTAAGATGCTCCGCTATTCTTTTCTGATTAATTTCGTTGCGGGATCCAAGACAGTTAAATCGCTTCTCTGGGACTTGATCGGGCTTCAATGTCTCGGCGCTTTTCTTGTGGTCGCCACTGTTGATTCTGGCTTACAGTAGTTACAGTGACTTGGGAATTGCGTGGCGGGCTTGTCTAAGATGCGTTTGTCGTTTATTGTGTCAGCTGCTTTAATTGGTTTGTATTGAAATGACGTCCACATTGAGGCATTCCGGTTAGATTACCAGTTTGAAGATAGTGGCTGATCTTTGAACTGGTGATCTTACTCATCAAAACAATTATTTTGACTGTAAACAATGTTCTGCCACATAACTTTTTTGTACGTGAACTGCAGAATTGGGTCCATTTATAAGGATAAAATGTCTTATGTTAATACATAACACACAGGCAGATGGGATTAACATCCAGGTCACTTAAAATTACTAGTAGTACCTAGTAGTGGTCCCATTCAAAGCCGTTCAAGTGCGTGTGCATTAATTGATTACATTAGTAGAATTAACACATTTATTTTATTTATTTATGTTATTAATTTTTTTTTTTATCCATACACACACGTAGAATTGTTTTAACAGGCCAGACCCAAGTTAACAAAAGTAGTAATTTAATGCTAATTGTGCAGTCCCCAGTGACGGGACTGTTAGAAGCACAAGTTACACAGTGGATAACAACATACTAAGTGTCACCCTCTGGGATTCCGCCAAAGAGCAAGAAAATACATATATCGATAGTATAATAATGTATATTTGTTTCGATGTTTGCCAAATAGTTAATGGGCCTCTCAAAATTCTACGACTGTCATGGGTGCTTCGACCACTCCTGATTGCTGTTTTTATAAATGAGCCTTGAAATTAAACTACCTAACATGACTGGGACAATTTATATCTATTTAAATATCAACTACTTTCTAGACATGACAGTTCCATAATTTTGTTATAAAAAATGTTTAGTGATCAGTTGATTACTTAAGAGGGGACAGGGCCAAAAAATAGGTTTTTGAAGCAGCTAAGACCACAACTTTTTTACGATATCTACATTTTGTATTCTTCTTCTTTCTCCTCAAAAACTGAACCAATTAAATTATTTTTGTCACTAAAGTTTTGAGAAAGAGTATGTCTAAGTTTCAAAACAACAAAAAATGAAAAAAAAATGAAATTAATGAAAAAAATGAATGAATGAAATGTGTTCCAAACTTTTCTGATTCCATGTTTTCGGAATTTTTGAGCTCCATTTTTCCAAAATGGCGGTGAGAGCGTCACAGTCACAAAGTGGCAAAGCGAAAATTCGAAAAGAGCACGTCGAAATCTATAAACTCTCCAATCTTCAAAACTAACGAAAAACATTTTTCGCCCCAAATGACAATCAAAGGACAGGGACTTGTCTACAGTTGATCTTGATTCTATAAAAAAGGCATTATTCAGAACGTAAAACTTTGGAATAAGAACATTTGTTAGAAGAACTGCTCTGCCGTGTTCCCTCTTAAGCAATGCAATTAGAATATTTATTAGTAATTCAAAAATGTGATTCAAATCCAGCTTTACTTGACATCTTGTTTTATGAATAATTTTTAAAATCGAAACAGAACCTTGATATTTCATAAGTTTATGTGAGCTCTTACAACCTAACTGCAGATATTTTTTATCAATATACGAGACCCCCACAATACCAGATCGAAGGGAATTGTCCCACTGTTGGACTAATGCTAAGAAACCCGCAAGGAATCCGCCGGAGACGAATAGTCTAGATTTTTGCTATTAGAGGTAAAGTAATGCCTTTTTTTTTTTGGTGGGTGGAAAATCATCAAATAACCCCTCCCGCTCTTGGGCAGAGCGAAAGGGAGTGTCAGACTTCTACTGACTAAAAACCACCCATGTTCCTTCTTAGCCCTCTATGTCGAGGCCGCGATAACTAGTGTACAACCCGCGGCCCCAGGTAAGTAATGCCTTGCAGTAGGTTTCGGGTATTGAAAAATGAGGAACGTTCCCTCAAGCTCGTGTCTAATGGAACCCCTATACCACAGAGTCATCACGACACCGAGCGCGAACGGTGCCTCAGTGCATAAGCAAATATTATGATACTCAGAGATAGTGTCAAAATCTTTACTAAGTCATGGCTAAAGTAATCATTAAACGTCTCTGAGTACGGCAGTAATACTTTAAACTATGTATCATAGACTAGATGTTTAACATCAGCAGTCAAAATCATCGGATCAACATGCGTGTGCGTCTCTGACGTCTGACTGCCGTCATTCCGAAAGCCGCGCCCGCGCAGCATAGCCGCGTGTTTTAACATTTGAATTTAGAACAATCGATCGTGTTTTATTACGATACATAATTTGGTTATGTGAATGTCGTTATAACTTTTTAGTGATTGTGTCCTGTGTTTTTTTATTTTGTTGCTTGTTATAATTCTTGGAGTAATCATGATACGATACTTGGTGAGATTTTTTTTATATTATTGTTTTTACTGATTTCCAAATAAAGCGTAGTCCAGTAGCAAAAAATCGTCTCTTTTAAATGAAGATACGGAGAGGAGCTTGTGGCCACATATTTAAAGACGTTTGGAACAATTTTCAGTTTAAACAGCGCTTGCCTAGTAGCTCGGATTAACTTTAAGATCGACCCGAGCAGCTCTTATTATTATAGTTACGAGCTCTTCTAACAACTTACATGCACATGTACAAAAAGTTTGTACCACTTTTAACTAGTATCCACTATTTAATAGTAGGGTATAGGTACTATCCATGTGCCATGGTTTCATTACTCTTCTATATTGACACGTGTCTATGAAATTAATCATTTTAGAAACAAAATTGTGATGCAATATTATATGTCAGCCAGAATCCACCTATGCTATCAAGGCTGTTACTGGAAAATCCGAAAAACAAAATAGCACTTTACCCGACTCAGAAATCGAACACAGTGTCACATGCTCAGCAGACGCGGTTGCGACCAACGAGGCCGTCATCCATTAAGGCGCCACTAAACGCGAAACTAGCGCCACCCACATCTTATTTCTTTACTCTAACATCACATCAAATTTGACAAATCCAAAACACTATCATGCTAGTAAATGACATGTAGTATTTTTAAAATCAGTATTCATGATTCAAGACTTGATAAATTAAGAGAATTCATTTCAATTGTTTTCAGTTTGATGTGTCGCTATTTTCGGTGCTGTTAGCGCTTTAATCGACTCTGAAAATTTCAGCAACACATTCCCAATTAACGTTATCATCAATTTACTTTCTTAACTGATCCGAGTGACCTACAAACTCTCACCGATTTATGCAATCACAAAAATTTTACTTTTGAAAACCGGTACGGGAGCAGGTTTCTGTAGAATACCTGTCTACTATCCATCTAAAAGTTATCGCGAGATGTTTTCGTAACTCTCCATCGAAAGTATTAATAATAATTATACTAATTGCCAGCACTGAGCCATTGTGTTCTTACAACTACCAACTAAATGAGTTTTACATATTTAAGTAGCTTTTTTTGGGGGGGTTGATAAATCAAAAAATAACCCCTCCTGCTCTAGGCAGAGTGGAAGGGAGTGTCAGACTACTACTGACTAAAAACCACCTTGTTCCTTCTTACCTCTTTATGTCGAGGCCGCGGTATCTCTTTCAAACAACCCGAACATACATATACATGACGGCACTGTTGGCGCAATGGCTCAAGCAATGGACTGCTAAGCTGCGTGTCGCGGGTTCGATCCCCGCACGGAATAAATATTTGTATGGCCTACAGATAGTTGTTTCGGGTCTGGGTTTTTGTGTATGTGAGTTTAAAATTGTTTATGGACGCACCCACGATACGGGAGAAATTCCTAGTGTAAGGCAACGTTTTAAAAAAAAAATAGGTACATACTTAAACTGCCAAAATCATTACCCTTCCTTTTCACCGTAGTCGGGTAAAAAGTATGACTTCCATATCAATCTGGTTTATCAAAAATACATCGGTCGTTTAGTAAAAGTAAGTTCAATGGTATTGGTATTCGGTAGTAGGACAATCCCAAGGCATCTTACACCTTGCTCCACATTTACGTTTAATTTGCATTCTTGACCGTTACGCCTTTTACGTGGTTACGTTGTTATTATTATGGTAAATCAGCTGCGCCAGCGGTGCACAAGTGAAAGTTTTTATTTTTTTCTTGTTTCTTTAGTGTGTGCTGTAGTGATGAAACGGCTACTTACATACGAATTACTACTTGTTTTCTATTAGCAGTGAGAAAACACGCTCACATTGTGTAGCACAAACACTGACACACACCCAAAAACTCACCCACAAACACATACAACCCCACACATATAGGTACACCCCCACACTCCACATAAACTCTCACTTATACACACACCCTCCTTCCCATACACACACTCCAACACACCCTCTTTTTCTATTAATATTTACAAAAAAAAAAGTTATAACTTTTAATATACACACATCAAAAGTGTCTAGGGATCAACATATATTTTTGCAATAACTTTTCTCCTGATTGATATTAATTAAAATTTTCTTTAAGGATTCATCAAATAAAGTGTTTTCGTTTGTCACAGTAACGATAAACCAAGTCACCTTTGCATTAATATAGAAATTTGCCATTTTCCTAATAAAGGGATTTTTGACATTTGAACCACTAACATTAAAGTTCGAAAAAAAGACTGAAATAACAGTTTTCTTTAAAATTTTATTGGGTAACTTAAACAATTAATAATCCGTGTTTCTACCGCGAACACTAACAACACAAGAACATCGGTTTGGCATACTCAAAATGAGTTCAACCAAATCACGCTGTGGAATGGCCGCCCATGTTCGTTGCAACAACAAAAAAAGGTCTTCTTGCGACTGGATACCCTCCATATTCGGCAGAGCTCTTCTCTGTAGCATATCCCATGCATGCTCAATCGGGTTCAAGTCTGGCGACTGAGCAGGCCAGGGCAGGACATTGATGTTAGCTGCGGCGAGAGTCTGTCTTACAACTCTTGCGGTGTGCGGTCGTGCATTATCATGCATTAACTGAAATAAGGGACCGATTTGCACTTTTAGAGGAACGATGACGTCTGATACAATCGTCTCAGCATAAATTTGAGCGTTGAGGTTGCCTCTGATCCAAATCAACTCAGTTCTTCCGCCGATCCAAATACCCGCCCATACCATGATGGTTCCACCACTATAAGGATGGACTTCCTGGCAGGATTTTAATCGCTGTTGGCGTCCAGGGGTTCTCCAGTGTCGTATACGTCTTGTATCCGGTCTCATACCAAAACGAGACTCATCAGAAAAGCACACGAAACGCCATTGTTCTTCTGCCCAATTTCTGTGTTCAAGAGCCCATTGATATCGAATCCTATACGATTGTGCATTGCTATAGGTGGTACCCGTAGCGGTCTTCGGGAATGAAGGTTCACTTCATGCAAGCGGTTTCTGACTGTTTGGTCGCTAATTAAGTTCCCTGAAGAGTGATGAAGCCTCACGGCTAACATCATGGCGGTTATTGTTGGAGCTCTTCGAGTTAAGATTTGAATGTATCGGTCTTGTCTCCGTGTGGTGCAGCGATACCGTCCTCCATGGCGCTCAGCCACGGTACCAGTGCTTCGGTAACGTGTCCAAAGTCGACTGATAACACTCTGACTTGTATTCAGAGCTAAAGCCACAGTACGTTGCCGGGAACCAGCTTCTATCATTCCCACGGCTCTGAGCATTTCTTCCCTGCTTAAATGACGTCGCCGCTCCATAATAACGTTGGTTTTAATCAGTAGTAGGGAAACAGTAGCACTAATAATGTCTTCAATGCGTTGTATGTTTTTATAGGGAAAATATTGACAGCTGATTTTCATCTTTTACTCGAATTTGATTCACAGTTCCTGATTCAAATTATGAAATGCACCAAAAAGGATCCATATAAATTTATAAAATCATAAATTTATTACAAAGCCACATCTCAATCTCAAGAAATCCGCATAAAAATGCTTGATCCCTAGACACTTTTGATGTGTGTACTTTATAGCATAAGTCTGGAGCAATAATTGTCCTCTTGTTTTAAATGAGCGCTGATGGCTGCGATGCAGTTATAAACTTTTGTATCTATCATCGTTTTCTCTGTGATTGTGTGAATATGTCTGAGTTCCAAATAAAAACTTTTTACTATTACTTTACTTTTCTTGTATATTTTTTCAAAACATTGCCCTACACATTTAAACTCACATACACAAACAACCAGAACGTAACAACTATCAGTAGGCCATACAAATATTTGTTCCGTGCGGGGATCGAACCCGCGACACGCTTGCAGGAGCAGCACTGCAGTTGTGAAGAAATCAATCACATTACTTAAGCGTGTTCGAACTCGCGCACCATAAGTACTTAAATTGTGGTCATAACTGCTCTCAAAAATAGAAAACATTCATTCCAAAGTACCAACATTATTTAAAAAAAATATATCTTCTGTACATAGTCAAAGTCGCTCCCGCTGTTTGTACGCTTAAATCTTTTAAACTATGCCACGGATTATTCAATAGGCAGGTTTATATGCACATACATTGCACCCGTGCAATGTTAAAAATGATCACAAAGCCTCTGCTTTTTAATCATTGAAAACTCACCAAAGTGGGCCAATCACTTGGCACAGCTGGCATCTTCCACCTTGATCCACATTGGCGCGAATCTCGTCCACTTCGTAACAAGCTCGTCTCTCGTAACGCAATAAAATATAATATGACCATCGTATAAAATTAAATAGCTACCTTCAAAGATGTACGTAAAGGCAAACCAGTTGTTTCGGAACGTAAATAAGCCGATTACTTACGCCATGCTTACGCCCCATTCACGAACTCGGCGTTAAGGTCTACAAGCTGCCCGTCGGGGCTGCGGGATGTTGTAAGAGATACCGCGGCCTCGACATAGAGGGCTAAAAAGGAACATGGATGGTTTTTAGTCAGTAGGAGTCAGACACTCCCTTTCGCTCTGCCCAAGAGCGGGAGGGGTTATTTGAGAATTTCCCACCCCCCAAAAAAAAGGTCTACAAGCTATCATTAATTTCTAGTTAAAAAACACCTATCTGATTAATTTGCACACATGTTTAATTTGGATGACAATGCATGGTTAGCTAGGCAATATCTTATACAGGGTGTAAATGAACCCTTCACACATACGTCAACCAAGCATTCTGTACATCAAACTAAGTACCCCTACGCAAAAATTTTTGCTGGGAAAAAAATTCATTTTACGGTAAAACTCAATGTAGCACTCCTAAAACATTGTGCTAGTGGATGCTTTGAAAAGTAAAAGGGTCATGGAGGTAATTTGAGTAAAGTTATAAACTGAAAAACTAGTATTTACAAAAACAGCTGTGAATTATTTGGACCTTGACCCCCAATATCTCCGTAACTAGGGGGTTCCCAAGTATGGTCTAGAACAAAAAAATGGTCACAGTGGTGGGGAGAAATAGTGCCTTTCGTTTGCGTTAAGGGTACTTTTACACCCTTTATACTCTCAAAGATGGCGGACTAGTTTTTTATACATTTCTATAATATGAAATAAAAGGGGTTGCTGAGAAGAGTACGAGAAACAAAATGACGCCAATCTAAAGCGTGCTTTCTTTTTTAAACTAAAATATTCAATTTTTAAATCTTCTGAAACGCTTCGTTCAGTAGGTACAAACTGCGTCAATAGAAATACTGTTCTATCATCTGGCGAGGCATCTGTGCGATAAGTTTCATCGAAATCCGTTCAGCAGTTTTCTGTGAATACCTTCCTATCCAACCTTTTCCTATTGTTGCTTATAAATTCCGGAAGGATACTAACATCTAAGTCAATTATGTACTCAAATATTAGGCCGAGGACAGGCATAATTTGAGCGGAATGCAAATAACCACTAGAAAACCTCAATTGCAAAAACAGCCTAATTAGCGATGAATGATTAATTGTTATTTATTGCTTATCGTTATTCATTAGTCGCTTACACATAATTGGCATATCAGCTTTTTTTTAATTAATTACCCAGGCATATTTTTTCGATTTTACTTTTTCATATCTCTCCACTACATCTAGAAACTTATACTTAGAGTAGTAAGTTTACCTAAAAAATAAATAATTATAAAAATAAATATAAAATAATTATAATTATTGGGCCTATGCTGGATTTATTTGCTTCTACATAAAACTCCATAATCCACTGAAAGCCTAGACAACGCACACAGACAGTTCCCATACACTACTGACTTTCTTTCGGCCGATATTAAAGTTTTGTCGGGCTTTTATTCAGTACGAACATGACTCTATTTACACTAACGCGCATTAATATACGCAAACTGATTTATCGGCCGATACCTGCCAATGATGAAAGAACTTCGTCATTTTTGCTGATGGGAACTCCCACCTAGCTCAAATCTTGTTTCACCTGTAACCTACAAGATTAGCCAAAACAAAGCAAATTTTTCTTCAAAAGTATCTAATGTGTTGAACTACAATATAATAATAGGTTTTAGATCTGTCGTTACCGATTTCCACAATAGGCTGTTTGGTTTAATAAGTTACAATTTACCCACGATACTGGTTCGATACAAAATTCAGGCTCTCACCGAGACTCATAATTAAGGTGTCAAATTAAGACTTATCTAAAGATTAAAGAAATCGCAACACTAGGTCAAAGAGTTGAGAACATGTTGGTAAACGTTGCGTAACCAAATAAAAAAAGATTACGATATGATATGACAGATGTTACACACGTGGTAGGTGCATAGAAAACATCATACTCATTTGTGTCGAAATGTCCGTGTCCGGATCCGGAGCAATTCATCCGAACTTGTTGTACCTACTTACCAAACTTTAAGTCAAACCCAAGGATTGTGGAAGAGGAAGGAAAAGCTTTTCTAACAGTATTCGCACTGCTTTTACTCATATAAAGTACAATCTGTTATGCTTATGACGATACCCATCCGAAAACAATTTGATATTTCAAGGGCTAACTAATTTATCAGTTTTCTTTCGGAGATTGTAAAATATACTTTAAAATGCTTGTGTCTGACCTTGATCGAATATTTGAACTAATTAAAAATTCAGCCTTTATCCCTTGTTACGGCTAGCTGGTTCCTTCAATAAATTGTTTGTGGAGAAACCTGAGAAATTGCCCAACAATACGCTATTCAGTCTCAAACAATGTATTGTTATTCGTTAATACCAGAGCAGGCAACAATTTCTTGCAACAAAATCCACTTATGGATTAATAATTATGATGAGATGTGTTTCATCATTAGGTGGATTCACTCTGCACAAACTTTATTGCCATATGGTACCTACTTATTTAACACAGAATAATTACAAGTACAATTACTTAAATAAACTTACTACAATAAATACAAAGACTATAACCACGGACTAAACTAAATCTCTTAGTTTAGATGATATCATTATCAAACTTTCTTAGTAAGAGATCATACTGTTGTGTAGTTTACATATTACGTCAACATAAAATATAAGTACCTATTGTCATTGTTGTGTTCTAGCTAGTGTTCATCACTACATTAGTCATCAGAACGTTTTGGTTAAAATCAGTATCATACAAATACACACAGTTAACTGCCGAGGAACAATAGTGGACTGGGTCAAATGATTTATAGACATTTGTCTTTTTGGAAACAGTGAGAAGAAGTCAAAGATTCTTTTTCACTGCTTCTAGCCGTTTGATCCGAATAATATATGAACGCCAAATATGACGAACTACAGAACGAAAGCTTTCTCTCATGAAGTTTATCTTGCATGCACAAAAATGAGGTGCTAATTCAATATGGATTCATGTTGATAGTAAAACTCAGTTGACATCTCATTAGAAACTTGGCTTTCACACACCAGTAACCCTTGAAAAGAGATATGAATACTAAATAAACAATTAAAAACAAATATCTTGTTAATATGGCCGTAACCACTAATTCACTGGTTACCTAACGCAGCCACGCAATGCTAACTGCTCCATAAAGCAAATAATAAAGATACCGGTTTCGAAAATAACAACAGTTACGCGTTCTTTGGTTCAATAAGCGGAAACTGGTTGAATAAAGTCGGTCGACGCATGACCATGTGAACCAGATCATCGAAATCATTGCTAATTACGTAGTACAAGCTAATTTTGAGGACATCTCTGAAAGGCGAACCTTGACGAACAATGTAATGGTGTGAATCCTACAAGGGTGTTTATTTCGAAATTCTGAATAAAATGTTGTGTGAAAAAACTGTTATAATTTGGTAAGATTGCAAAGATAAAAAAAATCACCTTGGCTCTAACTAAAAACGAATATCCTGTGAATTTGATTTACAGAATATTGTAACAATAACAAAGGTAAATTGAATTGACGGCACGGTGGCTCAAGCAATGGACTGCTGCGAAAACGTCGATAAGGAAATTCTCCAGCCTCATGGTCCAGTTTTCGCAAGCGTGACGCCTGATCATGAGGTCCGGAGTTATATTGGCTTTCGCGGAATATTATTAAATTGCTAACCCTTTTCCTCTCTCCTAATGTTGCTGTGCCTGACAAGGTCCATATTGATCTTTTACTTTGCATATCACCGATGATTACATAGGTGGTTTCAGAGTAAATAGAATACATATAAATATATAGAATGCAATAAAGAATTGAGTATTAAGTCTGGGTTTGTGCCCATACCAGCCAGTAGCCTCGCCTCCTGTTATTGGGCTAACAAAATGTGGGTGTACTATTACGTAAAATTTTTATTCACATAACTTACCAAACCTTGTTGTTCACAGGTACCTCTGATATTGATGCTAACATCAGCAAACTCGTGGCTGGACGGGATGCACAAATTCCAATATACGCGCCCGGACATGCAAGTGGCATCACCGTCACAAGTCAAGTTCGCACTGGAGAACAAGTACGACGACACAGGACCGGGAGCCAAGCAGCCTGAGTACGCCTACAACACGTACAAGACCCTGGAAGATGCACTAGTAGGGTACCTAGACGACCCAGACACGAAACTGCCAGAACACGAGAGAGAGAAAGCATTCAACAAGTTACTACAACAAGATCAATATGCCCACCGTGGACCTGCTAACCAATTCCTGAAGGATGAGGGAATCAAAATACCCCGCAAACCTCAGTTTTCATACCAGAACACTCAAACAAAAGTGTACAACTTGGCCATTGGGAAACACTTCTACGATCAAGACGCCAAAGTTGGTAAAATTACTAACCTGGATGTAAACGATGAGGTGCCGAAAGTTCATCTAACAGATACGAAGGTGGCACCGTTCAAGTTCCAGAGGTTACACAAGGGTATTCCGCTAAGCTTAGGACACTATATGCGGGACCTTGACCTTCAGTCGGCGCATGACGAGTTTGATACACACCCCAAATACATGTATTCGTATGGAGTTAATGTAAGTAGCTGACAATGTTTTGTTTATTTAGGGAAGTGTCCTTTTCGACTTTGATGATCCGAAAGTTCTCGGTGTATTTAGGAAGATAATAAGCTTATAAATAATTGTAGTTTCAAAGCAAGATTCACAGTGGCCTCATCTGGATTTGAAATCTTTTCGCCAGAGATGGCTCTCTCCATCTTTATCTTGGACTTTTGCAAAGTTAATTTTTATGTAGAGGTGTGGTCCGCATGACCCAAATCCAGTTATAAGTCAGTAATTAGTGAAACATATTGCTGTTATTTAACTACTTTATTGGAGACGAAGTCTATGTCAAGTTCACCGTGATCGACAAATACGAGTACATTATGACTAGATCATTATTATTGCTTAGATCTATGCGTCTCGAGTGCGTAAGATTCCCAGCTAATAATAATATTGTCCTTTTCTATTGTATTTTAACTGCCAATTTGGAAATTCCAGTGGGTGTTAGCAAATTATATTTGTTTATTAAGCAGGCTTGACGAAAAGGGACGAGAGGGAAGATGGCAAATCTTCCCTCTAGCAGCCTTTTGACAATGATGGGACCGGGGCGGATTTTCGACTTTGCCATGATTGTTATCCCTGATAGATAGAATGTCAATTGTCAATAATCAGTATTTGTACGGATTTTGGGTTCTATTCCAGGCCCAGGGATTGTCTAGGATTTTCTTCGGAAAACTAGAGAACTACCTCGACTGCTTCGGAGGTCTAGTGGTTGCAAGCCCGACTGCCGAGCACGAGATCTTGGGTTCTATCTCTTCCCGGGTCCAGCAATGTTTTGTTGGGTGTTTCAATCAGGAATTTGTCAGTAGCAGCCACGGAGTCTGGATTTGTGCGCGGTTGATGGCAATTGGGTCTTCCACTATTACAGGGGACAATTAGGTATCTGCACCTTTGCCTTAACCTTCGAGGGGTACAGGCGTGATGTTATGTAATGTAACTTTAGAACCACCGCAAAAATCCTTACACGCTAAAGTTAAAAATGACACAGATAAAATGTAGGCGTATTTTAAGTTTGGATTACGTCGTACAATTTCTCAACATTGTCGTAAAAATAAGTCTTCAATGAGAATAAGAAAGTGTTTGTAATAAGTCCCCCACGTGGGTTGCGACAGTACACGAGTGGCCTTATTTCATCGACAACGATCTTTATTCGCAAAAAATATGATGGGTAGACTTTTCATATTATGTAATGCAGTAATTTACGGAACATAACATCACGCCTGTACTCCACGATGGTTTAGACAGAGGTGTACCCTATAGCACAGTTTACTTAAAGTACACCCATATTTCACAACGTACGACGTAATTTAAACCTTAAATAAGCCTATTTACCTACGAGTCTACATTGACATTTACCGTAAATTGTGAAACCCTTGATAAAAAAGTCGATTCCTAGTCACTAGTTCAAGTTCATTCTTGCGTAGGGTTACTTAGTTTGATATGGGTACATAGCCCAGGCAGGTTTTCACCCTGTATTATGGAGGGTGCCCAGCCCATGCCCTGTATTGGACTTTATTAGGTCTCTCCAACAAGCTTGGCAAAAAATATAGAAAACATTTTTTTCCATATCTTTTCTTCAAACCTACTTAATAAACAAACATAATTTGCCAACAGCAACCGGCATAATTACACCACAACAGCCAGTACTAAGAAATGCGTGATAACTGTGTTGGCGCTTATTAACAATGCAAGCGGCTCTGGGGCGTAACACTGGCTTTCCACCGACGTCAGTGAAAACCTTGGTGTCAGGAATTTGTACATGTTTCCTGGAAGTAAGGTTCATTTGTTTGGAAATTGGGACATTGAAGGAAGTTCTAGAACTGTTTTATGTGGAAACTTTGCTAGTGGCAAGGTTATCGTGGCTTTTTGCCATACGGCCTAGACTTTTGGCCCCATACTTTTTTTTTTTTTACATTCCATGAAATAACTAATACCTACAGTTAATTTTAGTGACACCCAATGTTGTTTAGAATTTGATAGTCTCCATGCGTTGTACTGACGTGGTTCTTGTGTTGACTGCCCAAGGGCGACTGCTGAGGGTAGGGTTTTGTTCTCTTCTTCCGTGAGTCCTACGCCTGATCTCTTTCTGATTGTGTCGGATTGCCGTTACCTTCCTACCTACCTACCTGCATACCCATGCCTTCGCACAAACTTGTGCACTATATAATACCTCCCGCGCCGATAGCTAACCTGCGCTAAGATTGACCGCCGTGACCGAAATTGGTCAGGAAGACTTTACTACAAGGAAGCAGATAAATTTCAATAACTTATGTCAAGTTCAAGTACCTCACGTAATGAAATAGAATTATCTACAGCATTGTTATAAACAGTCATTTAATCTCTTAACTATTACTTACATTTTGACATGTACCTACGTAACAAGCTCATGTCGTGATCTCGAGTAGTTCAAGGTTCGCGTTAAGAAAGATTGTATAACACTGGCCTAAAATAAAGCCACAAAATGTCGTTAGTTTTTAGGGTTCCGTACCCAAAGGGTAAAAACGGAACCCTATTACTAAGACTTCTCTGTCCGTCCGTCTGTCCGTCCGTCCGTCTGTCTGTCACCAGGCTGTATCTCAAGAACCGCGATAGCTAGACCGTTGATTTTTTCACTAATTATGTATTTCTGTTGCCGCTATCAAATACTAAAAACAAAATAAAATAACGGGTTTTTTTCCGGTTTGTTACGGAACCCTTGGCGCGACTCCGACTCGCAAATGGCCAGTTTTTTAAAGAATTGTAGACGTAGAAGGAAATTGCGATTTTACACATTTATTTTAACTATGCTGCTTTACATTCAGATTTATACATATTTATACATATTTGTGGGTTATATTCGGTTATTGGACTCGATCACAATTATGACCCTTTTAATTTCTTCTGTATTGTGTATGCGTTTGAACATTTGAACTCACAGTCAAACCCGTAACAACTACCTAGGTGTACGTCATACAAATATTTGTTCGGATGAGGGATTCAAACACGCAACACGCAGTGCAGCAGCCAACCGTTCAGACAATGCGCCAACCATGCTGTCGGTTATATTTCGATATTAATTCCTTGCGCATTCGGGCTATGAATCGGTAACCGGATTAGTTCGCAATGAGTTTTTTTGCTAAGAAACGTGCGTTGAGACTCCGTCTAAAAGATAACACAAAAGATAATCTTACAGCAACAATAAACTATCACTGACACTCGTCAGTTTTCGTGTCGTGTTCGTGAACAGGTCGAGGTTAGTCGTGCAGCGAATTTGGCGATCCGAGCCGATTTGTTTTGAATTCGGATACAAAATATCTATAAAGATCTATCGTGCGTGACGGCCTAGAGGCAAAGGGCTTCGCAATACTGCTGTGGGTTTGAATCCAGCACATCTAGCTAGCTTAAGATCTGCTTAGTCTTTTCGCAACTATAATGTGGTCGGCTTCCAGTCTAACCGGATGCAGCTGCAGCATATGCTGCCCAGGTTTTGGAATCACTTAATATGATATGTAGTACATGAGTATGACTAAGCATCTTTCATCGTTAAAACTAAACAAAAAAACAGGCCAAGTGCAATTCGTAATGTTTATATGAATGACAAAGTTATATTTGCGGTTTTTTTGATGAGCTATATCTCAAAAACTATTTACTATATATAAACCAATTTTGGTTGAAAGTTACCATTCCGTTCTAAAGCACATTTTTTTTTTAAATTTTCACTCTCTTTGTTTAAAAGTTAGATCCCCGGGGATATACACATTTTACCACTTTGGAAGTGTATATCTTTCAAACCTTATGGCCATTTTTAGGACCTGTCTTTATACACCCCACACGTATAGGTTTGATGAAAAAAGTTTTTTTCAGTTTAAGTTCCATGTATTAAACAAAAAAAAACATTATGGGGGTCTCCATAATGTTTTTTTTTGTTTAAGATCGTGAAGCTGTTTACAGAATACATCTACGTACCAAGTTTCAACTGTGTAGTCTTAATAGTTTCTGAATAAAGTGGCTGTGATGTGACAGACAGACATGACAAATCTATAAGGGTTCCGTTATATGCCATGCGGCTACGGAACCCTAAAAAGAAAACAATCCCTTCTTATCTGAGCACACGCAAAATAGAATCGTTGACTGACTGCTTAGTAACTTGTTCGTAACAAAGCGCTTTTTTAAATAAGTACATAAAACGTAATTATGAAAGACAGGATTGTTACCTATGTCTTTTCTAAGATAGTCTTGAACATCGCTGACTGACGATGAAGTACCACAATATGTGTAATCGGCAAAAAGCACAACCCTTTGCTATAATGCAAAATGTGTCATGGGTCTATTGCAGTCTGACATTATTACTGTTTTTGCATTATGGCTTACATTACCATGATTCATCAATCATACTCCGATGTCCATTCATGTCGAATTCAATATAATTTGTTAACATTCTAATGTCCTAATAATCAAGTCATGATTGTTGATATAATCATGTATATTGTCTTGACTAGCCGCAGGCTGTGACTTTTTCCGTGAAACTAATAGCCATTTGTTAGATTACAGCCTACGTTATGTAATTGAAGGGAACATTTTATTGTCTAATATGATAATTTAAGTGTAAATTGTTGTTTAGTACTCTGTTATTATGGTATCAGAATCGGAATCTCAAGGTAGGCTTAAGATAACCGTGGCCTCGACACAAAGGGCTAAGAAGGAACATGGGTGGTTTTTAGTCAGTAGAAGTCTGACACTCCCTACCGCTCTGCCCCGAGCGGGAGGAGTCATTTGATGATTATTAATCTTCAAAAAAAGAAAATAACAAACAAAAAAGATAATAGTAGGTACTGAGTGGGTCTAAAGAAATAGACCACCTCTATTCTACTTGTAAGTTCTACTGGAAAGTATTAAAGATAATTTAAATTAATAATAATATAATAATAATAATATTCCACAACTATCACACAACGCCATCTAGTCCCAAGCTAAGCAGAGCTTGTGTTATGGGCACTAGACAATTGATAAACATACTTATATATTTCTAAATACATACATATTATACATAAATTACACCCAGACACAGAACAAATGATCGTGCTCATCACACAAACATTTGTCCTGGGTGGGAATCGAACCCACGACCTCCGGCATAGCAGTTAGGGTCACTAACCACTAGACCAACAGGCCAGTCAAGGACAGGCAATTCTGTAGCAAGCGATACTGCTGACCATGAGGTTTTCGGTTCCATTCCCAAGTCTGGCAAAAGTCATTGGGAGTCTGGATTTGTGCTCGGTTCATTAAATTGTAATAGGCTCGCCCGTCATTACCCGGGTAGCTGGGGAAATGTAAGTGTATCTACTCTGTCATACCTTGAAGGTATAACAAGCATGATATTATGTCAATACGTTCGTCACATTTAATTGATTTCTCGGACACCAACACGGAACTACTTTTAACATAATATTTTTTACATAAGAACCATTGACCGGTATTTACCGGTCGCTTGTTCATTCAACTCTTTCCTGACTGTGACCAAAGGAAATAAATTACTTTTCTTAGTTTATGCATCCGTGTACGACATTTAAGTAATAGCTGTACAAATTAGTGTAGAAAACTGTATACATACGTCATCTTGTCAGTAGGTAATATCTGTGACCGAATTCAGCTGAAATGTAAATTACCGGCTAGGAAAAACCTTAGTTCACCGATTTTTTACAGATATTTTTCACGTTATCATAGAAGTCTGTAAATAAATTGAGCTCATGACGTTTTTAAACGACTAATAAAAAATCATAAACATACTAACAGACTGCACAGCCTGCACTGCTGGGGATATAACTGAAGACTTCCTTGCATGATGAAAATTAGTAAATTGTTTGAAAATTCAGTCCTAGAGGTATAGCTTAATTATGCGGATGGGAAATCTCGTATTTTTTTTCGAATCCAATCCTGCTTTAGGAACCTAAAAATGAGGTATCGTGTGTTTCCAACTTGATACATAACATCATGACTAGAATTCTCGAGTGGTGTACCTATTAGTACACCCATATTTCGCCAGAAATGTTAATCTCCCATGGAAAAGAGGGTGGGCTAGGGGTATCCGTATATGGGTTTTCAACCATATTATCTTTGAAAATCTCTAACCAATATAGTGGATACGTAGTACTTCACTAGTTTACTACACAATGAGCTCTTGAGTAAGCAGTGTTAGTTCAAATGGTTGTTTTTGCACGTAACAGTGACATTGCGATCACACTTTCACGCGACAAGCGACGCATTTTAGATCCAAGAACACTTTCTCTGATGGCTGCTGTGAATATCACCGAAGTACTTACGTGCTGGGTACTAACTGCCGTACTCAGAGATATTTAATGATTACTTAAGCCATCACTTAGTAAAGGTTTGACATATTTTTGTACCACAAAACTGTTAAAACCATTACTAAGTGTTGGCCTAAGTAATCATTAAAGCTCTCTGAGTGCGGCAGTAAGTGCCATTCGTGGAGTCTTGGGTTCGATTCGCGGGTGGGTCAAAATGTGCTAATCATCATCATCATCTCAGCCGAAAGACGTCCACTGCCTGACATAGGCCTCCCCTAAGTGTCGCCACATTGACCGGTCCCGTGCGCCTCGCATTCAACGGATCCCCGCAACCTTCACCAGGTCATCGATCCACCTAATAACCTGATTGCCTTCCAGCGCAACGTCTTCCGGTACGCGGTCGCCATCACAGAACTTTTCGGCCCTATCGGCCATACGTTCTGCGAGCAATGTACCTAGCCCATTGCATCTTCAAAAAAATCAAATCAAAAAATCAAAAATGTTTATTTCATAATAACACGTTGTACATTATACAGTTATGATGATCTTAAGTCTGGCAATTCTTCGGGCAGTCGTCAGTAACCTTGGTTCTCATGCGGATGTCATGATTTCTGATTCGATCACGCAAGGAAACTCCGCGCATAACCCAAAGAAATGTCCCCGGAGTCGGGAAATTGGCAGTATGAGGTCTCTGTGCCTCGGAAAGCATGCTAAGCCGTTCGTCCGCCGGTCGTTCGTGTTGTCGTCCTATCGAATTATGAGAGTAGTAGACCCTAGCCCTAGATTATAGAATACTAGGTGTTGCCAGCGGTTCGCCCACTACAACTCGAAAATTATCCGACAGGAAGATAAAATCGGGTATATAAACTATCTTATGTATTAATCCAAGTTATAAACTATCTTTGTAGTTTTAGCGTGAAAGAGTAACAAACATCCTCACAAACTTTCGCATTAATTATAATATTAGTAGGATAGAGCTAAAATATCTCCCACACCGATGGCTATCCCCGCTAAGTTTGGTCGCCGTGACCGAAAATAGGCAAGAGGACTATGCCATTCTACATGCATACAATGAATAAATAGTTTTATTATTGACAATGGCGAGTCCATCTTTGTTGGTGATTTCAATTGCACAAAACAATACGAAGAATTTTAAAGACACAACAAACAACTAACTATGACTATGAGTAATCAATAAATTGTTTCAAACTAATGTTTGAAAATTCGTTTGCTCAAAAAATGTATGTTTCTGAATTTCCAAAATGAAAAGTATTGTTATTGTTAGTGTGATAGACAAACACCCTGTTTGCTCAGGTGGTTTTCAATAGTGGTAGTATAAGGTGGTGGCCAATAGTGTTCATAACCATTATTCATAATTTACTACAGTTTTCTACATCTCTTTTAGGCGTTTAATGGTCGTAATTAACCAATAAACACTTCATTAAAAAAATGTTAATATCTAATTTAACGAACCTTGAAATATAAATATTAGCTCTACTATTAATCTCCAAGTGCAATCTTTGGCGGTACCTGTCAAAATACAAGGACTTTCCATTGAATAAAAAACTAATTAGTATATTAGCAAGGCATAGTTCTGCGAAATTAACTTTGAATTGACAACTTAATAAGTACCTACCAGGTACACCGCAAGCTAATTACAGGTTCGATTCCCAGTTTGGCAATGATATTGAGAAACTTAGCACGTATTTAAGACTGTCGAAAGAACTATGCTTAGGCTAGAGTGAGAGTGTTTTCATTCATCGGAAAACTAGATTTACAAACACGAACGTTAAACATCTCACAAAATCCATTGTCTCTTCAACACTGGTTGGTAAAATCTTTCTCAGCACAATACTGGCAATGTATGTGGTAGAAATAGGAATGCGGTCGGAATTAATTGCCTTAGTAGGAAGTAAAACGAAGGTGTGTCTGTTACGCAACGAGGTATACTCGACTGTCGTAAGGTTACGCAGCGATGACGGATCAAGGATGTCGTGTTCTGATGAAGTGACGTTTATGAATTTTATTTTATTATTACTATGAATACTTTCATAGTTTTTGTGAATTCACTCAGAGTAACACAGTGGGTAATTGTAATGGTCGTTATTTGGATTTGGTGTTGAGTACACTGGCGAGTGGAGGGAGTGTAAGCGTTCGCGCGGCGGGGGTGCCGCTTGTACCGGTGGACGTGTATCACCCACCGCTCGAGATCTCGGTCAGTACACACACGCGCCTGCGCCGGCTCCCCGGCTCAGCAGGCTCAGCAGGCTCAGCTACACCTGACGGTAACGCATGTGCACCCGACGGGTGGAACTTTAATAAAGCAGACTTTCTGTCCTTATATTCATTAATTGCAGCCGTAGACTGGACTCCGTTGTATGAAATGGACTTAAAAGAAGGTTTAGATTATTTTTATTACATTATTAATTCTATTATCGATGACTGTGTACCCAAAAAAAAGCGAAGTCGTGGAAACTCAAGGTATATATACCCTGAGTGGTACACTGTTGAAATAATTCGCGACATAAGGTTGAAGGCTTCTTTGCATAAGCAATATAAGGCAAACGGGTCGAGGGTTTATTACGAAGCTTTTGCTCGATGTCGAGCCAACATAAAAGATATGTTAGTAGTGGCTCAGGAACAATATCGGAATCGTCTTCAAGGGCAAATGCTGAATGATCCTAAATCCTTTTGGAATTATGCCAAGTCTAGGAGGGGTAGGAGAAGCCCACAAGCGATCTTGAAAGACGGGGTGGCATTATCAGGACAACGGTCTGTAGAAGAGTTTGCGGCCTATTTTTATTCAGTCTATAGGGAAGAGCGGCCGAAGTTGGATGTAGACTCGGCTATAGCCAGTGCAGGTAGTGGAAATGGTGCTGCGCGGGTACACTTAGACCAGTTACAGTTAAGAGACGTGAGTCGTGCGCTTCGAGATCTTAAGCCGAAACGGTCCGCAGGACCTGACGGCATTCCGCCTTATATATTCAGGGATTGTCGAGAAGCGCTGGCTAGGCCGCTACTTCATATATATAATGAGTGCCTCAAAGCTCCCGTGTTTCCGGAGAGGTGGAAAGTGACCCGCGTTGTTCCGGTTCCGAAGGCTGGGCCAGCAGAATCGGTGGAGGGGTACAGACCAGTGGCGGTATTGTCGACGCCGGCGAAAGTACTGGAAACTGCTATCCATAAAATCATATACCTTCAGGTTAGCGCACAGCTTTCGGACGCTCAGCATGGGTTTCGACCGGGAAGAAGTACCACCAGTAATCTACTCTGCCACATGGCTAATCTGGTGCCAACGGTGGATAGTGGGGGACAAACTGATGCTGCTTACTTTGACTTCAGAAAAGCATTCGACCTAGTCGATAATGACATGTTGCTAGAAAAGTTTGCAAGTGTTGGTTTCACCCCTCACTCTCTTCAGTTTTTTGCCAGCTATTTAAAGGACAGGCAGCAATATGTGGAATATGCAGGACACGTGTCAGATCCATATTTCACCAGGTCCGGGGTAAGTCAAGGTAGTAACCTTGGCCCTTTGGGCTTTCTTTTGGTGGTAAATGACCTACCAGAAGTAGTCCAGGATGCCTCTTGCCTGTTGTTTGCCGACGACCTCAAATTGTCCCTCGCTGTGAAGAGTAACGATGACTGTGTCAGGCTACAAAAGGATATTGATAGAGTAGTGAGATGGAGCAAAGAAAATCTGTTGGAGTTTAATAGCTCCAAGTGTGTGACAATTACTTTTTCTCGCGCACACAAGCCCATCTCATATACTTACTATATTGACGGGGTGCCTATGGAACGGGTCGCGGAAGTCAAAGACTTGGGAGTAGGCTTTAACGCAGTTTTGAATTTTCGTGATCACATCATGCGTAGCTGTAAAAGAGCGTACAGAAACTTAGGTTTCATGCTTCGTACGGTGCGAGGGTTCACGAATGTGAAGGCTGTTGTGGCATTGTATAATGCATTGGTGAGGAGTCAGTTAGAATGTAATGCAGTCATCTGGGCTCCGCATGAAGCTAAGTATAGTCTCATGCTGGAGAGGGTACAAAATAAATTTATAAGATATTTGTATAAACGGTATTATGGCGTATATCCCTTTTACCCGTTAATGTATCCTACTTTATTTATTTTAGGTATGGTAGGATATAATGAGCTAAGGGTTAGGAGGGATCTTGCACTCACCTCATATATATTTAAATTATTGCGAGGAAAGGTGCATAATGCCGTTGTTTTAAGCCATGTGAGTCTGTGTGTTCCGGACAGGTACGTGTGGCGACGACGACAGCCACGACTGTTAGTGGAGCCGCGTTCTCGGACCAACCTTTTGCAGGAGGCGCCGCTGACGCGTGCACTCCGAACGCTCAACCTCATAGCCAGTGAGACGGACTTATTCTGTTGTTCTCTGAGTGAATTCACAAGGAATGCTTTATTTGTCATTAGTTATAGATTTTAGTTTTTTTTACGTAGTTATTAAGTTAGAATTAGGTAATTAAGGCGCATTTATCGCATTGGGGTTACCCTGTAATGATAGATGTAAGTTGGAAAATAAATAAATAAATAAATAAAAAAATAAATAAATAAATGAAAACTGAAAAATAATTGCAATGTTATTTGTATAATATTTTGGACAAAAACGCTCAAGATATAGAAAAGTTTGTCAAAATAGAAGTGATATTTATGTATTCTGTACTTACAAAATCTTATGTTTTAGTATTTGTTTTAATAATCCTACTTCTTTATTGAGAGCAGTGAGTGGCCCAGAGGTAGCGGCCCCGACTTACGAACAGTTGGTCGTGGGTTCGACCCCAGGCAGGCGCATTACTTTGTGTAATTTACTTCATCACCGCTCTCAAAACGATGAAGGAAAACATCGTGAGGAAACCGGCATATCTTTGAACCAAAAATCGAAGATATGTGACACCACCAATCCGCACTGGGCCCGCGTGGTGGATTATTGCACATCCCTCTCCTAGAGAGGAGGCCTGAGTCCTTGCAGTGGGAACAATATAAGCTGATGATGATGATGATGATGACTTCTTTATTATCTTCACAGTTAATTTCCTGAAAATAACATAAATAAATTAAGTATGTCTTGGAACCTTGTTAATTACACAAGAAATTGCTTACCTGGTACTTTCAGTTACTTTTAACGAAGTAGTTTACGTAATTACAGTTAAAATTGTTAACCAATCTCCATTTTTTCAACCCAAATAATAATATTTAAAAGTTACACAATTTAAAAAATAAAAGTAAAACTGCTCTGTAAATGCTCTTACAATAATTAGTAGAAGGGGTAATTATAAACTTAGCATAAAAATTAAGTGAGTAGGTACCTAAGAAGTTATTAACATTCCTCGGCTAAAAAAAACAATCAACTGGCAGATATTTCAAAAAATACTCACAAAATTTAAAAGGGTGTCTCGTTGTCCTCTATTGGTTGTCTAATTGTGTGGTTCCTGGGCTTGCCCGGTAAGGAAAAGTGTATTTGGGGGTTCACAATAGGAAATTCTGACTGTAATAATAATATAATACAGGCAAAATGTGGGTGTAATAAAGCAAAGTGTAATATGTGTCAGGGTGTAATAAAGTGATACTACGTTCAATCAGAATTTTCAAATTAATACTAGCTAAACTGACCAAGGATAAAGCAACTATTTCAAGTTCGCAAAAAATATACATTCACATATCAGCAATAAGGAACTCTGAACAATTACCAAAGTACGTACCTACCTACTCCATATCAAACGCATTACTTCGCTCTTGACCTTCGACAGTCGGGTATACCTACCACACGTGAATGCGTGTACGCAAACTTTTAACTTGTAACCTTGTACTTGTCCGTCACACCTCCGTTTGTGTTCCTATTTAATAATAGACCTTATATTGTTAGATCAAAGTTGAATTTAATCTGTCCTGTAAGGAATTAGTTAAAACATGGACCTGTTGTAAAATGAAGCTTGTTTTAGCTGGATAAAGTTCAGTTTGGTTTGTTCGGTGTTAAAATAAGGCTTTGGATACGCTATTTTATTGCAGTTTTTTAAGGCAAACTAAAATTAGATCAATTTGCAATGGTTTTTAATACTTATGAATGTCGTATTAACCGCATTTTTTGAATATATGTACTTAAGTAATTATTATTTAACCACACATGAAAGAAATGGAAGTGAGTATACACTTAAGTGTCTGAATGAATACGATATGAATGTATGAACAGTTATTGTGACATGAAATAGCTTCGTAATTTGAATCAAGAAAATATCAATAACACTAAATCCATAAAAACCTATTTGTTTTTGTTTTTTTAAATAATTAGCGTATTTGTTTTTGTCTTTTTCTGTTCTGTGTTTTTATCTTTTTAAGTGAGTGTATTATACCATAAGGTCACATTCTATCTTAAACGATTCAAATGTGCTTGTTGCTAGTCAATACGAATTCAATTTTAACGTGTGCTAAGCCTCGTAGAGCTAATCGTAAGTACGCTACGGCAGCGTAGCACTATCCAAAAAAAAACTTCCAAAACGTCGAATTATTATAATCTACCAAAAAGTCGTGATTGCCGTGAATAAAAAATGACGTACGTCTTATCCCATTTATTTAACCATGGAGGTTCTTGCCGGTTCTTCTCCATTTTTCTTGACTTTTTATAAGTGCACATGTAGGTCTATGTAAATTAAATATTAAAATTTTGTAAAAAAATAACTCTTTACTCAAAGCATTTATTTCAATTAGACCGTTACATACACTTCTAAAAAGTAATTAAATGGTCAATTTAAGATTATTGACCTTCAAGTTGGCACACCCAAATAAATTCATAGAAGAATCTCTTTGTTTAGGTTCATAAAACTGATAAATCACTACATCACGACCAGATAACGCGACGGTTAGTTAGATAGGATTAAGCCTGAAATGGAACTAGGAAATTAATTTACATAAATATCGTTGCAAGGTTGCAAGTTTTTTAATTAATTTGAAAGATTTCCTGCATGTTACAGTCTAATTAAATTTTAGAGTAGAATAAGTCTGATATCTGTTATATACACAGACTTATTACAAACAAGTTATGACAATAATTAAATTTTTAACAGTCGTTTTCGCTGTTCGTGTCAGATGACGCTTCAACTTTAACTCTCGGTTCAAAACTGAGCTATGTTCTTCCAACAGAGCACTTTGGGTCATACTAAAGCAGAGGCACACCTCTATCTAACCGTTCGGGGATTACCGGCGCAATGTTATGCTGTACTCAAACGAGTCCTAGAAAAAAAGCGAACTCCTTTACAAACTCTTCGACGTGTATTCAAGTTTGGGCCGAAATACCAATTGGATTACTATTCCGTGACTATTCCGGATCTATATTATGGCTTTGAAATTAAAAGACAATGACCGAAACTCGTACCAAGAATTCTCGAGTTTCAAGATCAAAATGATATAGTAATTATTTTCATATTTTTTTACGAAATTATGCGGCTGGGATTTGATTTATGAAGAAGGAATTTAATTTAAAGTAAACATATTGTTTTACTCTCTATACATGGCGTTCACACAACCAGTTCAAAAGTTAGTAAAGTTCGACTGACTTCGCGTCGTAGAGGTTTCCCTACAATACCTACTTGCCTGGTTTTGAGGTTATTTTAGATTTTATAAAATGTCTCCCAAAACTTACTACTTGATTTAGTTTACACAAAGAACTTTTGTAGGAGTTAATATGATAAATGTAGACAATAAAAAACAAAGTTTGATGTTGACACAGTTTGGTCCGGGATTCCATATATCCATGAACATGATCCTTTGACATTAAGTACTTGCCTATATCACGTAACTTTACCCCCCTATAATTTACAGATTGAAAGATACAATTGGCTAGATCAAAGTGCCTAATTTACCGGCACTAGTAGTAGGTACCCAAATAAGCACTTTATACGCGCACGATTCTGAACTTATTATTATCTTGTTGAACTCTAACAACGGATGTGTTTGTTAGAACAAAGGAAGGGTGTGACCGATGATTATAGTTAAAGTTAAATGCCAGTTGTAAAACATGTGCTATTTCTACTGGAATGATATCCTTGGCATGAAATTTTATAATCTTTATAGTTGGTCAAAAAGCCTCAAACGTAACTAGGTACTAAGAAAGAGCTGGGTTCGTTTCCAAGTTTGGGCAATGTTTTTAGGTTTTAAAAGGAATTTAGCAGTAGACTAAATTCTGACTTTGTACCCGTTTCATAGCTTTTAGATAAGTTGCGTTTGTACGGAACTATATAGACTATACGACAAATAAAAAAGTGTCCAACACGCCACCGTAGTCATCCACGGACGACAAGTAAACGTCATTGGGCTTGTTTTCATTTGTCGGCTATACCCAAACATGACTTCATAGGGTTAAACTGTGAGTGTACTTTATATCTGCCTAACTTTTCGCATCACTGTTACTGAGAAGAATTTTATTTAACCTTTCGGTTGGGCGTTTATAACAAGAAAAAGTATTCTTCCAAAAACTACCCAAATTAATTCAAGAATGCCTGTAAAATTTGAAGAGTCATTTCTTTTTCTTCAAGATCCCATAATCAGATCCAGGACTGTGATCATGGGACCACCTGGGAACTAAATCGGTCCAGCCATCTGCGATTAATCGGGGAACATACATAAAAAAAACTGGCAAATTAGAACCTCCTTTTTGAAGTCGGTTAAAAATACCTTTTCACAATGACATGACATTTATCTCTCTGATTCCAGGACAAAACTACAGGCGACTCGAAGGCTGCTCAGGAGAGTCGAGACGGCGGCAACGTCCGCGGCTTCTACAGCTTCCTAGACTCGGACGGCAAAGTTCGCACGGTTCACTACACGGCAGATGACCGGCAAGGGTTCCGGGCCAACGTGCAGAAAGCTTAGAGTATTAAATAGCTTAGAATAAGAGCGATGGAACTTTTCAATAAATATTTGTGAAACACCCCAAGGCGTTTCAGTGTACTGGTGTAATGTTCAATAATAATTGTCATTCCTTTTCTGGAATTCTGTTCTAATTGAGGCTGTTTTGAGAATGAGTACTAATTTACATTTTACTGTCTTAGCTTGCGACAGTAAAACGCGTTGCTACATTTGAATAAAATTAATGTATTTTGTATTTACAAAATTTATATACATTCAAAGTTCCATCGCCATCAAAATACCAGGGATAGACTGCGTTGTTAAAGCATAAAACAGAAATATTCCATTTCGTCATGTTTAATGCGATTAACAGCATAAAGTGAAAGAGATAATAATTAATAAGTAATAACTTATGTTATCATCACGCCTTTAGGTCCCAGTGTAAGTACGATTACCAGTCTTACCAAGGGATATCGTATTACTAAGTTCTAACTGGGCTGCGGACGTCAGATCGGCAGTTGATCTGTGTTGCAGCATCCGGTTAGACTGGAAGGCAACCACAAACACAGTTGGGAATAGACAAGCAGATGATGACGCCTGTTTTTTTTTTCGAAGGCGTTAGCCATAGTGTTATTCATAGTGCATTCACATTTCACGAGCTTTTTTTGCCATCAGTTAGGCACTGATGCAGACTCAGGGCTGTTAATGGGGAAATCTTGGTAGCTTGGTCCCTGGGCTAGACAAAGAGTCATTTTGTTATGATGCTCAATGATTGTTATGACTTTTAGACATGATACATAATCTCATTGTTAAACCATTTACTTGGGTTAGTCATTTCGTTTGTATAAATATTCACCTTCAAAATAAACCCCTTCAAAAAATGTTTAGTGGACAGACAAACTTCAATACTCCAATGTATCTTTTGATACTATTTTGTATAAAAACATATTGGATACGTATTTTTTGTTTTATCAAATCAATAAAAAATGACGAAGATAAAACGCGGCAAAGATTTGAGTGGGGATTTGTGATGTCGCTAACCGCAAAAAAAATATCATACTAATGTCTTGGAATATAACGTCACACGAGTTTTCAAAGAGCGTATCGTCTTCATTGTTTGCTTACGTGAAAAAAGAAAATACGTGGCCAATATTTTTTGAAAATCTATCTGACGGACAATTATTTTTTTTTAGGTAACTACCCTATTAGCTAATGAACGCAGTGGGAACCTTAGAAGAACTAAAAAATAATGACGAACATGTAAGCAATGGTGCCTTTTTATCTTTTGCCGCTCAATTACAAAACTAATGCTAGTTTAAACAAGGAACATATTGAAACCCCCAATACCAACGACTTACGAAATTACCATTTCCGTTGATTTGATACGAAATACCTAGTTATTGACCGCAAAAAATAATAAGGCCATGCATTTTGTTATTTTTGTTGATAGGCTTGTAAATGTAATCGATGTTGATAGTTAATGTGCCATGATAATAAACTGACCAGTGATACGAGGACTCATAAACATTATTATTAAATTATTATTAGCACTGAAATGATCCGTGGTTTTATCCATTATGCTCTCTTTTGACGTTCGAAAAGTGCTGATTATCAGCCTAATTTGAATAAATGACTTTTGATTTGATTTGATTCTACCTATTATTTTCTGTTATTACATATTTGTACGCAGCAACGCAGTCTATTCCGGTCTCTTCAAGTGTAAATATTATTTTTTATTCCGTTGTGTGGGAGTGGGAACGTAAGGCATTGGCAGTGAGATGCTGGCACGCAGGTTTGTACGGTGCACAAAAGAGGTTCAAATTTTTTAATGCATACTGGCTGACATTTTATACCTGCAGCCTGTGTGTCCGCTACACGCAAATATATTTCCTTGCCCTACGGGTCCTGTACAATAATGGTTTAAGGATGTTGTTGGGGTTGCCTCGCTTTTGCAGTGCATCAGGTATGTTTGCCAGCACTGACTGCTTTAGGTCTTAGTACGGAAGAGAGTAGCCTCCCTGATGCGCCGCGTGCGGGGCAGCACTAACGACCTTTTGAATACCATATTGGGAAGGGTTGACTGTCCGGTGGTAAGGAACTGGAATACTGTGCACGGATCTGAAGGACCCCTCGATCCTTTATAATGTAAAGTAAATGTAATAAATTAATAAGTTATTATTAGTATTGTCTTGGAATAATAATATACTAACATAGATTTAATTATATAGGTAGGTATTATTGTTGTCAGGAATATTTTTTGATTCTGAAATAATTGAATAATAATTATGAAATATAATAATACCTACCTCCGTTTTTACGTAAATATTAATATTGTAAATAAAGTGTCTTTTAATGAAATGCTAAGTCATTATCTTGTTGTTATATTAATCCCATAGTACCCTAAACGCTGACAAGCCGAAACCGCTATCAGAAGTGTGACACCCCACTTACTGGCAATGATTAAAGTTGTGACGAGGTAGTGTGTATCCTTACCTAACCCATACGTTCTACCTGATGAAAATCATGGGCATGAGTCCCCATGGTCAACTTGGAAGTCTTTAAATAGAATCTGGACCCAGGTTATTTGCAACGAGGAAAATCTGCTGAGGTGCAGATTTGTAAATGACTACCTTTTTTTTTCTTATTTTTTAGACGGTGGAAAATTACCAAATGACTCCTTACGGTTTGGCCAGAGTGGTAGGCAGTGTCAGACTTCTACTGACTTAAAACGACCCATGTTCCTTCTTAGCCCTTTATGTCGAGGCCACGGTATCTCTTACAACAACCCGCAGCAAGTAACTCTAACCTGGAGTGTAAATGTGGTGCTGTTCCACAAACAATGTATCGCATCCTGTAGTTTGTTCACATCAGGAACTGATGGAAGCTAATTTGATTGAAATTAGCGTCCATCATTAGTTTCTGATTTTTTAATTGAATATCTGACGGACCAATTAGATTTTTTTTGGTAACTACCCTATTACTATTTTGACTGAAGCAGACGAATTTTGTATAGAATAGAATAGAATTTATCTTTCTGTCTCAAAAACTGTTAGTAAAATTTACAACTAGTACCTACACCTAAACTTCACCAGTTATATTTAACTCCCATGTTATAAGGGCGAGCCTTTTGCCATCAGCGGGCACCAATTCAGACTCTGTGGCTGCTACTGAAAAGTTCCTGATGGAAAAATCCAATATCACTTTCCATTATCACCCGACGCGGGAACTAGGCCATGCGACCAATGAGGCAGTCAGCACAAATAAACCACGTTCAAGAACTATCGTTGTGATATTTTTTTGTTATGAAACAGACAACTCTTGAGCCGGTTGTTGTAAATCTTGATCACTGTTGAACTAGCTGTCCTTAATATTAAGATCTACAAACATGACATGATAGCGCCTTTTAAAAATTAACTAGCAGTATTTTAACTAAGCGTATAATTCAAAAACGCCTTTACAAGATATCATGGCAGTAGTTTTAGTTAGGGTTTTGCTCTTTTGTTGTGTTGCTAAAAGTACTCTCAAAACGACGGTGTTGTAATCCAATTAATGAATGAATGATGATGTATATTCATTGTGCAGAATATGATATTAGTAATAAGTTGGTCCCCTAATCGATTGCACTCTTAGTCATAGTATTTGGTCAATATATGGCAAGAACTTCAACTCTAGGCGTAAAGCAGAGAGTTGCAAATGCAATAGAGCGTATTAAATTCAGTGACATTTAGTGTTAGTCAAGACGGGTATCCATTAAGAACAAAGTTGGCACTCTTTTTTTTTGGTGGGTGGGAAATCATCAAATAACTTCTCCCGCTCTGGGCAGAGCGGTAGGGAGTGTCAGACTTCTACTGACTAAAAACCACCCATGTTCCTTCTGAGCCCGCCGCCGGCCGCCGCGCTCTTTCGAACAACCCGCAGCCCTGACGGCAAAGTGAGCACCCTAACTGAAGAAACATCCGCTCGGGTCATCCAACATCAAACCTACCTGTCATACTTATTTACAAAAAAGATTAAAAGGACGTTTAAACGCATTACGGCTACCGATTCAAAGATTAAGCTATTGTTGTGGCTAATATTGTTAGTTTAAGCTCCAAGGATTATTTGCCATTGATACTCGTTTTTGTGAGCCCCATAACATGCCTGTCAGAGATACACATCTTTTGAACTGGGTGACACTTGACAAGTTTGGTCAAATGTTTCTTTTTTTAGTTTTTGTTTTGTGTCGATTACTTATCTGAAGTCTCAGGTTTGAATTGAGCAGATTATTAAATGTGTATGTTTTATATATTAGGGTCTCTCTGAGAACCACAGGAATTCTCTTGGTTCTGTTAGCCGCAAGAGCGTATACTCAGTTTAGAGTCCGGTTCGATCCCCAGGAAAAGACATAATACTTGACAAAAATTGAATTACGATTTGATTAGTACCAGGTCAAAGGCTAGTAATGTGCACAGTCGATGTATGTATTTTATATGTATTTTCTTTAATGCTGTGGGACTTTTTTCTATTTTTAATACATAACAAGCAAAATGTCTGGTTTCTTGTTTATTACACCCCTGCCTACCACACCTACACCGCCTACCATTTAAACACCGCCTTAGATTCATAGATATGTCTTTGCACTTGAGTGTATCTAAACGTGGCCTTGTGCCACAAACGATGGAACATTTAATATCGTATCCTGCCTGCCCCTTTGCTTGCAAACCACAGGAGCTAATGGATCGTACCAAAAGTGAAACAACTACCAATTTGGAAGCTGTTTACGCTTATGAGGAAAAATCCTCCTAAACCATATTTCACGGTAAAACGTGCACGATAACAATTAGATAAAACAAGGACTTACGTAGACGCCGGCGGCAAGATATAGACAAAAACATAACCGTATCTATTGTAAAAATCACAAGAAATATCATCAATGCTACCATGATACGCAACGCTGATAGCTTTAATTGAAAATGTTGTATAGGAATAGCGATTCCGTACATTCTGTTTTGTTTTTCGGATGTACAGAATGTAAAGCTCCATAAGTTTTCTACTCTAAATTTTCAATAAATAAATAACACTGTTATGAGGCGATGACCTCACACGTGTCATAGACGTAAAATTAAATTTAATAACGTTCCCGTGAAAAGGAAGCAGTCCGTGTGTTACCTTGGGTTTGTCTTAGAGAGGAATTTTTCATTCATTGAACACATAAAAACCGTCGGTGAAAAAGCTAAAAAGAACTTTTATGCCTTAACGAGAATATCTAAATCTACGTGGGGTTTATCATTTTTAACTCTAAAGACGATCTATGGGGCTACTTACTTGGGGTGTATGTGCTATGGGGCACCAGTTTGGGCCGATAGGGCCACCATAGGAGCGGCACGACGTAAATTACTTCAAAGCCAGCGGTTGGCCTTGATTTTCTTGTGTAAAGCGTATAGGACGGTTAGTACTGAAGCCTTACCGGTACTGGCAGGGGTACTTCCAGTCGATCTTGAAGTGCAGCGCCGTGCTTCAATGTACTACTGCGCACGAGAGACCGCGGACGCAGACTTTTTATTGCATCGTGACCGTGCTAAAGTAGCTAGATTACTTAAACCACAGGCTGACGTCTGGGAGGAACTTTTGTCTGAATGGCAATGTAGGTGGGATAATTCCATCAAAGGCCGACACCTCCACCAGTTCTTTCCATCCGTTCGTGAGCGGCTGGCCAGGACATGGCTGGAGGTGGATCACTGTGTTGCCCAATTTCTCACAGGTCATGGTAACTTTAAGAGTAAATTATTTTCCTTCAAGCTTGTTGCCTCGCCTTTCTGTCAATGTTCTACATCTGACTGCCAATATGAACAATCTGCACATCACATCTTATGGGAGTGTAGTCTTTGGGAGAATGAACGTAATATTATGTTAAATAGTGTACAGGTTACTTCCGGAGTTATTTATTACACGGTAGAAACTAGAACAAATTTCCGTGCGTTCAAGCATTTTTGTCATACCTATTATTGGAATCAAATATAACAGCTCACAACTTAGGACCCAGTAATATTAATGACAATAATATCCGTGGTGCTATAGGCAACTGGGCTTACCTATCCCAGTTGTATACGTCCCTGTGTGCCTATTGGCCTTGTTCAGTTCTGTCTCCTGCTGATATGGAGGGAAGTGAAAATTATGTTTTTTCCTACTCCTCCGCTATTCTTTTCTGATTAATTTCGTTGCGGGATCCAAGACAGTTAAATCGTTTCTCTGGGACTTCGTCGGGCTTCATTGTCTCGGCGCTTTTCTTGTGGTCGCCACTGTTGATTCTGGCTTACAGGAGTTACAGTGGTTTGGGAATAGTGTGGCGGGCTTGTCCCAAAAATAAAGACGTAAACTTCTTATTTTATTGTATTAGTCAGTTGTTTGTTGCAGTACCTAATGCTATCCATGAGCTCTGTTCCTGTGCCTCCTCGAATTAGTGCTTGCGTGCAAAGGTAAACTTTTTGCTGTCTTTCGAAAATCTTTTAATTCCTTACTGGGTACAATTTTTTCTCGCCACATTTCAATCCGAAACTGAATCTTTTTAGTTTGATATCACATAGGCGCTTTTCACTTTCTATTAATATTTGAAATCCTAGGAGGATTTTAACTAGCTTACGCATACTCAGTGCAGCTCTACCTACCCTACTCTTAGGCTGCGGTTCCACTGAAGCGGAGCGGAGCAGAACACATGGCTTGAAATCCACATCTCTTTTAATCACCTATACCTCTTTTCACAGCTCAGCCCCGCTTCGCACCGTTCTACTCCGCCTCAGTGGAACCGCAGCCCTATTCTATCTACCCAGCAATTTAGTCTACTGTGAAGGCATGCAAACGGGATATCAGGTGTCTTCTAGTATCTCTCCCCGTGCCAATTACCAAGGAATTCTAAAACAAAAGCAGCGTAAAATTGATTAATTGCTAATACATTATGATAGCAGTGGCAGTCGGTATCGCTGATAAACAGCTTACAACGACCGAGTTATATGCGACGCGATAACTGCAATGATTTTTGATATCCGTGTCATGGTTACGCAAGAAATGACTGGATTTACACTTTTTGGGGACAACTTCGACACGACACCTTCACCCCAGTCAGTATGCCGAAACTACAGAACGCCTTGGCAAAAGGATGCCTCCATCATACACCCGATAAAAATATTGTATTTGCGTCCAATCAACATGTTGCTTTTAAAATTTTATAAGATGCAATATTGAGTCCTTCAGGCTTGAGGCACCGGAGACCTTCGTAAAAGGTGTAACACCACCGATGGATGACAGCATGAAGGTATCCATAAGTTAAACACACTCAACTGATTTATTATCATTTCAAATAGACTATTCGTTTACGAAACTGCTATTGACAGGCGCTGCTTAGTAGATTAGTCTCCTGTCTCCGCACAATATATCACTTTTATAAAACCTAAATTACGTGATCTACCTACAACTTATTACTTAAAGAATATTGAGGTAACAATGACGTCATTATCTTGTAATACCCTTTTGTATTACCCAATAATTACGTCATTAACTCTAAAAGAAGTATGCCAACACGAAAACAACAAAACATAAGTAGTTAAACTTTTTACAATATTTTATTGACGAATTCTTTATTCAAATGTCTCAATTCCCCAAAGTGCGTCTTATTCCTCGAAGTTCCCACATCCACCATCCACTACAACCGAGTGTAGACAAAAGATGTGTCCTGTATATAACAACAGCGTTGTTTCATGGTGTAGCGAAGAGTACGGACTTGGTGGAGACGTCCCGGTGAGCTGTCACAACAACACGAGCTGTCGCGCGTCAGCGGATGTGTATACTGATGCTCAAAGTTCTAACTGCGATAAGAATCTGATAACTCTGTAGAAGGTAAGGCATGAAACTAAATGACAACCACCAGATTAAAGGAAGCCAATATGGATGAAATAACTAATAAACTGGAGCAAAGGTCACTTTGATAACTTTTAATCGTTCTACGGCGTAGCTTGGGGGCTTTTTCTATTATTCGTTCTCTATTATCATTCAACGCCGTCTTTTACAATCTTTCTGCAAATAAATTCAGCAGTCCTTCACCGTTTTGAGAAAACCGTTTCGTGAGGAAACCGGCATGTCTTAGAACCAAAAAATTCGAAGACATGTGACATCTGCCAACCCGCACTGGGCGCACGTGGTAGATTATAGCCCATCCCTCTCCTAGAGAGGAGGCCTGACTCCCTGGAGTGGGGATATTGTAGGCTGATGATGATGACATTCAGCATTCTAACGGTATAGTACTTTTTGACAACCTGTTACCTGATGAATCTGTCCTTCTCTGGTTCCGGATCCTCTGACTCTAGACGAGATTCTACCGATGATATTTGTTTTTTATTATTTTTAACCCTATCAAGTACGCTCGGGTAGAGCGTTTTTTATTTCCTTTAAACTGTTTTGTGTTTTATAATGACTTACCTACTTACAAGCATCATGATTGTGTCATAAGAAGTCAAGTCCCGGCTAACCCAATAACTATGTACCTACATAATTGTTCTTAGACATACTCACATACATTAACTCACGCCCTTTTACCATGAGGGTAAGCAGAAACCACAGAACGCCACCTTCTACGATCCTTACATACTCCTTTCACCTCGTCCACATTCATACATCAGGTCATATACATATCGGTTACGAATACTACGCCCCTGTACTTTCTGAAGAACGGCACCAATAAGATCAGTGCATGTCTCATTAAATTAACTCATTTGCCACTAGTGAACTTTGAGGACCTCTGTACCAACCGTCAATCGTTCAATGATTCGGAACGGCATCTCATTTTTTTCGGACTCGGGTCGGTGTCACGGCACAGGTAGAAACCCAGACGTACACGATTAAATATTGACATCAACCTGTAGATCCCACTCATTTTGGCAGGGCCTAAAGTAGGTACTCTGGTTATGAGCAACAGCATACAAAGTCCTGCTGTTTTGTGTGCCTTAAACACTGAATGTAGTCTTTTATTTAGAGAGGTAGTGAGTGCCTGTTTCACTCAAAATAATTAAATGTCTTTATTTCCCAAAATGGTAGCACAAAGGTGTAAGGACACCGATATTGGACGAGTTTGTAATGAATACAAATACTGGTACGTCCTACTTGCCAAATATAGATAGGTAGGTATATAATTTAAGTCAAGACTCTGGGCCAGTAGTTGTTTGATGTTACGATGTTCCTGTTGGAAAAAACCGAAAAACATGAGCTCGATCCAGGTAGGTATAGAGTCTAATGCATAATAGCACTACGATTTAGTAGTGAATAACCCAAACAACTTTCAGCCATTCCTAATAGGAGCATTCTGATCTAAGGATAGTTCGTACAGCAATAACTTACCAGAGTTTTTATTTTACTACAATTCAAACACACACTTGAATACTACTTAAGTTTCGCAACTAAGGCTTGATAGCAAGGTGTTGCGATTAACAGATAACGCGTTCTAGTCGACGTGCAAGGAAATTGCAGTCAACGTCGCGTCGCACGCACACAGTCGCTCGCTTGCACAAGGACTACACGCTTGCACAAGTACCTACGTACGTGTGCACACGTCCTACATGGAGAACTGTGTTTGTGGGGCTTGCAATTAGGGCATTTGACGTTGGTAAATTGTGGCGCAGCGGTGGCCCACTGGTGGCGGCCCCGACTTACGTACAGTAAGTTGTGGGTTAGAACCCAGGCAGGCTGCATCTGCGGGATGTTGTGGGGCTGCGGGATGTCGATACCGCGGCCTTGACATATAGGGCTAAGAAGGAACATGGGTGGTTTTTAGTCCGTAGAAGTCTGACACCCCCTTTCGCTCTACCCAAGAGCGGGAGGGGTTATTTGATGATTACCCACCCCACAAAAAAAAGGCAGGCGTATAACTTTGTGTAATTTGTTTCATCACCAATACTCTCAAAACGGTGAAGGAAAACATTGTGCGGAAACCGGCATGTCTTAGAAACAAACATTTTGAAGACGTGACATCTACCAACTCGCACTGGGCCCGCGTGGTGGATTATACCTACCCCGTCCCTCAAGAGAGGAGGCCTAACATGGAAACATTATAGGCTGATGATGATGAACGTTGCTAAATACGCAGGATCTTTGAGCAATGACACTGTGGAGGTAATTTCGGATTATTATTTTCTTGCGTTGGATGAGTACAATGATCTGTGACTGATTGCTTGGCCAGAAGCTACCCGAGCCCAGTGTAGCCAAGCAAAGCGTCTCGAGACAGAGGCTGTAGAGAAAACTACTTTAAAAAAAACTTTGAGCTGTTCATGAGTCATCGCGAAACGATTTGCGCTGAAAAACAGTATACACACAATAGCAACGAGTGGTAAATGAGTCGCGTAAACGGGGTGCGTAACATGAGTTTAAAATGTTACTTACAGAGAGATCATAATTTGAAGCCATAGAAAATCATTAAGTAATCGGCTGGTACTAATAATGAACAAAGAATTTTGATTTGTATACCACGGACATTTTGCAAATATATGCTCTAATGCCCGGGATACATGAGGCCAGTTTTTGTAGTCAGGATAGCAAACTAGTACGTCTGGCTTCGTATAGACAAAACTAGCTTCATTTCTAGCTTGTTGCAGGCCAGGGCAGTAAGACAGGACACTTAAGTAGAGGACTAGCTTCCTGTCCTCGCTTGAAAAATTGGCTTCGTGTATCCCGGGCATTTTAAAGACATAACAATAAAACAAAGGATTAAAAATCAAGGCTACAGTCAATAACGTCGGTGGCCACTAACGGACCTTACGTTGATAAGTGATAGGAAACACAAGATAAGCGGTTTTGCTTACTCAAGCTCACGTATGCACTAATCTTTCTTTATCCTTCAAACTTATATCAGGAACGATAAGAACGAAGTCAAAAACAATTAAACAAAGGTACGAAAGGTGGATAGAAATAAAACCTTTTGCAGTGAACAAAACAAACATTTTATGACCACCTACTGAGAGGCGCGTGTGCCATACAAAACCATCACTTTAAACACACACTACTAATACACTTGCCATAATAGTCTAACACTCATAATTCTCCTTTCATAAGGTTTAAAATAAACCAGCGTTCACTTTCGTAACAGCAAGTGAATTGCGGTATTTCACCTGTCTGTAATTTGTACAGGAGTTTGACTAATTCATAGAGGAATTCGCTTTTCCTTTGGGAATTGAGTTATTTATTCGTATTCCGTGTATCACTTGTGTCCCTGTGGAGATGCCTGTGGTTTTGATTCTACTTTGTCAAGATAAATAAATGAATTTTATGGAGGTAGGTTTTGAGGGATCAAACCACTATAGCTTAAACTTTTAAACAAGGATTTTTCTCGTTATGACAACAATTCAAGATCAATACTGGAAAATCTTTAATAAGGTCATCATTTCACATTTCTTTGAAAGCAAAACTCGGAAAAAAAGATTTGACACTACTCAAAGTTCCAAAGCAGGTTTTTAAAAAAAAAAATGATATTATCCGTTATTATAACAAGTTATTGAAGAGTAAGAAATATTTAGAAGAATAATTTTCTGACACATTAAAAATAATAGCTGGAGTCCTGTAGACAAAATAATTAAAATTCTGAAGTGTTAAGCTACTTCATTTGCTGACCGTAATATAACAGATCTCAGTTCCACATGCAGTTTCGCCACTACACCTCGTTCTACACCTTACAAACATCCCAGGTGAACTTGACGAACCTTGAATTATAGACGAATATTAATGATTGAACACAAAAAGTTAATTTGATACAGACGCGTGTCGCGGTTCACCACAATACTTGTAACGTGCTCACAAAAACTTGTTACCCGCATTAGTATAGAGTTACACACTGTTGTACTGTGAAATCATATTGTTAAAAATATTGTAGGATGATTTGGGTCAAAAGAAAATAATTAAAGCAACACAAATTGACCTGGAAAGCTTTTACTAGACTCTGGACCCAGTTTGGCTGAAGCAAGTAATTTGGGAGATTCATAGTCAACGATGCTCTGAGTGAAATCGTCATCGTGAAGTTCGCCAAACAATGGAACTTTTAATATCGTGTCCCGTCCTGTTATTTACACAATCCAGGAGCTGATGAACGCTAATGAAAGTGACAAACTCGTAGCCAAATTTTGAGACGATTCAATTTAGATTGCCATCGATACACTAATAAGAAAGCAACAATTATCAAGTAGGTACTAAGCAGAGCAGGATAGGATGAATAATTATGTCTACGGAAATTATATTAATGATTTATTAAAATGAAGACACTACAAACTTCCTATCATTTTCTTCGCTAAACCTCACCTCAAAACATTTCTGTACAGTTCCGTCCACAAACAGGCGTCTCTAAAGATGTAAGATAAATATTAGACGTTGGAGACAAAAGCAACACTAACGAATATACGCTCGATCCGGTTCCTACGATTAGAGTACTGATACAATCTTATATCTCAAGTGAAATCAGTTACAATCTGTTATTAAATCTGGAGCTAAGTGTAAACGTGTGTGACAATCATTCAATGCCTATTTTCTTGGTTTTAAGACAAGTTCCAACTACCCAGATTCGGTTTCGAAGTTAGATTTCAACATTATTTTCATCAGCATAAAGTAGTCGAATTTGGGTCATGGGTGTTTGGATCGCACGCCCGTAACAATAAAAAACTATTTTTTCTGCTGCTACCGAGCTGCTACCGAGCGAAGATCACCGATCACGTCCTACGTAAAAAATAGAAATTTGACAGAACTTGCCTTATAGTATTATAGACGTATTGCGGGATATGAACGTATTCTATCACCTTCCTAATAACTGGGAAACCAAATTAATTTAGCAAGGATAGCTGAGATTAGGCAAAAGAATGATGATTAGGCGGAAGTAAAGGTGGGCTGACCATAATATCTTGTCATCATAACCAGCTAATGACAGTAAAAGCAACACAGAAACGTAAATGATTGAAACCAATAGTGATAATAAAACTGTAAAACGGGAGACCTAAGCAGCTAAAATTAGGAGGGTTCATGTGATTCCTTACCGGTTCGTTTTTATAGGAATTAAATCGACTAATTCTAAGCCGTCTTCTGACATTTCAAGAATGCGAACGAATCCTCATTCTGAAGATTCAATAGTATTAATTCAAGTGTTGCCATGTTCCATATCATAATTCTTTAACTTTTCTGTGACACAAATAGAGAGTCAAATTCAAAGTCAAAATTCGAAATTCATGAGCCTTTACGATGGATTCGTTTGACACTTTTTAAAGTTACGATAATCTGATGTAAAGTCTTGTTCCTTCATTTTTTACCTCCAGACCGGAAAGTATCATCTTATTTGTTTATCTCTCGAGCTTGTCGACAGCCCATCGCCACGTAATTAGAAAGACAAGGTAGCTTTTTTTCATCATACATAATTGACAGGAAAGATTTTCAAAATCAAAGGAAAAACAACCTTCTCTCAAACATTTAGGGGCTCTTGTCGTGTGGTAATATTGTTGGGCAGTGGTTGACAGTGTAGCCTTTTTGTAGAAATATTGTTTTTCGTCGACACTGCCATTTTTATTGAGTCTGTTTCGGTTATGTTTTGTTTTTTAAGTTGATGTTACTCGGAACGACTAATGGATTTGTCTGGATTAAAAATTTAAAAAATATTATGATCTTTATCACTTCTATTAGAGTTCATAGGTGAAACTGCGTCAAATCTAGTACTACTGTTCTAGCGATTCCTTTAAAAGTAGTTGTAGTCTCTTGATAGAAGAAGGCTACAATAATGTATAACAAATTTAATACATCTGTAACAGACTGTACTCTATGCATAATTTTTTAATTTATAAAATAATTGTTTGTTATTTGAACAACAAAATCGATTATTTTCACACGTATCTGTGATTACGTCGTGGCTTGCACGTCATTCTACATCGTTTGAGCATTATTCTAGCCTATCTGGGAAAAACCCACAATTCATTGATTCATATTACCTAATCTCAAATCAAAATCAACAAAAAAATCAGTAAAACTAATACATTGAAAACGCTTCTTCGGTACTGAAAGCCAACTTCTTACAAAACTCGTCGACGTTCAAAGTCTGAATTCCACTACAGTGCTGAAGATCGCTAATGAAAAAATTACGTGGTTGTATACCTACAAAAAAAAAACGATAAAACAAACATCTACTCGAAAAGAAAATCTCAATGTCATCAAGATTAAAAAAGCCGTACCTACTGCCTAAAAGCGACCGTGGTCACCTGCAAAAACATTATTGTACGCCAGGGCAGAAGTCATTAGGTATTAACACACAGTATCACCATTAGGAGCAAATGGCAGAAATTGGTTCAAACAGACTTATGCAAAGTGTTTGCACGTATTTAAGCACGTCACGTAATAGGTCCTTAGGTGGCTTCCTTCACTTCCTTGTGAGTGACAAATTCGGGACAGTGAATTGAAAAAATGAGATTGTCCCTAATGCATGTAGAACAACAAAACAAAAGGGTTAGTTAACAACCCTAACACCAACATTTGATTTGAAATGAACATTAACTCCTGAAAGTCAAAATTAGTTTTAGGGTAAATCTAAACAAATTAAAATTTGAACTTATTGCCATCGATTCGCTAAGAAGAAAAACAGAGGCGATCGCCAAAAAGCGCTGAGGCAATAAAGCACGAAATTAGTCAGTATAGCATAACTCTAGACTACTTTAAGAAGTAGTAAGACTTGTCCTCTATTCTTTATGGCTAAAAATAAAAAAATAAAGCACTAGTTAGTTTACTGCCGTCTTTATAATACGGTGTCACGGTGTGCTACCAAATCCGTCAGCTATCTTATCAAACGGGTTGTCCAGTAGCTAATTCTCCTAATCCTATAATACGGTCGGACAGATAGATCGCTGTTTATTGGTTTTCGCACGTGACGCCCTTGGTAAATATACGAGTTGTTTATTTGTAACTGTCTTTTCATCGTTATTAGGGAAATATCCGTTATTGTATTCCTTTGTTTTATGTTCAGACAGTTGGGTAATTAGAATATACTAAGTGTCTAGTACAAATGTTAATGGTCTTCATTATTATATTAGTTGTCTAATTCTTATAGATTGCTTATAGATTTTTTCTTGTTTTTGTGCTACTTTTGTCACGTTTTATACAGATTTAGTGATCAGATGATTCTACTTTCAGTTTGAAATGCTGCTGCATGTTGGTAAATAAAAATGGTCTATTATTGGAAAATATCTTAAAACAGTTGCCTTTCTTAAATATATTTTCATCTTTCAAAAAAACCAAAACACCTACCAAAGATAACGCTTTGCCCAAAATCCACGGAGGCCACGAAATCTAAAATAATTGCCAGCTACCGAGTTTGTTCATAGATAAACATGATATATTATGTGAACACAAGCTCATATCTATACAACAATATCTCTACACCCGAAAACGATATCACCAACCTTATGAATCTGACTGAAGAGTTAATATTGTAAGTGTTGTAGCAGCAAATGAAAGTTGGTTAATGGGAACAAGCGATAGAAATGTGGACATGCGACAGTAATTATTACGACACGGTATAGTAATTGCAAGTCTTTTGATATTTGACTGTCAATTATATTAGATTCTAGCTATCATCAATTTCGAACCTGTTGAGAGTGGAGATAGAAGGCAGGAGACAGGTACAGCTAAATGTTAGGAGGTTAAGAATGTGGGTGAGGGAGTTAATGTAGCGCATTTAATGTTTATATGTGAAGATGAAGAGGAAACTGAAATGGACGAATAGACAGATAGAAAAAAGCATAGATAGCATGTTGTGGTTGTGTTACTTATTATCAATGGAAATATTTCGTTTACCTGCACTCACAACGACCTTAATAACGCTTCTGCCGTTCCAATAAAAGTGGCCATCTACCACGGTATGACATCTACCACGGTATGACATGTACAGCATGTATTATGGAAGTAACATCGATACGATGAGAAAAATAATTGAAAAGTAAATCAATAATTTTCAATCTGTGCGTGATAAATGCCACTTGAATGCATGAATGGCGCCTTTACATTCAGCTGCTATTGCAACAGAACTTATTCTTAAATTATTAGGTATTGATAATCACTTAGCGTGTTACCCAGCAACTGGATGGTACCTATTTATCTGCATCAGGCTTCACGCATTCCAGTTTATTTTGACACTTTTGCCAGTCATAGTATTCTGTGATTGGAAACGGCAAATCAAATCTATTTCTGTCGTAAAAATGAAACTTGTGTGCATTTAAAGGTACAGTTTTAATTTACCAAACGCCACTGATATGATAAGCTCTGTTTTGACACTGATAACATAAAATTTTCAACTTATGAAATATCAAATGCTATCACCATATCGGCTGCTGACGTCATCAATATTTATTTTTGTTATTAACTTGATATTTTTACTGTTAGTACACTTGACACGTTCGTACTAATTTATAATGTTGATAGAAATAAAATTCTTGATAAAGGTAAGTGTATCTTTGTCGTGATTTTAAAATCTAAAGTGATGTATTGATATTTTATGAACGTTGTTAAGGTACCTTTACGGTTTAAGGTAAACAGTGTATTTTAATATCTACAGCAAGATAGTAATATAATGATTAAATCTACTATCTTGAACCTACGTCAATGTAATCTGTAAATGATTGCTACCATCTTTTATATTCATGTTATCTTTTAAATACTTACGTGCATAAAGATACTTACCTAATTACGTACCAACTAAGTTACAACCTGTGAGCTTGTCGCCATGACAATTTTCAAAAACTTTTCCATATGGTGTTACCACTTGGAATAAAGCGGGTAAATCTGTGTAGTTTCTAGACAGTTGAGGGTAGCCAGGAGGGGCTGTGGGTTGTTCGAAAGCGATACTGCGGCCTCGGACACAAAGAGCTAAGAAGAAACATGGGTGGTTTTTAGTCAGTAGAAGTTTGATACTCTCTACTGCTCCGCCCAGAGCGGGAGGGGTCATTTCATGGTTTAACACTACAAAAAAAAGACAGGGTAGCCAGGAGAGGAGACAAAGCTTAAACATGGCCGCCGCCTGAACAAATTCAAAAGTTCATAAAGGCCCTACGACACATAGTAGCATCATAGAGCAACTCCAAGAAACAATGTTTTTTTAAAGAATCATAAACGCAATTTGACGGCACGGTTGGCGGAGTGGCTCAAGCAATAGACTGCTGCGCTGCGTGTCGCGGGTTCGATTCCCGCACGGAACAAATATTTGTATGACCTGCAGATAGTTGTTCCGGGTCTGGGTATTTGTGTATGTGAGTTTAAATGTTTGTGAACGCACCCACGATACAGGAGAAATTCCTAGTGTGGGGCAACGTTATTTTAAAGAAAAAAAAAATTAATGAATTAAGGAGAAATCCTTTTAACAGAAAAGAGGACCAAGTCTAAATTGACTACCAACATTGAAGTTAGAAGATTACTATATAACCTGATAATGATAAGAATCAGGTAGCTACGTGTTATAAAATCACAATAATTATCAGCATGTTTGTTGGTTATCGAATTCTTTGATTTGATAGTGATAGATATATCAGCGTAAGTAGGTATAAGTAAGCTGGTGTTTGCAAGGACAGGAAAAAAACAATTAAAATATAATTAGAACGACCTGAATTAGATTTATGATGTAAACAGCAATGGAAATTAAAACTATAGTTTTGTTTTGATGTTAAGACTATTAGAGCTGACTTTTTAGGGTTCCGTAGCCAAATGGCAAAAAACGGAACCCTTATAAATTCGTCATGTCTGTCTGTCTGTGTGTCTGTCCGTCTGTCCGTCCGTATGTCACAGCCATTTTATTCCGAGACTATAAGGATTACACAGTTGAAATTTGGCAGGTAGATGTATTTTGTAAACCACTTTTTGATTTTTACATAAAAATAAAAAAATATAAGATTAAGAGGGGGCTCTCCATACATGGAATTGAAACTAATAAAACTTTTTTTCATCAAACCTCCACATGAGGGCAAAGGGTCTTCAAAAATGACATTGAGGTTCCTAAAATAATTTTTTCTCAAAGTCAATCGTTTCAAAGATAGACACATCCAAAGTGGTAAAATGTGTGCCCCCCCCCCCTCTAACTTTTAAAGTAAGAGAGTGACAATTCTAAAAAAAATATGTAATGTAGATCTCAACAAAAACTACCAACCAAAATTGGTTTGAACGAGATCTAGTAAGTATTTTTTTTTAATACGTCATACATCGTAAATCGCAATAACTTAATTTAAAAAATACGCTGTTATTGAAATATCGTCAAAGTTACAACGAACTACAATAACTTTTATATTATGTTACTTGCTGCTACGGAACCCTTCATGGGCGAGTCTGACTCGCACTTGGCCGGTTTTTAATTGGGTTGAAGATCAGATAGGCAGCTACTCCATGTAAAATACTGGTATTTCGCTGCATCTGTGTAGACTGAAAGTTGACCCCAACATCGTTGTGAAAGGCTAGACAGATGATGATGACTCTTTTGGAGCCGAGAAGTATGGCTATAGAGATGGGATGTCTTCTGCAAGACATTTTCGATATAAACACACATTAAATACTGTTCGTTGGTGGGTAAGTACATCACTTGAACTTGCTATATATTTTACCTTGACATAGAAAATATTTAGGTAAGTTACTTAAAATTTATTTACATAGAAGTTATATAAATATTATAAATATTACGATAATTGACAGCAAGTTAACATAACCGTGTTAATTAATATCACGTAATCAGATCCACCTTAATACATTGGTCACAATTAATATATTTATTAGGTTGGCGACACACCGTCAAATGCAAACTACATATCTTGTACCTAGTGAACTAAGAACTAAACTCAAAAGCTGCCTAGCCTTTTACAAACCGTTTTGGGGTCGAATTCCGGCCTTACCTTAAGCAGCTGAATACCTGTATTTTACATAAAATGATCTGAGCATTAGTGGCCCAGTGGTGGCGGACACGACTACCGAACAGTTCATTGTGGGTTCGAACCCAGGCAGGCGCATTACTTTGTATAATTTATTTCATCACCATTGCACTCAAAGACGTTGAATAAAACATTGTGAGGAAACCGGCATGTCCTAGAACCAAAAATTCGAAGACTTGTGACATTTACCAATACGCACTGGGCCCGCGTAGTAGATTATAGGCCATTCCCTCTCAAAGAGTGGAGGCCTGTGTCCCAGCAGTGGGAACATTAATAGGCTGTTGATGATGATGATGATGTTCTGAGCATGAACTGACCACCATTGGTAAGATTGCATGGTTGTTAGACTTTCAGGCTTCTACCAATGGGCTGTCAAAAATCTACAAATGACAGTCGGACTACCAATGTAACAGTTATAATTTATTATACTGCATTCAATGTTGAGTCATGCATTTTCTAATCCATTTTTAGTGGATTCCTAGCTTATCTGTGTTCCAGATTATTAAAAATCCTTTATGATACGGCTTTGCGCATAATTGCTGGCGATTAAAATAAAGAGTATTTACTTACCCGGATTCGCATAGTTTAGTTCTTGGTTTTTTTTTAAATTTTGTTGTGTGCACTTTTGGCATGTGCCAAATAAATAACTTTTATTTTATTATAAAATAAATAATTCAAATAATACCACAAACATCAATTTTGTGGTGTCATTGTGGCAATGTACCAACAAACCCAACCATACCTACTCTGCGTCACGACAACCGCCATCAAGCCGTATCGACTACATCTTATAAAGTGTCAATTACTGCTCTCGTATAACCGGCCTAATGCTAAACCACTGTCAAATCAATTAGCCGCTAATTAATCACGCGCAATTCCGTCACGCCGCGCTCTGACAGCAGCTGTCAGTGTGACAGTTCAGGTTTTGACAGCTGTCACATTGACATCTCAAGGCCTAGTGGCGGTTCAAGGGTGAAATTGTTCCCGTCGGGGCCGCGGGTTGTACACCAGTTATCGCGTCCTCGACATAGAGGGCGAAGAAGACACATGGGTGGTTTTTAGTCAGTAGAAATCTGACACTCACTTTCGCTCTGCCCAAGAGCGGGAGGAGTTATTTGATGATTTTACACCCGCCAAAAAAAAGGGTGAAATTGTTGGTAATGGAATTTATTGCACTTCCTTGTTTTGATTAAGATCCGTTTGTAGAAAAAAATCTCCTTGTTTCTGAAACTGTTATGACACGTATGCCAAGTTGATCCAGTGCAGGGCAACAACCTCCTTTCCCTTTTGCTGCTTTAATTACCCGACTGCGGCGAAAGGAGCCCAAAAGGAGGGTTATGTGTTTGGCGTGTGTGGATGTATGTGTGTATGTATGTCCGTTTCTTTGTTCCCTCATAACTCTAAATATTTTTACGCGACCAACGAAAGAACAGACACAAAAAAACTCAAAAGTTGGAAATAAAAAAAGTAGTTTAAAAACTAAAAAACCCGACTGAAAAAACTGAAAAGTAAAAAACAAGCACATTTTTTTTTTAAATGTTGCCCCACACTAGGAATTTCTCCTGTATCGTGGGTGCGTTCACAAACATTAATTTAAACTCACATACACAAATACCCAGACCCGGAACAACTATAAAACAAACTCAAACTCAAACTTGGAAGCAGGCGGGGTTCATTTGAATATTAAATTATGAAATGAAAATAGAATGGACCCCATGGAATGAAAAATATTCGCAGATGATTTAACTTTTGTGTTTGTTTACCTATATGATTTGTGACTTTGAATTTATTTTAACCATTTATGTGTCATATATTTTTGTAATCTCCTTTTAAAACCCTTCATTTTGATACCCTACTCGATGGTCATGGAATTTTTTTATTTTTTGAATTACGCTATACATATATTGCCCCCAAAATCCGCTAATTTCTTTTGTTTTTTAATTTAGCTATTTTTAGCTATAATTTGAACAGCATTATTTGCACTACAAGCAATGATATATTAAAACTATAGATACGTTGTCCGTCCTCAAAAAAGGCAACATGAAATGAAGCCAATTAGCCACATCGCACTTAGTTACGCACCAACCTCTCCCGCCGCGACGCTACGTTTGTTCTTAATTTAAATCGTGTGTGTAAGCCCCAGCCTCCCCTAGGTTGGGACACTTCTATACTAGTGTTTTTTTTTTGTTAAAAGAATTTGTCATATTGTTTGAATATAATATGTACTTGTTGTGCTTCACTTTGTTTTTGTTTGACTGACTGACTTTTTGACAATTCAAAAGTGCCTATATTTGATCTATTTAATTTTTTTTTAATTTATAAATAAACGTTTCTGATTTCTGTGTTATGAATATTCATGATCGTTTTCCTTTTTATTTTAGATTGCCTAGAGATGGGCTAATAAAAGAAAAGTGGCTTAACATAATAAGGGTTGAAAGACGTGAAAACGATTTATTACTTATTTATTTTTTTATGACTAATTACTATTTTTTATTTAATACAATATTTTAAAGATTAATATTTTTATTACTTTATTCTAGAAGTAGGTCATACGATAAATCAACTATTTTATTAACTCAAGAAAATCGAATGTCCTTTTTTCCCCATATGCCTCTGATAGCTACGTCACTCACGCGCTCGACCAATGAGCAAGTAATTAGACTATTACTTATCCTGTGACGTAACTGAAGATGTATATTTATCTCTCTCTAGCAACAGGCATCCCGCTGCACGGTGTCATATTTTCTTTCCCTTTCTTTTCCTTTTTTATTTTTTTTCCCTTTTTCTTTACGCGTATAAGTAGTTATCTAATATTTTCGCCGTTTTTAAGCCCCGCGATGTTAGTACGTGACGTGTCTATACTACTAACACGTCATTGACTACAAGAGTGAAATTTATCTGAAAATTCAATGTCACATCAAAGCACTATCGGGTATGAAGCAATATAAAACTACCTTCCCACGGTCATGAGTTAATTTTATGGTGTCATTAAGATTTACTTACATGATGCCGACGTGGTATCTGATAAGAGATAGTGTAGAACAATATTTGTATATTGATCGCTAGGAAACAATCATCCTTTGTATTGGCGGTAAGATAATGGGCCAGAGCGTGGGCATATACGTATGTAGAAGATACTTCAATGGTAGTTGGTGTAAGATTCTATGTTATAAGTAGGAGTTGCAGTTCTTTTGCTAAACTCGGTCGATTTGGCGCAACCGTGAGGCACACATTTTTTTTTTCGTGTACCTCCAGTTTGAATCTTGCTGAGTATGTCGTAGCCTTTATTCTTGATTGTCAGTGTTAAGCAATAGATTTTTAGTTACAACCAACCCCATGTAAGTTGTAACAATTAAGCTAGGGAAACCGAAGGCACTGTTAGAGTAATCATGGCATGTAAAAGCATTCACATCCAGATTAAGATAATTTTGCTTGTAACTACATATTTTTTTTAAAGTTAGCAAGCGACGGAGTTATGCCCAAACAAACATAAAAAAAAATTTATAAACATCCGAATTGAGAACCGAGAAATTAAAGAGAGAAATTTAGAAGTCGGTTAAAATGGGCACCGACGCATTCGAAATGTTAGAAAAGGCTTGCTTCGTTTCCACCCATCTCAGAATACAAGTTCAGTTTTAAATATTCCCGATCACAAGTGTACAGCAAGTTGGTCCGGGGTCCGTAGTCCGGGACAAGATGGATGGTCCCGGTGCGGTGGAATCCCGGGGGACTATCGTACGGAAGTTACCTCACATTTTTGGTCGAAGTGGTTTTGTATCGGTGGGAAGAGTGGTGTGGTGTGTAGTGCAGTTAAAACGTACGTAATGGTAGAAGTTGTTAAAGGTTTAGGCCGTATGAGTTTATCTTGAAAACACTGTTCTTGTCGTTTTCGTATTCATGAGTGCTTTTATAAAACACTAGCTGTTGCCAGCGGCTTCACCCGCTACATCCCACGGGAATATAAAATCTGAATAAAAACTAGCCAATTTGTTAATCCAGGTTATAAACTATCAGTGTACCAAATTTCATCCAAATCCGTGTAGCAGTTTCTGCGTGAAGAAGTAACAAACATACACACTCACACACTCACAAACTTTCGCCTTTATAATATTATTAGTGTGATATTTAATATATAGTGTGATCTGATAACGCCTGTAATCCCCATGGTGTGCCTAATAGTACCTACACAGAAAAACATACAACAATGAAATGTAGCTATAACAGTCCCAGTTACAAGGCATAAATACTGCGAAAACATGTGTTGTTGCCCATTACAGAACGTAGATCTCTATAAAGAAGAACAGGCAAGAAACTCCATGCTCACAAGTACCTAGTGAAGTCGATCCGTCTATTTTGGTGGCATCTCGTCTACATGAGACGTTGTCGTCAAAAGCAAAGCTAGCAGCTAGGTATGTACAAACGGAAGTACGTCACCCGATAGCGCGGTGGCAGCTGATAACACGTCTATCCTGACTTGTTTCATCTACCTGATAGGTTTGATAGTCTTGGCTGTTGATGATATCCTAAAATGTGAGATAAATTGATCCCTAAGTAGAGTTTATTTTTCATAACGTATTTTTTGTCCCACTGCTGGGCACAGGCGTCCCCTTTCACCCTCCAAATATCTCTGTTTTGTCCATTTTCCGGGCCACGCTTGCCCCACGAACATGTTCAGCTCATCTCACCACATTCGCCACGGTTGATTCCATCAGTGGTGTCCACCTCCAGGCGTCCAGTTAATGACGATCCTTGCCCACCTATCCGGTTGTATCCGTGTGACCAGCGTGGCCATCCCAGAGCTTTGAATGATGAAAATGCAATTAATGTTTTCATCGCTTGTCCTTTTTTTTGAGGTCTTGTCCAAAAGCAAACCAATTTCAAAATTACTATGAACAATAGAATAGATAATTATAGTTTTCTGTAAGGACTTGAAACAAGTTTTCTAAACTAGTCATCATAATATTATTTCAGCCCAGAATCATCCACTGTTGGTTTACAAGTTTGAAATTCTTAAAACAAATGAAAATCTTATTGATTAATCACTTACAAAAAATGCAAAAAGTGTCCGCAGTCGGTAGGATTCGAACCTACGCTCCCAGAGGGAATCTGATTTCTAGTCAGACGCCTTAACCGCTCGGCCACGACTGCTGCATGATTGTTGCGAATAATTTCTAGTTCCATGTCAAATTGGTTATTGTGGGTCTATTTTTAGAGCTTCTTGGGGAAATGTCCGTGACGTCACTTCGAGATGAGACGAATTTCAATCGAGATTTCCATGGCGTCACTACTTACAGCAGTTACAAAGAGCGAAAACACAATTTGACCTTATTTATTTACATAAATTTCATGTACAATACATACAAGAGTGATACATAGACAGACATAATGCTGCTACGTTAGTTTCAACCTTTGGGTCAAATAGGACAGAATGGTGAAAGTACAAAAAAAACATTCAGATTTTTTTATTGGCCACGGGAACCATTTTCTAATTTAATAACTAAGCCACAGGAAAATGAGATAACCTCTTGTCTGATTAATTATTCGGTAAACATCAACTTTTGTACCGAATCTGTTGATAACTTTTGTAGCACAACATGTAAATAAATATCGATGTTTAGGATACTTGATAATCTGAACGGTGTTTAGGTCATTAATTAGATATTCAGATCTTCGATATTGAAGCCTGTCGATGTCACGACAGTAGTTTCCACGTACTATTAGTTTTTTAATTTATATTTATATAATTATTTACTATTTGATGACAATTTTAGAAAAAAAATATAGATGTTTTCATTGGGGATGAGTTACATTTCAAACATACTGAGTTAAAAAATTAGAAGCTATAAAATATATTTTCTGGTGCCAATATTTTAGAAGTTTGCTGTTTGAAGGCATGTTACAATTTTAGATTCTAAAAAATAACCATCATGCTGACTTATATTTAGAGTGGCTCAGATAGAAGATAACTATTGGCTAAGATAGTATTATTTAGAGGCTCGTTAATTATGGCTGAGGTTTACTACCACTGAAGCGTACCTAGTGCTTTTTGTGGTAGGAGAAATGAGACAAGGAAGACTTAGTTATACATTTACTTTTGCACTACACTTACAAAATAGGTTCTAGGGTCTAAGGTAAGTGTCAAACGTCAAAGTTGAATAAAATTTTATAAGTCGATGACACTTGTTATGTTAGGTTAGATATGACATTTATCAGCATTATAGGTTAGGAAGAGTGGAGTCTCCTAACACAGGCATAATTGCTTAAAAGGAGGCTCCTACCCCTAGTTGTTAAGGTTTACTATTGTTCAAACGAATAAAGCATTTTTCATTTTTTTTTTTTTTTTTTTTTTTACTACCTCAGCCACAATTAACAGAATGTATTAACATAGAAGGCAATGTAGATTTTTAGAGGCGAATAATGCTATTAGAAAGAAGCCGGTTTAATTAACACCTGTAAGTAATTAGGTTCTTCATTTGTATTCGTATTCTCTTGGTCTACCTACTTCCAGATCAATAGCTCCTCTAATTTAAATTTTCTGAGTGCAATACGTCATTCCGAAAGTTACTACGTCGAATTTCGTGTGCAACAACGAATACTGTGAGTACGAAAGCAAGCAGCGACGCATACCGTAACATACCATGAAATAAGTAAAAATATTTGATTTTGTTTTACTGTTTTGCTGCCGGTGATACGTTTGCTATGACGTTATTTCGGGGTCACGTGATTCGGTATGACGAATTTTGTCGTAACGTGCATTCGTTGTTCCGTGTTTCGAAGTCTCGTGCATTCGTGGTTATGGTATGCGTCGCTGCGTGCTTTCGTACTCACAGTATTCGTTGTTGCAAACATTCGGCGTCGTGTAATTCGACGTAGCAACTTTCGGAATGACGTATTGCACTCCCAATTTTATTTCGCCTACTACAAAAAGTTTTTCATTGTATTTTTATTCCTTCTTTATCACTGGTTTTAGTGCACTCAAAAAACCTGATAATTCGTACTTTTCTCCACTTCTTAATGACGGATTTTATCGTTTTAACTCAGCGAGAGCACATTAAAGTATCCCTTATCGAGTTCAGACAATGAAGCTCTGCTGGCACCCGATGTCTTCATAACAACATAAAAACAATGGCCTATCGCATCGAGATGCTATTAAAATACATCAGTTTATGTTAATACGATACTGACCTCTTCCTTTATCGAAATAAAGTCGACTTTCCTTTACTTTGTCTTCTCTGCTGTATTACCAAAAGGTCCCAAAACTCTTGTAAAGTTGCAAAGGAATATGGACTTTAGGATGGAAGAATTTCAGTTCGTTTTTGAAGATTTGGAGTGGTGAAAATCAAGGGTTATAATTGAATAACGATATCATAGTGTTTTGACGTGTCGTTTGATTAATAATGGAGGTGACTTGTCCACTTCGGCCCGTTTTTTTTATTATAAAATAATAATGTTGATGCAGCGAACGTGTTATGCTTTTAACATAAGCTTATAATTTTTTTGTTTTATACACACGTATCATTTCGTGCTTATCAATACTTTTGATGGTTTAAATGGTGCACCGAAATACCGAAAGATGATACAGTTTTAATCGGAAATATTGACTGGTGAGGTAATTAACTGTAACTTTTCAAACCAGACCCAAAGCTCGTTAAAATTAAACAGTTTTTTTGTGAGTCTGAGCTAAGAGAATCTGAATAAATGACGAAACAAAATCTCTTGCATCATTTTCTAACTGCCCAAGCAATCAAAAGAAGGTTTAGATTGGGCTTTGTGTTCATGATGTTGTAACTCTCAAGCACAACAATTTACAAAATACAAAAGGCAGTGTCAAAAAATTCACGGCGCCCATTCCATAGATCCCAAAAAAGATATCAACAACAGTATCTATCACGAGAAAGAAAGCGCCAACGTTATTTACGAACAAGACAAAGACAAATCTAACATTACTTTCTTTAACAATCTCAATAACAACATAATCTCGCTATATCCAGCGGCTAATGGCCACTGACCACATTATACCGTGCCCACAATAGCAGCGAATAAACCCTTTACTCCATTAATCATCAGATCAACTCCAGTGCTTCCGTTAAACCGGGTGAGAGAGACAGGATTATAATGGTTACCTATGATGGAGAGAGACGGGGGCACTCGATAACTTAATTGAAAATAAGTGGGGAATAGTGCTGGGTTGGAATCGATGTGTTTTGTCGATTAAAAGGTCTTTTTTTCTGGTTAGTGCCACGAAGTTACGACAGTCAGTTTTTAAAGATCGGTGGAGATTAATTTGAGAATTTTTTGGTTTTCAGTTTCAGATCATGTTATGTGAAGGCTTACTTGTAGAAAATAGTTCTAGGGTCGACTATGTGCGTCTTAGGAGTCTTGCTTAGCAGACAATGTAATTCAGAATTTCTCATTGCCAAATCATACTAAAATTGCTGAATCTTAACACTTATATTTAACCTTACTAAATTATTTGAGTGCAGAAATTTAATAACAGGAGTCCACTTATTTTTTGTCTACTTACTTACCGTCGATAGATTTTAATATTCCGTGACCATGCCCCATCCTTTTTTTATTCCCCGTTACACCCATAATGCGTTATCTGTCTCGTCTTGTGCATTAATACGTCCAACCTCATTATAATATTCACAATTTTTATTCACACTTTACTCATTTAAATACCACCTTTAGTAAGCTTGACATAAAGTTGAAATGTGATGCATTAGTTTCACTTGCAATTGTACCTTCAACTGGTAACTGTCGCCAGCCTGTTGTGTCAGTATTGAAATTACCTTATGTCTATTGCTTTGATTTTAAAAGGTTTGGTCAAGTATGATTTAGGGCTTACACAATTAAACACATTACGGATAGATACTATTACTTTTTATTGTTTTTATTTACTGTACTTTATAGTGAAAAATCATGAGAATCTACGTCCTTCCCTTCCCATTTTGATTAAAAACTTGGTATTTGAAAAACATTAAAAACTCTAAACTCAAGTTTTGCCACACCGTGAAAAGGACGTGCAATTAATTAGATTAGATGATAACAGTTTCTTATACGAATAAAATAAATCAGCATCGGTTGTGTAAGCATGTAACAGAGTGTTAGAACATAATGTTATTTTAAAGATGTTACATGAAACACAATGTCTGCAGCGTCGGACCCCAGACACAGCCCTAAGGTACACCAAATATTCAATTAAGCAATATTTAAGAAAAAAAACATGCTTATCTTGGTCAAAAGCTTTATAAAGCTTCAACTATAGTTGAATCAAAGTTGACAACAAGTTATGGTTTATGGTTTAAGAACTTTATTTCTCAAAAAGAATTACATTCACTTATATGAGAAAAAAACTTATTTCTAAATACATTAGCGACGCGACGGTTACACAACAAAAAAAAAGTTGCATATTTTAACCTTACGACGAAGAGATCTTTCTTATTTACTTCTAATCTTTCAAATTCCGTGTTTAATTCTAAAAAGCTAACGTTCTTCCCACATCTACGACACTTTACACGTCTGGTGCACTAAATTAAGACCTGCAACAATAATGATGTCGGAACGTGGTGTAGGCGTCAACTTGTCAGCCAGTCTTCTTAATAATAAATCATGGTATGTTTAGACAGTAATATATGTTATATGTAATATATGTTAGCACTACCCGAATCAGTTGGCGGTTTTTGCAACATTATTAGTTGCTTGCTGATCTGAGTGTCGATTAGAAAAAGAGTAGGTAAGTAGGTACACTACTACTTGTAAGGTGAATCAGAGAAATACATTATGACAGTTTTGTTTCTATATTGATTTTGATTTTGCAGTGTGTCATATTATCATTTGCCTATTCTTTTCCCAAATGTGTCGGGTTTGGTTACCAGGCGGTAACTTCTTGGTACAGCTGGACTCGTTACGAGTGACTACCTACTTGAAGCCTCTTGGTAAAATTGTTTGTAAAAACTGCTGCCCGTTACGACTGCCAATGATCTTCGATGACAGTCCAGAACTATTTTCCGCAGCATGGAGATCCTTTACCATGTTAACGAGTCCATGATATCACAACGAAAATACAACAAATAGTTTTAATTATGGTGTTATTAACCATGTCAGTTTCGTCATCATCATCAGCTTATTAATGTTTCCACTGCTGGGACACAAGCCCTCTCTTTGAGAGGGTTGATGTCAGTTTGAAACCTATTACTTAATGAAAGGTCAGCCATCGACAAATATTCCTCAGCTAACCGATTGTTTTGTTTGAGTTTGAGAATCGATTCATGTGACTGCTAGATGTTGTAAGATACCGCGGCCTCGACATAAACGGCTAAGAAGGAACATGGATGGTTTTTAGTCAGTAAAAGTCTGACACTCCCTTTCGCTCTGCCTAAGAGCGGGCGAGGTTGTTTGTATGTTTCCCACCTCCCAAAAATAAAATAAAAAGGAAGGATCAATCCATGTCACGATGTCGCATTTGTGATTAATGCAGTGTGACTAGTGTGAGGTACACCAGTTGACAAAAAACGACTGACGATGAGATCCAAATTCTTAATTTAACAACGAGAAACTATCAAACTACCTATACAATTCCCAAACGATTTGGCATCGTTCAAGTTTTCTTTTCCATAAGCCGCGTTCTCATATTTAAGAGCAAGTCATCGATTACCCACTGACAGCTGCCGGCTGTGGGGTGACGATGTTCACAAAACTTGAGATGCAGGTATTGACATAGTGGACACGATATCGCCATATTTCTGAAACACAACTTGCGAATGCAAGTAATTTAGGTGACCGCTCTTTCAAGCCTACATGCTTACACTTAGTGGAATCCCAAACATTTCTGACTTTATCTCTCTTGTCTAGGGGGAGCGGAGCTCAATATAATAATCTGTAAGTATATATAAGTAAAAGGCAAGGCTGAGGCACAGGCCAAACCCTTAAGTCTAGAAGCTTTAAATTTCACACACGTTTCATTGATTCAAAAATGCAATGTTCTGTGCTCCTGCAGGTACCCACACATATAAGTACCAATGTATGACGATAAAGCAACTTCAAAGGGATAACCTATAGCACTACCACTTTTAATGGTCAGTAACAAGCCATCTTATTCATGGTTTTTTTTTAAAAAGAACACTGATTTGTTATTTTTTGATTCTTTGTAACAACTAGGTACATTTTTCCTTTACAACGTCAACAGTAAACGCACGGGGTGTCCTGAAACAAAGTCACGAAAAATCCAATCATACTGTGTTAATTAAATCGGGAAAGGCATTGTAAAAATTTAAAGATTCCTTCAAAAAAAAAACTATTATTATTTTTGAAGAGAGATAAACCAGTAGGCGATACATAAGGACAGCTGCGACGGAATATAGAGACAGAAAAAACGAATAGCACGTAACATTTCCCACCTTGAAATCGATTTACGTCACCAGGATAAATTAAAGCATTCCGAGTATAAACGCTGAGGACCATTCACAACGACACAAAGTAAATAAAAAAAACCACGCCGCTCGCATCCAGCCTCCCAGATTCGCACTATTATCTCCATGCAACCAATCCAAAATGGAGAGCGGAATACAACACTCTGATTGGCCCCTCGCTCGCTCCACCCTACGCAAAGACTCCTCCCATTGCACAAAAAGTTTCCAGAATCAGCTCTACCTGTCCACGTAACGCTCAGTCCACAACTGACGTCCAACACATTCATTAACGCAATCATCCGCCGTGACTACCATTCTTAAAACTTACTCTTATCAATTGGTGATACGATCAAAACAGTCTGAGATAACTCCGTCTTTGTCGGGCGGCCGGAATTTTGGACTCGACAGAGAGGGACGGTGAATAAAAGTTTTAGGTGTGGTTAAGAAAAATTATGCCGTCGTGCGTGCCGCGATCAGTGTTCGTCGGTTGAGCTGACGTGCGGGTGTGCGGTCGATAGCGCACGGTGCGGCACTAGCCCGATTTAAATTCGAACGGTCCGAATTCCGGGAGGCCAATAGCCGTCGCGCGAACTGTTTGATCGCAGCGCAATAGTGATGTGTGTGATGTAACGTATTGTTGTCGATAGACACAGACACGGTGATCGTGACAAACATGATGACTATGGACGTCGGGATGTACAACAACCAGCAGAACGGGTACGGGGGCGCCGAGTACTACCAGCAGGGTGCAGCGTATCAGCCGCCATATGAGGGTTATCACGAGGGGTATTACGAAACTCCGGGGCACTACTACGAGCCTTTACTGCACGGACAGACACACGAGCATCCTCCTACACCTGTAATAAGCACAGATACTGGTTTGTGTTATACTAACCTAGACTATGGAGAGTTGCAGCCGAACTATCCAATCCACACGTTACCTCCTCATCCAGAGCCGTTCAAGCACAGAGAGGAAGTGCCTCGGCATGAGGAGATGGTGATGCACGAGCATAAGCTAGACAACCACTACCTGGAAACGAAGTACAACATGCACTTTGTGGACGAGACCACAATTCAGTACAATCACGCAGGTTCTCCCCTCCCGTGTCCTGAGTTCGAACATTATCAGCCGAAAGACGAGTTCGGAGGGCTGAGGGATGGGTTTCCACGGGAGGAGTGTATGACCTCTCACAGCCATCTTCAGGGTCATCAGGCGCACGCGTCGCACGCGGCTGTCCCGACCTATAAATGGATGCAGGTGAAGAGGAATGTCCCCAAACCTACCGGTAAGTGGAAGTACAACCTAATCATTGGAGATCCTACAATAAATAAATACACATGACGTTCATGGAAGTACTTAAAACTTTCTTCAGAAATTCTTTTTGTTCTTCTTGAAGCATAAGTATCACCAGAGTCTTGTTCTGTCTTCATTACTTAATTGTTACATTTTTTTGTTTAAATAAGAGTGGCTAAAGACAACAGTATGATTATATTGTAGGCCTGCTTCATCATTAGATATATCTACTATTAAAGATTATGGTCACTCCTAGACCAATTTGGGCTTCATCGTCATCATGCACAGCTTGTATTGTCTTTTCTTGTGCAAGCCTCTGCAGCCCTGTACCTCATCCTATTTGTACTTCATTTTAATTAGTTACTAAAACTTTATCTGGGTACTTCCTAGCGAAATAATAAACAGTCTATTTTCAACATGAATTAACGTATGTAGGTACCTAATTAATTAGCTATTCATTATGATGTAGTTATAAATAAACTAATTGACTGCAAAATCACTGTCATTAGATAATTGAGCCGTTGCAAAGCAATGTCAATGTTTTGATACGACTTCATTTAAATGTCAGGTATCATAAAATTTGGTAGCAATACCAAATTACTTTGCAACATTATTTAACATTACCCACGGAAAAATGACACAAGAGAAGAGGATTCCTATACTTTGCAGTGACTAGAACACCGCTAAAAGAATGATGATTATTACTGTAAGAATTAAAACAAAGGAATAGAACTTAATTTAACTTATAGATGATGAACCAAACAGTAATGATCCGTAAATGACAATTTTACAGTTTTCGACGCGTTTCGATCAAAAAAAGATTTCTTCTTCGAAGGACTAAATGCGAATATGATGTTTCGGACGTCGCAAATCACACCGCGTTTGACTACGTACTTATTCACTTGTATTGATTACCACTTACTTATAACTCTCTTTCTGACCACGTGGTCAATGGCTAAATGACTTCACCTGCCGTGTAACTATGAACTGCTGTCACAACTAACACATTAACCGCCAATCATTTATCACTTTAATTGACAACTGATGCTACATCTCTTCTTACCTCTTAGATAACAGAGATATAACCCAACATACGTGACCCTTTATACTTAACATTAACTTTGAACGTCCAAATGCAAGCTTACCTAGTTAAAGCGACTCTGTTTTAAGACATACCTAATTACTTGATGCGTTTTTACAGACATTCAAATTCTAAATCAAAGGTCATTTATTCAAATTAGTCTGTAGGTATACAATTAGCCTTTTGTATTAATGATCAAGTTTCTTTATTATTATCGGCCACAATAGTCTAATGGTAGACTTCTCATCTCTCACATCGCAAACCTGATTATATAGCCCTCTCGGCAACTATGTAGGTAGCTGTCACTAGGCACTATGGAGAGAAACTTTGTCGTCATCATGATCTTCCTGCACTTGTCCTAAGTTTATTGGGGTGGAAGCAACACGCTTTTTTCTTCCACGATGTACCCTTGTTTCGCAGGCAAAAGTTTTAAAGAATTTCGTTTCTCAGAATATGTTTCATATAATATTTGGTTCTTGTATTTTTGTTTCTATTATTATTGTTTGAAATACTATTTACTTGAATTAAACATGTTTTAAAGAAACACAATTCAATGAATTATATAATAAATTTTTTATTTTATAAACTTATCAAACAGTACAATTTTTTTAAGGAATATTGTTTGTTCGGTGTATTTTTCCATAGTAGTTTATTTCAACGAAACTGGTAACATAGCCGGTACACTCTTTATAAATAAATATGGGTAATTGGTTTCATATTTTAACGTCGAACTATGCTACTAGCACGATTTAGGGCACACCAACGAAATTGGTTAGGCTAGGTCAGAACTGTGACAATCTACGCGCGAGCCGAGCGAGCGTAGCGAGCGGAGCCGCGGCAGCGGCCGGCGAGCACTACATGGAAATTTGTCGCAGTATTACGGCACTCTGACAGTTATGAATCGCTGGCTTACTATAACAGATGTCAGTTTTTAATAAATTTGGTGAAAAGGATGAGAATTTAGAGTTAATAGTTATAATAATATGACTTGAAAATAATGTTTAACTCAATAAAATATTATTCGTTGTAAAAAGTTTGATATTAAATATACAGTATATCAAAAATATTATAATAATTAAAACTATTTTATCTGTTATATGATATGAAAATTCTAAATTGTAACTTTATTTGAAACAAAAATCGATGATTTAAAATTCTTCAAAGTTAGTATTCTGCGTATTGATTATTCTATGAAATGATATTAATAATATGAGAAAAAAATATGTGAAACGAAATTCTATAATAATTTTTGCTGTAAAACAACGCACAACCTTCTTCCTACTATACTGTTAACCGTCACGCTATCCTCACACAATCCATCCATCGTACGAAGAAACATTGTCTTAAGTGGGGTAAATTGTACCAAGTGCATCGAATTCACATTTTATATTTTCCTTCGTTTAACTGTTATATGTCTAATAGGATCCTCACTCAAACAGTTTATTAGTAATGACTCACACTTGAACCAGCCAGACACTTATAAAAATGTACCTATGTGTTTTACAACATGATACTCATCTCGACGTATTTGTTTCATAATACGAGTATTTATAGAATATATCTACACTTATAGGTATTCTCCAAAAGATGTTCAAACCGTAACGTAAACCGATTATCCGTTGCAGATTTCAAAAACAAAACGGTCATACAGTGAGACACAAAAGGCTACTTACAAAATTATTTTATCATGACAGACGGATTTTTTCACTTTAACGCAAGTTCTTCCTCAACTTTTTGTGCTCCTAAATACTTGAAGCCTTCAAGTTACCTTCACACAAACGCTTCTAAGTTACGGCAAAGCTCAACGTCAGTATTTTGACGTTTGATGCCAGTCTAGCGCTGACTGTGAGCAGTTCAAGGGTTGCGACTCGACCTGTGTTCGACTGACGCGTAGAGCAAATAATTTGACGTTCACTGCTTGTCAGTTGTCAGTTGTCACGGTAGGACAACACTACGGTGGGTCTGTGATGGACTTGTCAGGGTCGGACTCCAAAGCGGAGACGAGCGGGGTGGAGGGGGACGGGAGCAAACTGACAAATACATTGGTTGAAATCTACATCGCGTCTTTCGCCTTTGAATCTTAAACATTTCCTTTCCACTCCGCTTGTCTACGCTTTTGTAAAGTACGAGTACTCTACATTCTGGGTTTTTGTTTAATGGAAGACGTCATGGTTTGTCAGTGTTTTAACAAAGTTTTCAAATGTCGAATGCAGGACAACTGGTTTCCTGCTGCTTTGCTTTTTATAGTTTCTTGTTCCAAAAGGGACGTCGTGGTCTTTCGTTATTAAAGGTTGCAGTTATGTAATAATATGATGTACATTTTAGTAAAATCCATCATTCATGAAACTATGTTGGAGTCACTATTTACGTGTTTCCAAGCACTTAAACAGTTTTTACATTTTCTATAGGTACCTAAACAAAAATAGGACTACACTTAAATTATTCAAGTAGGTAAACTCATTTTTGTTACTTAGCCATAAGAGGCTAGGTAAAAAAAATGTTGGTTATTTTAAAAGGTACCGTTTTTATTACTAAAATAATTATTCTGCTTTATTTAAAATTCAAATAAAATTTAATTAACATAAGTAGCATGAACTAGTTTATGCAAACAGACATTTTTTGAAATACAGGGTGACTGAGACACCGACGCACATAAGTTTATCGTCGCACATCGCATTGTTATGAAATATTATTAATAGAGTTATAGCGATTTTTTTTGTAATAAAACACGCCGGCAATTGTTTTGATGTACCCAATCAACTTAAAAAATAAAATCTGCGTTACAGTCAACGGGAATATTGCCCAGAAGGGTGGCAGCATTGCCACGTTGGATGGAGGATGGAGGCCCTAAGGCCCGGTGATGGCCCAAAAGATAAGGTGGGCATTCGGACCAGCGGCATTTGATAAGTAAATAAAATAAATAGCAAACTTATAAACATGTATAAAATGTCTTCAGAAATTTTATCCAATTAAAACAGAACCACAGGTCAATGCTTTCATGAACATGGCAGTCGATGCAGCCCGGACAGGCTTCAGATGTCCGTACCGATAGCGCCACGTTGCCATGCGCATGCGCAACGCCTCGCCTTCTTGTCCTGGTGCCCTACCATGACGTCTTAAAGCAGCTTTTCCCGTGTGGGAAAAGATGGCGCTATAGAACCTGTATAGCTCTATCTCTTTTCCACATTGGAACGAGAATAAAACAAGCCTGCTTTAAGAGCTGGATATAGGCCACTGATAATTCACCCTACCACACCTGAGTTATTGGGCGCCAGGGGGGTAGTAGCTACGCAATTTGTGGGTAGCGATAACGTAAAAAAAAAACTTTTTTTTTACTTATTATTTGACATGGGCTTACTCTTGACCGCAATGTTAGCCTAAGGGCAGAGATGAGGTCGATGAAACGAGCTTACCCAGAAGAAGCCTATTTACTCGCAACTTAAATAGATAAAAGGACGGGAAATAATTAACAAAAGTTATTGGCAAAAAATTATCCGAAGGCTAAGTACTTAAATAATAATATATTGATGGCAATAAAAAGATCCTATGATTGATAGTTTAGGAGAAAAATGGTAGTTAGTTAGTTCTCTGAAAAACAGAGGCTACTTTTTATATTTATTTATGATGTTTAAATTATAACTGTGCCCCACGATTTTGCCCGGGCTTCGCTACGTTTCACTTTTTGCTCGACTCTTTAGGGTCGTAGCACGACGCGTCGTCGACGTCGCGACGTCTCTCGATAAACCAAATTCAAATTAAAAAATCTTTATTTGTGACACATAGGTAAAAGAGTACAGGCTCTTATTAAAAAGTAGTAATGTATATATATGTAGTATGTGCTCCCTTGCAAGGCATACAAAAAATAATGTTAACACATTAATATAAAATATCAAAAATAAAAAATATTATAAAATGATTTTATTGGTCTATCAAGATTTTTTCCGAATCCAGATGATAGTTCCAGAGTTTAGCACGTTTAAACAAACAAACAAAACCTCCAGTTTTATATTAGATTATGAGTATGATATTAGAATAGATGACAGATAAATCTAACACCATTATTTCATACTTAGTTATTCCCTTGCTTATTTTGTCGTGTGAAGGGTGAGTATTTCTAGTGAAATTCTTAGCAAATGATAACTACATATGTGTCTGGATCAAACTAAATTGTAAAAATACAACGATGAAGCTTTAATTCATCTGATGAATCTAATCTGCCTACCCATTATTAATTTATAGATAATATTAAGATGTAAGGGACCGCTTATTTAAATCAGAGAGGAACAACGCTCCAATTTTAGAACAACTTCTAAAATAATTTAACTTCTTAATAATAACGTGTAGAATAATTTTCTAAACCTTCACGTTTTGTAGCTTGAATACCCACACGTCGCTCGATATAAAGTTATCCATAGTTTTCATGGCATGGCTGCAAAAACTACGTTAGATTTTCTCATTGCCAAAGAGTGATACTAGTCACTGCCGCAACACTTTGCTAAAGATTTCATCACGGTGTAGGAGGTGCCTAAGACTTAATAACATTAGATGGTGCAAACCGATTTCAAAGAAACCAATGCAATGCGTACACGCCACTTTATCGTAATGAAGTTTTTAGTGTAATTTGAAACAAAAGCTAGTCGCAAGAACCAGAAATTCTATCTTGTTTGAAGTCGGTAAAGGATAGTTGAAAAAAATATCCTGTGAGCGTATTAGATTTCATCTCATGGAAAATGCATGTCGGTTGAGTATGTTAGGGGAACAGGATATCATATACCTACATTTAGAAAATGATCACCGTTTAGGAACCCATAGTACGAAGTAAGTAGTATATAGTACGAATAGAATGAGACTCAGGAACGTACTCCTCTGCCCCAACACGCAACTAAATAAAAAAATAAATACCTACGTTAATTCCCGATGTACTGCTCCGCAAAGAAAGTTCTTTTGTGAAGAACTTTAGTTGGGCATAACGATGTTTAGCAGTGAAAGAGGACAAGATAAACCACATGAAGGAAAAACACAATTTTAAAAACTTGGTACCTATCTCACTAGTGACCACAAAAGGAACTTAAAAAAATGGTCTAATCGGTTCTTTGATTTTGTCACACGACAATACTGAACAGACAATAGATAGACTGAGTAGGTAAATAATTAATTGATGATATAACTAGAAAGAAAACCATTGATTATTTTCATAGAGATAAATGCAAGAAGAAGAAAATAAGTCACAAAATCCAATGTCTATAGATATTAATGGTAGGTGAGGATAAATGTAACAAAACCTCATGAGTATTTGAAAACAAGATGAGGAAAGAAAATCGAGGAAGCTTTAAAACTACTCTAAAACTCAATAACGCATAATTAAAACATAAAATAACGTGTTTCAATCACACGCAACGACAGACAAGCAACAAGAGCGAACAACTCGCAACAACCCGCGTACAACGACACGCGTACTACAGCCCGCACACGCGACTTGGTTTACATTCGCCTAAACCTCGTGCGGGCTATCTCTCGTGTTTGTTTGTGCACGCAACACGCACGGCTCGCTCGTGTTTGTACGAATTGGGGATACTGTCCTAAAGTTGTGTTAGAAATGGGCTGTCGTTTTGATTTTAATGAGGTTTTTGCAATTATTGAAAAGTCTTGCGAAAGCTTCTTCAAAGATTTTCTTGGTTTGCTAGCCAATCTAGTCAGCAAGGGACAGTGTTGTCGCCGAAAATATCGTTGCAAATCTTTGTGTAGTATATTTTTTAGGACCTGTTGCCAGCGGCTTCACCCGCTACAACTCGAAAATGATCCCACGGGAAGAAAAAATCGGGAAAAAACTATCCTATGTGTTAATCCAGGTTATAAACTATCTTTGTACCAAATTTTATCTAAATCCGTTCAGTAGTTTTTGCGTAAAGAAGTAACAAACATACTCACACACTCACAAACTTTCGCCTTTATACCTAATATATTAGTGTGGTAGTGTGATTTCATATCATAATATTAAAAATAAGTTGTAAGTAAGTGCAATAAAGTATTGCTGCTATTATTTTCCCTTTTCAAACAACAGATATCGTTGCAAAACGCTCATGTTCCACAATTTAACTACTCAGAATTCTACAATTCAAGCAGGAAAGTAAAAGTTAAGAATATAAAGCTATGCAAATTCTAACCTGATTCAAATCCTCCGCCAGCGGCTTATAACCCCGTAACCCCACCACCCCTTCGTTTTGTAGTTTGATATTTAAGCTAGAACTTTCGTAAGGCTTATTCATTTGCCTGTAGGGGCTGCGGGTTGTTAGAGAGATATCGCGGTCCCGGACACAAAAGGCTAAGATGGAACATGGGCAGTTTTTAGTCAGCAGAAGCCTCCGTCAAGAGCGGGAGGAGTCAGTTTAAGGTTCCCACCATCCAAAAAAAGGAAATGATTACTCATTTTTGACCACAGGACGATTTTGTGTGCATAAAGCTTGAAAAATCATAATTGGAAGTAAGATTTTTAACGTAGGCCAATATTGTAACAAGATGCTATCTTTACCAAACTAATCACAGTTCAAACGAATTATCCTTTAGAAAACAAACCATAATTGTGAGTCATAACGCATCTACACCTAAGCTTATAAGCAGAATCAGCCTATAATGTTCTCACTGCTGGGACACAGGCGTCTTCTATAACTGAGGGTATGGGTAGTAAGCCATCCAGCAAAAAAATAGTCTTAACACAACTGCAGTCTTAAAAGATCGATGAAGGTAGCAGTCCAGCAATTGTAGCCACAATAGCCACACACATTATCTAATAGTCAGGCCACAGCGTCAAATTGCTCGCAACAATTGCTCTAAATTGACGTTCGCAAATACTCTCCACAGGTCTTTGTCAATTGAGCTGCTGCTTTGAAACGAACTACATCAGAAGCTATCGAATTTATTTGTTTCTTTGTCATCGTTTTGGTGGCCTACTTCATACATGGTCCTTAGTTTTTGTAATACCTCAACCAACATCATCATCAGCCCGACTGCAGTCACTGCCGGGAATAGGGCTCTTTCTGCTCGTGATGTCTTATTTATAAACTTTGTGATATTAACTGCGGTACTCAGAGATATTTAATGATTACTTAAGCTGTCACTTAGTAAAGATTTGACATACTTTTGTATGACAAAACTGTCAAAACTTTTACTAAGTTATGGCCTCAGTAATCATTAAAACTCTCTGAGTGCTGCAGTAAGAGGCACAACGGAGCTAATACTCATTATCCTCATATTCTACTACTCTCAGAGACTCCTCTGATAGTAGTAGAATATGAGGATTTCTGTGTGAAGAGACAGACAAATTCAATCTTTTACTATTTCGTTGATTTTTGGAGCATCTGAATTTATCACAACCGATCTTGTCTGATACTTCGCAATCATCATCAATCATTTATGTAAATAAATAGTATTGTAATATTACAACTAACAAAGACTTTCGTGCTAAAATTATCTTCAAATGAGACAATGCTGAAATCAGATAAAATTCTTTGTTGAGTGTTTCTGATATGTAGATATCAGCAGACATTGAAAAAGATTTAAATATCTGAAGTGTTACAATAGTTTTAAGTTTATCATTTCAAACGTTTTTTTCCAGGATTCTCTTAGATGTTTCGCATTTGCTGGCGTTACTATGCTTGAATTTTTATACGACATAAGTTTATGTCATGATTTCGCGTGATTTTTTTAATTTCCTGTATAGACAATGATCAAAGTTCGACTCTTCCTCTCTCTTCTAGTATATAATTATCATCATCATGCATTATCATCACTCCGCTTTCCTAATCACATATTATTTTAAGTTGGCGGAGCATTTCTTTCTCTTCCATGCTTCTCTTTTAATTGTCATCTCATGATTTACCCCTTTCTAGCCCAATAATATTTCACACAGCCATTCATTGTGTCTCTGGTCTTTCCCCACTCTTATAGCCATCCACATTTATAGAAACTTCCCTCACCACATTTGCCAACAGTATATCACAAAAACATTAAAAATCAATGTATCGACTGAACCTAGCTGACCCTCGTAAACGGGCTAATTAGATTCTCCATTTCTTATCAATCAACCTTTCTAGTAAGGACGACAAATGTAGCTGATTCCTAAATAACAATCCTCAGGGTTATTCCCCAAAGAAAGATTGTCTTTATCTTATGCAAGTACCTACAAACTTATCTTTCAAATTATTCGTATGATTCGGAGTGTTGCAGATAATTTATCGTTTTCTCAGGATAATGTAAACCTTAAAAATGTAACATAACGTCTGTGATCATCCAAGAGTTAGAAAGAGGGAGTTATACAGGACACTCTTTTATCATGAATTCAAGAGAATCAGATCCAAAAATATCCAAATCAGAACATTAAATAGATATACAGAACACTCTTCTCCAATTGAAACAAAATCGAATTCCACCGACAGTAAGACACCTCTTACAAATTCAGCATCAGATCCAAGCACCCCAAAATACAGAAACCACATTGTCACGATGAGTAAACAGCGTTGTGCGGTGCCCAATAAAGAAGAATTAACATTGTCGCGGCGTCACAGACGTGCTGATCAATTACAGCGTGAGCGGGTATTAAATTGTATTGTGGTGATTTTATTAGCTTCTACTGCTACCGTTACGATCGTGACTGTCTGGTTTATGCCATATGGTTCGTTTGCTATAAAAAGGTCAGTGTAGACTGAGTATTTAGGAATGTTTTTTTTTCAAATTGTGTCAATTATTTGTTTTCGTATAATGTTAGAAATTATGTCTTTGGAAGAACGTTCGTTACCACAAGCTTATCAGTCCTAAAATTGAGACTTTCATCTAACAATTTTTTATTGCATTATCTCAAGAGAATTAAAAACTCACATTAGCAATCGAACAAAAAAAAACGTTGTTCTAATCGAGATAGCTTATGCCAATCCAATGCATTTCTATCTTTTCAAACGAAATGTCTAGTCCTAGACAGTGGACCCTCAAGTTTTTTATCACTTCGTCCTTACTAAACCATACCATATAAAAATCACTGTACACCCAACATACAAACAATTACAAAAACATGCCAAAATTAGACCACACGTGAAGTCTGTCAAAGGCCTGAGTTAGATCTTATCTATTCCCCGCGCACAATGCACGCCCTGTGCCCGTGTGCCCAGATATCAACCTCGCGGTAGTACTCCACAACTATATTTTACCTTCCCAAAGTAATGCCACGCGAAATTGTACCCTAATTCTAAAACGGCAAGGTTAAGTTCTTCTAAGGTGTTCAATGAGACAGCAAAATTTAAATTTGCCAAGGAAAGGATAGGTATCTCACATTGTCATTTTCCGCTTGCAAGTCGACTGTCGCATGACGTTTGGGTCTTCGAAAATATTGATCATTGACAGCCTATTTTGAACTTTATTCATTCACATCTATAGTTTATTCTGTCTTTACAGTTTGTGGTAAAGGTTTTTATTTGCATTTTTGAGGAATGCGTAAAGTAACTTTGTTGTGATTGGCAAAATCATTGATGTTTGTTCAAGTTGCTTTGGGACGATGACGTAACAGAAATGTTTGTAAGATTCGCAGCAGCTGAGATTGTATCTGGGTGTTGCAAAAAGATTCCAATGTTTGTATTTGTATACAAACCTATATCATGTAAGGATAAAGGCAATGAAGCATCAAGGGTAATATTAATTAGTATAATCTTTTTAGTAAACGCATTCTTAGGAACACGAAGCAAACAGACTAAAGGAAACCTATTAAATGTAAGAATCGTAGCGTTCTATAGTTTCTACCTACTCCCATGGCATGGGCAAGCATGAGTTTATGTGTTTATATTATGAGCTTAGTTAAAATGAACCAGCAACCACAATCAAGGTGCTAATGGAAAGTAATGGACGAACATAATAGAAAATCAGCAAGCACTTACAAAACCACCATAAAAATCGTTTTACGTCAACCCAATGAATTTGGCTAAGTTACCCTTAATAGCACTATTCCTTGGCTTTCAAGTGGATGTCTGAACCATCAGATTGGAGGAGGAACGCCTCTGAAGGGGTTATTAGGAGTGGACTGGACTGAAAGTGGCTCGAAGTGGCATATTAAACGCGGCTTGCAAGTCACCTGCATTAGGTGAGACGTTCGCGGGTGGCACGATTTGGAAGCGATCAGCGGTGCTGTGTAATTTAATAAAAAAAAAATAAAAAAAAACCATTGACAATGCATAAAAGAGGTTGGATGAATAGTGATATTCTGGATCGTTCAGTGCATGCAAAGCTCTGTTATTATAATGATATGGGCACTTTGCATTTCTATAATAATATACACTAGGGTAATTAACAAAAAACAATCTAAGTAGTCCGACAGATCGATTTCCAAAACATGTCGGAAATATATATAAATATATTATACACGTATTTCTTCTTTTTTCACGTAAACAAACAATGAAAACAATACAGTGCTTTAAAAACTCGTGTGACGTCATATTCTAAGACATTAGTATGGCATTTTTTTCCTGTCAGTGACGTCACAAAGCCCCACTCAAATCTATGACGCGTTTTATTTTCGTATTTTTTTTATATTTTGATAAAACAAAAAATACGTATCGAATATTTTTCGATAATCTAACAGACGGACTAATTATTAGAATCACATTTTTTTTATTAATCATTCCTATCGATATATTTCAGATAATCGTAAAGTTCTCATGGTCCACCTTTATACATTTGAGCAGCTTCTTCTTGGATCATGTTATAGAGATTGATATTGAAATCGGCAGACCGACAAATCATTCCTCTGCTAAAATCCTGATTTATCTGGTTCTTGCCTCACTCCTGCTTTTATCCCTATTTATTTGTAGTCGACACAGCGTATACTTCTTTTATAGTTCTACTACTAGTTGTCTTCCCACTAATTTTGTCTACCAAATCAAAAAAAAACAAAGATGTATAATATATTACCGTTTCCACGGTATATCCATTACTATTGCCGATCAAATTCATCATAATACTTGGGTCATCCACTACTATATTACATCAACTTTCATACCTTTTACCTCAAGACAAATATACGCCATAGTTAAGTCGCTACATCTTCCACCTAGGACCAGCCACCAAAGTCGCTAGGCCCAGTAAACCGATTAGACCGGCGTCCACCGCGGGGAGACTATCGTACAATCTCACACGCGACCTGCTCCTTACACCCTTCGTCCCCTTTACCCCTCACCCCGTCACGTGACGCACTTTCCAATACCTTTGTCCTGGTAATGACCCCTTGACTTTTTTTAATATCAATAAAAATATTTTTGTAAGCAATGCTGTGATTGTCGTTTGATAGGAGCCTTCGTAGTGGACTTTCTGCGAATTGGTTAAAGTGGTGAGTTGATGTATGGTGGTCGTGATGAGATATTACTTAGGAAGGTGATGATCCGATGATCGTTTACTGCTTATAATGTCGTAGTGTCGATTGTAATCTTAATTCAGTCAGTCCAGAATTTGGCACCACATCAGCCTACATCAGCTCTTGTAATGTATAATCAATAGACAGGCATGACACGATCCCGTCGGGGCTGCGGGATATTGTAAGAGATACCGCAGCCTTGACATAATGGGCTATAAGAAGGAACATAGGTGGTCAGTAGAAGTCTGACGCTCCCTTTGCTGCGGGAAATAACCCCTTTATTTAACAAAAAATAAAAAGTCAGGACACGATATTAAGGTTGATGCTTTAGGGTAACCCGTACCTCAAAAGGAAAAAACGGAACCCTTATAAGATCACTCGTGTCTGTCCGACCATTCCCCTTTATGGCCGAAACTACTGAGCCTAAAATTCTGAAAAAATACAGAAAATAGTTCAACACTTATAGATTACTTACAGGAAAACCTATAAGAAGTCTGTGGTGCTAAAATAACATGGAAAATCTCTCAACGGAACCCTTCATGTGTGAACCCGACTTGCATTTGGCACGTTTTTCATCAAATAGTCACTCAAAAAAGTTTAATGAAAAAAAAAATTAACGGGCTACCAAAATGATTATAATCTCCGATTAACTTATGTACAATAGAAACCATTATTTATTACTCGTTTTAATATAATAACTTTTAACTTAGTTTGCTATCACTACTTCATGCAAAAATTATGTACCTTTGAAGACTTGTGACGAATTTACACATATTTTTTATGCCTGTGACGAATATACTTTCAATCTATGGAGTTTAAAAAATGTGACGAATTTAATTTGTTGCAAATCTACAATAACCCCCTTGAAGGACTTTACCTTAAGTGTATAAAAATGTTTTAGGTAAAGTCACAAAAGGTACGCCTAGCTAGACGTAAGTTTCATGTCAATATTACTAGATTTGTTTACACTCGCAATATCTCTTCTGGTTCCCTGAAGAACTATTAAGTACTCCTATCACCAATCACCAGTAACTGAGTAAATATACAGCTAACAACCCCAAACTTCTAACATCCTATCAAGATGAACGACAAACTAACGGGAACACAAAAGCTTACTTTCTAAATATTAATGAATTTTCAAAACATTTTAACCCACGTGTTTACCGAATAGATACCAGATATGGATGCATTCCTCCAAGATACGGCCCCATTGTCTTTGTCCAGTTTCTGAGATAGAGCGCGGACGGACGGACAGGCAGATTAGCGTGCGTGGGACGATCGCAGCTATATTAATATTTTTTTGAATAAATTATTTGGTGATCGTTTAGGGTTCGTTGTAGTTTATCTTGAATTAATATTTTTCAATGTGATAATAATTACGCAGTAAAAACACCTTACAGACAAATTCCACTACAACCGGATAGTCTGTTAATGACTAGAAACATTCCTTTATTCCTTTTTAAGTTAAACATTTCAAATTTTAAGGTACTTACATAGTTTATCATAACTGCCGCGTCGCTGCGGCAAAACTAGATCAAATTGTAATAAAAGCATTTATTAGTTTTTTTTTTAATGAATACGACATGTTAATACCTTTTCTTCACTGGGCTAGCCCAGCATTTATAAAATATGGTGGGCATTCTCTATGTACACCAAAATTTTTTTTGCAATGCAAATATCCGCCATCATCATTACAGCCGTTAGACGTCCACTGGTAGACATAGAACAGTCGTGCGATTGATTGTTATTATATTAAGTATCACAGAAAGAAAGCTCTACCCCCCTTAACAATAACGTTACTTTTAATAATACGGAACCCTTAAAGATTTTCAAATCGCAGACAGTTTGTAGGCGGCCGTTTTAAAGTTACCACTTTATCGGATCACTCTATAATAGGAGGATTATTTATTAAATAATAATGTACACTGATAGCCATTAGCCGCGGTGCAGTGGTCTTCTTTGACCGCACAGCATTTTTACTACTTATTATGAATGTTAGGACAGAAGGTTTTCTTTTGATCATATTTTTTTTATTTTTTAGAACCTGTTAGCAAATCAAAGTAGCAAATCTACAGTAAGATACATGAGGGGATTATGTAGAAGAAGATGAGTGAAAAAATCTGCTATTATTAAATAGCAGATTTTTTCAATCATCTTCTTCACATAAAATCGTGTTATTATTGCACTTTTGTATTGATTACACTATTTTTCCCGCTTCCAGACTTGGACTCCCCATCAAGTTTCGGATTAACAAACAACGCTCTGTATAAAATTAAATGTAAAAATGACCTACAAGGGATTTGAAGACAAAGTTAGTCTCTGTATATTATTATCGCTGACCATACACACGACAACAATATCCAGTACAACTTGGTCTCGCTTTATATGAGCTTCCCGTACAATGAGCACATGAGCTTTATTTGGTTTTTCATGACTTGATTGGTTGTCTTGCGTTCGATCTATTTTTATAGAAAAATAACACTTAATCTTATCAGAAATCCAAAAAAACACCCGTTTTCACGATAGAACAACTCCAAGTCATTCTGTGACGTATTTCTATACAGCTAGAGATGGTTATCTACAAAAAAAATGTCCCTAAAATAACAAACAATTTTATTATTATTTGTTCTATCTCCTAATCGGGGTAGAATTTAAAAATCAATTTTAATCTTTACACAATTTGCGTCACTAGGATTAAGTCATGGTATCGGTATCGGTATCAGTGGAGATGGACTGATACCAGAAATTGGACAGCTGTGTTCTGATTACGCGGTCACTTCGGTTACTACTTATATCTTATCAGTAGGTGTGGACATTTGATTTTTATTTACTGGTTTTACGTCTTAGAGTTATAAAAATTGATTATTTTTTGTTCTATTTTGAATTTCTGTAAGAAAAGAAATGGTATCATCATCTGCCTAGCCTTTTCCCAACCATATCGGGGTCGGCTTCTAGTCTCACCGGATGCAGCTGAATCCCAGGGTCCCATAGTCGGGAGGCATGACAGCCCGTTAGTGAGGTCATTATGTACTCTGTCTTTGTTTTTAGTTAAGTACTAACATAGGTTAAGAATATTGTTACTAACCCAATGGACCGTTAGTTAAGTACTAACATAGGTTTTAGGAATATTGTTACTAACCCAATGGACCGTTAGTTAAGTACTAACATAGGTTTTAGGAATATTGTTACTAACCCACTGGATCTTAATTGTCTAAATAAATAAATGATTAAATTATTCCAAACTTTTGAATACCAGTATTTCATGAGCGACTGCCTATCCTCCACAAACCAATTTGACTTTACTGACAATTAGATAATATGATACTGATTGTCAGACTTCAGTGGAGGGAAGGTTTTGTTTCTTGATATTTCCCTTCGATTTTGTTTATTTTGTAGATTGATTGAGATATTTGGTGGTATGTACTTAAAAAGCAGCCCTATGAGCTCCTCAGATAATTTCCATCTTGCGCTGCATGCCCTGACATCTGCACAATTGACGACCTTATGACTGCATCAGCGAGTTGAGTTCGCATAGCTGAATTTTGGGCCAAATTTAATAGAAATTTGCCATCGAAACGCTAAGAAGAATATAAATTGCGCGGAAATTCGTAAAATGGTCACAGACACAGTTACTATTTTTAATGATCCTATTATGATCTGCTAAAGTGGCCATTTTGGTTCGTACGAAAGAAAGAAATTCGATTTTAAACTGACATGAGTTTTATGTGTCCATCAAATAACTGTCAAATGGTTTAAATTTGTACCAAAACAAAACCATTTGACAGTAAATCAATGGACACTTTGAGAGCCACTGACGATTAAAAAGATACTGCACTGCTGAATTGTGTAGTGAGAGACAATGGTAGTGGTATCGAACGCCAAAAAGGAACAAGAAAGAGTGTAGACCGATTTGTCTGCTCATAAACATCTACCCGCAATGACTTCAGTTTATCCGTGATCATGGTGCTTGTGACAGCGCCAAACATGAAACAATAAGTAAAATGGTATGGTAAATACCCCGTTTTCAGTATAAATAATACGGAGATATTGTCGGTCAAAGTATCAACTTTTTACAAGTTTTAGAAAATACCTGTAACTTTTAAATATTGTATGTTTACTTTAAGTGCCTCGATATCCTGTCAGTATTCAATGTATTTATCAGCACAGTGCATTGTTTTAAATGTATAACATCGAGCGCTACCATAAATGGTGATTTTTCACGTAAACAACAGAACTGTTGTTTCCCTGCTATAATTTTTGCCCAGTGTTACTCAGCTTGATGTAAAGAATGCCTGGTTGACGGTTTTATGAGTTTCAACATCCTGTATTTTCTGCAAAACCAACCATTTCACATTTCCTATGGCTGCTTTTTAAGTACATAATTTCTTATTAGGTGTTGCCAGCGGCTTCACCCGTCACAACTCGAAATTTATCCCAAAGGGAGATAAAATCGGGATAAAAACTATTATATGTGTTAATCCAGGTTATAAACTATCTGTGTACCAAATTTCATTCAAATCTGTTCAGTAGTTTTTCGTGAAAGAGTAACTAACATACACACTCACAAATGTTCGCCTTTATAATATAATATAAGTGTGATAGTAGGATATCTTTGTTAAATTCTTGCCTTTAGCTCTACCCTTCAATAATGAGTACAACTTCATTTTTGTCAGTTGTCTAGTCAGTTAGTCAGTCTCACTTAGAAAACTTTTATCTGTTGTGAATAAATATCTATGCAGACTATCTGCCAAGATTTGTGACGTCACGTAGTCCTGTCACAAACACTACGTCATATTGACTCACACTCACAGCATCTTTTCTACAGGAAACAGCGTGACATCACCGTTATTGTTTTAAATCCATAAATTGTAGAAGAATCTTACTTACCGATAGAACATATCGAAATATTATGATTTTTGAAGATTAAAGCTATTTTGTTCGTCTGTTGCTCAGGGTTGCTGTTCTTCCGATTGGAATTGGTGTTTCTACGACCATAATCATCATCATCATTTTCCTGCCCTTGTCCCATGTTACTCGGGGTCAGCACAACACTATTTTATACAGAAATTTCAGAAAATTGCTATCGGATTACTTATTGGGATTGTTGTAGCCAAGTCTTCACTTGGCATTTGTGAGCTAGTTATAAAACCTTAACATGTCCAATTTTTGTCAGACAAGCCTTCTTTTTCTTTTCACATTGGAATCTTTTAACTTTTTTTAATAAGTTTTTTCATCATTATATTCAAAAGACGTCCACTGTTGAACATAGGCCTCCCCGAAATGTCACGACACTGTTAGGTCTCGTGCGTCTCGCATCCAGCGGATCCCTACAACCTTCGAAGTTTCCTTGCGTGATCGAAACAGAAGTGAAGACATCCGTAAGAGAACCAAGGTTACCTCGCACGCTACTCTAAGAATTGCTAAACTAAAGTGGTATTGCTCATAAACTTAACTCATTAGAAATATTGCCTAACTGCCCTGTGCCCTTAACAAACTACAAAACTGGTTTTTCTATTCTCTAAAAGATTTATGCTTAACTGCAAGTTTTCTCCAAAAAAGTCCACATTCTAAACAAATTCTAAATAACGGTAACCCAATTTCCCCAATGCTACCGCCGAACAATGAATTCATCAGCCGGCAGGGCCCGGCGCCATCTTGGATGCACTCAGTCGATCGATTAAGCTTCGCCCTCAATCGATCACGGCCTTCGCTATCACGTGTTGGTATTCAATAATTTATTACATTTGCTCCGAGCTTCCGGAGTGAGACGTTTTACACTGTCAACACTCTATAAATCAATTATAATAAAGTTAACATCTTATTTGGGTACCGGTGTTTGGTATCTCTGTCTATGTCAACAGAGATCTGTTTGGGGATCAGTTGCGTTATGATTTACAAGGTTATCGATGATAGATAGATAAATTACGACACGACTGTCATATAATAGTGGTAAATCATCAGTGTCTATCTTTAAGCCATTACAGGAGTTTATATTTCATTTGTGCAAAACAAAAGATTTTATTTTTTATTTTTCAATCATTTGGAGTATAATCACCATTTTGGACGAAATTAATAAACCATCATATCTTTGTGCATTATCAAGTGGTTTTCTAAATTCAAAGGATACGAGTATTAAGGAGTGTATTGTCTATTGTACATACATATACCTACTGAGCAATGGTACATAAACATCCCGGGACACAATTCTGAGGGGGCCACTGAACGATAGGGGAGATATTATTGTATTGTGTACCACTCATGAATAGTACTGGACGCTTATTACAAGACTTCATCTAATACATGATTTAGGGATACCGTGTGTCGTGTACATAACGGTACGACCAAACCTTTGACATTTACTTCGGTAGGTATTCATAAGTTCTATTGTACCTATAACGGGCTAAATGTCCGCAACTCTACGTCCAAAGTGCGCATTTTGCGTATTAGTTAACCGTACCTCTATTTGTACTTGTATACTTACATTTTTTGTCCTATCAATTATGCCACATGGATAAACTGCATGGATGGACTGTGTGAAGGATGATATGGCTAGAAACGAGGTGACTACTGACAAGACGAAAAATAGGGAAGAAGAAGATCGCATACTGCGCCGACCTCAAATAAATTGGGATAACGGCAGGAGACTATTGATGATGATGATTTAAAACTGCAATTTCTTTACTTCGTTCTAACTACTTTTACTAAACTTACGATTCTATACTCAACTTTAAATAAAACTCCATTACCATAACTGTCTCAAAAGCTCCAAGTGTGAGGGTCCACGAACTCAGTAGTAATCTAATCTGCATCAGTTCACGTGGAGGGCTCGATCGCTTATCTGTCAAGATTTGCTACGCAAACAACTCGACTGATTTGCTCACAATTACTTTTATTGCTTAGGTATACGGAGTATTTTGCTGTGATTTTATGTGGTCGTAAATAAGGTTCCAAAAGTACTTCGCAAAAGAGAACCTGTTTGAGAGTCAGAGTTAATTTTACTATTATGCTTAACACAGCTTTATCACTAATAGCTTTCTCTCTGTATTCTGTTTCAAACGAGTCCCCATTTAAATCTAGATCTACACGTGTTGGTAAGCACTGTTGCCGTTTCCATTGATTTAGGGTTCCCTTGAACTATTGAGATAAGACAATACCGATAGCCAATACCGATACATACTAGACTGAATGTCACATAGCCGTCCGGCGCGCGGCGGTGAAATAGACGGACGGCCGCGGCACTATTACTATCGCAAGGAAACTCGAAAACGACATTTCTGTAAATGTCACTTCATTAATCGGTGATGGTGGTGAACACTCTCTCCTGGCCTCTCAACTTTCGACGTTCGATATAAATGAAATAAGGGCAGGAAGATGAGATAGTCTTGAACACTCCTCACTTCCCTTAATCTATTCTATCTACAGCCAGGAACAGTGGAACTAGACACTAGACTTTCTGATATTCTTCTCGTCTAGTAGGTAGCACACGCACATATGTCAGTTGAGGAGAGGATTGAGGGACCAGTTTTAATCATCGCTATCTTCAAAATGCGTGGATATTTAAGCTCCATTTTTTTTTTACAAAATGTTTTAAGACTTCTACTAAAACTCTATGTAGAATTATAACATTTTTATAAATATTATTCAGTAATATTCACTAAAATATTTATCTTTGTTGTGTGGACTGAGGGACCACAGTTCAGTCGTTATATTTTTTTACTCTTTAATGCTTTGTGGTCTGTTTTTTAGGAATTATCTTTCCAATTTCTTTACTAAATGTCTGTATTCACAAAACCATCTTTTTATGCTACTTTCCGAGATCTGGATAATCGTCTGTGAGAACTGAGGGACCACTCTTTATGGGTCGTACTTTTTAATATATTTTCTTACAAATTCCCAGATTCGTTCCACAATTGTTTTAAGTCTACTACTAAATCCTAGGATTCTCATTGCGTGTATTCCGAGTGTGGTCCCTCAGTTCACACACACATGCGTTATCTGGTAGACATGATGACTATCAACAAAATTACATAGTTACCTACTTTGAGATAACGCCATGATCGATGACACCCCATAAATGAGTCAGATGCGTCTCCCAAGATGTACTGTTAAAAGCCGTGGATAAGCAAGCTGAGGCAGTAGTGGGAAAGCATCCAATGGTGTTAGGGACAGTGGTGTTCTTGATTCGAGACCGCAAACGGCAATTTTTTTAAGTATGGTAGTTAATTTTCACTCAGCCAGCCAACACCAAAAATCAGACAGCAATGCACAAAGGCATATTGTTCCAGCAAAATGATATCTCGTTCAAAAGTCATGTGTTACAAAGGTAATTTTTTAAACTTCGTTCCAAAAAGAGGTTAATTAAGGAATAACAGTTTGTTTCAAAGTTTTTCACTTTTGTTGATGGAAAATCCTTGGACGTCAAAAATAGTTAAGTAGGTAAACCCAAAGATGACGTAAATTGTTCTCATTTATTGCATCATTAGAGTACTTTCCTAAAAATCACAATCATTCATGTCTTCTCTAGGATTATCGGCAATATTCTAACAAACAAGTGACGTTGAGTTTTGGGAAAACACAATTTATTGCATCTTTATCAGTTAAGATAGGCAGATGTCTCGTGTAGTAAGTACATCAGCACACGTCCACTCTTATATAATGTGATCATATAGTGTGACGTCACGTTGTCAAGTGATAAACATTGATTTTTGACAAAAACATGTGCTTGTGCTATCTAGGAACATGCTTTGGCTTTAAATGTACATTTTCGCGGAAAATTCTACAGTTGCGAAGAAGTACAAACAACGTCCTTCTCATAGACACTTTAAGGGTTTTGAAATCGGCCGCGGGTAGTCCAACGGTTATCGCGGCCTCGACATAGAGGGCGAAGAAGGAACATGGGTGGTTTTTAGTCAGTAGAAGTCTGACACTCCCTTTCGCTCTGCCCAAGAGCGGGAGGGGTTATTCGATGATTTTACACCCACCAAAAAAAAAAAAAAAAAAGGGTTTTGAAATCTCTACCTTAGAAACCCAATAAGTACCCTTTTTTTGGGGTGGTGGTAAATCATCAAATAACCCTCCCGCTTTTGGGCAGAGCGAAAGGGAGTGTTAGACTTCTACTGGCTAAAAACCACCCATGTACTTTCTTAGCCCTTGTGCCGAGGCCGCGGTATCTCTTTCAAACAACTTGCAGCTTCGACGGGAAACACAATATCCTTGTAATATTATTTATTGACCTTTTTTGCATTCGTTTATGACCATATTTAGGAATAGTAAAATACGTGAACATATTGATGGAAATAGATCTTGTCGCCCTCTTTTATCTAGACTTCTGCGGCATTTCGTTGTTAAAAACATGCAAACAAACATCATCTGCTACTAACATCATCTTATCTGCCTTTCCTTCTCGGGTCTGACTTCCAGCATAACCGAATGCAGTCGAAATTAACATGAAGTGACTAACTTGTTCACGTGCTTGCATGCGGATAAGATTTCTCCAAAAAATACTAATTTTCAAAAAATACAATAACTTTACTTGACAATAAATGAGGTACAAGATTCTTATATCGCTGGACACGTTACAATCAGGTTCGGTTGATCGTCGACCGTTTACTTGCTTGCGAAGTCACTTCATGTTAATTTTGACTGCATTCGGTTATGCTCAGCAACAACCAGTTTTAGAACTTGGTTTCTGAACAGTTTTAGAAGTTGTAAAACTGATTGTCAGACTTTCGGGCTTTTAAACAATCTGTAACTATTTTCATGTACTTATAATAATAATAATAATAATAATAATATTCCACAACTATCACACAACGCCAACTAGTCCCAAGCTAAGCAGAGCTTGTGTTATGGGTACTAGACAACTGATAAACATACTTATATATTTCTAAATACATACATATTATAGATAAATTACACCCAGACACAGAACAAATGATCGTGCTCATCACACAAACATTTGTCCTGGGTGGGAATCGAACCCACGACCTCCGGCATAGCAGTTAGGGTCACTAACCACTAGACCAACAGGCCAATCAAAATCAATTATGAAAACCGGCATAAAGGATTTACCATGCTTATATATTCAGCCAACAATTCGCGGCAGAATATCGGCAAGCATCTTTTTAATCATGTTAACCCAAGTATTGACTAAATTAAAATAAACAACAACAAAGTTCGAAAATAACGGATTATCAAAGTACTACAAATACATTTACGAAGGCCAGATAAGTACCTACGGACAAAATATGTTTAAAACGGATTTAAAGAAATCAAATCTTGAACGTGATAACGGTTTATAAATGTTGCCTATCGATACATTTACCCTTTCGTACCGATATCGATGGCGTATATCGAAAGATACGGCTAATCATAGTTAAGTACACAGACTTTACAAGGGAATCTGTAATCGCATCGTAAGATTTGTTTTGATCAAATCAATAAAATAATAGAGGCGTCTTAGGGACGCGCGGTTAGAACGGAGTTCCTTTCGCATTTTATTCTTAATAAAAACTCATTTAAAAAAAATGTATATCCTCAAAATGTATGACAACTTTTATTTGACTTAACACAGTTTTACTTTCCTAAGTGATCGGGAAGTGTCTCGAAAATCACTGCTAAAAGATGTCGGTTCTTGGTGTACCACCTTTTTTGGTGTAGCCCTTCGTTTCCTTGAAAATCCGTGTGGAAATAATTTTCAATATAAACTCGTATGACGTTTAGGACTTTTCACTACCGTCAAGTAGATACATATCTTTCGGAATCCCGTTAAACACCAAATAAATACTTTTCTCTTATTTTACTTCTTAGAGTATATATATGAAAGTTATCAGTGAAAGTGTGACCGTCGAACTGCCAAATCATAGGTCTCGAGCTCATGACCACCTCTGATTTTTCGGACTCATGTGAGTATTGTATAACTAGCTTGTGATAGCGGCTTCTCCCGCGAGGATCATACTACAGGGATAAAAAGTATCCTATGTGTTAATCTAGGTTGTAAACTATCTGCGTTCTAAATTTCATCCACATCCGTTCAGTAGTTTTTGCGTGAAATAGTAACAAACATTTATCCACACATACATCCGCACAAACTTTCGCATTTATAAAATTAGTAGAATTATCACTTGCTTCAGTGAAGAAAAACGTCGTGAAGAAACCAGCGTGGGTGAGAGATATTTCTTGAAGGCATGTAAAACCAAGTCAGAGGCCCTTGGGCGGGATAATCACTCGGCTTAACCAACAGTTTTACTCCAAACCACACGTTAAAGAAAAAATAAATAATGTAAATGTAAAACTCTGTTATATGCCTATCTGTTAATTCCATGAAAGAATTTTGAGAACATTTGGCACACAAGTGTTTAGAAATATTTGCTAACATAGGTATATTTAATCCCGATAGTCTGTCTCAGTAGCATAATTTCCAAGCACAATGCGGGCATCGTGAACAAAACCTAGTTCGTACATATTTACGATATTTGTAACATAAAACGCATCGATTGTTTACAATCAATGGTTTATCATTGTCAATGCTAGCACGGCGCTGAAGGAAACAGCTCTAATTCTTCTTATCACTCGATAGCGCAGATTTGTGATAAGCTAATCTCATTTGATGGACATTGCTACAAGTAGTTTAGTCGTAATATAAATCTAGAGAAGTGGACGAGATGTTATCAGTGAGAATTGAAAATAGCCGTAATGAAAAGTATATTTATTCCCATATTCAGATTCTTGTTTTAAATGTATTGCAACTACCATGAATAGGTACTCTTTTCATCATATCAAATACCATACTCTTTTCATCACCCTATGTGGGACTCATCACCCACAGCCCGTCTTCACCCGCTGTTGGTTAAAGGCCTCTCTTTACTTGTGCTAAGCTCTACGCTCTAGAGCCATAATAATATTCCAGCAATGATAACAATGTCGTCTGTCCATCTAGCCCTCGGACGACCAAAACTATTTTTTTGTTCCTTTATTAGATAGGTAGTTGTTTCGGGTCTGGGTATTTATGTATGTGAGTTTAAATGTTTGTAAACGCACCCACGATACCGGAGAAATTCCTAGTGTGGGGCAACGTTTTTTTAAAGAGAAGAGGAGAAGAGAGATTTACCATTTAACCCGGCCCGGATAAAAAAAAATTGTTTAAGCAGATTAGCATTATTAAATCACTGAGGTTTGTACTTAATCCTACATGTAATTCTACATCGTAGTTAAAACAAAAACAAGGTACACAATAAACACATCATAATACCTTGGTAACTTAATTTTACGTGGTATACTAACTCAACATGAAACTTCATATCACATTAAGCATGTAATGTGTTGATTTAAGTTTTAATTTAACTTTTGTTTCCGTTCCTTGGACGCCACTCGGTTACAGCTTTACTCCACCTGCCATTACACATATTCCGCCACTTCCATGTACAAATTGTCATCAACCTAACACGAATCCAGACTACGTGCCTGCTACCGAAAAATGCCTAATAGAAAATCTCAAAAACATTTTGCCCGTCTTGGGAATCGAACTTAGTACTTCATGCTCAGTAGTCGTGCCTGCGACCCCTAGACCAACGAGGCAGTCTGAGACTATCTTAGCTTAAAAAAGTCTACATTGGTAGTATAAATAAAACAGTACCTACAAACCTATGGTACACAAACTTGTTGGTTATTTGCTAAATAACTAAATAAATACTACTTATAGCAGCGCTCCCCTCTCTGGGAGGATCCCGTCACTCCGCACGATTGATCGCCTCCCTACGGACGTGTAGCCAGTACCCTCACCACTTTTTTTTACTATTTTTTTCTTATTTTTCTCTCCTAAAGGACATCCGGAAGTTTGTTATATGAACGAGTATATTTTTTCCATGTTTTTTTGGTAAGAAACAGTTGGTTTTGAGACAATGAATGTATGAAGTTACTCTACAGTTAAATTTCTTATACATTAGATAATGTAAAGGAATCATATTTGTTCAATGTTTCTCTGTCATGGGAAAATTATTTAGGAAATATTTTTCGATTTTACTGATTAGTTACCGCAGCAAGTGTTTTCTTTGCGTTATTATGAGATCGGTTCGCATGTACGAAAAATCTCACATTCTCAGATAAACCATATAATCAACAAATGTTCCTTTTATTCATTTCGGATTTCCTTTTTTAATACAATCATAAGAAATAATTTCACAACGCATCAATTTTCGAATATCCCTCAAAATAACCCAACCGTAAATTACCAAAACCTTTTTTTCTAATAAAATTTAAAAAAGACATTGTTCATAAAAATAAAAACCCCTAATTCATTAAAATACGACAGTATCTCAAGCGTATCATCCCTAAAAATTCAAAGGTACCTTTTTCGAGCGCGTTGATGTCTAAAATTGCGGCGGTCTTAAGCAAATTTACCGAGCAAATATTATTAGGGATTTTAGACGGTACCCTTCGGATTGGGGATTGACAACCCCTGGATTTATCAGCGATGCATTTGAGTGGATGTGTTGAAAAGGTGAATTACGTAATCATTATATTGAGCTCTTAATTTACTTTGACGACGCTTGATGATTTAGAGATTTGTGTTAACTGATCGGTTAAACTTAATTTTGGAAAAAAGGTTTTTCGATATCTACTTTTTCAATTCAATTATAAATTATTGTCTTTAGTTTAGATCGTAGATAAATAAACTGTTGTAGAATAATCCTAGCCTATTGTAAGTTATTTTAAAATACAAGAAATACAGCAATACATTAAATTAGCGACATGGACGTCTGTCAGTACGTAAGCACCACGTCCCTGTCCACCTGCCAAGTGCCTGATAAATGGCCAAACAATTTTGTCCGCCAGTGTAGCTAAAATATTGTTAGTACGGCCCTTAAATCTATGAAGCCTTTTTGTCACCCTCTGTGTCTCGTCAAGGACGTTAAATTACGTCGGACCCGACTGCCATTTATGCATTTTACAGAGACGTAGTTTTTTTAGGTAGTCAGACGCCCGATAGTCTGACAATGAATGCTGTAACAGAAGGGTTGTGTTGTGTATAAGCAGTCTCTTCAATATTAGCTGACCCCAACATATTTGGGAAGGGGCTACTTGTAGGCACCAAGTAGACACTTTCATAATAGGGTAGTTACAAAAAAAAATCTGATTAGACCGTGAGATAAATTTCCAAAAAATATTGGACACGTATTTTTTCTTTTTTCACGTAAACAAACAATGAATACGATACAGTGCTTTGAAAATTCGTGTGACGTCGTATTCTAAGACATTAGTATGATTTTTACCGTTGAGTGACGTCACAAACCCCCACTCAAATCTTTGACGCGTTTTATCTTCGTCAATTTTTATTGATTAGATAAAACAAAAAATATGTATTCAATATTTTTCGATAATCTAACAGACGGACTAATTAGAATCTCATTTTTCTATGTCAGTAAACATCCCTATTGGTCATCATCTTCCTGCCATTGCACCATGTTATTTAGGGTCCGCGTAATAGGGTTTACTTTTCCATTCTCCTCTGTCAATCGTCACGCTTTTATTTACTCCTCAATTGATAGAAACTCAAAACCTATGCAACAGTATCCCAGAAAATTAAAATCAAAATCAAAACTCATTCATTCAAACTAGGCTGATAATCAGCACTTTTCGAACGTCAAAATTTACTTTACTTATTTACAAGAGACAGTCCCCCAAAACGCCCCCCTTCCCCCCTTCGACACTTCCTAGTGTTTTTGCTGGAAAGAAGAAGTGGCGGAACAGACTCCTTAGCAACACATCTGTCTGTTAGGCTGGTTAAAAGAACCAGACTCGATACAATAGTAAGGCAAGTTTAATGACTACAGACACCAACAGCAATAAAAAATTAAAAATTATATAATAATAAAAAACATAACATTTCAGTAAAATAATCTTGGAGAAAGAACATAAATAACAACTAGCCTATGCATTTTCAAAATCTTACCTTATTCCAACCAGCCGTCTTGGTTTGACTCTATCCTGGCTATCATTATACTTAGAGGCAGATGTTCAACTTACCTTTTTTACACTAATACCCGGAACCAGAATATTCTAATAACGATACCTACATAATTTTACCCAAATCTCCTCAGCTAAACCAAACAATTATTCGTTTGGAGCCCCTCATGGTACGTTAATAATTCCGTACTAGCATCGTGCATTATGCCGGGCGACAGCGCTATGACTGATCACCGACAACACTGGCTGCTACCGGCTCATTGGTGAAAAAATATTGCTATAATATACGGCGAGAATTATTGCCAGAAATATTTGGTTGACAGACAGGTTTTTTTTTAATATTTCTGTGGAAAAAATGTAACAGGGATAAGGTGAAATTGAAGTGACGCTTTGATACTTAAGGTGTCGTTTCTAAGTAAGGATATCAATATTTTTTCCATGCAATGAGAACAGAAGGAGAAGGTCTTCATCGATAAATGAATAATCCCATGTTTGTGTAAGAACCTTTGTAACCATACTTATCCGCAAGTAAATCACGAGTCAAAGATATTATGATTGTATAGTTTTAAAACTTAACCTCATGTCAAAGGGATTTAGATACCTACAATTTTTCCTCTATTTATTTATTGTACGAGTATTATATAAGGAAATCTCCCAGAAAATATTAAAAATGTTTTGATCATCCTGCACTTCACATTTGAAGATTACCCAGACCCAGACACCAGGATCTTTCTAATACGTTTTCTCAAACTGTTTCAACAGCTATTGGCTCATTTCTTTGGGTTGGCAGTATAGATTGGCATATTCAAAGCTTTAGCTATTAGTTTTCATAGATTTTACCGTATATGTTTTAAAAGCAGAATGTAATTATAACGTTACGTGAGTATACCTACGAAGGTACTTAATTCAAGAAGTAAATATTACGACATCATCGGACAGTTTCACTAATTATTAAACTTATAAACACGAGGTAACAACAGACTCTCCATTAACAGCTTACAAAGCAGCGTTATTACCCCAGAACATTAAAACAACAAAATGTCTAATTACAGTACCTTTCAATCATCCTATCGACAGCCGATTGCCAAAAGGAGTGTGCCATAAACCCCACGCCAGACGATTATATTTTTAATAAAACCATAACTAAAACAAGATAAGAGCGTCCCCACACTCCCTACTGAACAACAGAATAAACATTGTAACGCCAATACACTTGATCCTGTAATCCTTTAGCTCCTGTAATGGGCCCTTATCTACCTACCTACGTAAGTATTTGGTGACGAATTTTTTTAATAAAAGTTCTATGTACGCGTCTCGATAAAGGGAGTTTTGGGGTTTGAACCGTTGCTTTTCAAATATTTTTCTTTTATAGCTGGTTTGGTGGTCCTAAAAATCTTGTTTGATTGTTAATTTTATCCCTGTTAAACAAACGAGGTATTCCCATTATAGCACCAATCAATAGATTGTCCTACTTCAAGGGTTGAGACCACATTAATGTAGGTAATGCTTATTGCTGTTGTAGAAATCAATTGATTTTTGAATTTAGTACTATCAAAGGACGTACCTACTATAACGTCTAATGTTTATATTTAAGGCAGTTAAAACTAAATATAGCCAATACTATTCGGGTTATTCATCTGCATTGTGTAGTTCAGTATCAAGTTTGCAAAATATCGTTTTTTTTCTCTACATGTATCTTAAAGATAGGTTCGAAGTACTTACATAGTATTCACGTTCTAGTGCATGTAATCGATCAGTGGTATCAACAGTAGCATTATATACCTGCCACTTTTCCTTGCACATACACATAAGAAACCAAATTCATCAACTTAAACCCACTTCATTAGTTTAGCGACATGAAACTTATCAAACTCACCCACAATCTAACCGCTGAAACGGAAGTGCAATGCATCATGCAACGCAACAGACGTATCACTTCGTGTCATCATAATAATTCCAACGAATCCTTCGTTACTGCCTTATTTATATTCCCTCACCTACTTTAATATGTATGATTTAATTAACCACTCGCATCTCCTGTCAACTCTCCACGACGAATTGAAACGTCAGCTGCGTATTTTTTTCCCTGTTATACACACCCATTTTTCGGTAAAGAATTTAAGCAAACATGGCCGTGTAAAAGTTGAAAAAAAAGTTTATTCGTGAACGCATCTGCCGCATTGTCCAATTTTCGACCAATGGCGTCGTATCCCGCTCCCCTAGCTGTCAGTTGACTGTCAATTGTTTGAAATTCGAATGTTATTTTTTTGTCTCGTGGTAGGGCGTTGACGCGGCGGTACACAGCCAGTCGTGTAGTACAATTGAATTGATTGAATTACGGTTAATTTGGGCCGCGGCGTATCGTAATGGATTGCCACCCGCATTGTGTCCGGTAAATAAAAGGATAAATATACAATACATACATGTTCTTGACAATTGCTGCTATTGCTGGGAAATGGCTTGAAATAACGAAGATTTGTTCCTCTTTCCATTTTTTTTAATATTTCGCGTAATTGCGTAAGTTGGAGTATGTCTAATTTAACTACTAAGATATATTTTCCAGTTACGACGTTTCTTCTTTTATTAGTTTTAGTGATCATTTATCAGCTTTTACCTTATGGCAGTTCAGTTCGTAACCAAATTCAGTGAATTTCGTAGCAGCTAATAATAAGCAGAAAATTTACCATTTCTATGTATGTTTTTACACAGGTTTTTTATACATCATCAGAAAGAAGAGATTTTAACAAAAAAAAAACGCTTCCGACTTTCTTAAAAAAGCAGATATTTTGACGGGTGTATTTTCGCTTGAAAGTACGGCTGATTTTTTTAAATTAAAAAATAACAAATAAAAAAAAAATAACGTGTGTTTGGGACATAAAAAGGTCAGTTGTCACCAATGATATTTTAAAACTAGTTGTCACATAATTTTGGTGAAAGTGCAAATCCAAAGTTATAGTTATAAGTTATAGTTATATACCTATTACAACTTTGCCATTTAACTTTTTTCCATAGGACTCCCCCACTTCCCGACCTCAGATCGACCGTAATTTATTTTTCCTATAATTTTTGTTACATTCTCTTCCTGTTCCAATGGGTTTCATTCTACTATAAATTTGTTTGTTTTCCAAAATTATCTACCCTGGTCTAATAGTTCAAGTGCAGATAATTTTGTACTGCAATTTTCTTCTACTTACAATTTTTAGCCGTTTCAAGACAAATCTAAATGACTCAATGATTCTTAGGGTGCCGTACCTCAATAATGTAGGTACTAACCACCATCATAAAAGTTTGAACTATCCCTGCGCGAGTCAGCCTCATACTTGTTCGGTTTTTCCCAATGAGTCAACAGAACAAAATTTACGTTTCCAAAATTTTATCATATTATCTCTCAGGTTCTCAAAACATAGTGCAACTCCGAAAAAGAAGTCATCACCAAAGATTGGCTCACCAACGACAAGTTGAAATCGTTCTAATATTTCAAATCTAAACACTGTCCTGTTGCGCTAACCCGATTCTCTTTCGACAAAAAAACGCAAACACGGCATAGTCGAACGCAAGCACGACCGGGCAAACATTTGCTTGCGATCGCGTAATGGATTAGCGTTGTCGCATAGCCCGGTATACTATTACAACGGCCGCTGGACAAACAACCACTGTCGGTGCCTTTGTGCCCGCTTTACGCTGCCGGTGACGAGTAGGCGGCTTTACGTTGCTTTGGTTTTCTTAAGTTTTGAAGGAAAATTGAGAAAGTTTTCCAAAGTCTCGGTTTGGACGAAAACTCGCTATAATGTCACCTTTCGGAGATTCAATGAAATAAATATGGATCTCAATTATTTTTCTGACAGTTATGAACTCCTCATCCATTTTAGCCTTCATTAATTCACTGTTGTTAACTGGTTACCCTATATCTTGCCATCTTGGCCAGAAGCAATGACAAAATTAAAAAAAAGTAATTTAACAGTAAATTAAAAACTAAAAAACCCGACTGAAAAAACTGAAAAGTAAAAAACAAGCACATCAAACTTGGAAGCAGGCGGGGTCCATTCTATTTTCATTTCATAATTTAATATTCAAATGAACCCCGCCTGCTTCCAAGTTTTGTTTAATTTAAAATGTGCTTGTTTTTTACTTTTCAGTTTTTTCAGTCGGGTTTTTTAGTTTTTAAACTACTTTTTTTATTTCCAACTTTTTAGTTCTTTTGTGTCTGTTCTTTCGTTGGTCGCGTAAAAATCTTCGCAGATGATTTAACTTTTGTGTTTGTTTATATGATTTGTGACTTTGAATTTATTTTAAACATATAAGTGTCATATATTTTTGTAATCTCCTATTTTGATACCCTACTCGATGGTAATGGAATTTTTTTATTTTCTGAAATACGCTATATGGCCCCCAAAATCCACAAATTTATTTTCTTTTTTAATTTTAATGTAGCCTGTGACACTCGCGCCATCAAGACGAATATAACGACGTATATTTTATTCAAATCCCTTCATCCGTTTAGGAATTCTGAGGGAACAAAGAAACGGACAAACATACATACATACATACACGCCAAACACATAACCCTCCTTTTGGGCTTCGCCGCAGTCGGGTAAAAAGCAGGCTAAACAAATTTGTTTCATGACAACCAATCCAACTTCATACCTAATTTATTTTAAAAGCTTTTTTTACATGCTGTTCAAATCTAAATTAACTTTTCTCCTGTGCAATCAAGCTTATAAGTGTATACGACATTAACCGCCAATCCTCGTCTCATAGACAATGCGGAGGTTTGCTTCACTGTCAATATTGTCAAGAGCTGCGTGCACGCATCCTGTGTCATGGTTTATACACATTTGTTTCTACGACACGTTATTTTAATAATATTATTTTAAGCCTATGTTACCACTGCAAGGTCTCTCAGACTCTCTTTCCACTTCTTTACGTAATGCTATAGTGACAAATTTTAATTCAGCTTATCTTTTAAGGAATGTTTGACGATGTCGATGAAAAAGTGCCTTCCCTTTGTCATCATCATCAGCCTATATTGTTCCCGCTGCAGGGATTTAGGCCTCCTATCTAGGAGAGGGATGGGTTATAATCCACCACGCTGGCCCAGTACGGAATGGTAGATGTCACATGTCTTCGATATTTTTTTTGGTTCTAAAACATGCCGGTTTCCTCACGATGTTTTCCTTCACCGTTTTGAGAGCAGTGGTGATGAAATCAATTACACAAAGTAATGCGCCTGCCTGGTTTCGAACCCACGACTTACCGTTTTGAGTCTGGGCCGACACCACTGGGCCACCGCTGCTCCTTCCCTTGTACTGTTTTAGTAATCACACTTAGAAAAACGATAGTTTTCATCAATTGTACTTATTATTTACAGAGTGAAATTAACCTAAATGTACCAAGTTAATTTTAATCTCTGTCCTTCCTCCATCACTCTCCATATCAAACCGATTTCCTTAAGCGTTTGAGTATGTTTTCAATAGTTTCTACCAAATATCAAAAACAATATGCTATCATCGTCATCACCCTCTTCATAGTTCCCCAGGCTTGAACTTATATTGTAACAAAAAAACGGATATAATTCGCGTTTCATTTGTGATTTTCGTCCCAGTGATTTGTCTTCTGATGTACCTGCGACTTATTTTGTCAATAGCATCACACAAGCCTCCACATACATAACCCAGGCCTCCCGCATAGCGTTCCAACGCAAACTGTAGTTAATTACGCTCATACCGCAGTACAACGGAAACGCACACATCTGTCCAGTTTGCTAGCGCTAGCGGGCCGAACGTTGCGCAAACACACAGACGGACAAACACCCGGCTCTGTTTGATCTGCCAACGGGTTGAGATGGGCAGGCCAGGGACCGAGCCGTAGCTACCATGGCGGTAGGCGCTCGTATATTTGGTGATCAATATCTTTGAATCAATGGAACAGACGTAGGTGACTGGAGTGAAACGAGAACTAGTTATCTTGTTTATTGAAGACTGTGTTGTGTTGCGGAAGTCGCTCAGTACATAAGACATCAACTGAGGTCCAAAAGTTGAAAATTAAAGCATTACTTTTGATTATTACGATTTCGTGCCCAAGTGCCACACTCTTAGACCTCGAACTAAACAGATTTCAAGTGCATAATAATCAGTTTAAGTAAAAGATCTATATTAATAAGGTTCAACTTTTAGCTCATTACAGAGATTCATTACACTTACTATGCTCTAACATTTTTCCACATTTGCAATTGTATCTCTATCTTTTCTCCACATGCTTCCATCAACTTTAATTTATCTTTCCTAATAACACAAACTTCCAACGTATCACATCGTCGGCAAATATATTAATTTCTCCCCTTCTAACGTTGTTATTAAGTAACAAAGTGTCGAAAGGATTATCTGGACAAATGGACAGGAGGACAGACGGACGGACGGATGGAGAGGGTATTAGTAGATATCGTGTCATTAGCTGTACGATTGTTGATGAAGTTTTCATCTGTCTTGTCCATCTTAGCGTTGGTGACTTGTTTATCGTCCACTTTGTTTAAAGAGAGCTGCTATCTGGGTACTGAAATTTCCCTTTTCTTCATGATTTTATAATATCAGTGCTAGTTTGATTCTGAAATGTAATCGTTGTCCAAATCTGCAACTACAGTTGTTTAATTTATTTATTAAAGGTTTAATGTGAGATTTAATACGCAATTTCTATTAATACTTAGATCATTATAACATTCGATACCTAGGTTCTTAAGAACGTTGAATTATTTTAAAATCTATAATTAATCTTCTAAACCTTGCACATCATTGTTTAATTAGACCACAAATATTTCTCAATTAATTAGCTCCAAGGAATTTAACAAACACCACACAAGGTCAATTCTAAGAAATCAAAACATCCAAAACACACCTGACAAATACGAACCCAAATATTAGTTTAGTTTTTAATTCAAACATGATTTCGTACGTGGCTTCGATTGCTTTGTCAGACATAGAACGCTGTCCATGTCGGAAACAAACGTGTCTTACAAACAAAGGTACTTTATAGTATAATAACCGTACTGAATATGTTTACTTAAGAACAATGTACGTCAAATCCGAAGTTTACCGTGAAACGAGTATGGGCCACTCTTGCGCAGCGGGGCGTCGTCTTTAGGCTAATATTGAAATATCTTTTATCTCACTTCTTTTTTTCTTCGGATGAATTAGAAAAAAGTGACACCTGTCATAAATGAACCCTTGAGGCTCCCACGGACTTTCTTTGGAACGTTTTAAAAAGATTATCCCTGGCAATGAGACGTTTGGGTAAACAAACCTGTGTATCTGCAAATAACAACGTTTATGAAATTGAATGGTCCGGAAAAGGAAGAATGGCAGTGTTTACTAAAAATACTTGTACAGAATAATACGATTTATTTTGAACTTTTGTTGCAAGTCATTGCACTTTGTTTGATATTCCTAATACACCAAACAAAATGTTTAAAACAGTTTATATTACCCTCTCGATTTCTCGCTCTGTCACTCTATACGTTCAAAGCGTTGATTAACAAAATTATATCAACATAGTTTTTTTCTTTGTTCCAGCTCCAAAACTGATGATTCCTCCAACCGAGTTCGTCAGCCAAGGCGGCATCGGCAGCCCACAGGAAGGGCTCCGCACGCCCACTGGCAGCCAGATGCTGGCCAACCCTCTCCTCAACCTGAACAACACCGGCCGCACCAACTTCACCAACAAACAACTCACGGAACTAGAGAAAGAGTTCCACTTCAACAAGTATCTAACACGAGCGAGGAGAATAGAGATCGCGTCAGCCCTGCAGCTCAATGAAACACAAGTCAAGATATGGTTCCAGAACAGGCGGATGAAGCAGAAGAAGAGGATCAAAGAGGGACTCATAGTCGCCCCTGAAGTGACCCCAACTTCCACCTCCCAGGCAAGCGTCGTCGGCTCCAGTGAGAACAGCCGTGAATCTAGCTAAATCGATTGCTCTCAAAGACGATTAATCGAGTGAACTGTTGGTTTTTTCGATCTACGAAATCATCAAGTGATTCTACAGTTTTATTTTATTGCAAAATATTGACTGTCAGTTCAGACTAGATTTTGCTGATTTGTGTGTTTTAGTATATTGATTTTTACTGTGTTCATTTAATGTGATGCGATGTTTTCATACTTAGTATCATTCCGTCGGTCATTTTCCTTTGTTAGTAATACTTGTGAATCACAAACCTTTTCCGTAAGAAAATTATGCATGTACTCTCTGGAAGCTTTTACATTGTAAATACCTGGTGGCTAGATCATTCACAAAAATGAAATGTGTCAGCATGCATTCAAAGTTTGACTGAGAGTGTTAGGAAAACAAGAAAAGTATCTGCTTATCCTGCAACGGGATAACACCAGATTATTAAATCAAACAATTAAGACGAATAAATGTAAATCGCAACACGTCATTATATATTTCTATCATTCAAAGAAATGTAGATAGTTGGTAGATTGTTTTTGCAGCATTGATTTTGAAAATAAAACTTATATCAAAAGAGATTATTGTATTATTATTATGGAAATTATAAAGGCTCAATTAACCTGATTAGTGTAAACCAACGGATGTGTCAACGTAATGAATTTTCTTAGATTTAAAAATGTAAACAAATCATAGGCTAAATGTTACTACTAAGATCAAACGCTGTTTTACTAAAAATGCTTTTAGGATCGTCCGTTAGGAGATATTTCAAATCAATATCGATAGGATTTGTATTTTTTTAATTTATTTTTCAAAGATCCTTTTTATTTTTAGACGAAAGCTTGTTTTTTTTTGTTTAATTTATTTGATAGAGTCAGTAACATTATTGGATGAATGTTTAGCGTCTTCGTTGATATTGTGTTGACTTTTATCTATTCCTGCCTTTAACTTTATTATGAGGTAATTTAAATTTTTCCAAATCCCAAAATTCGTATGACTCTATTCTGCTAGTTTTAAAAACATTCATTGGTAATGTAATTGACTGTGATTTTCAAACTTTTCTGCATAAATGTCCAATTGTTTTCCAAGTGAGAATTACAATTTGAAAAATGCCGATGGTATTTCTTCTTTATTTATTTACAGAAATGTCTTAATATTCAGCAACACAAAAGATATTAATTATTACCTACTGTTTTCTTTGTCTTTTATCATTTCCAGTTGATTAAAGTACAATTGGACATTTAATTCTAAATACAATTCTGTCTGTCTATACGTATAATATAAACTAAGTTTTCCATTAGTACGTTGACGATACTAGTCTTAATTTTGTAATTATATAGTGTACAAATCGTATATTGTATATAATAGTGGTGTGTTAGGACCGTCTGAGTGTAAATTATGTATTAAGATAGTGACTACTACTTTATCATTAAATTAATTGTACCTATTTTCATTTATTGAAGTTTTATTACCCCTCTACGAATTTGACATCTGATTTATTTAGAAGCAGCGGCAGTTAGACGACAGCATAGCTCTCTTGAACTTGTTTTGGTTTAATTTTTGACATAATATAAGTAATTAAAATTCATTAGATTTGGTATCACACCTGTATGTAATCCTCGAAGGATTTCACCACTCATTGTTAGTTACGTTTCATTTCATAGCAATCGACAAACTACCAACCAAACTTATTGTCGTCAAACAGGCACAAATACAGACTCAGGGCTGCTACTGACGGCGATCGGCAGCGGCGACCTCTCGCCTACGACCCTGGTGCAAGCCATGGTCCGGGGCGAGAGAGAATGGGACGCCGTCGCTTCCTTCTGCGAAGCAGTAATGCTAGCGAAGGAGGTGGCACAACGTGAAAGGGAGAGAACCTCTTCTCCCAGCCACGGGTCACGTGATGACTTCCGGCCACCGTAGACGCGGGCTTGTGGACGGTGAGTAATGGACTAGCTCGCCGTCCGACCGTCTTATGACGACGACAGGCCGAGTGGACGTTGCGTTCGTGTCGCGCCTCAAAGAGATGTCAGCAACATGGAAGGAGCCTGCAAGGACGCCCGTTGGGACTGCGGGTTGACGCAAGAGATACCGCGGCCCCGACATAAAGGGTTAAGAAGGAACCTAGGTGGTTTTTAGTCAGTAGAAATCTGACTCCTGACACTCCCTTTCGCTCTGCCCAAGAGCGAACCACCCCCCAATTCTTGACGGTTAACTCAATAACACTGATCGCCATGGGATTCCATGTTACTCTAGACTTTATGCTCGGCAGTATTAAGCTTGCTAGCCATCTTTTTCATCTTCTCCTCGAATTGATGAGTCTGAATTTGTCCGACCAGTACTTAGCAACCATGCAATTAAGCCAGTAAAAGGCAGTTTTGAACGTCGAAACTTTACAAGACTCAGCCTTGTCAGTTAATCCTCAAGTTTTAGCATTGGCAAGTATATGTTTTCGTTTAAATGAAGTGTCGATGGTTCGACATAGGCGACCTAAGTGCCTATAAGCCTTTTTCAAAAAGTGTTAGGGTCTGCTTCCAGTCTAACAGGGACCTGGATGCGATTGAATACAATATTACACATGAGTCTACTGCTTTTTGTTGTACACAACCTAGGTACGAGTAGGTACTTATTAAATATAGGTAGGTAACCTATATTTGGCGAATCTGTTTGTAGGACAAGCGGGATTCCGAATTTACCTGTTTGTATACTCATAACTTCAGCTAATTAAACAACAGTTCAAGACATTGATAAAAAAGTAGTTAAAAAACTAAAAAACCCGACTGAAAAGACTGAAAAGAAAAAACAAGCACATTTTAAATTAAACAAAACTTGGAAGCAGGCGGGGTCCATTCTATTTTCCTTTCATAATTTAATATTCAAATGAACCCCGCCTGCTTCCAAGCTTTTCAGTCTTTTTAGTCGGGTTTTTTAGTTTTTTAACTACTTTTTTTATTTCTAACTTTTTAGTTCTTTAGTGTTTGTTCTTTCGTTGGTCGCGTAAAATACTTCGCAGATGATTTAACTTTTGTGTTTGTTTGTAGAATTTGTGACTTTGAATTAAATTTAAACATATAAGTGTTAATATTTTTGTAATCTCCTTTTGAAACCTTTCATTTTGATACCCTATTCGATGGCAATGGATTTTTTTATTTTTTTCAAATCCACGATTTGGCCCCCAAAACCAGCAATTATCTTTGTTTTTTTAATTTTAATGTAGCCAGTGACACTCGCGCTATTAAGACGAATCTAACGACGTATATTTCATTCAAATCCCCTCATCCGTTTAGGAGTTATGAGGGAACAAATAAACGGACAAACGTACATACGGACATACATACATACATACATACACGCCAAACACATAACCCTCCTTTTGGGCTTCGCCGCAGTCGGGTAAAAATAAATAAAAAGTATAATGTCTTTGACTAACGTATTTCAGAGCTGGGTAAATCTCAATTTTATTTCAAGCCTATGCCGAAGCGCGTTGATGTCTTCTTTAACGTTAAGTGATAATTATAGTAACTTCTTCATCATCCTCATAAAAGGCAGAATGCCTTTAAAATATACCACCTGTATGGCCCATGTAGCATCAGAGCATTGATTCCAAGTAGGCCAGACAAGGCACTTTTGAATTGTCAAATACATGACATTAAAAAAATAAGTTCATTATATCTGTGAAAGTATTTAGCAACCCATACCCTAGTCCAAAGCGTAGATCTCGCGGGTAAGTAACTCCTGAAGTTTCTTTTAAAACAGAATATTGTGACATACTTTATATTGAAATATAAAGTTAATTCACTGTGGAAGCATTTTCTTACAATAAGAAGCGCTGCCGTTACACAGTACGCCTAGATGTTTCTAAGATGTACTTAGGTAAATAAGGAGATGAATAAAGCACAAGCAATGATAATATTTAACATTGATGGATTAAAGTTGTTTAACCGATACAGACAAGATGTGAACTCCAGAGACCAGACACTAACTGATATTGTGTTGAATATCTTTAACTATAGAACACTGTCCGCTCCCTAGATATACGAAGCCAAACATAAATAAAGACCTAATCAGAATCGTAGAAGGTTTTAACTTGGTAACATCTTAAGTAAATAAACTGATGGTGTCGAACTTGGGACCTATGGCTTGGCAGTTCTGATTTAAAAAACGTAACATAAAACATCGTCAGAAAACCAGTATGCCTTAGATATTTCTCGACGGCATGCCAAAGCCAAGTCAGGCAGGAGAGGCATAAACAAATTATGAAACCAGACGAGGTGGGAAAGTGAAAATTCGAAAAGAGCACGTCGTAATCCATAAAATTTCCCATTTTAAAAAAACTCCCGGAAAACTTATCAGGTAACCCCCCCCCCCCATTTTTCGCCCCAAATGACTGTACCACAAATTTTAATAGAGATTATGTTTTTGTTGGATGGTATACAATGTATGTGTCTCTGTGGTTTTTCCTAGAGGATGCACGTGTGATATAATTAGTAAGCGCGTTTGATCTGTGTATTTTAATAAATGAGATGTGCTAAGACCTATGTTGCACTGGCTATACAATTTTTCAACTTGGAAGAATTTACGTCTGTCTAAGAAAATCATGTATTGTCAAAATCAGTACCTTAATGACAGTACAGAAATAACGCTGACTACTTCTACTAAAATAACATATGAAGGGAGATGTGCATACGCACACACTTGTACATTATATTATTTCCTATGACGATAGCTCAGCTAAGCTGTGATTGGCTGATATTGCCGAAATTCAGTCTTAACGAGTACCAGACCTCTTCAATAGCTAAAGATTGTGTAATTTATTTTTCCGAGGGTTCTGAAAAATTACAATGTCTACAAAAGGAAGTAAGAATAAAGAGTGAAGGGATGCACGTAGAGGAAGTAGGAGTAAGGAATAATGTAACATGCAAATTAAACAAATAAATAAGACCAACATCTTATATTTAAAATAAATCTCACATTTACAACATAGCTTTACAAAAGCACATCAAGATATCTTTACTTTTCTCTTAGAAATAAGCAGGCACTTAAACACGAACCATCTATCACAAATATGATAAAATATTAATTTGAGTTTTGCGATACAACTACTTACAAAAAACGCAAAATGCCTATATTAATAATCACAGCATTCAATCAACGTGAAACGCCATCTAGTTTTATAAATCACCAATTTTAATTTAATGCCATCTGTTATCAAGTACAATAAATTCATAATATTTCCACATTACGCCATAAGATGGAGTTACCAGCGACATCTATGGTAGAGTCGTGAAAAGTTTCGAAAACAATAAAGAACCCATTCGTTTCATAGTAACAATGTAGATGGCAATGTTCTCAATATACTGAGAGAAAAATCAGTAAAATCTGTTTCGATCTTCATGTAAATTCTATTAAATTGCTTTCTCTGAAAAATATTATGAAATTCTACGATATTAAATGGTAATAATATACTGCATTGAATACACGATCCTATTTTTCTTAACCATAGGATGGAAATTCAGGTACCTATAGCTACATTTTTTTCAGTGCTAACAATTCATGAATTTTTGGTTCTGGAATGAAAATCTCTCTCGATTCAATTGACTTTCTAAAATTATTTGAACGCTGTTACTTTTACCAAATACCTTTTTTTTAAAAAAAGGTATATAAAAATAATATTTCTGGTAAATGCTTTGAAATAATTTATGTATATTATTAATACTAATTCACAATATGGCAACTGTTAATAAGGTAAGGCGGGTGGGTAGTATATTCATGAGAAATACTTAAAACTGAAACTTAACAAAGTCATAAAATTATTCAGATAATCTTAAAAATATAGTAGACGTAGTATTTTTTCATTCTAGTCCTTATTTTAATTTTGTAGTTCACACAAACACCCGGTTGTTTTGGTGATCCCTCTAAAATCTCATTACTAAAATTAGACTTAGCTTGCATACAACACATAAAACCACGCCATGTTTTTCCTGAACAGTTAGGGAGAAAAATAAAACGAATAATAACTGCCATTCAGGTCAATCTTTAGGTTAAGTTGCTCTGTGGATGGGTGACCGCCCATTACATACCGAGTGTCCTCCGTGCCTCGGAAAGCACGTTAAGCTGTTGGTCACGGCTGCCATAATTATATAGATCTTTGGCAGTCGTTACAGGTAGTCAGGGACCTGAAAGTCTGTCTGACATCCAGTCTTACCAAAGGGTATCGTATTACCTAGTATTAACTAGGTCGTGGAGGTCAGATAGGCAGTCGCTCCATTTAAAATACTGGTATTGAGCTGGATCTGGATAGACTGGAAGCCTACCCCAACATAGTTGGGAAAAGGCTAGCCAGATGATGAATAACTTGACATGATTATTTAATATGATAAATATTATATTAGTTTTATATTTTGAATGTAAGGACCATGTGGGTCTTTCCTTAATTTTAACGATTGTCTGGCAGAGTACTATAAGCGACCCACCCAAATGTCCTTTCATTGGTATTGTTCGTCGTGGCATTGAGGTCCACGAGTTATAAGTCGAGCTCCAAGCTCAGATGATAGATACACTAGTATATTATATATATATATATATATTATATATATTTTATATATTTAGTATAGTCTTACTTATATCTCAAAAAAAAAATTAAATCAATCGGTCAAGTAGATACACTAGATACTAACTCTTGAAGAACTAAATAAATATCAACAACATCGATCTAAAAGCTATCTCTACTTACAATTAAATGCCCGTACGATCTTAATTAAACAAATCGAAGTTATTTGCTAATGATTTCATACTTCAAGTCGTTTTCGTTTAGTTTCTGGATGAGTGTGGTGTTCTTGAAAGCTGAGCCTGGCGTCATTACTCCACCGCTGGGGAAAGATAAACATTTAGTTATTATCCTACTAACATTATAAATGCGAAAGTTTGTAAGGATGTATGGATATGGGCCGCGGGTTGTACACAGTTATCACGGCCTCGACATAGAGGGCCAAGAAGGAACATGGGTGGTTTTTAATCAGTAGAAGTCTGACACTCCCTTTCGCTCTGCCCAAGAGCGGGAGGGGTTATTCGAAGATTTTACACCGACCAAAAAAAAAAAAGGATGTATGGATATTATAGGGATGGATGGATGTTTGTGACTCTTTCACGTAAAAAATACTGAACGGATGTGGATGAAGAACACAGATAGTTTATACCCTGGATTAACACATAGATTTATGATGTTTAAAAGAGCCGTAACATTTTTTGTATGGGCAATGTGCAATTTACTATCGAGATCGAGCTTTGGAAAGGATCATCATATCCCTTAGCGTTCGCGTCAGTATGAAGTTAGGTTACTTCTTATTCCTATGGGACAATTATCGGACTCCACTCAGGCGAAGCCGCTGGCACAAGAGAGTTACTGAATAGTATATTAGATTTGGTGGTTGTGTTGTGGCTAAATAAACCGCCGCCCTTAATCTTAAGGTTAAGCCGTGCTTGCCTAATAGGTCCGTGGATGGGTGACCACCCGTAACATACCTAGTAACATAAGTATATTACATAGTTTCCTCCGTGCTTCGGAAAGTATAGTAGATCTTTGACAGTCGGTACAGTTAATGGCCCGAACATCAAGCTGACCCCAACATAGTTGGGTAAAGGCCAGGCAGATAGGAGATGTTATAGGCTTTATAAAGGCTTACTTAAAAAAGTCTAGTCAATTTCCGTCTTGGAGTGTGTCAAAGATGCAATGGAGCCGCAGCATTAGGGTACGACAAAATAACTATACATCCTAGGGTCTAATACTAAACGTACCTCCACAGGCCACCACCACTTTGCCAGATGCTATTTACAGATTTCAGAATGTGTATTTCAGATGCATTACGCATCTGAACCGAGCTGCTACTAAAGTACTGTTATAAAGGGAGTGAGACTCACGTGGCAGGCAGGTTGTGTCTCTCCCTGAGGATGGAATGCGCGCACATGATGACCGCGACCACTGTGGACCCGTATGCGGGGTTTTTTCCTGTCACCTGCAAATGAAACATAAACCCTGTCATCAACCAAATAGGAGCATTTTAGGAAACCTGACCGTAAGAGAACAACACTCTCAACACAACGCCTACAACCGCCGAAGAGCTAAGCAGAGGTGTAGGTACTTGTAGGCTCGCATTTCACCAGTAATTTATTTATTTAAAAAAATAATTATAGCAGCATTACAGAATTATCCAATACGATGCTATAAAACACAAATTTAATTAAAATAAATTAAACTATAGCTATATATATCCACATAGATATTGTACAGGAACAAAAAATAAACAAAAAAGAAAAGTTGCTTTTCGTGCATCATCAATAAAAACAAGCTCAAGAAAAATCATCTTTCGTACATCCTCTCACAGAAACTCAAACATGCACGACATTACATCAACCCACTTAGAAGCAAACAAGTCACATTCCGGTGTCGATGCCAGTCGAATATTCAGCATGGCAGGGGCACGAACTAAATCATCAAATAACCCCTCCCGCTCTTGAACAGAGCGTAAAGTGTCAGACTTCTACTGGCAGTTTCTTCTTAGCCCTTGTGCCGAGGCCGCGGTATCTCTTTAGACAACCTGAAACCCCGACGGGATTAACCTTAACCTTACATAACCATATCGATCCCGTTAGCTGTAGCACTTGCTAGCTACCACTACACCTACGAGGCAGTATGTTTTGTTGCTTATCTACAATACGATGTTATCTTTCAGTGTTATCTTACTACTTATGGAATTATGAAGTACCATCGTTATGATCCGCCAATGAGTCGATATTACCGATATTGTTCCAATAAATAGATAAAATTCGAACATTTGGCATTGTAAGTAGTTTTTTTTTTTTGTAAACTCAAAAATCACTTTTTTTTTAAATTAGCCTGCACTGTCCCACTGCTGGTTAAAGGCCGCCACACCACTTCTAACAACCACATTTTTAGGGTTCCGTAGTCAATATGGAACCATTATACTTTCGTCATGTCTGTCTGTCTGTTTGTCCGTCCGTCCGCATTATATGTCAAAGACTCGTAGTCAGAAAGCTGTAATTTGGCATGAATATACAAATAAGTTACGCCGACAAAGTTCTGAAGTAAAATATTTTTTTTTTATTAGGGTAGGTATCTCCATTCTCTAGTACCTACACATTAAAGTGGGGATGATTTTTTTTCTTGCGAAGTCTACTGTGTGGGATGTCGTTGGATAGGTCTTTAAAAAAGATTGCGAGTTTGCTGAAACAGTTTTTCGATTAAGATATACGTTTGTGAAATATTAAGCCTAATTTGAGTCTAACAAGAATTTGCAAATTTTTGTTAGACTTAAATTTGCCACCGTAAACCACCTATACGGGTTGTGTTTGGGCGTATCCTATACATAATGTATGGGAACGCAGGTCTCAAAACTGCAAATATAAGTTTGTTTTATTTTTACAATAAATATCATCGTTCGGAGGCAGGTAGGCAGGGTGGTTAAACAGTTTAGTAAGTTATATGTCATATTTTGATGGGCAACTACGGAACCCTACATTGTGGTCCGATGCACTTGGCCGGTATTTTTAATAGTAGTTTTAAAACAATGAGTGGTACCTTTAAGCGTAGTTGCATATAGGGTGTAAAAGTACCCTTAACGCAAACGAAGGGCATTTGTTCTCCCCACCACTGCGATAATTTTTTGGTTCTAGACCATACCTGGGAACGGAGATATTGGGGGCCAAGTTCCAAATTTTTCACAGCTGTTTTTGTAAATACTAGTTTTTCAGGTTATAACTTTACTTAAATTAACTCCATGACCCGTTTACTATTTAAAGCATCCACTAGCATAATGTTTTAAGAGTGCTACATTGAGTTTTACCGTCAAATGAGATTTTTGACCCCAAAAAAAAGTCGTTTCCCAGCAAAAAAGTTTGCATAGGGGTACATAGTTGGATGTATAGAAAGCTTGGTTGACGTTTATGTGAAGGGTTAATTCTGGTTGGTTCACAACTGTAATATATTTATAGTAAAGAAACAGCTGTTTAAATTTAAATTACCGATGAAAATTCTGGGGTTCAGAATGACGCACTGATTACATGGCAAACATTATAGCGTCATTGTCCTTTCCATGCACCTTGTACATGCTATCGGAAAAGAGAATTGCCACAAACCTTTGCAACAACAGTCTTGTTCGGCGGCGTCTTATCCACATTGGCACCAATCTCCCATCCCTTGCCAACGAGCTCAAAGGTAAAGTTCGTATTCTTCATCACACCTTCCGTCGGACCTTCCTTAGTCACATATCCTCCTGACCAATACTTCGGGTTGTTCAGCAAATACTTCTGAGTACAGCCACAGTTGGCCATCGTGAGTAAAGTCACGCTGTTGAAGATGGTCCCGATGGAAGTTCCGAGGGTGCCAGTCTTGAAGTAAGCCTGGAACTGTATGGGACGCTGTCTTTCGTTGAAGTATAGGTACCGCTGCGTTCGGCCTACGACTGATTCGTCTGCTCCTGGGAATGGGAGGTACCATTCGTCGTCTTTTTTGTGGAGTGTTCTGTAATAAGAGGTGGCAAGTAAATTATATTGCTTGAGTGTCAGCCTTTCTACCATGCAGTCTTCTCTATGGGAGGGAGTGGGCTATAATCCACCATCTGGGCCATGAGCGTGTTGGTAGATGTCACATACATGTCTTCAAATGTAGTCTCTATGGGACATGTCGGTTCCCTCACGATGTAGGCCGTTACAGTAGCCACTACTGCCCTAACAGTGTATAGAGAGAATCTGAGAGTAGGGAAAAAAACGATGTTGATATCATAACTATATTTGTTTTAGTTTTCATAATTCTAAACTTTTCAGAACCCATTATCATCATCCAAGGTTGTAGCTTGGCCTTAACCTGGCCATGGATATTTTCTGAGTCCTGACCTTATCACACCCCGAAATTGATTGTGGAAGGATAAGTTTACGACTTAAACAAATAAAACATAAAATGAGCTTACTTCTGTTTCACAACGGGTTTCATCTGCGGCAAGGGTTCTGGATAAGCTTTTTCCATAGCTCTTGCAAGTCCCTTAATCTCGTGTTGACTCGCCATGCTGAAACGACACTAATTATAAAGTGAACATTCATTTCATTCTGACAAGAAACATAATAGTCGTGAATATAAACTAGGTCAACACGTACAGAACAGAGTCGTGCACTGACCATGTGATACGTTTTGATATACGTGGATCATTGGCTTAAGCATTTGAGTTACGTTGATCATTGGCTTAAGATTTGAGTTACGTGGGTCATTGGCTTAAGCAGAGTAATGTTGAAGTCCAATGTAATAGGAGGCAATTCAACAAGCTGATTCAGAAGGTCCTAGACGAAATACCCGACTCAGTTTCATCGTCTTAGGAATCAAACCTAGAATACCACAAGCACATGCTCAGTAGAAGTGCGATCAACGTTTTTTTTTCGAGCGTGGAAAATGATCAAATAACTCCTCCCGCTCTGGGCAAGGGGATAGGGAGTGTCAGACTTCTACATGGTCCTTCTTGGCAATTTGTGTCGAGGCCTCGGTCTCTTTTGAACAATCCGCAGTAGTGCCAGCAACCTTACACAGGCAGTTATTGGCAGTTCTTAGTGGTTTATTATTGATACGGAAAATCTGAAGTTAAAAACTTCTTAGTATCGGATGATGTGAAGTCACCGCTACGCTTGTGTAGCATAAATTAGTCGATTCACTAAAAACCGACTAATTCTAAAAAGTTGTCACCTCACTAAATTATAGGTACAACCCTAAATGTTCTGTAATGTCACAATGAAGGGAGAACGTCACTCAGGACCTCCTTTAAAAACGGCTGCACGCATAGGTTCTGCCCTTTTTACATCAAGCGAGCAGCCTACTAGATAAGTCCCCAGTTATTGGGTAAGTGAACTCCGCCATTGTGTTCTTTTGCTGCTAAATTTATGTCCCGGCAAGCCATATCTATTTGTAATCTTTGTGTCTATTTAACATGGCTGCCGGCAATGTATTCTGTATTTAATATTAATTAGCACCTAGCTATTCACTATGCACATGTGCTCTAATTGGTTATATGGTTCTCCGCATGGCATGCATCCTATTCTATTCTCTATAAACTAAATCATGCTCATCCATGCTGTATCATAAACCGGCGACGCGAGTCAACGGTCAATGAGAACCCCGTGGCGATGTGACGCCACGCCTTGTCTTTAGTCTATCAACTATTCACCTATCAACTAATCACTGTAAACCACTGCGATGTGTGAGTACCCATCTTCCATCTTCTTCACTGCCTTGAGCTTGCCGCATCTAACGCATGGCTGGGACACGCACATCGTAGGGGCTTACAGGAACCATCTTGGAGCTCAAGCGCCCCCTTGGTGCTGTTTCAGGGTTCCTAGCGCTGGCTAGCCAACTATGGCTGCTCTGCTGTGCTCTCGCGCATCTACCAACGCGGTGAGAAGCGCGCATCTGCACGGCCGCCCTACCGCGTGCCGCCTCTAAACTGCGACGCCTACGCGTCCGGCACCAGACGACGGCGTGGCCGTGTAGACAGCGGCCTGCCGCCGCTACCTACTGGCCGTCTGCGCTGCCGCTACCTGCCTACCACCAACGCTGCCTAGGGCTAGTTGCCCTGAGCCCGCTGCCCACCTGGTCGACCGCCCTGCCGCGCGTCCCTACCGACGCGTGAGGCCGCCTGACCCGGCCTACCTACCGTGCGTGGCGATCGACGTCTTCTGGTTGCTCAGGGCAGTACCGTATTCCTACCTTCCGTGACAGTGCGTGACCTTAGACCCTAGAACCCCTATTTTGTATGTGTAGTGCTAAAGTAAATGTATAACTAAGTCTTCCTTGTCTCATTTCCCTACCACGAAAAGCACTACGCCACACTTGCGATTCATTTAATATCCGCACAATGACCAGGGGGTCTAAAATGGCCACCATTTTAGACCACCAACTCCGACAAACAAAATATGAAACCTACCCGTATACAATAGACTCCCACGTGCCAGTACCGATGACGCCGTGCTCCTTCGCCTCTTTGTCGCACTCCGGAGGCAGGTAGAAACTCAGGTAGGACTCCACCGAGTTCAATGTGCCTAGAAACGAAATGATAATGTGTTATGATCAGCAGGGCTATTGCGTATCTTTTAAATGACAGTAGATATCATATTGTCTATGGATTAACTTGCAAATTGGTTATGGTTTAGTACAAAATGGAACCATTTGACAGTAATTGATAGGCACTATAAGTTAGCCACTGTCATTTAAAAGATACGCAATAGCCCTGCCGATCATTCAATCATAAGAGGCTAGGGATGATGGCAATAACTTGAATCGTTATGTAGGCACGAAGCTAAACTTCCCTGTTGGTCTCGTGGTTAAGCAAAGAGTTACCCCTTCGGGGCTGCGGGTTGTTCGCAAGAGATACCCAACCTCGACATAAAGGGCTAAGAGGGAACATGGGTGGTTTTAAGTCAGTAGAAGTCTGACACTCACTTTCGCTCTGCCCAAGAGCGGAAGTGGTTATTTGGTGATTTACAGCCGCCAAAAAAAAAAGGCAAAGAGTGGTTTATTGGTTGCCTAGTGGTTGCAAACGCGATTTCTCTGCATGAGGTCCTGAGTTCAATTCCCAGTTTGGGTAAAAAATAATGTGTTTTCCAGGTGTTATGTCAGGGGTGTCGTCTGCCCATCTCTCCGCCTGGCGAACCCACATTTCTTTGTCATTTTTCACCAAATGGCATCCAAGATTCTTGCTAGATGTCCTGCCCAACTCCATTCGAATTTCGTAACGTGATTAAAATTGGTTAGTTTTCGTATTTCCTAAGGTGCAACAAATCAAAGAAACAGAGCAACCAACCTCTAAAGTTTTGTTTAAGGAAGGTGACGCCCATATCAGCAGGGATGCTGTCCCACCCGCACGCGCTTATCACGAACACGCCAGCCTCCCGCGCCTTCTCGTCAAACTGGATCTGCATCGCCTCCATGAACTGGAAAACAAACAGACGTTAGACTAATTTAAGTATTACTAGTTATTGCCCGCGGCTTTGCTCAACTTGTGGTCGGAAATTACCTATCGTACCTATAAGAACGTTTTAAATAATTATAACCTAAGACTCATGATCTTACTGTCCTAGTTTCACGTCAGTTGGGGTCGGCGCAACCCATTTTTTCTTGCATTATCTGCTGCCAAAAGTCACGCTACCATTTACTTCTTTTTCCTGCATAGCATTTCTCACACAATCAATCCATCTTTTCTTTGGTCGTCCTCTCCCTCTCAAAGTCTCAACCCATCAATACTAATATTCATAACTATTTTGGTGACATGTGCTTTGCCCCTCGACCCATCACATGATTCATATGCCCATACCATGACAGTCGGCAATACATGGCTTCGAAGTAATTAATAATGTGTCCTTTTAATTAATTAATATTATTTGCTCATTATATATGATTTCAGCATTTTTTTAAAACAAGACATACTTTTTGATTATTTTATATCCAATGGTATTTTATTGTACATGTTGTATTGTACCTTCAAATTCAATATTTTTCTTACCGTAATTTACTGTTCTGGGAGGACGCGTCACTAGGTGATTGTGGTTTCGGAGTTTAATTTTATGTACCTGATATTTTTTTGTGAAATTCAGTGTTGTATGAATCTCTTTATGTAGTATTTTTCGTATAAGTATGCACGTATAGTACAAATATGTTTGTGAAATATTCATTATTTTTGTATCTTTATAGATTTTCTGAGTTGATGTTCTAAAATTGTAATGAAATAATATTTTGATTAATATGTTTTGTGATATTTGTATTATTTCTAGATTAGATTTAGCTGCGGTCCTCCAGATTTCTATGAGGTAGTCTATATGTGGTTTAACTAAAGAATGATAAATGATGTATCGAACTTTCTGTGGAAGACATTTGTTTATGCTGTAAAGGGCTCCTGAAAGAGATAGCAGTTTAGATCTGATTTTATCTATGTGAGGTTTCCAACTCAGGTAGTTATCTAAAATTAAACCTAAATATTTCTCTTTCGTCTTCCTTTGAATTAATTGGTCATTTATTTTAAGTACAATATTATCGCTTATTTGTTTATTTTTGGGTGCTATCACAACATAGTTAGTTTTTGTAATATTAATGGTGAGTAAATTTGATTGGAACCATTCATTAAGTAAGTTCAAATCGTCTTGTATATGAGGTAGCATAGCATCGATTGAATGCCCGAAATAAAAAAGACTTGTGTCATCTGCGTAAAGCGAGATGTCTCCTTTAAGACCAATCTGGGATATACTATTAATATAAATCAAAAACAAAAGTGGTCCCAAAATTGATCCCTGGGGTACGCCGAAGGTGACAGTTTGTGCACTACTTTGATATTGTCCTAATTTAACTATTTGCTGGCGATTTTGCAGATACGACTCAAACATTTGGAGTGCTTTGCCTGTGATACCTATGCGAGACAGTTTATGTAGCAATAAATTTGGACTAATCGTATCAAACGCCTTTTTAAGGTCGATAAAAATACCCAAAGCAGATTGTTTCTGATCGATTTTGTTTTTAATTTTTGTTAAAAAATCAATGGTAGCCGAGAGGGTGTTCGAATGAGGTCTAAATCCGTATTGTTTCTTATATAAAAAGTTTTTTGTTTTAAGGAATGTTTCTAGACGACTGTATAGAATTTTTTCAATTTTTTTTGAGATCACTGGAAGCACAGATATGGGACGGTAGTTACAGGGATCAAATTTAATCCCAGATTTAAGAATTGGGATAACCTTAGCAATCTTTAATCCATCGGGAAAAACACCTCTACCTAAACAGTGATTTATACACGTTGTATGTTCATTAGCCATTAATTTTTTGACACATATTAAAAACTTTGTACTCACGCCATCAATGCCAGCAGGGCTATTGCGTATCTTTTAAATGACAGTGGCTAACCTTTAGTGCCTATCAATTACTGTCAAATGGTTCCGTTTTGTACTAAACCATAACCAATTTGACAGTTAATCCATAGACAATATGATAGCCACTGTCATTTAAAAGATACGCAATAGCCCTACAGAACTAGTGTTTGGATCCAAACTGTCAATAATTTTAATAACTTCATCCGGGGTTGCTGGTATTAGACAATTTAGTTCCATTGAGTCATTTGCTACAGTTTCTTGGGCAAGGTTTTCGTTTCTTTTTGCTGTGATTATTCTTGCAAGTGATGACCCAATGGTGGAAAAGTAAGAATTCAACCTTTCACATATCTCCTTTTGGTCCATGATGGGACCCGTTTCAGTTTCTAGTTTTTCTGGCCCATTCCTTTCTCTAATTTTATTTTTGGATATGTCGTTTATCAGTTTCCACATTTTTCGAGGTTTTTTTTTATATTGTCCTTGAAACATTTGTAGTAATATGTATCTTTAGTATGTTGTATGTTGTAGGCTACTCTAGCTTGTGTTTTCTTAAATTCTGTTTTTAATTTCGTGTCCGATATGTTTGATTTTAGTTTTTGCCATAGCATATTCCGATTATTTATTTCATTTATTATTTCTTTCTTTATCCAATCTTGTCTTGGAGGGTTCAAAACTTTCATTTTACTCATTTTACTTTATTCATTCTTGTCACATCACCATGCACACATTCACCTCAACATCAAATAACTCCTATGACTCTTGGAGATAATGTAGCTTCCCAATTGCCATACTTGAAAAACTATGAAAAACTTTCTGAATCAGAAGTTCAGATGATTACTCCAGCTCCTACATCCAAACTTTAGCTCTTTATAATACGAGTATCAGACCTCATGTTTTATTGAATTCTCTTAGCGTTCCTAAAATAATTTCTTGTACCGGTCATCTTACATACTGAATTTCCCCTTTCAGTCTGCTTAGGCCTGTCCTTTACCACTTGTTTACTCACTACCTTGCTACGTTTTATGTGGTTATATAGCTGCTAGGGTGTAGTATCATCCCGTCGGGGCTGCGGGATGTTGTAAGAGATACCGCGGCCTCGCCATAAAGGGCTAAGAAGGAACATGTGTGGTTTTTAGTCAGTAGAAGTTTGACACTCCCTTTCGCTCTGCCCAAGAGCGGGAGGGGTTATTTGATGATATTCCAACAGCCAAAAAAAAAGGGTGCAGTAGGTATCACTTCAAGTTTTGTTTATAATATTTAAAACTAGTTATGTAAAAAAACTTTGACCTTAAATATCTCTAAAAACCAGTTACAGTTCCCATGTCAGGCGTGGTACCTACGATACAAAAACGATGTGGCAATGGAATGTGTAAGATAATTACGAAACTTTGTTTTATTTTTAATTTTAAAATCTTTTTTTTTTTTTAAATGGGACAAGCCCGCCTCACTATTCCCAAACCACTGTAACTTCTGTAAGCCAGAATCAACAGTGGCGACCACAAGAAAAGCGCCGAGACAATGAAGCTCGACGAAGTCCCAGAGAAATGATTTGACTGTCTTGGATCCCGCAACGAAATTAATCAGAAAAGAATAGCGGAGGAGTAGGAAAAGCAGAAATTTCCACTTCCCTCCATATCAGCAGGAGACAGAAAAGAACAAGGCCAATAGGCACACAGGGACGCATACAACTGGGATAAGCCCAGTTGCCTAGCACCACGGACATTGTTGTCATTAATATTACTGGGTCCTAAGTTGTGAGCTGTTATATTTTTTTTTTTTTTTAAATTGGGACAAGCCCGCCTCACTATTCCCAAACCACTGTAACTTCTGTAAGCCAGAATCAACAGTGGCGACCACAAGAAAAGCGCCGAGACAATGAAGCTCGACGAAGTCCCAGAGAAATGATTTGACTGTCTTGGATCCCGCAACGAAATTAATCAGAAAAGAATAGCGGAGGAGTAGGAAAAACAGAAATTTCCACTTCCCTCCATATCAGCAGGAGACAGAAAAGAACAAGGCCAATAGGCACACAGGGACGCATACAACTGGGATAAGCCCAGTTGCCTAGCACCACGGATATTGTTGTCATTAATATTACTGGGTCCTAAGTTGTGAGCTGTTATATCTGATTCCAATAATAGGTATGACAAAAATGCTTGAACGCACGGAAATTTGTTCTAGTTTCTACAAGGTCCGTATAGTAAATAACTCCGGATGTAACCTGTACACTATCCAACATAATACTGCGTTCATTCTGCCAAAGACTACACTCCCATAAAATGTGATGTGCAGATTGTTCATATTCGCAGTCAGATGTAGAACATTGACAAAAAGGCGACGCAACAAGCTTGAAGGAAAATAATTTACTCTTAAAGTTACCATGACCAGTGAGAAATTGGGCAACACAGTGATCCACCTCCAGCCATGTCCTGGCCAGCCGCTCACGAACGGATGGAAAGAACTGGCGGAGGTGTCGGCCTTTGATGGAATTATCCCACCTACATTGCCATTCTGACAAAAGATCCTCCCAGACGTCAGTCTGTGGTTTAAGTAATCTAGCTATTTTAGTACGGTCACGTTGTGTTAAAAAGTCTGCGTCCGCGGTCTCTCGTGCGCAATAGTACATTGAAGCACGGCGCTGCACTTCGAGATCGACTGGAAGTACCCCTGCCAGTACCGGTAAGGCTTCAGTACTAACCGTCCTATACGCTTTACACAAGAAAATCAAGGCCAACCGCTGGCTTTGAAGTAATTTACGTCGTGCCGCTCCTATGGTGGCCCTATCGGCCCAAACTGGTGCCCCGTAGCACATACACCCCAAGTAAGTAGCCCCATAGATCGTCTTCAGAGTTACAAATGATAAACCCCACGTAGATTTAGATATTCTCGTTAAGGCATAAAAGTTCTTTTTAGCTTTTTCACCGACGGTTTTTATATGTTCAATGAATGAAAAATTCCTCTCTAAGACAAACCCAAGGTAGCACACGGACTCCTTCTTTTTCACGGGAACGTTATTAAATTTTATACTGGGGCATGATTTAAGATTACCTTTTAAAAGAAGTTGATAAGTTTTATGAGGTGCAAAGGTCAGACGGTTACGATCACCCCACTGGGATATTAATTTTAGGCAAGTTTCAGCCAAATTTTCGAGTCCAGCCCGAGTACTTGACTGAATGAGCAGCAGGCCGTCGTCCGCGTAACCGGTTAATGAACAGCCGCATGGAAGTGGAATCGCGAGGAAGTCATCAAAGCCTACGTTCCATACATACGGACCCATAACCGAACCCTGAGGGCATCCCATGGTAAGGGACTTTGACATAGAATGATGTCCGAGTTTGAGTTTCGCGGAACCATTTAAGAAGTACGAGTAAACAAGATTGTATATGTTTTTAGGGCAACCACGAATTTTCAGTTTAAGGAGTAGCATCGGCCACCATGCGTTATCAAAAGCCCCAGAAATATCTAGAAAGATCCCAACTACGTACTTATGTTCGGATGTATTGACAATTTTCCGGACAGAAAGTGCCGCGTCTACGGTAGATTTTCCCACGGTAAAACCGAATTGGTTGTTGTGAAATTTCGGTCCGTCTGGTAGTAAACGTGGAACGATAAGACGCTCCAGGAGTTTCCCCAAAGATGGTAGTAGTGTTATAGGGCGGTAAGACTTAGGGTCGTCCGGTGGCTTGTCGCCACTTTTCGGAATTATTCGTATAAAGCCGCGTCGCCATATACGAGGAAAAACGCCTTCTGCAATGCAACGGTTGTAAACACTTAAAATTGCGTCGGCCGCTGTTTTAATAATAATAATAATAATAATTTATTGATATTCAGACAACGTGATCCATTGTGTTAGTAATTAATAAAACAACTTATATCTAGTGTTAGTAGTTAAAATCTAACAGAAAACACAGACTTAATAGTATTGTGAAAAGGACATCCCCAAACTAATGTTCAGTGATTGTCCTTCTCACAAAACTTTTAATGATCGGAGAGTCGACACTCTCCGCCACAGTTTTTAGGATACTGTTGCCACTCGCTCGCAACCTTGACAACAACGACGCAGTTTTCTTGCGAATGACGGCGTGGAAGCCGTCAGTTCGGTTTTGCGCAAACATAGTCGAAGCACTGCACCATCGCGGCAGTCCCAACAGCATCCTAAAAATGTTGTTATATTGTACGCGTAGGTCATCCAACGTTCTTTTGGTATAGTTGATCCAAAGATTCCCCGTGTAGAAGCACTGGCAATATGCCTTAAACAGTGTTATTTTCACTAACGTGCTACACCGGGCGAATCTTCGGGCCAACATGTTACCTCGGACCGCCAGAGCCCTACGCTCCCTTTCAATATCAACATTGTCCTTAAGGTCGTCAGCGAGAAATGTTTTACATGCTTCTATTATCATCCGATTAGATATTTTATCTTCACCTGACGATTTGTTAAGTGGGAGTTTCTTGACAACTTTAATTAATTCGTCAATGGTTGGAAGGTCTGACGCTGGTGATTCAGGTGGCACAGCCGCCCACGCCCTGATCTGCTTGTGGTAATCATTGTCATTATCAGGCAAATCATCAGGTATCAAAGTATTTAATAGAGCTTCGGTTGTCTCCTCAATACCGGTGGTGTGTTTGTTGTTTACTTTAATGTTTTCGACGAACGCAAGATCCACTGATCGGTTTGCTTTGAACTCGTGATACAATGGAGACCACGGACCTTCTTTATCTAACTTTTCTACTATTTTCCGCAGCAAGTTACCTTTAGATTTTTCTACCGATGCTCTGTAGCGGGACTTGGCAACTCTAAACGCATTTAAAGCAGAGATAAGGGGGTCTCCGGTGACCTTTCGTTTTTTAAGCTTGTTTAAATGTCTACGCGCTCGGCGATAACTTTTACGTTGTTCAATTAAGTAGTCACACCACCAATCACATCTACGAATATTGGTCATAGATCCGCGACCAATGGCGATGTCAGCACAGTAAGTGAAGGTGTCTGACATAATTTCAGCACTTTCTTCAGCTGACAGCCCGTCTCGAGTGAAGTCTTTGGTGTGAGACGCAAAAAGCAAGCTAAAGAATTCCCAATTCGCGCCTTTACTTTTATACCTAAAGTTACCAATGATATGTGACGGACCTTGAGTAAACATCGGAACAAATTCGTACACGATAAGCCGATGATCGCTACATGACGCATCCGGAAGGACACGCCACCTATCCAAACGAACGTCTGCACTAGAAAGTGTGACGTCAATACAAGATTCGCCCATTTGGCTGCAAAAAGTAGGTGGTGCATCTGGGGTATTATGAATCGATAGGTTCATTTCAGCAATGAAATCTTCAACAGCGGAACGTCGGTCGGAATCCGTACACCGAACCTTGCCATACCACAGAGACGAGGACGCGTTAACATCCGCGCCAACGATAACTTTACAGCCAGCGAGTGACCGCAAGACATGACGGAGGTTATGTATGTGAGGACCAACAGGGTCTGAATATTGAAAGTAACAGCTCACAACGTAAACTTTATAGGAAGCCGAAGAGACTTCCGCAACGGCACAGTGCGGCGTCATGAGGTTACGCAAAGACGTTACTGTAAAGTTAGAAGAACGCGCTACGTAAATTCCGGCTCGTGACTTTGAATCCAGCTGAACTACTCTATGTCGTAAGTGTGAGTTTTGATATTGCTCTTGAACAAGCACTATGTCCAAGCTGTAATCGATAATTAATTTGTCTAGTTCAGAAGTCGCTACCCTGTCGTTGTGGAGATTTAATTGTCCTATATTTAAACTATCCATTATTTTAGTAGTTTGTGTTGAGGATTAACTGTTCGAGCTTAAGTTTGTAGGTTGTACACTCTGATGACCCGCAACGATGGTCAAACGGTTTTTTAAAACGTTTACACGCCATTTAAATTGTCCTTATGCGGGCAGTCGTTGGTTTCATGTGCTTCGGAGCAATTTGCACAGGTAGGTGACTTGTTAACGCAGTATTTCTTAACGTGACCGAACTGTTGACAATGTAGACAACGGACTATATCAACGTCGTCATTGAACCGGCAAGTCGCCCAGTCCATAAATATTTTTTCCTTAGTGGACACTAAATGTTTACGCACGTTGGACTCGATTTCAATGCCTATCCACATGCGACCGTTATCTAAGGAACGCCGACGGTAGATTTTAGTTGATTTAATAAAATCATCCTCTCGTATTGGCAGTTCATCTTGAATATTTTGACAGTACAACGCGTGCAAAAAAGCATTGTCTTCCATTGCGGATGGCACGTCCCTAACTAATATACGAGGCTTTCGGCCTTTTGGTTTTTCAAGTCGCAGGCCGGCGGACCTAATAGCGTCGACCGATTGCAATTTTTTAATTTGGCTATCATTAGCGACACGTAAAACGACGCCAGATTTTGCGGTTTTTCGAACGCCTACAATTTGAAACCCGTCATCACTGGGCTTGATCGCCTTCATGAGTGCTTGTTTAGTAGCAGAGGAGGATGTGTAATCAGCTAATCGCTCAGCGGTGGGGTAAGCCACGACACAAGGTTTGGGTGCGCGCGAGTCGACAACCGGTGCAAGTTTGGTTTTAGGTAGTCGAAGTTTTAGGGAATCCGCATACGAAAGTTTGTTACAGTTACTTGTATTGACATTGGTATTTGATTTGATTTTATCCAATTCGCGTTCCGTATTGGCCAATTTCGTTTCATTAGAGGATGACTTTATGGCTAGCAAAGAAACAATGGACGTTATGCGCTGAGTCATGTCCATGATGGCAGATTTATTCGCAACATTAATGCGGGAACCTTGGTCATTAACAAGTTCATTAATTTTAGACAAATATGCAGACGCCTGAGAAACTAAATCGTAATAATCGTCATGGCTCGCACTTGGACTGGCACTTAATAACGGCGAAGACTTTTCAAGTGAATTGGATGTTTGAAGCCGTTTTGATCTATCGTCGGGCGAAATGTACGTAGGAGACATTTCGCTAAACAAACGCTTAGAATTACCGGAGGTGGGTGTTTTATCATTCCGGCGCATTATTTCTCTCCCGCGATCCGGAGGTTCGTCGTTTGTAGTCGACATATTATAAATTATTAAATTGAACCTAAAACGTAATTAGATCGTCAACAGTTTAAGAGAAAAAAAAAACAAAGACTAAAAAACAGGCGACAAGTTTATAACGAGGTACCCACACACCCAAAAAAATAAATGTACTCACCGAGTGCCAACGAAAATTAAGTAATTACCAATAAAACCGACGTTAAAATGCCAGAAAAACTTACTACACAAACACCCAACACAAAATCACACAACCGGAAACAAATCACGAGCCGCAAATTGAACGCAAAACACAACAATCGTAATTAAAAAGCAGCAGCGAAAACCGGATCAACGCTCGCTGTCAAGCCGCGAAGGGAAGTTTTAAAATCTAGCATATTTTTACATACAACTGGGTGAAAAAAACAAAGGAAAAAAACATTCCTCGTGCCCAGGGGTACCTAGGTATACTAAAATACCCCATGTATGTTCCGCGATTCGTTTTCGAATTCTAGTTTTTTGAAAATTGCGTACCTCGAACAGAGTTAGTGTTATATTGCTATGATATACTGACAGTTCTTGAACACGGCTTAAATGTTTACCTAGAAATAAATAACTATCTATAAATAAATCCGACATAGATGACCAATCTTCCCCAGTGGAGAAGAACTTAAAATCCCATCCTCACCTGTGGTTCTCCACTAATATCAATGTAGTGGGTCTTGTTCTCCACGGCAGCCTTGACCACAGGTTCTCCATATAGACGGTAGGGCCCACAGCAGTTCAGTACCAGCTGCGCCTGAGCGCACATGTCCTGGAGCGACTTCTCATCACCCACGTCGGCTACTATCAGGCCGACGTTGGAGAGATCCTCACCTGGAAGGGAGTAACGGTGGTTATGAGATGGATAAGGAGAAAAACGATGGGAGAACCCGGGTGGTAGCTGTTGTATAATGTAAATAGAAAGCAGCCTTAGCCTGGTGGAGTGACCGTTGGACTGCCAAGTCAGAGGTATCGAATTCGAACCCAACACGAGCCTCTGGTTTTTCGGATTCATGTGCGTAATGTAGATATAATTGTCACATGCTTCGGTTAAGGAAAATATTGTGAGGAAACCAAGCATATCGGAGTGTCACACTTCTACTGACTAAACCTTCTTAACCCTTGTGCTGAGGCAGCGGTATCTCGTGCGAACAACCCGCAGCCAACGACAGCTACTTGCAGTTTTATTTTTTTCTTTCCCTATAATTGATTCATTTCCCAAAGATTCACTTTTTACTACTCTATGTAAATGTTTTACGAATATATAATATCACATTTATGTCTGTAATTCATAGGGTGCACATAGTCCCAGGTCGGCGAGGTCGCGTTGTGTTCGCCTCAAAGAGTTGTCAGCAACTATGCTAAAGCAGGCAGTGCCTGCCTGAGTTCGCAAGACTTTACCGCGCCCCTGGTACGCAAAGGTAGTCAGTAAGAGTTTGGGGGACTGTCTCTTGTAAATAAGTAAAGTAAATTTTGACGTTCGAAAAGTGCTGATTATCAGCCTATAATTTAAATAAATGACTTTTGATTTGATTTGATTTTGATACTCCCTTCTGCTCCGCCAGAGCGCCGCGCGCCGGTCACAATCTTCCAACTATGCTCGTGGCAAGATAATAACAGCCGCTCGGATAAATCTTCATGTTAGCCGAGCTTTAGGTCTGTGAATGGGTGACTACCCATTACATACCGAGCATCTAATGAATTGAAATAATGGACAAAAGCCCTACGACTATTTTTGTTCAGCTACATTATGAATTATCTCAGAATAGACCATTAAAAAATCTGTGAGTTTTTTTAAATCATAACATGGCAAAAACAAGCAAACGGTCACAAACAACTCTACCTAATGAAGGATAGTGTAAAACTTCTACACAAGTACCTACCGGTCGATAAAACATCTACCAAAGTAAATTATACATAATTGGAAACACAGTCCACTCTGACCTTGAACCTTGATAATAATCTTTGGGCTATTATTAATATTATACACTCGAGTGTAATGTAGGTGAATCATCGAAACCCCAATGGCATTACTTGCAATATAAAACGACTCAAAACTTATTTACATACATATAAGCGTAATACAGCCTTTTCAATATTTACGACACGACACGTGAAAAGCGAAAAGGCCCGAAAAGCTATAGGTAAAGTTGAATAAAACTACCTATTGTACAAGGAGTTGGTGTTTGTTTTCGTCCACTTTTTAGAACATTGGGCTCAGTGAATACGGCCGCGATTAATGAGTCGTCGTATCGTAACTTCGAAACCCTTAGACCCTTCGAATCAGGCACTTTCCCACAGTATAAAATATTTATACTGTAACTTTAATTTGAGGAAACTATTTCATCATCACTGCTCTCAAAACGACCACGATGATTCTAGAATACACAATATACAAACTTGCAATATCTACACAGTCAAAACGTATGGACACAGAGAGCAGTAGATTTTTTTATCTTCGCAACCCCCATTACAGAACAGAAGCATTACAGAAGCATATTTAGTAGGCGTGTCCTTCCCGTGGGATAATTTTCCTGTAAGTTATCATTTCCCTCAAAACTGCAAAAACAAAAAGCTGCTTGAAGCTAGCTGGGTATAAATACCAAAATAATTTGAATCAATAAAAAAATAATATATTTCAATAAACAACATTATATCTGTTAAAGGGCACGCGCACGCATAAACAACGAAACCAGAGGAGACAAAAATATCTACTTAAAACAAGTTTTTGATACACGTGTAAGCGACTGATACAATGATGACGTGAACCGAAATGTGCTTGGTCACGACTCACGGTGAGCCGACACAATATGTTTATATTAGAATATTACATCAAGTTGCTAACTAATGTGTAGGTGGATAATCTATCTATCTACTAAAGCCGGGGTACCATGTACTCAGGTGGCCTGCCATAAAGTCAAGCAGTACTGTTTTAATCTCATTTCAGAGTGGGAAAGAGATGGGACTCTACGTCCGGGGGTCTAAAATGGCCACTTTAGCAGATTATAGTAGGATCATAAAAATATGAATTGTGTTATAATTCGTGCAATAGTAACTGCGTCTGTGGCCATTTTACGAATTTAATTAATCCTCTTAGCGTAGCCAATTGTAATTGAGTCGACTCAAAATTTGGCGACGAGTTGGACACTTTTAATAGTGTACTTCAGCTCCTATGATGTGCAAGCAACAGGGCAGGCAGGACACGATATCCATGTCTTGTGTCCCATCGTACTTTTTAATATCCTGTATAGTTTTTCGATTAGCACGCTAATCCCATGGTTAAAGTGGTTCAGTTTGATGGCTTCTATCACGCCTTTAGATAATGATCACACTTGGCTGATTCCCTTAAAAGTAGACGTACATAGGTAAAAGAGCTCAAAAACAAATAACTGATAGTGTGACCGTCAGACTACAACAACAACAGGTCTCGAGTTCAAACCCAAGACACACAGACGTCACGTCGTCGTCTGATTTTTAGCTTTTATTTCTAACTTCGGTGAAGGAAAACATCGCGAGGACACCATGGCATGGCATGGCATAATATGTCTGAGAGATATTTTCCATTAGCGTATTAAGCAAAGTCCAGAGGCCATGGTTGGTCATCATTCATCATCTGCCTAGCCTTTGTCCCCAACTAGCACTACTAGAGTAGGGGTACGCTTTCAATCTAACAGGATGCAGCTAAATACCAGTATTTTACATGGTTCGACTAAATATCTGACCTCCACCTCCCACTTAGACCAGGGTAAACTAGTAGACTAGTTAAAAGATCTAAGATCTTCAAATGACATCCGGGACCAACGGCTGCTAGGAGCCTGGAGTCTAGATGTGTTCCCGGTTAATGGCAGTAGGCGTGTCCCCATTTACGAGGGGCGAAAGCTAAAACTTCTGTCATAGTGATATTTCAAATGTCAAACAGTATCTATCCAAATATAGCAGTCATTACATTAATAGGAGGAAAGTGTGTATTACCTACCTTTCCATAATAATTTGGACCAGCACCTAATGATGATGACAAAAGTTCCATATCAATCTATCAGTCAGACGCCATACCTACAGTATACCATACTGCGCATGACTATAAGAGGCCCTTCGGTCATTCGCTATGACCTTGCCCTTCCACTTCATAAACTTAGTAACTTTTATTGATTTTTTTAAGAACTTGTGTCATGGTCAATCTTTTTTTCTTGGTCTGAGAGGTCAGGTAACAAATTCAAATTCGAAGCTCAGACTAAACACCCTATTATTGAAACTTCACGCCTTTTCCTATGGGAGTTGGTAGACTCTAAAAAATGCCACCTGCTTCGATGCTTACACACTTGTTTCCTTTTCTTCGTTTGATTTTTTACGTTATTTTACGAAAACTAGCTTTTGAACTTTAAATTCAAATAAAGATATATTTTGATCGACAAAAAGAACAAAACTAAAACATAACTTGATGTCTGTATTTCCCAAAGTAGGAAGAGATACCACCGCTAGTACATGCACGTTTCACCAGTTCTAATTCAGGGACAAGTTCAACATTGAGACCTGAAAAACTTTGATAAAATTACTTGGGAGGCTCAGCCTGCATTTGCGCTTGAGATCACTGGATCAAAAGAGAATTAAAAAAACAAATTGTTCAACACAATTGATTAATGTTACTAAGGCTTCCGTTCTGTCATTATAAGATAACAAATAATTTTGTAGGTAAATATACTGACGTAGCACTAATGTGGAAATAATTACTTATGTTTACCATACTAGCGAATTAAAAACGATAAAAAATGTGTGCGAACGTCGGAAAATATGTCTTGTAATAAGGTATTATAAGTGCTATAATTATACAAAGTCAAAGAGTGATCTTTGACTTTGTGGATATATCTACTACATCATCTCTTTTTTCCAATTATGGTCGGGTCGGCGGGCGTCCAGTCTAACCGTATGCAGCTGAGAACCTGTATGTTACATGGAGCGACTGCCTAACTGTCCTCCACAGCCCAGTTAGTACTGGATAATATGATTCCACTTGGTAAGACTGGTTGGTAGACTTTCAGGCCACTGACTCCATGCCATGACTGTCAAAGATCATCACATGACAGAAAGGACCAACGGCTAAGACACGGGGCATACTCCGTATGTCATAGCTGGTTAGTCATCCACGAATCAACGAAACCTAAAGATCGACTCGAGTGGCTCTTATTATTTATCCACAAACTCCTCACAAATTCAAAGAGATGTCAGGCACATTGCAGGGGCCTTCAAGGGCCGACGCCTGTCGGGGCTGCGGGTTGTTCGAAACTCGAAAGAGATACCGCGGCCCGGGACACAAAGGGCTAAGAAGGAACATGGGTGGTTTTTAGTCGGTAGAAGTCTGAGACTAAAGAAAAAGTACTAGGTACCTACTCTTAAGATGCGATAAGAGAAATTGAGGAGATCTCTAATGATCTTAATACAAGTCAAACTTAAAATAAAACTAGACTAGGTACGATAATATTAAGATGTTAAAGATTCGTGGTATTTAATTAGGTAGGTCGGTACAGTGCCAGTATGTCGCATTTTGGAACTCCCGAACGATCCGATACAAAGTAGCATTATTAAGTAATGTAATTTGCGGGTCCGTACGTCCGATGTTACGTGAAAACCTTGTAGTGTTCATAAAATATTCATGTCGTTCCTGAAGTATTATCAACATAATATTGATTTTACAATTGACGCCGTATATTTTCGCTGCTGTTTTTCCTGCTTGTGAATTAAAGTGGTGATACTGCGGTTCCCGTAATATTATTTCATGTTTAGCTTCACGCCATGTAGTTGAAAGGCTTGGCAGTGGGTATAACACGTGAACACACATTTAGTCTGTTGATCGTATTCGATCGAAATTGTTATTTCCGAGAAGTGTTCTAGAATCAAACTCAAACTCAAAGCATTTATTTCAATTAAACCTTTATGGCACTTTTGAATGTCAGAAGAACAATTCATAAAAACAAAACTACGAGTGCAATAAGTACGTCATTCCGAAAGCCACCATCAGGAAGGCAAGGCTCTACTGAGATTATCCTTAACACTCAATAAGATTTTGCTCGAACTAGTAGGTACTTGCAGGAATAGCATTTTCGACCAAAAGACGGACGAGACATATAACTATACTTAATCGAGTCCCTATACAAATACCAATCGCTGTCTAGACAAGCCTAGACAAAATATTTACATTTCACAAATATCTACTACACACTGTTTACATAATCAAATAGTAATGTCCCTACTACATGACACATATATTATGTAAATATATGTGTCACGTAGTAGGGACATAAGATCCGATTGTTAGTTATTATTAAGCCACGAGCTCTTCCGCCACCACTGCAATCTTAAATTATTTAGTTTGTCTACAATTTAACAGGTAAGTATAAAGGGTGTAAAAGTAACCTTAACGCAAACGAAAGGCACTTGTTCTCCCCCCCACTGCGAAAAAATTTTGGTTCTAGACCATACCTGGGAACCCCCTAGTTACGGAGATATTGGGGGGCACAGCTGTTTTTGTAAATACCTACCTACTAACTTTTCAGGTTATAACTTTACTTAAATTTCCTCCATGACCCGTTTACTATACAAAGCATCCACTAGCACAATTTTTTAAGAGTGCTACATTGAGTTGTCAAATGAGATTTTTGACGCCAAAAAAAAAGTCCTTTCCCAGCAAATTTTTTTGCGTCGGGGTACTTAGTTTGATGTACAGAATGCTTGGTTGACGTATGTGTGAAGGGTTCATTTACACCCCGTATAAACAAACTAGCGGACCTGGCAGACGTCGTCCTGCCCGGAAAAACAGCACCAACTACCGGGTCCAATTGAGAATCTAAACCATTCTTGAATCCACTTGAACACATAGAAATTTTCATCAAAATCGGTCCAGCCGTTTAGGAAGAGTTCAGTGACAAACACACGTGCAATAGAAATATATATATAAAGAAGATTATAAGTAGTTACCAGTTGTTTTGGAGACTTCCGCAATCAAGGCATCTAGCTTGGCCCTTGACCGTCCAGCAACTCCCCAGGTCCCGAGGTCATACTTCTTGGCGAAATTCACCATGTAGTTCACCACCTGCTTTCCTGCTAGGCCGGTAGCACCGAAGATCACCAGATCTAGTCGAGACATCTGTACACAAAACATACATTTAAATAGATAGGTGGACATACCTACTTATTATATACGCCTATCAATTTAACATAACATCGCGCCGGTAAAACCCAAAGGGTTAGGCAAAGTTCATACACATTACTCCAGTTATTCGCCCCATGTGTTAGGGAGCATTCCTATTGCCATTCTCCGGGCACAAATCTAGACGGCTACTGAGAAATTCTTGATGGAAAAACCCGATAACAATATAGCGGACCCGGGAAACGAACACGGGAACTCATGCTCAGCTGTCGCGATTACGACCACTGAACTAAAGAGGCATTTACGCCTCCGTATAAATTATTCCCCGTAATGGAAGTCAGAGATTTTAACCATTTGTATTCAACGATATTTTGATGCCAAGTAAAAGAGGAAGAGACAAGAGCAGGAAGATTATCGACAGGACGAGAATAACAACACGCACGAACGACATTTACCGAGTCGAGTTGAGCCAGTGAGAAAATGATTTATGTATTAGCAATAAGATCGGCTCAGGTGAATCCCGCTTTAATAAGTGTACAGTGTAGTCACTCCGTAACTGGATATAATTTCAGACTCCCAGCTGTCACTTGCAACTGAAAACTTCTGAACACAAGAAATATTAAATTGTATGATTTTTAAATGAGGGTTTTTATCAAAAGAAAACAGACGGTGGTACAAACCACCGTCTGTTTTCTTTGCTCTTAAAGAAGTATCTATTAGGTAATAACTAGTTTTATTATCGAATTCCAGTCAGACGGAATTTTGGGCACAGGTACTACAAAAACGCCAAAGGCACTTGATGGACCTGTTTGGTACAAAAAAGTCTCGCTCTTTTGACCCCCACACAACCGTTCGGCTAATGCCGAGTATGTAGCTGATGAAGGTTAATTATTCAAGTATCTTCATTTTATCCGGAGTGTTATAATATGTTTTTAATTGAATGACATAACTTATGACATGGCATTAAAAAAATACTGCGAATTTGAATAGCAACAGTGAGCGTCTTAGAAATGATAAGGCACTCAGGATAATAATGGTTTGACTGTAAAAGAGACTGATATTTGAGTTTATTTTGGCATTTATTTTTAGGGACACTGCAGTTAAACCTGGCTGGAAATGCCTCCTCTTTTAAAAATATTGATAAAAAAACTGTCGGAAACCAATCGATGTGGTAAATGCAGTCTGAGTCTCAGTAACAATTTAGTTCATAGTTTTTACTGCACTAATGGTCTTTCTGCAATCTCACGTACAAATGGGTTGTTTACACTTTAGATACCTGGTGTTATTGTCCTATTGGGCCTAGTCAGGAACTTTGTTTAGAGCTTAATATTGCTTTAATAAATTGTTATAGAAACTCTACGAACTATTTTTCATTCATGCATACAATATAGGTATTATATTTTAGACTTCGTATCGAAATACATATCAGACGCTAACTGTCTCTATCTATTTATGTAGGTACAAAATTTATTAAATAACACTTTTTTTTATCAGGTCCTTATTAAAATAATAATAAACACAACGCAATAATCTCAAATATTTTACCTATAACAGCAAAACTTAGCACTGGCCTAAAAGATATTTCACACGTAAAAATATAAATTCAAAATTCCGTCTCGCGCCACACGTCGTTGACGAATCAGAACAACAAACTGAACTAATACAAATAGGGCGGGGAAGCCGCTTTAATGTAAGTATAATTATCTGACTTCATTTAAATCGAGTTGGACTTTTTTGTAGATTCTTTCTGAATTTGACGAGTCATTGCATTCATCTATGGATTGTCATCACAGGTCATCAAATTAATGGCATTTATAATTTCATACATGGAAGTACTGAGAGGGATGAGTGACATTATGATGCTACCCTCTGCTCCTTGAAGATCTGATCTGCGCCTCGAGCACCAGCTGCCTATTTCTAATGAATGAGATTTCTGAAAAATGAGTTACTTATATCATTCCGAATACCAACGGCATTTCTTCATTCTATCCCTGACCTTTTAGTTCAAAACCTGCCTAGCCCTGACCTTTGACCGCGTGCATCGATTTTCATACATGGTTAAATAATTTTATAAACAACCAACTTCAAAGATAACGAATAGCTTAATAATATACGTATTTTATTCCTTTATCACATAAAAACAGGAAACCTGGGATGCTATAACCGTTTTTTAGCTTTATAGGAAAAAAATATATAGCTAAACGGGAAACGAAACGTTTTGACAGTTGCATCAGCCAACAGCTGACACTCACTGACAGTTAACTGACACTTGACAGTGACATCCTTCTCACCGAAATTAGATGAAAGTAGGTCCGTGGCTTTATAACCTCACCATTATCTAAATTAAATAAACAAAATGGAATTAAACGAAAGAATTCTTCACTACATAGAGAAAAGTGATAAAGTGGACACTATTAAATTAGCTAGCGAATTTAACGAAGACCACCAAAAAGTGGTAGGTGCTGTTAAAAGTCTGGAGGCACTAGAAATGGTGGTCTCTGAAGCTGCTAAGAGTACGAGATGGGAGTTGACTGGAGAAGGTCAACTAGTTGCTGACAAAGGAAGCCACGAAGCTGTCCTGTACAACAGTATTCCTGAAACTGGGCTACCTCAGGCCGAAGTTATGAAGGTATGAAAATAAATCAGATGATGAAATTAGTATTATCGGACAACCGAAGCTAGTAGGTATTATCGAACAGTGATTTAACATAAGGTCTTAAGTCAAATACGTAACATAATATTCAACTAGATAAGGTGCATTTGATAATAATATTTAAATTCATTTCTTAAGAGTATAATATGTATGCAGACTGCAGTGCAGTAACAGTAAGGTATTAAGTATACATCCAGGTGACTTGCATTTACTTTTAAGATTACATACTGCCGCACTCAGAGAGCTTGAATGATTACTTAGGCCATCACTTATTAAAGGTTTTGACAGTTTTGTCATACAAAAGTATGTCAAACACTCAAACCTATACTAAGTGATGGCTTAAGTAATCATTAAATATCTCTGAGTGCGGCAGATAGACACATTATAGACTGTGATTAGTTGTGGTTAATATAACGAATAACACTATAACATAAAATGTTATTCATTCATAACAGAGTTTCCTCTGTGCCTCGGAAAGCATGTTAAGCTGTTGCTCCCGGCTGCCATATATAGACCTTTGGCAGTCGTTACAGGTACTCATTGACCTGAAAGTCTGGCAACCAGTCTTACCAAAGGGTATCATATTACCCAGTATTAACTCGGTTGTGGTGGTCAGATAGGCAGTCTCTCCGTGTAAAATACTGGCATTGTTGTCAGTGTACTAGAATTATAAAGATTTTTGCCTGTATATTTATGATCTTGGTTGACTATACTTAGATCAAAAACGAAAAGAGTAAATTTCAGTGAACGCATTTTGGATGTCTGTCTTTTATAGGTAACTAGCTGACCCACGCAACTTCGTCTGCGTCTAAATAATATAACTTAAACCATTTTCGCAGCACATGCAAAGGAAGCTCCCAATAAGGAATATTGTTTGTCGTAGCGTGATGTTAAATAGCCTTCCTCGATAAATTGCACTGTAAAACAACTATCCTACACAAAAAAAAAATGTTTCAATTCCAACCAATAAATCCTGAGTTTATAGCATTGAAACCATCAAACAAAAAACTTGCTCGGTATGAAGCCACTGCTCCATCCGATCGATACTACAGCTCATTCTTGCTGGTTGTGAGTACTTGTGAGTAAGTCCTGAGGTGCCCTTCTTTTCAGTCTAGTGAAGGTGACTGGGTTTGACATCAGCTTCATTGCCAATTGATTTGGGTGAACTTTTAATCTGGTGGAGTATGTGGTAATATTTGCTTTTATTTCCTCTTTGATAGTTTTAATCTTTAAATCCTTGTGAATTCTGTCATTTGTGACGTACCAGGGAGCATTTACTAACTGGCGTAGTGTTTTAGATTGAAACCTTTGAAGGATTTCGATGTTGGACTTCGCTGCAGTTCCCCAAAGCTGGATACCATAGCACCAGATAGGCTTGAGAATGCATTTGTATAAAAGTAGTTTGCTTTCCAGAGACATTTGGGACTTTTTATTGATCATCCAGTGTAAGTAAGCTACGGAGTTTTTGACCAAGGGCTTTGCGTTTGGTAAATATGTGGTGTCTCCATGTAAGGCGTCTGTCAAGGTGAATTCCAAGATATCGTGTGACCTCTGCTTGGGGTACTTCTATGTCATTTAATGTAACAGGTGGACATGTTTGTTTGCGTGTGGTGAAAGTCACCTGGACCGACTTCGTTTCATTGGCTTTTATTTTCCAATCTTTAAGCCATTAGGAGATCAGCTTAAGGCTGTTTTGCAGTTTTGCAGAGGCCTCTCTCGAGCAGGCATCAGTAGCCAGTATGGCAGTATCATCGGCAAAAGTGCCTGTTAGGACATTTCTATTTAACGGCAAGTCGGCAGTAAATAACAGGTACAGGGTTGGGCCCAGGACACTGCCCTGAGGTACTCCAGCCTGAATCGCACGTAGATTTGTGACCTCATCTCCCTGCTTCACCAGAAAGAATCTCTTGCTAACGTAGGAGCGTAGGAACAGGTAGAAGTTTGTTGGGAGAGACATTTTTATTTTGGTCAGTAGACCCTGGTGCCATACGCGATCAAAAGCCTGCGAAATGTCTAGGAAGACTGCAGAGCAGTACTCCTTATTTTCAAATGAGGTGTAAATATTTTCCACCAGTCTATGTACTTGTTCTATAGTACCGTGGCCCTTTCTGAATCCAAATTGGTGTTCGGGAATGAGTTTTCTTTCCACTAGGAGCGGCATGAGTCGCTTTAGAAATAGTGTTTCCAACAGCTTCGAAGCAATGGGCAATAAACTTAAAGGTCGATATGATTTGACGTCATTTTCAGATTTGCCAGGTTTTAAAATCATGATAATCTGTGCTACCTTCCACTGTTTGGGTACATAGGTGCGCTGCAGTATAGCATTAAAAAGGTAAGTAAGAAATGTTATAGCGACTTCCGGTAACTGTTTTAGAATGGACGCAGTTATTAGATCGTAGCCTGGAGCCTTGTGGTTTCGCAATTTATTGATGGCATATTTAACTTCGCTGGGAGAACATTTTCTTAGTGGTGGGTCTAGTTGGTAAACAGAAGCTAGTGTGTCGTTGACGTGGTCCAGTTTACTTGAGCCTTCGTCGGGGTGGGGAGTGAAGACAGTTTCAAGATGGTTGGCAAAAACTTCGGCCTTTTCAGCATCACTGCTGGCCTATGTACTGTCAAGCTTTTTGATTGGAGGTTGATGCAGTTGAGGTCGTTTCAGCTTTTGTGTAGCTTTCCATAGAGAGTAGTTAGAGGTTGCAGTCCCATCCAGTTTTTCCAGGTGTCTCTGTACTCCAGTATTTCTAATTTCTTCCAGAGCCTGCTTTAGCTTTTTTATGTGTGCATTCAGTTTTTTCTTGACACTGGGATACCTATTCACTTGCCAGTTTCTTCTTAGATCGCGTTTCTCAGCAAGCAGTTCTTGGACTGAAGCAGGGCAATCGGTGCCACTTTTTCCACTTCTGTTGATTGGAGTAGCTTCCCATGCACTTTGCTGTATAATGCTATTAAAATGTTCCACACCTTCCTCAATGTTTTGGTCACTCGAAAACGGTAAGTTTAAATTTATTTTTTCAGCCACAAGGCATTTGAACTTATTCCAGTCTGTTTTGTGGTTGCAGAGTTGGCATGGTGGTGAGGTCTGTGTAATATTTGAATTTAGGTGCAGAAAGACTGGAGAATGGTCAGACGACAGTTCCAAGCTAGTTTTACATTCAATGTTTAGAATATTTTTTTTTGATTTTTGATAATTTACCATCAATAGTACATTCACCTAATATCAGTAAAATATCTTTTACAGATAGTCCCAAATGCTAAAGTCGGATTCAGCAAAGCCATGTCAGCTGGCTGGATAGTCATAGACAAATCAGGAGGAGCACCGCTTGTCAAACGTAAAGTACAAACTATCACAGACACAGTACAGGAACACTTGATTGAAATCAGAAAAGGCATAGACAACATACCTGATAATGTCAGGAATGACTATAAAAAACGGAAGCTACTACAAGAAGTTACGATCAAAAGCTTCTTGTTATCGAAGGGTCCGCAGTTTGCCACAACTATTAAGAAACTAGAAACGGACTTGACTAGTGACATGCTGTTGACCGGTGCCTGGAAATCATTGCAGTTCAAGCCATACAACTTTGATGCTTTGGGTGAGAAGAGAATGTCCTACTAATATTATAAATGCGAAAGTTTGAAGAATGGGCGATAGTTGTCGAGTTGTAGCGGGCGAAGCCGCTGGCAACAACTAGTTTGTTATATTCATTGAAATATTATTAAACATTATACTGTAGCTTGGAATTGCAACACCAAGGTGCCCTAAGTATTGTTATTTCCCTTTCTGTTGTTCAGCTCCATCAGTTCTAAGTGACACAAATGCTTGTGTAGCTCATTGACAAATTAATGTGTGTAAACTGACTGAACACTGGACAGGTCCATTTGTTGCCCAATTTAAATATTTAGTGTAAGCAAGTTTCACCTACTGTATTGATTTCATTTTCATGTTTATAACGAAACTAATATTTTGGAACCCATATTATCTTATAGTAGGTCATATCTCAAAGCTATAATCGTTATTTCGCGCGATATTCGCGTTTGAACTTTGCCAAGTGCATACATATTATTGCTCGTAACTGTACATTTGTTGATTGATAAAAAAACTCTAATCTATTAGGTCAGCCACCAGAATGCGGTCACTTACACCCCCTCCTCAAGGTCCGGTCCGAGTTCCGGGAGATTTTCTTAGAAATGGGTTTCAATGAGATGCCAACCAACCAGTACATAGAGAGTTCTTTCTGGAACTTCGATGCCCTCTTCCAACCGCAACAGCATCCAGCGAGGGATGCTCACGACACGTTCTTCATGTCTTCACCGACTAGCACCACGGAGTTCCCGATGGAGTATTTAGAAAGGGTGAAAAAGGTTCACAGTAAAGGAGGCTATGGCTCACAGGTTTGTCTATATTTTTTTGTTTTGTTGAAAATCTTAGGGCGACCACACAAAACCGCGATGCGATGCGATACGCAGCACATCGCAGACAGATATTTGCCTTAACAGGTTAACACATTCTAGCTGTTATTTACTTTTGTTATGGTAACCTGTTTCGTTTGCTCTTAGAGAATATTTTACTGAGTAATCTAACCTAGATTACATGCATAGTACTCGCCACCGGTATTTATAAGCCAGATGTGAGTGGCAACACTGAGGGGACACTCTCGATGGACATATGTATTACCAGCCTGTTACTGTGCCAATGCTGGCCAAATGCCTGTTCTCATATAGAGACAGCACAAGCATTGATCACCATGGTTGCTCAAGGCGAAGAATATCTCAAGCTGTGGAGACTTAAGTATGTTTAGCGAAATGAGGATGTACCTTTCAGATACGCCTCTGTTTAACTCTTTTGGTGTATAGTTGTAATGTTATGTATTTCCACTGAGTAGCAAACTATTAGATTCACAAAATTAATATAACCCTAACACATTGCAAGAGACCCCTTCAAATATGTTCATACCACAGTATTTAACACCCTTACCTACCAGGGCTACAGATACGAGTGGAAGATAGAGGAAGCGCAGAAGAACCTACTCCGCACCCACACCACCGCTGTGAGCGCGCGCATGCTGTACCAGTTGGCGCAGCAGGAAGAGTTCACGCCGCAGAAGTACTTCAGTATTGATAAGGTGGGCAAAAACCACTTCTCCATAAGTTTTTCGTATGTGTATAAATTGACGAAATAAGTACAGGCTGTACGTACAGTCAGCATCAGAAGTAGCTTAACATTTACTTGCAACCGAGCGACCGTACGGACGTGTTACGTATCGTGTGTGTCACTAAATCACAAAATTGTTTATTTTACTATTGGAAGTTTTAAATGGAGACGAAGTGTAGCGGCTGTGATGCCGTTGTTAATGATTCGTTGTTTATGGAATGTTCGCGAGTCAAATGTAAGAAGAAATTCCATCTCGTTTGCTTGGCCTTAACGATGGAAAAGTTTGAGGCTTTCACACCGGAATACAGGAGCCTGTGGATATGTCCCGAGTGCACATGCACTATGCCGAAAAGGGGTAATACAGACACACCGGTTCGAGGAACTACAGTGGCCAGCAAAACGTTTTCACCGAGCAGCAATGTAAACACCGCCCAGAGAGGCAGTCGTCGGAATACAAGTGAAGTGATTGATACGCAGTGCCTACTTCTAGACGAGATACGAGAGTTTAGATGGGAAGTGAAGTCTCATTTGGAGGAGCAGCGGAAAGAATATGCTGTATTGCAAACTAGATTTATCAGTACGGAAGCAGAGTTAAAAGAATTAAAACAAATGTTGAGGGTAGTACAGCAAAAGGCAAGTAAAGTTGAAATACTAGAAGCAAGAATTAAAATGCTAATGGAAAGAAATGAGAGCCTAGAAGCCAGTCTAAAAGGAAGTCAGGGATCAAGGGAGTCAAATCAGATGGAGCAAGGCTCAAAAAACTTGACACCGTCTTTTGCGAACGCCCTCAAAAATAAGCAGGTAGTTGGTAATAACGTACAAGAGAAGGAATTTGTGGCCACGAAAATGGCGAGTGGCGAACAGATGCCAGAAGTAAATAATGAGAGGAGGTCCGCGAATATTAGTATCGTGGGAAAGGTAGAACCAGAAAAACAAGGAAATTGGACTACTGTAGCACGGAAAAAACCCAGACACTTAAACATTGAAGTAAAGAAAGGCGGAAATACAAGTGCAATTGATATACAAGGAACGGAAAAAAAGAAATACTTGCACGTGTGGCGTTTGCAAAAACAAACAACAGTAGAAAGTGTGGAAAAACATGTTAGGAAAATTTACGAAAATGAAGAAGTATTAATTAAAGTTGAAAAAATAAAGCATAGAACTGAAAGAGATTATGCTTCCTTTATCATCGGAGTTCCGGAGAGTAACTATGAGAAGTTATGTCAGCCTGAAAGCTGGGCAGTTAACATCGAATTTGCGGACTGGGTGTGGTTTCGTAGAACAATCAGCAGCCCCGGAAACCGTGAGTAACTCCGTTGACATTTTGTATCAAAACGTGCGCGGGCTTCGGACAAAGCTAGAGGAATGTTATGCCAGCATTTTAGCGGCAAATGCTGAGTTGTTCGCTATCACGGAAACGGGCTGCAATGACTCAATCCATGATGCAGAAATATGTCCACCTGGGTTTACTATTTTACGGTGTGACCGAGCGGATGGACGTAAGCAAGGCGGCGCGTGTCTCGTGGCCTCACCGCGCTTTGAGTTGCGACGAGTGTCACTACCCGATGACGTCAACGTAGACGATCGTGTGTTCGAACTTGTTTGTGCTACTGTTTACCTAAATAACAGATTTATGTTTTTACTTTGTGTCGTCTATATTCCGCCTAGTAGTAATGATACTGAATACATGTTACTATTTAGTATCATTGAACATTTTTGTAATAAGTACAGGGATATATTGGTTCTAGGTGATTTTAACTTGTATTCATGTTCTGTAGCCATAAATAATTACTATGAATACTTTCATAGTTTTTGTGAATTCACTCAGAGTAACACAGTGGGTAATTGTAATGGTCGTTATTTGGATTTGGTGTTGAGTACACTGGCGAGTGGAGGGAGTGTAAGCGTTCGCGCGGCGGGGGCGCCGCTTGTACCGGTGGACGTGTATCACCCACCGCTCGAGATCTCGGTCAGTACACACACGAGCCTGCGCCGGCTCCCCGGCTCAGCAGGCTCAGCTACACCTGACGGTAACGCATGTGCACCCGACGGGTGGAACTTTAATAAAGCAGACTTTCTGTCCTTATATTCATTAATTGCAGCCGTAGACTGGACTCCGTTGTATGAAATGGACTTAAAAGAAGGTTTAGATTATTTTTATTACATTATTAATTCTATTGTCGATGACTGTGTACCCAAAAAAAAGCGAAGTCGTGGAAACTCAAGGTATATATACCCTGAGTGGTACACTGTTGAAATAATTCGCGACATAAGGTTGAAGGCTTCTTTGCATAAGCAATATAAGGCAAACGGGTCGAGGGTTTATTACGAAGCTTTTGCTCGATGTCGAGCCAACATAAAAGATATGTTAGTAGTGGCTCAGGAACAATATCGGAATCGTCTTCAAGGGCAAATGCTGAATGATCCTAAATCCTTTTGGAATTATGCCAAGTCTAGGAGGGGTAGGAGAAGCCCACAAGCGATCTTGAAAGACGGGGTGGCATTATCAGGACAACGGTCTGTAGAAGAGTTTGCGGCCTATTTTTATTCAGTCTATAGGGAAGAGCGGCCGAAGTTGGATGTAGACTCGGCTATAGCCAGTGCAGGTAGTGGAAATGGTGCTGCGCGGGTACACTTAGACCAGTTACAGTTAAGAGACGTGAGTCGTGCGCTTCGAGATCTTAAGCCGAAACGGTCCGCAGGACCTGACGGCATTCCGCCTTATATATTCAGGGATTGTCGAGAAGCGCTGGCTAGGCCGCTACTTCATATATATAATGAGTGCCTCAAAGCTCCCGTGTTTCCGGAGAGGTGGAAAGTGACCCGCGTTGTTCCGGTTCCGAAGGCTGGGCCAGCAGAATCGGTGGAGGGGTACAGACCAGTGGCGGTATTGTCGACGCCGGCGAAAGTACTGGAAACTGCTATCCATAAAATCATATACCTTCAGGTTAGCGCACAGCTTTCGGACGCTCAGCATGGGTTTCGACCGGGAAGAAGTACCACCAGTAATCTACTCTGCCACATGGCTAATCTGGTGCCAACGGTGGATAGTGGGGGACAAACTGATGCTGCTTACTTTGACTTCAGAAAAGCATTCGACCTAGTCGATAATGACATGTTGCTAGAAAAGTTTGCAAGTGTTGGTTTCACCCCTCACTCTCTTCAGTTTTTTGCCAGCTATTTAAAGGACAGGCAGCAATATGTGGAATATGCAGGACACGTGTCAGATCCATATTTCACCAGGTCCGGGGTAAGTCAAGGTAGTAACCTTGGCCCTTTGGGCTTTCTTTTGGTGGTAAATGACCTACCAGAAGTAGTCCAGGATGCCTCTTGCCTGTTGTTTGCCGACGACCTCAAATTGTCCCTCGCTGTGAAGAGTAACGATGACTGTGTCAGGCTACAAAAGGATATTGATAGAGTAGTGAGATGGAGCAAAGAAAATCTGTTGGAGTTTAATAGCTCCAAGTGTGTGACAATTACTTTTTCTCGCGCACACAAGCCCATCTCATATACTTACTATATTGACGGGGTGCCTATGGAACGGGTCGCGGAAGTCAAAGACTTGGGAGTAGGCTTTAACGCAGTTTTGAATTTTCGTGATCACATTATGCGTAGCTGTAAAAGAGCGTACAGAAACTTAGGTTTCATGCTTCGTACGGTGCGAGGGTTCACGAATGTGAAGGCTGTTGTGGCATTGTATAATGCATTGGTGAGGAGTCAGTTAGAATGTAATGCAGTCATCTGGGCTCCGCATGAAGCTAAGTATAGTCTCATGCTGGAGAGGGTACAAAATAAGTTTATAAGATATTTGTATAAACGGTATTATGGCGTATATCCCTTTTACCCGTTAATGTATCCTACTTTATTTATTTTAGGTATGGTAGGATATAATGAGCTAAGGGTTAGGAGGGATCTTGCACTCACCTCATATATATTTAAATTATTGCGAGGAAAGGTGCATAATGCCGTTGTTTTAAGCCATGTGAGTCTGTGTGTTCCGGACAGGTACGTGTGGCGACGACGACAGCCACGACTGTTAGTGGAGCCGCGTTCTCGGACCAACCTTTTGCAGGAGGCGCCGCTGACGCGTGCACTCCGAACGCTCAACCTCATAGCCAGTGAGACGGACTTATTCTGTTGTTCTCTGAGTGAATTCACAAGGAATGCTTTATTTGTCATTAGTTATAGATTTTAGTTTTTTTTTTTTTTTTTTACGTAGTTAATAAGTTAGAATTAGGTAATTGATTGGCCTGGTGGTCTAGTGGTTAGTGACCCTAACTGCTATGCCGGAGGTCGTGGGTTCGATTCCCACCCAGGACAAATGTTTGTGTGATGAGCACGATCATTTGTTCTGTGTCTGGGTGTAATTTATCTATAATATGTATGTATTTAGAAATATATAAGTATGTTTATCAGTTGTCTAGTACCCATAACACAAGCTCTGCTTAGCTTGGGACTAGATGGCGTTGTGTGATAGTTGTGGAATATTATTATTATTATAAAAAAAAAAATTAAGGCGCATTTATCGCATTGGGGTTACCCTGTAATGATAGATGTAAGTTGGAAAATAAATAAATAAATAAATAAAATTTTGGAACTTTTATTATTCGATGTACAGGATTCCAGCTAACATTTTTAATGGTTCAGATGATTATTCTTTAAAATATTCCTTACTCATCAATAACTTGTTAGTAACGAGTACTATCAAACAAGTTTTCATTAAAAAACCTTCCTAGTAAGTTTGTATAGTGTTAATCTACTTCTGATGCTGACTATACAACAGCTGATACTTTTTAAAATATTTCAGTAGTTCTATGGTAAAAGTTGATAATTTTAAAGTGTGTCCCTAGTGTTATCAGCCAGTGTACTACCGCGCTTACTGACGGACGACCACTTATTAACCTTATTATTTAGAGCATAAAGTTGGAAAGTGATCGACCATCTGTGAACTCGGTGGTACATATAACGTCCACTGCCAAACTATCCTTAAGAAATCGGCCACACGCGCCCTCCCGCTACTTTAAGCGCTGCTCATACTATTTTTCAAAGACTCGCGAGTGTGCCCGCCACTATTAGCGGACGCCCTAAGTTGAGGAGAGTTACTTTGAAAGGAGACAATGCCCTATCTCTCCCATGATCCCATCACCCAAGAAATATAGTGATATTCACAACATAAAAACAAGAAATAGACATAAATATTGAACCCACAACAAGGCTCAGGAAAATACGAGTAGGTGGATCATTTAGATGCCTATGTATTCGCTTTTTTAATAAACTAACGGACGTCACGCGGTTTTACCCGCGTAGTTCCGTTCTCGTGGGAGTACAGGGATAGCCTATGTTACTCATGGTGATACATTCACCGCTTTCTAATGGTGAAAGAATTTTTGAAATCGGCGCAGTAGTTTTTGAGTTTATTCATTACAAACATACACACACACTAAATACAAATGTCTGTGGGTGGGTGACCGCCCATTACATACCGAGTGTCCTCCGTGCCTCGGAAAGCACGTGAAGCTGTTGGTCACGGCTGCCATAATTATATAGATCTTTGGCAGTCGTTACAGGTAGTCAGGGACCTGAAAGTCTGTCTGACATCCAGTCTTACCAAAGGGTATCGTATTACCTAGTATTAACTAGGTTGTGGAGGTCAGATAGGCAGTCGCTCCATGTAAAATACTGGTATTGAGCTGTATCTGGATAGACTGGAAGCCTACCCGTTGGGGTAGGCTTCCAGTCTATAGTAGTTGGGAAAAGGCTAGCCAGATGATGAATAACTTGACATGATTATTTAATATGATAAATATTTTATTAGTTTTATATTTTGAATGTAAGGACCATGTGGGTCTTTCCTTAATTTTAACGATTGTGTGGCAGAGTACTATAAGCGACCCACCCAAATGTCCTTTCATTGGTATTGTTCGTAGTGACATTGAGCTCCTCGAGTTATAAGTCGAGCTCCACGATAACTGACAAATGCTTGCACTGACTGGACGGATCCACTCAAATCTGTGTGGTGCTTTCTACAAAAGACCATCTCAGACACTAATCTGCATAGTTACCTTCTTTACCTTCAACCCAAACCATTTTAAAACATTCAAAGAGTAACTTTTGGAGTTTCTTGCCGGGAATCGACTAATGCACCGAACCGTGCACCTTTTTGTCGACGTTTTACAAGTGCCCTTGTAGGCCTATGTGATTCTTTTTTATTTTGATTTTGAAACTCGATTTGCTCTAGAAAAAAACCATTACTGATTGCACACACTGCCGGCGAAATATATCTCTTTATTAGTTTGTTTTACACTAGTGATACTACCAAACAACTTGTTTACAGTTGCTATCCTTTTCTCGTAAACCCGGCTAAGCGTAAGCCACTGTCGCATCGCATGTGCTCAACAAAATACTGCACTCTTCTATGATAAACTGTGTGCCGCGCGTCATCATTCAGTAAAAAGGCACGCATATCTGAACCTTTTTTAAAGTATCACCACAAACCCGCGATATTCACCAACTTAAACTAGGACCGTGCAGTCCAGGCACTTGTAAACTGTCAGTGGAAAAGAAGGGCGTTTTTCCGCACATTAAAGAAGGCACCGTTTCCTACGTTTTTCAGTGGTTTCTACTTTTACAATAACTCGGGTCAGATTGTGAAAGTAGAAATCACTGACAAAACGTAGGAAACGGTGCCTTCTTTCATGTGCGGATGTTGACAATCCTCTGGATGGTTTTAGTAAGGTAAAAACCCGCACACCCTGAACTTCTTTCTCCCCAAAGACCGGTTGCCTTTTGAAGGTTTCCCCCAGGTCTGTATGAAGTAGGACGGACAAGAAACTCTATTTATTTTGAACCATACCAGATATTACAAAGCCGTCTTCAACTTGTACAGGTCTTCCGTAACGAGACCTTGGATGCGACGCATCTAGCAGAGTTCCACCAAGTGGAGGGTGTGGTCGCAGACCGTGGGCTGGGGCTGGCAGACCTCATCAGCGTTCTGGACGCGTTCTTCAAATGTCTCGGCTTCGACAGGCTACAGTTCAAACCTGCTTACAACCCTTACACCGAGCCTAGCATGGAGATCTTCGCCTACCACACAGGTTTCTTTTATTTATTTACTTATTGTATTAGTCTGTTCTGTCCCACTGCTGGGCAAAGGCTTCCTCCAATTCCTTCTATGTGCGTTTTCTCTTGCCGCCTCGTCGCGTCCTAAGCAGCTCGCCACCTCTTTCGGAGTCGGCCTAAGTGGCGCTATCTTCCGGCAACCATTGCGTAGAGACTTTTACCCAGCGGTCAGCGTCCATGCGGCTGACGTGACTCACGCAATCCCATTTTAGCCTAGCAGCCTTCATACCAACGTCCACGGGCACGGGTTAGTTGAACATTCATAATCTTAATCTAGAAACCCTGTATAAGAAAGCTGGCAGTGACCGCTCCCTATCGACGTTGTTTCAGTCTTAATCCGATCATGTTACTCCCATTTTGTTGCAATTATGTTGACGCGGCGCATTGCCTTGTTAGTCTAGTGAGTATGAAGATCTGGGTTCAATTCCCAGATCGGCCAGTGTTATTGAATTTTATTCATCAGGAATATCTTAGTAGTCTGGACCTCTGGACTTGTGTCCGGTTGATGACCGTAGGCTAGCTCCCGATAACATGGCTCTTAAAAATAACTGATGTAATGTAGACGTGGTGCCTACCCTTCGTACCTTCGGCTGCGGGTTGGTCGAAAGAGATACCGCGGCCTCGACACAAAGGGCTAAGAAGGAACATGGGTGGTTTTTAGTCAGTAGAAGTCTGACACTCCCTTTCGCTCTCCCCAGAGCGGGAGGGGTTATCTGATGATTTCACCCCAACCCCCCCCCCCCCCCAAAAGGTGTGATGTAGTTTGTTTTTAATGATATTTTCCGCCACTTTCAGACTAACACAAATTTTCGTTGGTTCGATATGTATCATTTTAGGTTTTTTTTTTCTTCACGACAATTTTTTTTCTTTTTAGGTCTCGGAAAATGGATTGAAATCGGCAACTCAGGGGTGTTCAGGCCCGAAATGCTGTTGCCGATGGGTCTTCCCGAAGACGTGAACGTTATTGCGTGGGGACTCTCGTTAGAGCGACCGACGATGATCAAGTATGGACTGAACAATATTAGGGACCTGGTCGGTCCCAAAGTGGACCTACAGATGGTACAGAATAACCCAATATGTAGGCTTGATAAATAAATATTTATTCTTATTAATAAACCTGTTTGCAAAATCCTTGAATGTATTATTTGAAGATTTGGCTGCTAAGTCTAAATCTAGGTCCTTTCCCCTTTTTTTTTTCTTTTGGGGGGGGGGGGGTGGGAAATGACCTCCCGCTCTTGGGCAGAGCGAAAGGGAGTGTCAGACTTCTACCGACTAAAAACCACCCATGTTCCTTCTTAGCCCTATATGTCAAGGCCGCGGTATCTCTTACAACATCCCGCAGCCCCGAGGTACTTTCCCCTTCATCTTCATCTGCCTAGCCTTTGCCCAACTATGTTGGGGTCGGCTTCCAGTCTAACCGGATGCAGCTGAATACCAGTATTTTACATGGAGCGACTGCCTATCTGACCTCCACAACCCAGTTAGTTTACTGGACAATACAATACCCTTTTTTGGAGGGTCGGAAATCATCTAATGACTCCTCCGCTCAAGGCAGAGCGATAGGGAGTGTCAGACTTCTACTGACAAAAAACCACATGTCCCTTCTTAGCCCTTTTGTCGAAGCCGCGGTATCCCTTTCGAACAACCCACAGCCCCGACTAATACAATACCTTTTGGTTAGTTAGACTGGTTGCCAGATTATTTATTTTTTTAGGTCACTGACCTGTAACGAGCTAACGACTGTCAAAGATGTAAATTATACAGCCGGGACGTACTCTCCAAGGCACGGAGGAAGCTCAGTATGTAACGGGTGGTCACCCACCCACAAACCAACCTAAGGCAAGCGCGGTTACGCCCGTCGGGGCCGCGGGTTGTATACTAGTTATCGCGGCCTCGACATAGAGGGCGAAGAAAGAACATGGGTGGTTTTTAGTCAGTAGAAGTCTGACACTCCCTTTCGCTCTGCCCAAGAGCGGGAGTTGTTATTCGATGGTTTTCCACCCACCAAATAAAAAAAAAAAAGGCAAGCGCGGTTTAACCTAAAGATCGACCTTGAAGATTATTTTGTTCTTGTTTTGTTTTTTTTTAAACGTTGCTCCACACTAGGGTTTTCTCTTGTGTCGTGGGTGCGTTCAGAAACAATTAAACTCACATACACAAATACCCAGACCCGAAACCACTATCTGTAGGCCTTGCAAATATTTGTTCCGTGCGGGGATCGAACCCGCGACACGCAACGCAGCAGTCCAGTCGCTCAGCCACTGCACCAACGCTCGATACATACCGCACCAAGCGTCGTTACTGAGATAGATACCTACAGTTTGCTGAAAGGGACATCTACGAACAAACAGTTACCACGTCTTTAGTATAATCATGCTGAACCATTGTGCTGAACCGATGCTGATTAGAAATTTGTGTGTGCGGGGAGGGGGTTCCATAATGGCAGACCAAAATATTATTGGTTGTTATTGTGGGCCGGCTGGTACCTACAAACCTTTTCACACAACCATCGACAAAAAAACTGAATAAGTATAGCAAAATAAACAGAACACAACCGTACGTGTCAGTGTCTCTTTATATTGCGATTTTGAGTGTTTTTTGTGTGTTATTTTGTTTTACAGGATTTTAATAAAATGATACCCACGTTCAATAACATGTTGAGAATATGCAAAACCGTTATAAAAGCGGTCACTCCTATAAGGATGTCCGTGAGACATTATGAGATGCACCCGAGACTATGCAAGTCTGCTCTAAAAGCAGTCACTCCTTTACGGATGCCCATAAGACACTACGACATACCCGCCCACTTGGCCAAAATTGGTGAAGAGCAAAACCCGTCTTTCTTCAGAATGGTAGAGTACTTCTACCACAATGCTTGCAAAGTGTGCGAGCCTTCTCTCGTGGAGTACCTGAAAAGATACACGCATCTGTCTGAGAGAAAGAGGCAAAATCGAGTGTCTGGAATTTTGAAAGTGAGTCTTTCAAAATAAATATTTTAATTTATCATTAAGTCCAGCGCCTTTGCACGTCCTATGTCAAACAAAGTTTTCAACATTTAGTTATAATATCCAGTGTTCAAAATAATTATTTAAATTATTACCTACATTACGTATTCTTCGTATATTTGTGTTGAGATAGGAAATCATCAATATGACTTCTCATTTGAGAATTTCATATCCTTCAAAATAAAAAAATTGCATATTATACTGACTAATTTGTCTATTATATTCATTACCAAGTATTATCATAGTGTAAAAATTGTGTACTAACAAATATGGTTCTTAAGTTGTCCTAAATAAACCGATTAAATTAAATGACTCCTGCTCTGGGCAGAGCGATAGGGAGTGTCAGACTTCTACTGACTAAAAATCACCCATGTTCCTTCTTAGCCCTTTGTGTCGAGGCCGCGGTATCTCTTTCGAATAACCCGCAGCTCCGACGGGAGGGGGGCTCCCCTTTCAGGGAATAGGTTGGTAAAGTTCGAGCAAAGTTGGAGCATCTTGATAAACCGTGCGATTTACATTACATTACCGCACAAGTACGTAATGAGATACATTACGTACTTGTTCGGTAATGTAATGTAAATCGCACGGTTTATCAAGATGCTCCGTCAAAACGAAGGTACCTACTTTTTTAAATCTTAGCAGAGTTTTTATTTCAAAAAAGTGGTCAACATTTTATGAATAAAATTAACTTTGGGAGATAAAATATAATAAATATTATAGGTACATAATATGGTTGGTTCTACCTTGAAAGATAGGATAGTTAACTTTAAAACGTCGTATGACATACGTGCGCTTTGATAATTACAGCCTCTGCTTTCTTTTATCCCTCGCCTACGGCTCGGGCAAGCAATATCGCCTCGGCTGTAATTTTCAACTTACCGCACTTATATCATAATGTACTATTACAAAATCTCATTGTAATGGATTGGAATTTCCCGGAGATTTGCGAACATAGTGATTTTTGTATAAGCACCTAATCATATGAGGGAGTTTCAGGTTATGGGTTCTTGCAACAGCTGTATTCAGATGGAGTTTCCCCTGCAGCGCAAAGATGGAACTTACGACATCATCCAAGCGTACCGTGCGCAACACAGCGTCCATCGTCTGCCTTGCAAAGGAGGTACCAACCACTGACTTTAATAAATCAATAGTAATCACTTCAACTGCTGTTTAGCTTTACTTCGAGTAGCAAAGCGTTAGGTACCTATTTTGTTTTCCCACAAATCATTTCTTAGTTTTGCTTGGGGACCTGATTTTTTTTTTTACGGCAAGGCGGCAAAGTCTGCTTCATATGGTTGAAACACAAATTGTAACATGTGTGTTAGGTACCTTTAAACCTATTATAACTATACTACGCGATTTTCTATTTGCGTAGGTACTTCTTTTTTATTTTGACTGTAATATTTACCTTTTTTATTTGATCAGGTATAAGATTTTCTAATAAAGTAGACTTGGACGAGGTCAAAGCTTTGGCATCTTTGATGACGTTCAAGTGTGCCTGTTCCAGCATTCCTTTCGGAGGCTCTAAAGGAGGTAAGTAGAGTATTTATGTGCCTTAGTTTATTTCGGAACATGGGACTTCCATGATCATCCTCATTTCAGCCAAGAGGCTTTCACTGCTGCGGGTCTAAAATGGCCGCTTTAACAGAATCCACGCAGAATCTTATTAGGAATCACGTTAAAATTTTAAATCATGATTCATATTACGATTCTGCTAAAGCGGCCATTTTAGACACACTGGACATATATGTGGTGTCGCCATATTGATTGGTCCCGTGCGTCTCGCATCTGAAGGGTCCACGCAACCTTCACCAGGTCATCGGTCCACCTAGTGGGAGGCCTTCCAACGCAACGTCTTCCGGTCCGCGATCGGGACTCCAGAACTTTTCGGCCCCATCGGCCATTCGTTCTGCCAGCAATGTGCCCTGCTCACTGACACTTAATTTTGACAATTCTTGGGTCTATGTCGGTAACCTTGGTTCTCCTGCGGCTGTCTTCAGTTCTGATGCGATCTCGAAGGAGACTCCGAGCATAGCCCTCTCTCCTCTCTCTGCTCTTTCGGTGACTTTGAGCTTTCTGATGGGGCCCATTGTGAATATTGTATTACATATTATGAACTTCCATACATCTTCTAGGTGTGAGTATAAATCCCAAGCTATTCACGGTGCCGGAACTCCAGCGTATTACCAGACGTTACACATTGGAACTTGCTAAGAAAAACTATATTGGTAAGCATTATTTAAATATGAATATTAATTAAATATTTGTTTACTTATGTATTCGTCCGAATCTCCCGAATGGTTATGGTAACCGTGAAGCTAAACAGCTAGCGTAACTAGCTCCAGGCATCGTCTACTTATACGTCTTTTATAATTATTTAATTTTATTTTCACCAATATATTATCTTAATTCAATTACACTGAGGTTTGACAAGTCTTTTCCGTTAGGTAACTACGATATGAAGGGAATTTAAGCATGCTGATGTACTATTATATTATTGCTTGTTGGAATTGGGATTGAACCTCCTTTTAGCTCGACTGCGGCGTGCTTAGCATAATACAATGGTCCCACTAGAGTGGGACTTATCTCTACATGAGTTGGTGCCGTTACATTGATGACGGAATAAGCCGCATCGAGTTAAACTTCATACCCAAAATTATTCTGATTTCAGGTGCTGGCATCGACGTACCGGCTCCTGATGTCAATACTTCTGGCAGGGAAATGTCTTGGATTGTGGACACCTACATCAAAACCCTTGGTAAGAACATAGCGTTGCAGAAGGAGGTACGGAGAAATACCGCTAGTGTAGCAAAGAGCATAGGGTAAACCATTAAATAAATAAATAAAATATTATGATAATTCGGATCATTAAATGTTGAGGATAAAGTTGAATTTAAAGAGTAAGTACTCAATACTATAAATGGGTTTAATGAGAATTTTATACATTAGATTAAATTAATATGTTTGCGTCCGATCGCGCGTGCGCTTAATGGCGGAGTATCGGGGCGTCGGCGTCGTCGGCTGCGCGTCTTGCTCGCGCCATTAAGCGCACGCGCGATCGGACGCAAACATATTAATTTACAAGACTAAAGATAGTGGAGGAGTATGTTAGAAAAAGGAATACCTAAATGATAGCGTGACGACTGACAGGACAAAATGGAAGAAAATAAGGTGTTCTGCCGACCCCAAATAACATGGCATAAAGACAGGGAGATAATGACTTACCTATGTAAATTGGTTCGTATTACCCAGTACCTACTAACATGGTTGTGGAGGTCAGACAGGCAGTAGTTCAGCTGCATCCAGTAAGACTGGAGAAACCCACCACAATATTTTCATGGGGTGCATATTTCACAGGCTACCAGGACTTGAACGCGGCCGCTTGTGTGACCGGTAAGCCGATCAACGGTGGTGGCATACACGGCCGGGTAGAAGCCACCGGCCGCGGCGTCTTTATGACCATCAACTATTTTATACACGATGCCCACTTCATGAATTTGATTGGATTGCCGACTGGCTTTCAGGTGATACATACTTAATTAATTAAACTAGCGACACGACCCGGATTTTCTCTACTATAATACCCATGTATACCTACCACTACCTACTATATATAAACCTTTATCTCGTATCGCCCTATCTGCTGAAAACTGTATTGAAATCCATTGCGTCCGTTGCGATCCGTTCCGGTGCGCGGCAGGCCCAGAAGAAGATGGCGAGACGAACTCGACTCTTTTTGCAGGGATTGGCAAACAACATCACTGGATAGGGATAAGTGGGAGGAGGGAAGGGAGGTCTTTGCCCTGCAGTGGGACACAAATGGCTAATAATAATAATAATATAACCAACATCTAAGGATGCTCTCGCTTGGTAGCTGGATCAAGGGCTTGATTCAGAAGGCAGTACTTCTGGACACGGCGCGCATTGTCAGGAGGTTCCTCTCTCAAGAGCCCTGACCACCGGTAGTTCGGACCCTGTTCCCAATACTAGTGGACCACTATTTTTTATATTTTTAAATGTTTTTATGTACCTTTTTGTAATGAATATTTAAAAATGTATTTAATATGTTATAAAATGAATATAATAATAAAGATTCTTCATCATTGAACTTCTTCTCTCTTCTTCATCTTAGATTATGTCCGGTAGTTGACCTACATAATATAATTCCTCAGGGTAAGACGGCAATAATCCAGGGCTTCGGTAACGTGGGCAGCTGGGCCGCTGTTTACCTTCATGGAGAGGGAGTCAAGATTATTGGAGTGTGTGAGTTTGAAGCCTTCCTCTCGAACCCAGATGGTATAAACCCGACGGTGAGTGTGATACAATACAAAGCAATATTTTCAAATTATTATCATGAGCAACCACGGCGCCACATCAAGGTCCAGTATAACATAACTTCACCTCGTTTTTTATGAGCTTCCCGTACAATGAGAGATCAGCTTTGTTTTTGGTTTTGTAATGCTTGATTAGTCTTCGTTTAGGGTAAACAATTTATAAGTAGCTCGAAGGAATTCACTAACTTTACCACTTTTGCTAACCAGGAATTAATGAAATATATGGCCTTAAACAAAAGGAGTGCCAAGGGATTCCCTGGTGGAAAGGAAGTTGGCCCTGACCTTATGTACCAGAAATGTGACGTTCTCGTTGTAGCAGCTATGGAGAAAGTTATCACATCCCAAAATGCTGATAAAGTTCAAGCTAAGGTAAGTAAAATTAATCAGAAAATGTCTGCGCGTAGATTAATCTTTGTGTTTCCACATTAGCATGAACCACGCGCCACTAACCTTCTCGGTAGGTAAAGTTTCTGTTCTGGTACTTTAGCCAATTAATCACCTGGTCCATAACATACTTATCTACAAATGCGCCTTTTGTGAAGTGATCAATCGGTACGGTTACGAAGATGCTTGGGTCGACGGCGCGTTGTTTCACTTTAAAATACTAGATTCGGCATGTTTTTCTTGTCAAGTTATTAAGTTTGTGTAGCACTAGTGGCACATGCTGATTACGATGTTTCCAAAGATTATAGCGGAGGGTGCCAACGGGCCCACAGTACCGTCAGCCGACAAGATTCTGCTCCCGAAGAAGGTCCTGATCCTCCCCGACCTCTTGTGCAACGCTGGCGGTGTCACCGTGTCCTACTTCGAGTTCCTCAAGAACATCAACCACGTCAGCTTTGGAAAACTCAGCATTAAATTCTGGAAAGATTCAAACGCTGCACTCTTAGGTAATCGATATTGTTTATTGTAATTTGTTACTTGCAAAAAAGTTAGGTAGTGTTTGATTTTCTTTTCATGTCGACGACGGTAGATTTTAATTACAAACCTAACAAAAACTTTAAGTTTATACCCTGATCTTCAAACTCCTAAATAGTGCCCCTATTGTGGGAACTTTTTTTAGTTAATACCTATGCATTTTTCTTGTATAAGATTCTGTGGAGAAATCGCTGAAATCGGCTAACGTGGACGCGAAGGTACGACCAACACCAGCCTTCGCGTCTATGATCACAGGAGCCAGTGAGAAGCACATCGTGGGCACCGGCCTCGAGTACTCCATGACTAACGCCTGCAGTGTACGTATTTTAAGCTTCCCATCATGTAGTCTGAGGTACTAGATATTTTTTTTGAATTTCCACCATATTCAAAATTAAATGGGGTTTTTCCTGTCTGTTTTTCAATCATCTCCCTGCCCTTATCCCATGTTATTTGGGTTCGGCGCAACACGTATTTGTCTTCCATTCTGTCAGTCGTCACGTTATCATTTATTCCTTTTTCCTTTATATCACTCCTCACACACTCCATCCATCTTTTCATTGGTCTTCCTCTCCCTCTCCATCCATCCACATTTATAATCATCACTTTTTTAGTCACATGCGATTCAACCCTCCTCATCGCATGCCCATATTACGACAGTTGATACCGTTTTAACTTTTCTGTAATTGGCGCAACTTTTAATTAAACTTCCTCTAATATCACTACTCGTTTTATTCACATTTTTAGTCGTACAAAATACAAGTTTCATTGACGGCAGGTTTTTTTACAGAACGTGGCACAGGCGGCCAAGACCCACAACCTCGGGATCGACCTGCGCACCGCGGCTTACATCACGTCCATTGAGAAGATATTCGTCACATACGACGAACACGGCCTCGCGTTCTAACTAACGTGACCTTGCCTCCTATCTTTCAAAACACCGATAACCGGGTGGTCCAAGAGTGGTAACACTTTCCAGAATTTGAACAACCTTAAATAACCTGGGTGAAGAACGCGAAAATCCACTGGGTAGAAGAATAGCTACACTCAGGCCTGTTTTACTCCACGGTATAGCAAAGGCCTATAAATAATTATCATACTAACGTGGATGGAATTCAAGCCAATGGTTACCAATAAGGATTCGGTCTTGCTTATTTGTCTTATTTTTTATTTAATTTTTAAAAACTTTTAATTTATGTTCCTGAATGTGAGGATTTTTTAGGCCTTGTAGATTCGAAGATGTAGCAGTTATAAAACGAAGATGTACCTGGTAAATAAAGGGTTACACAACTATGATCTTTGGAAGCTACATGGCTGATGATGAGTAACTGCAACCTTATCAGCAATTGACCAGTGATTTCCATCTACTAATTTCCAAGCCTACATTATCCTTACATACTTAAGTTTTAAGGTTGTTGGTAACGATAATATTGTATAGAAAAATATCCGCATCAATACCCATTCTTGAAGCGTAAGAACTTTTCAATCAAAAAAATGCATGTCATTATCTGCCTCGCCTGTTTCCAACTAAGCTTGAGAAGGCTTCCAGTCTAGCTGAATGCAGGTGATATTTATATTAATAAATAAAATGCGAATCAACGCTGATAAATATGATTCAGGTCTAAACGAGAACCGTGGAGTTTATTGGAGGTTCTTGGCCATGGCGAAATGCTCAATGCGCATTCATGGTCGTGGTCCATTCCTTGGTTTATGTAAAACCACAGGTTTTTTTTTTGTTTTTGGTCATTGGCGTTGGTCTTGCTGGGTATAACTTTATGTTGGTCGCGAACGGGGAAAGCTGAAATGAAATTTAAATGACATAAGCGCAGCTTGCGCATGATATGCTATACTGCAAAAAGCAACTAAAAGCACTGTTTATTCGGCAATGTAATACCGCAGAACTCGCGAGTTTTTTTTGAGATGGTTACTTCAGTGTGAAAACTAAAACAAAGTGTCAATTACTAAGATTAAGATAAGATGTAAATGAACAGTTGTAAATAGGCAAATAATTGAACAGACTTAACGTAGTTCTCCAGTTTATGTAAAAAGTAGACACGTGACATCTGGCCCTTGCGTCCTGAACATGACAATAAGTATAGTTGCTAAAATATATGTGCTTATATTCCATGTAAACATTGTCTTGGAAACAGGCTCATAATAATGTCATACTATCATATTATTCTATAGAAGGCCAGGCCAAAGCATTCATAATCACCGCATATCAGTTGCACACACAAAAACTAAAAATGCAGTACCTTAATTCCATCTACACTGCATTTAAAACTAAAGTGAAGCGACTGTATATTCATGAAAATGAAAAATTGCTTTTTTTTACTGAAATGGGTTGCTTTACACTTTTGTGTCATATGTGTTTGTTTTATAATTTTGTTCTAAACCCAGCATGACTACTTTTCAGTTTTCCACCAAAAGTAATATCTCAAAAATGAATCACATTTCTCTGGCTTGCTTCGTTGGCCGAAGCGTTCGGATAATAATATGAACTGACTTAAATAATAATTTTTAAATAGCCTTCTTTGCTGATGTCTAATTATAGTATTTTATTTAGTTCTAGAATAGATCGAATTGTGTAAACAGACGTACGTATCATAAAATAACAAGTTCTGTAAAACGTTTTGCTGGGACTATAGGTTATTGTAACTTTTAGTAACACTTACAATTCCAAGAATAGTATTTATAATAATTCTTTAGGTACATAATTATTAAAATAATACATTCTTCATAATTATCATTGTGATGTTCACAATAACTGAAAATGGTTACCTAACCCATAGTCACTTTATTTTATTATTATTAATTATTCATAGTCGCTTTTATTGTTAAAGTTTTATTTTAGAGAATAATAGATTTACGTTTTTAACATTAATTTTATTTTAAAAATATATTATTTAAATATATTACATGGTTATTTATTCATTAACAAATTAAATACAGAAATAATTCATATTAAGGTGCTCCCTCACCTAATGTTCAGATTGACTTGTGTCTTGTCCAAAATGTTATCTTGGATTGTTCCAATACAGGGTTATGTTTGCGGTGAGGGCACCGTTAGATGTGGAATGACTATCATACATTTACTTAAAACTCCGTCTTGGCTAAACAAGGACACACTGGAACAATTCATATCACTAATATCGACATCGGACGCTATCATAGTCATTTATGTTCGAATACAATTTCTATTCATAAGTAATAGTATATTCCTAGACAAACAAAAAAGTAACGGAAAGTAAAGCGTCTGGTTTCGATTTAAGGGCGAATTCCATTGAAACTGAACACGATCAAGCACAACTAAACGGCGGTCAAGAGTTGTGTGTCAATATTGCATAACAATGAAGGCACTCTAAAGTTCTTGGCAGCAGTTTCGTTTGGTGACATTCGCCCCTATTACCCTATACGGCCATACATTTATAATTATCAAAAGAAATAGAACATGGAGTGATGTAAAAAGGAGCCTTTTCTGTGAATTATGTTTAAATATTATTGTGATACTCCTTAGTAAAGAAGCGATAAATCGAACTGAGCTTGGTATTACAATCACAAACTGAATTTGTGAAAGTACATTGAAAGGACTGAAAATACCACTGATCAGGTGACCTACCATGTCGTTTTAAAGTAGGATTGTTTTAATCTTATGGACTCCGAACCCAAGTCGGCCGCAGTAAAGAGAATCTCTTTAGATGGGGGTTCATGGACGGCTCAGATCCCAGTGTGTGTGCGGCGTTTCTCCACAGACAATGTTCCACCTTCCATCTTGCGCTGCATGCCCTGACACCTGCACACTTGACGAACGTATGCTTGCATCGGCGAGCGTTGCTCTCATAGGTGAATTTTGACCAAAATCATTTAATGAAAATTTTGCAATCGACACGCTAAGAAGATTCCAGTGAGGAACGCTGTATAGCTCTAACGCTTTCCCACAGTGGAATAGGATTAAAACAATTCAGCTTTAAGACGTCACCCCACTGTACATTTAAGTCCGTGCCTGCTCCCGATTCTGCTTAAACCACGCCACAGTGTCGCATATCGCAGTTTCGAACGGCGTGAACTTGAAGTCCTTGTACAGCGAGCGCAGTTTTCCGTTCGAAGCAGTCTTCTTATATTGTCCATCAGCCTTCGTGGTGTCGTATACGATTTCTCCTGGAAAACTGTGCGCTTTCTTTATCTTTTCCGCTACTGTGCTTATCGCTACTTCGTCTTTTTCGTCAACTGTAATGAGAGGGGGAAATAAGTTTACTTTTTGGATGGTCTCTAAAGGGTAATAAGATTTGGACTGATGCTCGAGATGGCGCAAGGAAAGATTACCTGTGTCCCACCAGCGATGAAAACAAACCTGGATACATAACGTCGGACTAATTATCAAAATTCGTATCTCCAAAAACGCAATAGGGTAGGTAGTTAACTAAAAAAAACAGATAAGTCCGTCAGATAGATTTCCAAAAAATTTTGGACACGTATTTTTTTCTTTTTTCACGTAGGTAAGCAAACAATGAAGACGATACAGTGCTTTGAAAACTCGTGTGACGTCATATTCTAAGACAGTAGTATGACAGTTTTTGCGGTTAGCGATGTCACAAATCCCCACTCAAATCTTTGACGCGTTTTATCTTCGTAAATTTTTATTGATTTAATAAAACAAAAAATACGTATCCAATAATTTTCGATAATCTAACAGACGGACTAATTACAATCATATTTTTTTAAGTCAGTAAACATCCCTATTTTCCTGCGTTACTTAACTGTTTTAGCGCCATTTTTTTATTACCTAGCCATAAAGTAAAAAAAAAATATATTATTAAAAATCAGTCTACACCTTAAATAATATAGAAAGCCATTTTAAGAACCTCTCAAAACTTGTTAGAAAATCAGTTTTTGGTTGCTCCTGTAAAATTTGCTCAAATGGACTTACGAATTCTAATAATAAGACCGGCGGATAACACCCCCACCATGCATGTGGGTGGGTGTGTGGGTACACACACACCCACATGCATGCCGTGTTCAAAGTGTAGTCGAGACGGTACGGCGGATTTCTGCTGCGGTCACCAGATACTGACGGACACTTCAGTATATTATCTCTGAGAGTCTAGTGTACGGAGCCTCATCTGCAACTTGTCCGTATCGGTTCGACCGATCCAATAAGCGCAACTTGCACGACTATATAAATGCGCGAAAACCTTTCTCGTAAGTCACCTTAGCACCCATATGAACAGACGCGCCAGGTCCAACAAGTATATGAACTGCCGCAGCGGCTTGCCACTGTCCATCACTGTGAACGTTTGTTCACCTGCAATAAGATATCTACTCACCCGACAATATGATAGGCTCGACGCTCTCGTAGTTCCTTAGCACCCATATGAACAGACGCGCCAGGTCCAGCGAATATATGAACTGCCGTAGCGGCTTGCCACTGCCCATCACTGTGAACGTTTGTTCACCTGCAATAGGGTAGTTCGCTGCTAACACAAACAAATAGTAAAAGTCATCCTTTTAACATCACGTCTTTTCCCACAGAAGGGTTAGGTAGAGGTCACCTACAGTCGGTGGCAGACCGAAAGCCTATTTCTGGCCGAATTCAATTAAGCGGTTGTCGCCACATACCTTAGGCCGGAATTCAAGGTTTTGTAGCGGCATTACAAAAATTAGTACAGCAAAAAAAAAAAGCAAATTTCTTTAGAAATAAGCAGTACCTTTGTGCTCTTCTATTTTTTATATATTTTCCTTTTTTTGTGTTTTGTGTGTACATAAATAAATAAATAAAAATTACAACAACGCCATTTTCGCCATATGAATAACTGAAATCAAATTCCTAATTGCTCAGTGAACTTATCCGTTTTCGGTGAACAACACCCGTCTAGTCGGAGGATCATCCTTTTTCTATGGAGGAAACTACGGACGAGTTTGTCCAAAGCCGAAGTTTATTTTTAAGGTCGACGACGCGGCGGTCGAACCCAGACCTTCGGTCGGACAATATATACCCACAGAACATACACGTACCTCTAGTTATGTTTAACATTTCATGTAAATGACTTTAATATGATGGTATTTTCCATTCATCCATCTCTACGGCTTGTATCAAAAATGTGTGGCCATGTTTAACAGCGTGTTTTTTTGTATTCCTACTCCAATATCTTGGTTTCTCTGTATCCGAGATTTTCGTTAGTGAACAACAAACTATAATACTGTACTCACATCTTTATTCTTAAGACTAACTGCCGTACTCAGAGAGATTTAATGATTAATTAAGCCGTCACTTAGTAAAGGTTTGACATATTTTTGTATGACAAAACTGTCAAAACCTTTACTAAGTGATGGCCTAAGTAATCATTAAAGCTCTCTGAGTGCGGCAGTAACAGTAATAGCGAAAAATAATTGACCTTTCTGCATAGCATCGTCCATCCTTCTGATGAGCGCCGGGATGACATGGCTTGACTCCAAGTTGAAGTTGTCGTGTGGACCGAACACGTTGCACGGTATCACCGACGTGAACATGCATCCGTGCTGTTCGTGGTAGCCTCTGAGAACCGGACAACATTATGTTTTTATCTATACCCAACTATGGAAATCACGAAGAAATTCAAGTCACTTAAAGAGCCAGCCCACACCGCCAAATGGCAAGACAGAGCCTATGACTCCTACCGCTCTGAGCGGAGCGGAACGGAGTGTCAGACTTGTCCTGACTAAAACCTATCCATGTTTCTTCTTAGCCCTTTGTATTCCGGGTCCGCGGTATCTCTTTCGAACAGCCCCGCAGCCCCTGTTTACTTTTACCCTACTATGGAAAACACGAAGAAGCTCAAGCCACTTAAGGTTGATGTGCTGATAGGCCGCCCATACATTTTTCTTTCGATAAATACGCTACACATAGACACTCTTTGTTTAAAACGAATCATTTTATCACTTTTCTACAACGATATGTGGCCGCGATCGACGTTTTTAGGAAATAACTTACATTATTTACTGAGAAAAACTATCGTGAAATCCAGGCAAAATTTGACATTTGCGTACTAGTGTGCGTGAGTTTTGACAAGCAAGTAGTTTGCTTGGCAGCGCCATTATTGCGATTGTTTAGAAATTAGAACGCTAGATGGCGGGCAAGCGTTATTATAATTCTGTTCGATCATTAAAATTACGTAGATATAGTCAGCGCACATCATCAAATGGCAGTGCAGAGCATTTTATTTTTACCCAACGTAAATATCGTAAAGAAACAATATAAAGATCGACCCTAAGTCATCAAAGGAATTTCCCATCGCGGCATTGAACATTGGTATCTGTTACTTTAACCACTAGTTGTTGGGTAAAGACGTAAATAATCTACTCTGTAGTCCACAATTTGAGTTGGCCATAAAATAACAATTTTGATAACGACAATGGCAATGCCATGATCAACAACAGCAAAAGTTGCAAAACATATTCGGGTCACTATACTGCATACACTATACTAGAGTGCGCGCAAGATAAGTCTGCGCGTTACTGGCGGCGCTGGTGGCGTGCTTAATGTTGCCAGCTAACTAATCTTTTTTCCTTCATTTATTCAATACTAACTTTTTATTACTCAAAATTTAAAGTGATTCAAGTTTATTATTTAGAAGTTATTACCACTAACTTAAAAATATCTCTACCAGCACTTTTAATCACTTTAGGCATAATGATAGGGATTATTTACATTAAAAACGAATAAAAACACGGAAGACAGTCTCTTGACACTCTCTTGACACCTGACATAAACGACAAGATGGCGGCCAAAGATTAGTTCCGATTTTGTCCGCGCGCAGACTTATCTTGCGCGCACTCTACAATACTATTTAACTGCTTCAATATTGTTACATCGGGCATCAAGAATCTTCGAGAAACCTCGTTAATAACTGTGAAGTACCCACAAGAGACGAGTACATTCTTTTAGGTACCTACTGTCATTCTGTAGGTATAGTTACATTGTATTGCCAAGGTCAGCTTTCGGCCGGCGTCGGCGGCACTTGCCAGCATTGTTATTTCGACCGTATGCCTACGGCATAAAGTAACTTCTTCTTTGTTGGTTCTTTTATCTTCAAGTTTGTTTAGTTATTTTTCTTTGTGAATGCTTTATTCATTGTTAGTTAATAATAGGGAATTTTCTCGAACTTCTTTTGTGTGTTGGGTATAAAAAGACCGACAGAGATCGGAGCGGGCAATCAACTTTTAAGCGAGACAACGAAAAACAAATGAACCAAAAAGCTCTTTTTGACTAGACAACGTGTTCCCCCTCCAAGAAAAAGGTCCTGGATCCGCCCCTGAAGTCGCTTGCCCATTTTATCCCTTCACCTCTCAATTAACTTGTAGCTTACTGCGACATTGCTGTAGTTGCCCATTCCAAAGTGCATATCTCTATGAAGAAGAACGGGCAAAAACTCCATGGACACTTTTCAATCAGAAGTGTTATAAAATAAAACCTTGGTTACATCATTCATGTTGAGATGGTACATTATGTGAGAACGATGTACACGTTAAAAGTGTCCACGATAAAAAAACGTACCTAATTCATAAAATACAAAAGTACAACAATACCTGTTTAGAACATCGATCATTCTCTTAGCATAGCTGTAACCATAGTTAGACGTGTGTGGAGGGCCGTTGTGGACCTGAAATCAAATTAGAGGTCTTTAGTATAGGCGAAACCTAACGCATGGTAGCGCCACCGCGGATAGAAGGTACCGCCTGCTCTGGTTTTCTGAACAAATACAAGTAAGGGTGATTTTCAATTTTGGTGGTCATACTTGAACTGAAATATCCCAAAGAGTTATCGAGATATTCTGAGCCCTCTTGAAGGTTCTTTTAGCTACGACTATTCTTATAGGTAATAGGTACTTACTTATTTCAAGAAAACTTAAGAACATATTGCACCACCAAAATTCAAAATCGCCCACCAAAATTGGAAATCACCCACAAGTGACATTGAACGCCGCGTGTTTGCCATCTTTGGGTAAAACGGACCGAACACAGGTTCGGCCAAAACAGGTTTCTAGCAAACGCCGAAATTAAACGAACTTTTACGAATACATACGAACCCGGCTACTACAACCTTCTCCCCATCATTAGAATAAAGTTGTTTTGGTACGATTGTTGATTTACATATTACTTTTTCGATAGTTCGAAGCACTCAATTAGTAATGTTCTATTAATTAGTAATGGTCGATAATATGTATTCTTTATTGTACTCTCAGTCGGTTATTTTATTCCACCAACAATCGGGAGTAACTATGAGTAGTATGAGTTTATGCTTATGATGTACTGTGAGTTTGAGACTTATAACTTTGCTGTGAAGCTTTACTTTTGACATGAGTTAGCTATGTGTGTCCTAAGTTTTTAGGCCATTATAACATTGCACAGCACACCTTATAACAATAAGCTTAAAAGTAATAAGATGTTAGGTGCCTGGATACTTATCTCTTTTGGTGACTGTACAAGCGCAACGATCGTCAAATCACGCGATATTTACATTCGGTTAACGGTTGGCCAGAGAGTAGCCAGTAGTTTATTGTATACAAATAGATTCACTATGAATGCTTCTGCCTCTTTGGTCTAGTGGTTGCTAGCGCGACTTCAGAGCATGTGGCCGAGGGCTGAATTCCCAGATCGGGCTAAGTGTTATTGGGTCTTACTTACTGTATTTTTTTTTTCTTTTTTTTTTACGTTGCCCCACACTAGGAATTTCTCCTGTATCGTGGGTGCGTTCACAAACATTTAAACTCACATACACAAATACCCAAATTGTAGTAAACTTATTTCCTTTGATCCCTTAGAGACTATAATATAGTCTAGGTTTGTTCATATTATGGTAATGATAGAATTAAGATCAAGGTACCATGGAAGACACTGCATTAAATATCATAGCTAGCATAAGCAAAGGACAGTATGTTATGTTTCTACTAAAACTTACCATAGTCTCATCAATGGGATATGTGGTTTTGTCAGGAAATATACACGTGGACAGGCAGGACACTACTTTCTTCACATTATTTTTCTGGCTGGCGCTTAGCACATTATCATTTATTGCCATATTCTCCCTCTGCAAAAAATAAAGGTTTGGGGGCTTTAAAAAACCAGCTTTAATTGTCAAACTCACTGTGGTACTCAGAGATATTTAATGAACACTTAAGCCATCACTTTGTAAGGATTTGACATACTTTTGTATGACAAACCTGTCAAAACCTTTACTAAGTGATGGCCTAAGTAATCATTAAAACTCTCAGAGTGCGACAGTCAGAGATAATAATTTAATGATTACTTAAGTCATCCTTTACTAAAAATTTACTTAGAAAGAAGACAGAACGAAGAGTCTAGTTTATGGTGTAGTTTAATAACTTTCAACTAGAACTACATATTGGGGTTTAGGATAAATCTGCAAAGTACAATAGGGTAATTAACAAAAAAAAACTAATTAGTCCGTCAGATAGATTTCCAAAAAATATTGGACACGTATTTTTTCTTTTTTCACGTAAACAAACAATGAAAATGATACAGTGCTTTGAAAACTCGTGTGACGTCATATTCGAAGACATTAGTATGGCATTTTTACCAGTCGGTGACGTCACAAACGCCCACTCAAATCTTTGACGCGTTTTAACTTCGTCAATTTATATTGATTTGATAAAACAAAAATAATAATAATAATAATAATAATAATAATCCACAACTATCACACAACGCCATCTAGTCCCAAGCTAAGCAGAGCTTGTGTTATGGGTACTAGACAACTGATAAACATACTTATATATTTCTAAATACATACATATTATAGATAAATTACACCCAGACACAGAACAAATGATCGTGCTCATCACACAAACATTTGTCCTGGGTGGGAATCGAACCCACGACCTCCGGCATAGCAGTAAGGGTCACTAACCACTAGACCAACAGGCCAGTCAAAAAATACGTAGGTATCCAATATTTTTCGATAATCTAACAGAGGGACTAATTAGAAATATTTTTTTTTTAGTCAGTAAACATCCCAATTGTGGCAGTAAAGAAATCACCCCATTATTATTTTAGCTAGCCCACATTCTCCCACTCTTGAGTAAAAGTCTTCCTCTATTCCTTCCAACGGTCACGATTTTGGGCAACTTCTTTGAGATTCTCAAGGAGGACATCTATTTCGTCCCCACATCTTGTTAGTGGTCTACCCCAACTGTGTCACCACATATTCTTTGTTATTTTTGTTTTGACAGCCTTTTTCAGAATAAGTAATGATGACATAAATGCTCATTATTATGCAACCTTTTTTTTTTTTTTTTTTGATGGGTGTAAAATCATCGAATAACCCCTCCCGCTCTTGGGCAGAGCGAAAGGGAGTGTCAGACTTCTACTGACTAAAAACCACCCATGTTCCTTCTTCGCCCTCTATGTCGAGGCCGCGATAACCGTTGGACTACCCGCGGCCGTTGGACTACCCGCGGGCATTAAGCAACCTTCAGTGGTATTTTACATCTGGTTGTAAACATATTTTAACAAGATAGATAAAGGTAACTAATGGAAAATGCCTGTAACTCATAAAAACTTCATTTACAATCTAATCAAATACTAAACTACTTATGCTAAGTTGGTTTAATAATAATTATCTTTACTAGAACAGGAAGAAACTAATGTTATAATTATCAGCATTGCCATTTGAGGTTGCAATGACATTTTAGGGCATTTCCTGTTGCCAGTGATAAGGATGAATTTATTGAAACCCAAAGAGCTCATGTTCCACAGCCAAACACACAATAAACAAAGTTTGTTTTTTTTTTTTAAGACCTTCGTTTCTCAATCTGGTGTCAACGTTTTTGATCCCCGTGGATCTTGGCTTTAAATGCCACCGTTTTTAGGCATGTGGGTTTACATATGGTATTTTCCTTCACAGAAGCAAATGTTAATTTATACAAAATGCCAGAAAATAAGAGGTGCATGTCTTGAGTTCGAACTTGGACTAGCACTGCTATATTTAGTAGCAGATAATGTATAAAACTTTATTTGGTAGCTTTTAAAATACTTACAAAGAAGTCTAAGTTGTGTGCCATGTTATGGAAAAGCCCTCCAACCATAGCTGCTAAATGTATCACATGTGTGGGCCGATGTCGTTCAAATAAAGTATCTGTTTGTGCTTTATCTCTGAAACAAAAGATTAACTTTATTGCAGGGGCGTAGCTACCGCCGTATCTGCCGTATCAATTATACGTGGCCCCCGGGCCACAGGGGCCCCCGACTTGCGTAGGCAAATATCAATAAAAACTTCCAAATTTTTTTTATATTTCAGAAATGAAAAAAATCAAGAAAAAAATTGGAAAAGTGACAGATAATTATGATGAATAAATATTGCTTTTCATTTTATGCAAACCTTTTTTTTTCTTTTGTGAGTAATCCCCAAACAATTTTTTATCCCCTGCAAAGGCACGCTACGCCACTGCTTTATTGTTGTAATTATTTGGTTCTATCTTCTCTGTAGGAGAAGCATTTGCCCAGCAGCTGCTTGAATTCTAATTTCTTGAACTTGAATTGTAATACTTTAAGCATACCTAGTAGTAAATGCAATTTTCATGGGTTTTATTGAACGTTAAAACAAATGTTTAATTTATTTATAAATGTTTCACTCCAACTCTTGAGTTCGTTTTAACATTCAATATAATCCAAGAAAATTGCATTTACTACTAGGTATGCTTAAAGTATTAGAATTCAAGTTATAAATACTTTCACATATTTTTAATACAAAAAGTTTCTATTAATGTGCTTTCTTAACTACCTAACAGTTATGTAAGGCAATTCGAGGTGCATGCTTGCGTACATAACATGCTATGGATAGGCAGCAGCTGGCGACAAACGTTACGTGTGCACTGAGTCCCTGACCCTCAACGCTTTATTTAACTACCTGAGGTCTGCATCTTTGGATCCACAGAATATCCAAGTCTCATCCTTAGAAATATCATTTTTCTGCAACTTTTCTTCTTCAATTATCGTTTTTATCGCTTGGCCAACAAGGCCGGAACCCCCAGTCACCAATATCACACGTTTCTCACCACTCATCTGAAAGTATTTGTAAATAAAGACAATCAATCTCCAAATATATTGATTAAAGTAATCTTTTAAATTGATAATTACCTTACCGTATTTTAAAAGTATTTGTATACTAACTATAATAGAAACAAGAATTGTTTTTTCAGGATTATGTGGCACCAATAACAGCACGGTTTTCAAAATATAATGTTTAAATTAGACATTGACGTCTCGTCTTCAGCTTCAGAAGTGACAATCGAATCTGACATGTGACATGTTTTTTTTTTTTTTATTTCCTTCGCCCTTCATGGGCAGGCTAAGGTCTTGGACCATACCGCCTCGTCTTCAGTGCTTATTATCTTTATCACATGACATTGATTCGATTGACACAAGAGAAAAAAAAAAACCGGATTTTTTTTTCTCTTCGCATTACTCGGGCAGGCTAAAGTCTTGGACCATACCGCCTTGTCTTCAGTACCGTATATAAATCTTGCATGTTTTTATGTAAGGCCAAAGCCTCGTCTTCAGTAGCAATGTGACAATGTCAATCGGAGTTTCGGAGTACTTGACGTAAGTCTATGGTTTACCTTCATAGATTCTCTAAAAATCTGCGTTCAAATAAACATGATTTAGAAATAGCATGACAACAGAGAAATCCACAACAATGAATGACTAAGTGATGAACTGATGATTATAATGACTGAGACAAGGACACACTTCTTAGATCCTGTTGAAACTTTGTTAATAAAATCTGCTTTACAGCTAATCCTTGTTTTAAGAGCTTGAACTTTGTCAACTAAATTCAATCCAAGTATAGGTTAAAATACCCAAATACACTGCCTGACGGACAATCGAACTCGAAAGTTAATCAGAAAGTTAATGTACGTAAAAAAATAATGTTTTTGCAAGCATTCAATATAGCGACATTTTATTTTTAAAATAGCCCGATCCCGTGGGTTCATTCGTGTTATAGGCAGAAACTATTCCACGGAAGTGTTATAAATATAGTCTCTTCGACGCTTGGTAATAGAATCAAAAACAGACGAGTAGAACTTTCAAGTATTACCCCCTATATTCAAACTTAAAAACATACAAATTGTGATTTTTGCTAAAGCTCACGTCTTTTATTCGTACATTATTATCAACCAAATCTAAAAAATAATGAGGATGAGTATTTTGACGACTGCATAGTTTGTATCCCTTTTTTTGTGTAAAAAAATAAAACATGGGAAGGCTATAACAATAGTTATAAATTAATTTATAGCAGTTATGTAAAGAATTTTAGGACCACTTACGTTTATTTATTTTTTATGGGATTCCAAATTCAAAAATGTCGATGACTCATAAAAGCAATTTACAGCATCGGCGCACTTATTAAAAACAAAGGTATATTGTCTATGCGAAAATACTGGTTAACGATTGGCCAGTCGATTCCTGCGAACATTCGTTCTCGCTCCGAAAACGCCAAATACGCTTTCAAACCAAAATGGAGGATTTGTCGGTCGAGGTGTACGGTGATAATGGTGCTTATTATAAGGTTTGTAAATTGTGAAGTACGTTAAAATAACACACGACAAGGATTATTTCGATTAGTGCAATGTTTATCTAATTATTTCCAACGAACAATACCTAGGTAATTCTTATACTTACAAAAATATTTTTCCGGGAAGATCATCACGGCTGGAATGGACGCCATGTCCGCCTGTCAGGGCGTGATTTTTCCATGTGTTGTAATAATTGTGCTGCTTTCTGTAATTTTAGATGCGTTTCAGGTGTTATGAAATTGGAACGACACGCGACGCATTTTTATATTTGCGCATATACACATAAATGACCTAGATATCTTATTTCTAGCGCATCACGAAGTTGGTTTAAAGTCGGAATGTTCTAAAAATCTCTTTATTTTTAGGCCATTGTCACCGACGTGCTCGACAACGAGGTTCTCGTAGCCTTTGAAAATGAGTAAGTAGATAGTTTAATGATATAAATAATTTTGGAATTTAAAAGTGCGGGTATTTTTATTTACATTAATATTTTGCTTTGTAGCTGGCAGCCGGAGTCGAAATTCCCGTTCTCGCAAGTGTTCTTACCACCGAAAGACACCGGCAAACACACAGAGTTCGTGGAAAACCAAGAGGTGGAGGTATACGCAAGGTCCAACGAAAAGGAAGCATGTGGGTGGTGGACAGCAAACATCAAGGTATTGAATTACATAAATACTACATCATGTGCACCCTATCAAAACTTTTTTCCACTTACCCTCAAGTGTATTTTATGATAGCTTAGGTATTTCAAGAGCTATGTTAGAAATGCTTCAACTTAGTGCAGAGACACAGTATAAATAATTACTGCAAAATAATGGATCCTGACTTTCACTTGAGAAACAATTCAGTAGGTGCATCAAAATCATGGATCATGTAAGATTAATTACTATATCACTGCAAATATTAGGCAGGGCACATGCCAACCCTGCTGTGCAGTGCCTTCATAATATTTTTCCAAATATTTATTCAGACCATGGATATCACCTGAAACTGAACTGATAACTTTTTTGTAAGTCTGAATGTTTAGGATATTCCTAATCTCTTGTGCAATTTCTTGCTGCTGTTCAATACATTTTTTTAAAATCTAAAATGACAATCTCCTATGTTTATTTGGTGTCGTGTTTTTAAAAGATAACCAAATTTATACCTTATGCCAAGCTTTGTGTGAGGGTTATATCTATAATTATATTTGAATCCCCTTATACTAAGAAGTCTTATTGCTTTCTGAGCAGGTCATTGCACTGTGCATAACTGCTATTTACATTCTGTGTAGGGTCAGCCTTGCTTCTTCTGACTTGACGGTTGAAAATATCAGCATTTTAAATGACTGAGTATATTATGTTTGAGTAGGATCCATAAGTTATGATTTTAATTTCGTGTATTATAGTAATATAATTATTATTGTCAACCTGCATCATCCTATGAATGGTTAAAGACTTGCAACTATGATTTCCTGTTGTTGCACCCTTATGTCTGAAATCATTATGTACTGCAATATGTAACTTATTGTTTTAATATTTGTTCACGTTGTTATTTGTACCAGGGATAAAGAAATCAATTTAATAAAATATTTTTGATATAAACCAAGCATTAATCATCATTTGGCTGCGATGACATGCAACTTTTAACACTGTACCCTACTTTGGTGCACTTTCACTCAGGCATAACATGCATGCTGTGTTTTATAGCAATTACTCAGCTGTGTTAAAAAATAACATACCAGAACTTATTGTTATGGTATTTATTTAAAAGATAGATTAGCAGACTACTGTTTGTTCAGCAAAGCTATTTAGAGTAATTTATAAATTGTAACCATTAGCATTTATAAATAGTAACTGCTATTATGGCACAACATTAAAATAAAACGTTTTTTGAGTGCTGTTGCAACTTTAACAATTCCAAATTGACCATTATTTCTAAACTAAATATTTTTAGACGCCCAATTTTCAAATCACAGCAATTTATAATGAAACAAAATTGTTTCATTTCAAAGCTAAAATATTTTTTTTTTGTTCATTTTCCATCACAAGTAGGTACCTGGCCCAGCTACAACTCGGAAATTATCCCACAGGAAGATAAAATCGGGATAAAAACTATCCTATGTATTAATCCAGGTTATTAACTATCTGTGTACACAATTTTTATCCAAATTAATTCAGTAGTTTTAGCGTGAAAGACTAACAAACATCCTCATAATCCTTCGCATTTATAATATTAGTAGGATTATTCACAACAATCAAACAACAATGCTTTCCATCCTAGTCAACATGCATGGGTCCTGAAAAAAGCTGAAAGCACATGCAGAATGTTTATAGGTATATCATTAAACAATTCTTTATATTGTCGTATTATGGCGCATTGCGTATTTCTTACGGAAAGAAAATGAGATCAACTGCATACTATACTTTAATGCCGTCAATACACTTCCGGGAACTGAAAACCTTTTTCTTATATGGCAGTTTTGGTTTATGACTTTTCAACTGCAGCAGTTTTTTTGAGGTATTAAAAGTGCTAAGTACTATTTTCTAAGAATGTCTCAAGCTTTTTAGATCAAAGTCAAATCATTTATTTCAATTAGATGAGTACACTTTTGAAGGTCTAAGATTCACAAATAATAATATAATACAGAGAATGTTATGAACACAGCCTTTTAGTAGTCAACTGCTAATCATACTTTTGCTTTTGCATTGACATAAATTGCAATTTGATTGCACTAATGTATCAGAAGAATAACTGAAAAATATAATAAAATAAATAAAAGAGCATTACCTTTTCTCTCAATAGTGAATATTTCAATATAAATAGAATAAAATAAAAGTAATAAAGTTGACATAAAAAATTTAATTAATCCGTCAGATAGATTTCCAAAAAATATTGAACACATATATTTTTTTTTGCACGTTAACCAAAAATTAAGACAATACAGTGCTTTGAAAACTCGTGTGACGTCACATCGCACTATATTCTTTACCATACCACGTAGTGACGTCAAAAGCCTCCACTCCTGATCTTTGGCGCGTTTTATCTTCGTCTATTTTTATTTATTTGATAAAACACAAAACACCGTCGCCAATATTATTCGATAATCTAACTGGCTGGAATCATATTATTTTACCTAGGACACATCCCCATTGTCATAAGACACATAGTTTTCGAACTCTACATTAGACACAATAATTTTTAAACATTACAACTCTAAGAAGAATTATTCATTCCACAATATTTGGGTTGTTAATGGTGGTGTCCAAAGATGTAATTATTTTTGAAGTAAGCTGTTGCTGAGCAACCCATACAACAAACAGGTAACATGTCTACCATGTAGTCCTATGCCTTGGTGTTAAATGAATACAGAGTGTAAATTAACCCTCCAGACATACGTCAACCAACCATTCTGTACATCTAACTAAGTACCCCTACGCGGGTAGGGGTAGGGGTAGTACCCCTACTGCTAATGAACTGGAAATCGAACCTTGAACCCCAACCTCAGCACTCGCGCTTGCGATCGTGAAACCGTATAATGACCTCAGTCAATAAATCCCTCCAAAAAAGAAAAACAAAGCAGTCCAAGAAACTCTTAATATATAAATTATAATCTTGATAGTTCCTCACAGCAATCTATTACTTGAACATTGTTATTGTTTCCAGATGATGAGGGGCGACTTTCTGGTGATAGAATACCTGGAGTGGGACAACTGCTACACGGAAATTGTGCCAAAGGATCGCCTCCGAGTGAAGACGCCTAAGACACCCATTGACAAGACCACCTTCCACAAGTTCGAAATCACCGTACCTGATGATCTCAAGGAATAGTGAGTATAATTTCGTCACCTAACTGTGACTATCACAAACAGGCTTACCATCTTTATGTGTGAATTAATGCACCACTCAGAAACCCTGGACTTCAGTGATTGGATTAACTTTATATAATAACTTTATATGCAAGTACATCATATAGAACGTTTTTCAAAAGCATGGAACGTTTTTCAGGATCATGGAAACCATGTGGTACACTTTTTTTGTTTTCGTATATAAACAACTTGTTATCTAATTTATTATTTTATGTAGCGTTATTTTGGTAAAACATAGCAAACTCTAACGCATCGTCCTCGATAATGCTGGTAGGCGACGTCAAAAGCTGTTTCAATCAAACCCTTGAAAAGGACTTAAAAGAGATAAAATTAGAGATATTTTTTATTATAGTGTATTGTAATTGGAATTTTTGCATAAAGCTCATACAATATAATAATTATGTGCTTGTGATTTTTGTAGAAGTTCAACTAGCTCTAGTTGCTTTAAAGTCTTACAATTTTCCGCGACAGCTCAATCATGACGTCACTTACTTATCTGTCAAGTTTTAGAACGACACAATGTATAGTTTATTGATTTAGGTGAAGGAAACAGTATTGGGTTGTAGAAGTTTCATGTTTGGAATCTGCAACAATTCTCAAAGCATCGCAATCGACCTATGTCGACATAAAAACACTCACTCACACAGACCCATTTCATAGACAGAGCATTATGTCTGAACCACTAGTGAACACTGAGTAAACTACTAAAACTTATTATTGTTCAAAAAACCTGTATACAAATTTCTACATACAGTTTTTATGAGGTCGTATTTCCATACGCACTTACGGCCGTGTTGTGTGTAGGATGTGACATGGAAGTTGTGGTGTCTTTTATGACTCAAAACTGTTAAAACATAAATAAAACACAATTTCTGTTGGTTTGCCGAAAGTTGTGGCTTTTCTTAATTATAACGAAATTACGTCGTGGTTGAAATAGATTTTCTGTAACAGAAAAATATGAACATGCTGCACTAGTACTTGTGTTTTGTGGAGTTGAAAGTGTCCTCCATTACATTTCCATTTTCTGTACATTATTTTTCTTTTCTGTATTTAATTTGTACATAAATTATTAGATAAATAGATAATATAATAGGACATTTATTCTGGATGCAGTGACCACTTCAATAACAAGTTGCACTTATACGTCGAGAAGATAAGCCACAATAGGGTGTAGATGGAGGATGTATTAACGCGCAATTTAGGTGTAAATGTTTCCACTGGTCCAACTCGTCTTTTTCCACTAAACATGGATATGAACGCAAGAGCTGGATATCACAGTCAAAGCATTTACTTCAATTAGACCATTACAGGGACTTTTGAATGTCAGAAAAACAAATAAATCGAATTTACAGTCATAAGGCATAATAACTTGTGAAAGTACTGTAACTAAGGATAAGAATGGGCAAGAAACGCCATGGACACTTTAAATCTTGGTTACATCATTCATGTTGAGATCATACATATTATATGTGAGTAGGATGTAGAAAGATGTGCAACAATGACTTGCACAATATGTAACATGGTGCGATATTCCACAGTGCGAAGGTGGAGAACGCTCACAAGGAGTTCCAGAAGGCGATAGGCGCGGCGCTGGTGTGGTACGTGGCCGAGCGCGGGGTGCTGGCGGTCGTGTCCCGCTGCGAGACCTCGCAGAAGCGCGCCCAGATGCTGCAGGAGATGCACTTTAGGTAAACACCCTATATCACATTTATATGTTCTATGCAATAGGGGGCAAGCCTACTGTCAATCATCATCCACAGACCGAATAGGGATAATTCCTAACAAAAAAAATATGATTTTGTTTCGTTCGTCTGTTAGATTATCAAAAAAATATTGGATACGTGTTTTTCGTTGTATCAAATTAATGAAAAATCCCGAAAATAAAACGTATCAAAGATTATGAGTGGGGGCTTGTGATGTCACTTCGTGGTAAAAAGTCGTCGAAAAGAATGGTGACGATAACTGTATCGTCAGTATTTTTTGTTTACGTGAACAAAGAAAAAAATATGTGCCCAATATTTTTGGAAATCTATCTGACGGAATAATTAGATTTTTTTGTCAACTACTCTATTCAACAACTGCAGGGTATATAGGCCCTCTTTTCTGGTGTCGAATCTTCACGTTCGTATCCCAGCCTCATCCAGGACTTCCCTTTTGCCATTTTTTTTCCAATCCGGCTCTTTCCCACTTTTGGGCAAAGGCCTCCCTCCACTCCTTCCATTTCTCTCGAACCCGTGCGTTCTGGCGGAACCTAGGCCCATTGCCATTACCCAGGCGCAAATCCAGACACAGTGGCTACTACTGAAAAAATCCCGATGTTATCACCAAATAACATTACCTGATATGGGAATCGATTCCAGGTATCGTACCCAGAAGTAGAGCTTACCAATAGGGCAGAAAAGTTCTGGAGATACAAAGCATCATTAGGCCCCCACCTTCATTTCGCCAATACAAGATTATCCAGACTAAGCTGTTACTATTTGCTTGTGGAAATTAAAATTAACCTATAAAGGGTGTGAACCCAGGGTGGGCGCGGCTGGCAGTCGCGGCCACTTGATCACTTCGTTGATGTAGTGATCAAAGAACAACATTATTCTCCTCTACTTATCTTAGGTGTAAATGCCACCGTGACGTGTAACAGGGAAGAATGGAAAAAGAAAACGTGTTGCGCCGACCCCAAATAGAATGGGATAAGGGCAGGAATATGATGATTCTCCTCCACTTATCCCAATTTATTTGGGGTCAGTGCAGATATGTCTTCTTCCTTCATAGTTCTGTGGGTAGATGATAAAATCGTCATTTTTTACCAGCACTTAACTAGGATCTCATTTGTAAAGCATCGTTTGAGGTCCTATTTGTTTGGGCAGCTGACTCACTAGCCTTACAAAGTTGTGCTAACATTAACAAATAAGCCACAGGGCCGACGGTACTAAGGTTCCTGCCGTAGCGGTAGTATTAGGCTTATGACATTCTATACGATGATTATATTAAAACTTCAAAAATCTTTACAAGGAAACAATAACTGGTTGTTCATGCCATTTATTTCTTTTCCATTGTGCCGTTGCGCTTGTCATCTATCTGCAAAATATGTTTAAACATACAATTTTGTTTTCAGGAATCTAACTCAAAAGCAGTTATTGATGAAAAAGACTGAAGAGGCAGCCAGACAGTTGGAATCCACCAAAATACATAATCAGGGCGGGTGAGTACACAATTCATTACATATTGACAAATTCATTGTAGTCTCCAATCTTCCTCAGGCTTGAACATGCGTTACATTAACGTACCCGTGGTTGTTGGGGGAAGCCATCATCATCACCAATAAGGATATTTCCTGAAAAAAAAAAATCTGTTTAATCCGCCAGCTAGATTTACGAAAAATAACGACGATAGGTACGTGTTTCTTGTTATAAATATAAAAACCGTCTAAGACAAAACGCGTCAAAGATCATGAGTGGGAGCTTTTGACGTCACTGGTCAGTAAAAATGTACTGCAATATGACATCACACGAGTTGTCGAAAGACTATCGTTTTAATTTTTTGTGTACGTGTAAAAAGAAAAAATCTACCACTACCATATTAAAGTTTGCTTTTTTTGATATGAGAAACTGACTTCCGCGAACTGGAGTGGCGTATAGATCTGTCAAACAATAAGCATAGCTTATAAATAAAACTGGTCCAGTTTGAACGCGAACGCCTGCGATGGTGTACGGCTTTGATTATCCGCTTTACACCTTTGGGGAATCATCAAATAACCCCTCCCGCTCGCAGAGCGAAACCGTGTCATACTTCTACTGACTAAAAACTACTCATGTTCGTTCTTAGCCCTATATGTCAAGGCCGCGGTATCTCTTACAACATCCCGCAGCCCCGACGGGACACCTTGAACATCTTCTTGAAAATTGTAGTATCTGAATATTTGCTTATTACAATCAGGTGCATTACACGAGTAATGCGAGTGCGCCAGTTTAATTCTCACGAGTGAATGAAACAGGCGGTATGATGGTATATTTAGAGGTCGAATTATTTGTCCAGACCTTAGAATGCTTAGTAAGTTCAAGAACAGTTCATGAACTGTCTGCTTTCTGACCTCTGTTGTTCTGCGTTGCAACGTTACGTAGTTGTAACGTTTTTACTAGATAATTATAGCAAAAATATATTGAAGAACAGTTATAAAACACAATTCCTTTGCCATTATTTTAAGGGTTGTTGCATCTGATTGGTTTTATTTTGTTTAGTGAATTGATAAACACGGATGCAACTGTGTTTGAATGAGTATACGTGAATCGCTTTCGATAGTAGATACCAACACGCGCACCTTATCAGAGGCGGCCACTCCACCACTCCACTACTGCGACATTCACTGTCACACTAACGCCGCCGACAGATAGTAGCGGTGGCCACTGGAGGAGGCTCTGGCTTACGGACACTCGTGGATCTGAACCCATGCAGGCGCATTATTTTATGTTATTTCTTTCATGACCACTGCTATTAAAACGGTAAAGTACAACATCGTGTGGAAAACTGCTTGTCCTAGAGCAAAAAAAAAACGATTATTATGGTTGAAAATCAAAAATCAAAATATTTTTATTTCACATAGGCCTACATGGGCACTTATAAAACGTCGGTAAAAAGGGGGGTTGTAAGAAAGACATGTGACATCTACCAACCCGCACTGGTGGTATATTACAGCCCATTCCGTGTCTCATAGAGAGGAGGCCTGTGTCCCAGAAGTGGGAAATTATAGGCTGATTAAACTACTTGCCTATACAAAAACTTATATAAAACGGCCAGAATTCCTACTCTTCGCTTTTCATGGGGGTAGAACGCACTAAACCGATAACAAACGATTACGCATAATAATGCAATCGTAAGTAAAAGTAAATTACTAATTACAAACAAGCTGATTAGCGTGCAAACGACGTCATAAGCGAAAATATGGTTTATTGTCACAGTTGCTTTCGTTATTCATAGATGTGAGTGATGCGTATTTGTGAAGCTACGCTTTCTCTGTCCGCAGTATATGTATGAGATATAAGTTAATCTTAAATTCTTTGCTAGAGAATGAAAATATTTCTATAAACATTCATATGTAAATATAGAAATGACTATTAATAAACACATCTCAGTTAGGAATGTCGAGGATTCCCTCGTATATAGAACTTCAGATTACACGTCATGTAACCGCTTATCATTTCCGGATACTTCTAAACAAGCATCCTTCATGTTTGTTGAACTTTTTCCCCACGTTAACGACAGAATTAGTGGAACAAGTTACAAATATTTTTTCAAGCTATTTTCGGCCACACGGTTTCCGCATGCCACAATAGCGACACGTGATTATGTAGCACGCATGCAACATATTAAAGCTTCGTGGACGCATTCTTGCGTGGAGCGTACCCTACTTTGTATGATTGCAATCGCTGCGGATACTTTATAATGATCGATCAATGTGTTGAAGAAAACCGTCAGTCACTTGTCAGGCCACGCGTTACAAGTTAATCTAGGGGCGTTATTTATTCTGCGGCGGAAACGACTTTCTTTACTGCATCTAAAGAATAAATTATCTAGAAAAAGGGTTATTTTACGCTTCTTAGGGGCTTGGTATAGTAAAAGTCGGATAAACTATTAGTGTACGGGTTAATAAACAGCGCACGTTAAGCCGTTGGTTCTGCGCCTGCATTTTCTCCGGTCGTGTTGGATTGCCGTCCCATCTGAATATGAGAGTAAAGGAACAGAGTGCGCCTGTGTCTGTGCACTAGTAAATCTCCGGGGCTGAGGGCTAATATCCGCTAACATTGGTCGCCGTGATCGAAAAGCGGTCAGGAGTACATAGAATTTAATCCCGGAGGTGGAAATTATGTTTTTCCTACTCCTCGGCTATTCTTTTCTGAAAAATTTCGTTGGGATCCAAGACAGTTAAATTGTTTCTCTGAAACTTCGTCGAGCTTCATTGTCTCGGCGCTATTCTGTTGATTCTGCCTTTCAGGAATAACAGTGGTTTGGGAATAGTGCGACGGGATTGACCCATTAAAAAAATAACCCACTGAGGGCTTACTCTCTTGTCCTGAGAACAGAAATGAGGTTGATGATGGAATGAGCTGACCCGTTGCAATTAAAAAAAACCGGCTACTCCCACTTATATGGCCATACATTGCCAAACATCTAAACTAATATTATAAAGAGGGAAGATTTGTTTGTAGTGATTTAATTCAAAAACTACTAAACCGATTTTGAAAATTCTTTCACCGTTAGAATGCTACATCTTCGCCGATAATGAATTAGGAATGTCTAAGAAAACAGGAATAATGTAACCCAAAGTGATTTTTTTTCGTGAAACGTCTTTCATCGCATGCGCTGCGCAAAGTATTGGTGACAGCGTAAAAAATGTACTACAATATTAAAGAGCACATCAATATGTTTAAAAAAAAAACGCACTCCAAACGCCTATCTCCAACGAATAACTCACAATTACTGCTTTTACTATTGAAATCAAAAACTTATCACTATACAGATTATAAAACAAAGTCTTCCGCCGTTTCGGTCTGTCGGTCACCAATGGATAGAGTGGTTTTCGAGAAGGTTGAATATCATTTTATGAACACTTTTGGTTGCGATAACCGACAAGGCGAAGTGCTAGTTTTATTATATTACTACACAGTGTGTGTGTCTGATGCATGAATGTTGATGAAAAAAAAGGAGTATATTAGGATCATAGAAGGTGTATGTGTAGTTATGTGATTTCTTTTTACCCCACATGCAAAAGGGCGTGACTATGTGATGTATGTACACCAATAAAGCAGTCATGGTCAAGTAATTATTTGACCACGCTACCACACCTTGTGCTTTCTTATGAAAGCACTGCTCTAAATGAATCCAAAACTACATTCTACAAAATAAATGCATGTTGCATTAAACACAATATTATTGTTCCAGCTACACAGACGAGTTTTCAGTGCGTGAAGATCTGATGGGGCTGGCGATCGGCACGCACGGGGTGAATATACAGCAAGCGCGCAAGGTCGCAGGAGTCACCAACATTGAGCTCGAGGAGGTTTCGTGTACTTTTAAGATCTGTGGAGAGGTGAGCGTTTTACTCATTTTGTACTAGGTAGTAGTTGTTTCGAGTGCAGCAGTGGCTGAGTAGTGGCGGCCCTGACTAACGAGCAGCAAGTCGTGGGTTCGAAGCCAGACAGGCGCATTTACATTGTGTAATTATTTCATTATCGCTGCTCTCAAAACGATACATATCTGAAGTTATGGTTAAGAATAAATTTTCTAATTTATAGTATTATAATCAGTGTCAAAAATGCAATAATATTATACTTCGTCGAAGATTTGACTACAATATAGTTACTTATTAAAGGAGATTGCCCAACTTAGGTCCAAATGCTGCCCAGGAATGGGAGTACCCACCCGCGTTAGGTTCCTGGCACTACTGTATGTCATTATACCAAAAAAATTCAAATCCATCCTGGGGTTCCTGTACTCCTTTTATGACCACAAACAAAGACAATTTGTGTAAATGGAGAGATTGATACTGACATTTTTTGATATATTACGTATACTCGATGGATTGTTAGCATTTTTAAACAGAGCCATCAGAGCAAGACTGCAAACGGCCAGCGTTTGCAGTCTTACTTGATACGAATCGAGACACTGGGTCTCAAGGTAGCCCTTGAGAAGGATATCTTCGGCTGGTACACACTGAATCATGTGTGCAACGATACCGGTACGGGCAAGCATGAAATACCTGGGCCTGGTTTTGCTCCGGAGGAGGAACTTCAGCGACCACTTTGTTCAGCTTGCGCCGAAACTGATCAGCACGGTGTCAACCCTCAACCGGCTTTTACCGAACCTGAGCGTACCGAAGGTGGTCTGCCCACAGCTGTACACGGCGGAGGTTCGCTCGGCAGTTCGCGCAGTCCGTCTGTCCTGAACGGCGCGAGTGCTCCCGGCGTGGCCACGCGCAGGCCGCCGCTTGAAGTGCTCGCGTGGTGCCGTAGAGAGATCCAGACCCATGCTCTGGGCAAGGCGAGTGAGGCTGGAGACGCCCAGTGCAGGTCACTGGGCCGTGGGTACGGAGGCAACACGGAGCGCAAGTGTTGTGAGGGCATGGTTGCTACTAGCTCGCCGTCCGTCCGTATTACGACGACGACAGGCCGTGTGATGCCTATTTGATGATTTCCCACAAGCCAAAAACAAACAAAAAAATGCAGTTCTGTGCTCTCGCAACCTCTCTGCCGGTCCTGTCCAAGGCCAAAGTCAACAATAGGGAGGCATAGGAAGCAGTGGCGTCAGTGGAATGCCGTCTCGAGATGGAGGCGGTGGAGCGCCTCAGGGAGAAAGACTGACTCGCTGACGCGATCCGCCGCAGGAGGACAGGGCGGCGGAGGAAGCACCATGGCGACCTGATGCAACCTGGTTTCGCCCTAGTAGGTGCCAGTGGACAATAAATCGGATAATCTATCGTCGTCACATTGCACGGCCTTCATGAGTGGTGGCGATGTCACATTGCAGGTAACCCCGGACATCGCTAAAGGACTCTGGAGCCGGAAGCGGGCTGCGCTGGAAGGGTTGCCAACGTATATAAGAATTGCGTAAAAAGCATAAAATGGACCTTTCATAATACTGCGTTTAAGACCATTAAGGAAAATAGATCGTAATAGGAAAATAATATGAATTGCGTTAACATTCGTAAAATAAAGGCAAACAAAGCGTGAAAGTAGGATTAATGCTGTGGAAATGCGTTCTTTCCGAAGCATGTGTGGTGTAACTCTAAATGATCAATAGGGTTGTTTACTGACTTAGAAAAATATGATTCTAATTATAATAATATAATAATAATAATAATATTCCACAACTATCACACAACGCCATCTAGTCCCAAGCTAAGCAGAGCTTGTGTTATGGGTACTAGACAACTGATAAACATACTTATATATTTCTAAATACATACATATTATAGATAAATAAATTATACCCAGACACAGAACAAATGATCGTGCTCATCACACAAACATTTGTCCTGGGTGGGAATCGAATTAGTCCGTCTGTTAGATTATCGAAAAATATTGGATACGTATTTTTTGTTTTATCAAATCAAGTTGTGATGTCAGTGACCGCTAAGGAATGGTCATACAAATGTCTCAGAAAATGACGTCACACGAGATTTCAAAGCACTGTATCATTTTCATTGTGTACGTGAAAAAAGAAAAAATACGTGTCCAATATATTTTGGAAATCTATTTGACGGACTAATTCGATTTTTTTTGTTGACATCCTATTGAGGAACGAGGTTATACGAGACAACACTGATCTTATTGGTGCCGTTCTTCAGAAAGGACAGGTGCGTAGTACTCGTAACCGGCGTGCGTGTATGACCTGATGTATGAATGTGGACGAGGCTAAAGGAGAAGGATTATAGCTGGTGGCGTTCTGTGGTTTCTGCCTGCCCCCATGGGAAAAGGGTGTGAGTTGTATGTATGTATCTGTATTACTCAGTAAATAGACGACATTTTTTTCTGCCGAGAATCTCATTTTATTTAGGACACTGACCGGCAAATTGCAAAAAACGTAAGAAAGTTACCTTGTCGCATCAACCTTAAACAACAAGCGTAAGTCGTAACTACCATGGTACCCTTAACGCAAACAAAGGGCACTTGTTCTCCCCACCACTGCGATAATTTTTTGGTTCTAGACCATACCTGGGAACCCCCTAGTTACGGAGATATTGGGGGTCCAAGTTCCTAATTTTGCCTAGCTGTTTTCGTAAATACCTACTAGTGTTTCAGGTTATAACTTTACTTAAATTACCTCCATGACCCGTTAACTATTCGAAGCATCCACTAGCACTATGTTTTAAGAGTGCTACATTGAGTTTTACCTTAAAATGTGATTTTTAACCCCCAAAAAAAAAAGTTTCCCAGCAAACATTATTTTACAGGGTAGGTACTTAGTTTGATGTACAGAATGCTTGGTTGACGATATTACAACTTTTCTTATCCAATCCACTTACATACGACTCATCCATTTTTCACGACTTAACAGTGAAATATTTTCTTGAGAAACAAAATATGCATTATCACAACAAGTAAAAAGAATATTTGTGTTGTCCATCAGTCGCAGGACGCAGTACGCGCAGCGCGGTCGCTGCTGGAGTACGCGGAGGAGTCCATCAAGGTGCCGCGCGAACTCGTGGGCAAGGTCATCGGCAAGAACGGCAAGGTCATACAGGAGATCGTGGACAAGAGCGGCGTTGTGCGCGTGAGTTCACTGCCAGCGCTGGCCGCTCTAACTTGCCGGCCGGCGGAAATACTGGACTGCACTGGCTGGCAACTTAGAGCACGGGGGCTGTATAACACAGCTTTCAAGTCAAAATTCTCTGTTCAAAAATCGCGCTGTCTAAGCTAATAAAGCGGATTAGTGTATATAAAACTATCCGAAAGCAAAGCCCCCCCAGACACCACATGCGTTTGGTCGGAGGACACTCTTTTATTTCAACGAATAATGAAGAATATTAAAAACAAGAATGTACACCTCATCACAACCTCAAAACAATGAGATATTTTAATAACTCTCCGTTTGGGCTTCGCCGCAGTCGGGTGAAATTAAAAACTTTTTACCTTTTTTGTATTAGAGTTTCGACTTTTAAGCTGCCCTATACTGCCCCTGACCATTAAACTACCTTTTACTTATAATTTTAAGTTAAGTCCCCCAGCTTAAGCAATATTTGGTCTCCGTGGTTCTTGTCACAGCAGCTTCGTTCTTGTGATATAGCCATGGACATAATACCATTCCAGGAGGAATTTCCATAAATACTACACTACTGGATCAAAGAAAATCACAGGCCGTAACTTCGAGAGAAATGGTCGTTAAAAAAGGCAATCGTAGCTCAAATTGTATAGTTTTTGGACAGAGTTTAGTCAACACCCTCAAATGAAAAATTCATTAGTAATATTATGGAAAATACACTACTGGAAAAAATTAAGGTATAAAAAAAAAACTATTTTTGGTTAATTTTCAACAGGCCGTAACTTAGAGAGAAATAGTCGTACAAAAAATAAAAAAGACAATCTGTAAAGGTCACTATTAGGTTGTTAGGTACGTAGTGAATTCAGTAAGTCAACACAGTTGGGGTTCAACGCGCACGTGTAACTCGCGCGGCCGAGCGGTACAGTGCGCGCTGCGACGACTACTGCCGCAGCCCCACCAGTAAGGTGTGTCGGTATTTATTGATACACTACACAATCGTAGCTCCAAGTGTATAGTGTTTGGTTTCGAACTTTAAATTTTGTAGCGTCAGCGGTTTTTCGGTAATCTTAGAAAATCTTGAAATCTTATTGAACTGTATAAACTCCTCCTTTTTGAAGTCGGTTAAAAAGGCACACTTAACATTATTGATTTCCTCAATATTTTCGATCCAGCGCTAGATTTTCCAAAAACCCACCAAAAGCCCTTTCTTTGTTGCATTTTCAAATTCATGTGACAAAAAGAAAATTAAAAAAAAAAACGAAATGTATGTTGGGACACATAGTAGAAGTGAAACTTCAATGGACAAGTGAAAAAACAAATCGCAACGGACAAGCGGAAAAACGAATCGCAACAAAATTTTAACTTGAAGTTTTCAGGTAGGTTTTCAAATTTGACAAGTAGGTACATTAGCAATCTTTACTACTTAAGTACTACTACTATACCACTAATCTACTACTGAATACTTTTTCCACCAAAAAATACTTAAAAAATTGCTGGTTTTTCTAAGATTACTCAAAAACCGCTGACGCTAAAAAAAAACAAAGTTCCAATCCAAAAACGATGCTACGATTGAACTACGATTTCCTTTTTTTATACGACCATTTCTCATGAAGTTACGGCCTGTTGAAAATTTTCCAAAAATTTGGTTTTTTTTTTGACCCTTAATACTTTCCAGTAGTGTATTTCCATAATACTACTAATTCATTTTCCATTTGAGGGTGTTGACTACACTCTGACAAGTACTTACTCGTACTGAGTTTGTGGATGATCCTGTGGTTTTTATTTCCATGGAATCACAAGATGGCAAGACCAACCTCTAAATCATTTATTTGCCTAGAAAGTATTTACTGTACAGGTAGTATAGTTTGATGCTTTGATTTCAAATCTAGCTTAAAACTTATTAACCTGATTTTGATTCTATAAGCTATTCTGAGTACCAGCCAAAATATTTAACGAATGTCTTTGATTGACTTTTTATGAAAAGTATCCACTAATAATTCGCAATACGCTTGTTTACACAGCTGTGCTCTAACGCAGCTATATTTAGTATTAAATTCAGAGTGTGCTTAAAAACTTCGGTGTCTGTAAGCCTGGTCGACTCTTTTATAGATAAATTAAATTCCTATCAAGTCTCTTGTCTATTTTATTAAACAATTTTATTGTCATGACATGAGATTTGATAGCCAAGTTAACATGCGCAGCGCCAATGTCGTGTCGCTGCATCATCTCCCGCCGAAACGAGACATTAATATGTTAACACCTAGTTGTAGGTGTGTGGGGTCGTTAGACCTTACTTCCCACACGATGAAAAGAAGAAGACCTATATATGTCCCGCTTCTACACGAGACGATGCGAGGGCATGACGGTTGAAACTAAACGAGCGTCATTATGTGAGTTGTGAGTATGCTACAATCAATTTCATACTAAAGTCTGGGTTGTACCAACCGAGTCCAGACTTCTTTACGAAACTGAATGCTAATCACTTTTCGCAAAATTATGTTCGCTATACTTCATCCTTTATCGCACGAGCTTTTTAACCGGCTGAACGGAGTGGAACAGGCTTTCAAAGACCGGTCGCATATTGTGCAATGACGATGTGTGTCGCGTTAGTTAGTAGCTGCCGCAGTAGTTAAGTGTAGTGTACCCAGTTGGTTGCGGCGCAGGTGAAGGTGGAGGGCGACAACGAGCCGCAGCCGTCGGCGCCGCGCGAGGAGGGCTCGGTGCCCTTCGTGTTCGTGGGCACGAGGGAGAACATCGCCAACGCCAAGGTGCTCGTCGAGTACCACGTCGCGCATCTCAAGGTACGCCACCCCGTATTATACTGTCTATTTACTTTTTTATCCAACTAGTCTTATGAAGGGGTGTTATTTAAGGAACTGGGTTGTGAAGGTCAGGTAATAATAATAATAAAATAATAATATTCCACAACTATCACACAACGCCATCTAGTCCCAAGCTAAGCAGAGCTTGTGTTATGGGTACTAGACAACTGATAAACATACTTATATATTTCTAAATACATACATATTATAGATAAATTACACCCAAACACAGAACAAATGATCGTGCTCATCACACAAACATTTGTCCTGGGTGGGAATCGAACCCACGACCTCCGGCATAGCAGTTAGGGTCACTAACCACTAGACCAACAGGCCAATCAGTTAGTCAGTTGTTCCATGTAAAATACTGATATCTAGTTGCAAGCTTGTAGTATTCTGTAAGGCTGGAAGTCTATCTCAACATTGTTCAAAAAAAGTCTGCAAACGATGAAGAATTTCTTTCTCAGTGTATTCTACTTAATAAAAACTTTTTTAAAATATTTTTACTTGAAAAAGCAATAAATACTTAATTTCTTTTTCAAGTAAAAACGCGTAGCTGTATCGAAAGGTAAACGCTCCGTCCGGGATTGAGCGCCTTCAGACACACCTTGTGTTTCCTCTCGTATAAGGATACTTTACACCCTGTAAAAGTATCCTTAACGCAAATGAAAAACATTACTCCCCACCACTGCGATCATTTTTTGATTCTAGACCATACCTGGAAACCCGGAGATATTGGGGTTCAAAGTTCAAAATTGTGCACAGCTGTTTTTTTTAAATACTATTTTTTCGGGTTATAATTTTACTCAAATTACCTCCATGACCCGTTTTGTTGTACAGAACGCTAGGTTTACGGTGAAGGGTTAATTATTATTTACACCCTGTCTGTATACTTATCAATTAACTAACTTCATCAACAGTCGGATATGCTGCTTTTGTCAATATTTGTTGCTTTTCCCTTCAACAAAGCTTGCTTCCTCAAAATGTATTGAACAAATAGTGCTATGCGTTGTTGGGGACCAATCATTGTTTCCCGTCGCCTCAATCTCATGTTTTGTTTTAAATTGGGTTCAAGTGGAAAACTAAAAAAAAAACACAAATCGCTAGGATTATTTATTAAAATTGTCTACATGCATAATAAGTACCTAGTTACAAAATTATTTCTCTGTTTCTGAAATCGATTCTCGAGAATCGATTTGTGTTGCATATGATGAACAGCCATAATCGCTAAAATAGACAGAAAAATGATAAAAGTCTCTGTACTACAAAACCGAAGCGATATACGATAGTATCGCTTGTTTCGATATTCATCACTTGTTAAAACAATACGTCTCTTCAACCGCTCCAAGTAAAAGCCGCAATGTAATACAGTTATTGTGTTTTTCCCAAAGAACAATGGCAGCCACCCATAAATTAAATTAGCTGAGATTAAATTCATGCGTCTAATTGAAAAATATCTTGTTTAACTCGGCGTCAATCTCTGAATTAGTTTGTGCAAGAATAATTGTTCGAGAACATGAACTTTTGTAGGTTATGTTTATGGTAATACCTATTCGGAGAAGTAAATGGGCAATAATGCATTGGTGCATGCATTTTCCTTACCCAATTATTTTTAGAATGCAATTTCTTGGAAAAGGTAGGTAGGTAATCCACATTGTAATCACAATCGCCAACCTATCAACAGTTGTCAAAACAAGTTATATTTTTTAGATTTGGGATAATAGTCTTTTTGCCAGTTGAAAGTAATTCATTTAGTTTTATACTACAATAATTCCACTTAAAAATAAACATTGTTGATTAATTTCACTCCGTTTTTTATAATAACAAACTAAAACTGAATAAAATACAATACAACTGTACTTACTGTCACTTGGCAACACTTCAATGAAAAAATCAAATAACCTTGCATTTAGAATATTTTTTTATCTAGGTGATACTTTGAAAAACCTTAGAAAAATAATAAAACTGGCTTCGTATATAAGTTACTTTTAGACGCTCAAATTATATTGAGCTAAGGTTTCGCCATTGTTCTTTGGTATAACCAGGTATAACTGAGGGTATAAGATTAAAAATAAATGTTTTTAAATTAATTACGCATAATATTGAATCACAAAATAACTTCTTAGTGATGGAAGTAATAGTTAACTTTATTTTTCCTCCTCGCATTCGTACACTTATTACAATTAAAAAAAAAAACAGCACATTTAACCATTTTTATATTTTTAACTAACGTACGACTAGCGCTATACACCGATTCAGACTGAGCGTGAAAGTGGCCACTTACGATTATTGAACGTAAGCTAGGCACGCGAAGTAGTTGCTCTTGCGTTATCTAGGTCTATCTATATCTGTGATGGCACGTCAGTGCCATAGTAGTGCTGACCGTACCTATGTGCCTGACCCGTGTACCGTTCCCCTTAGGAAGTGGAGCAGCTACGCGCAGAGAAGTTGGAGATAGACCAGCAGCTGCGCGTTGTTTTGGGTGGCGGCACCATGTCCTACCAACCGCCGCGCGGCCAGCCCGCCTCCCGCGCACGTCGCACTCGCCCGCCGCACCATCGCTACCCCACCGGTAAGTTGCATGTACACCTGCAGCTGCGTGTGTGATGGGTGGCGGCACCATGTCGTACCAACCGCCGCACCATCGCTACCCCACCGGTAAGTTGCATGTACACCTGCAGCTGCGTGTGTGATGGGTGGCGGCACCATGTCGTACCAACCGCCGCACCATCGCTACCCCACCGGTAAGTTGCATGTACACCTGCAGCTGCGTGTGTGATGGGTGGCGGCACCATGTCGTACCAACCGCCGCACCATCGCTACCCCACCGGTAAGTTGCATGTACACCTGCAGCTGCGTGTGTGATGGGTGGCGGCACCATGTCGTACCAACCGCCGCACCATCGCTACCCCACCGGTAAGTTGCATGTACACCTGCAGCTGCGTGTGTGATGGGTGGCGGCACCATGTCGTACCAACCGCCGCACCATCGCTACCCCACCGGTAAGTTGCATGTACACCTGCAGCTGCGTGTGTGATGGGTGGCGGCACCATGTCGTACCAACCGCCGCACCATCGCTACCCCACCGGTAAGTTGCATGTACACCTGCAGCTGCGTGTGTGATGGGTGGCGGCACCATGTCGTACCAACCGCCGCACCATCGCTACCCCACCGGTAAGTTGCATGTACACCTGCAGCTGCGTGTGTGATGGGTGGCGGCACCATGTCGTACCAACCGCCGCACCATCGCTACCCCACCGGTAAGTTGCATGTACACCTGCAGCTGCGTGTGTGATGGGTGGCGGCACCATGTCGTACCAACCGCCGCACCATCGCTACCCCACCGGTAAGTTGCATGTACACCTGCAGCTGCGTGTGTGATGGGTGGCGGCACCATGTCGTACCAACCGCCGCACCATCGCTACCCCACCGGTAAGTTGCATGTACACCTGCAGCTGCGTGTGTGATGGGTGGCGGCACCATGTCGTACCAACCGCCGCACCATCGCTACCCCACCGGTAAGTTGCATGTACACCTGCAGCTGCGTGTGTGATGGGTGGCGGCACCATGTCGTACCAACCGCCGCACCATCGCTACCCCACCGGTAAGTTGCATGTACACCTGCAGCTGCGTGTGTGATGGGTGGCGGCACCATGTCGTACCAACCGCCGCACCATCGCTACCCCACCGGTAAGTTGCATGTACACCTGCAGCTGCGTGTGTGATGGGTGGCGGCACCATGTCGTACCAACCGCCGCACCATCGCTACCCCACCGGTAAGTTGCATGTACACCTGCAGCTGCGTGTGTGATGGGTGGCGGCACCATGTCGTACCAACCGCCGCACCATCGCTACCCCACCGGTAAGTTGCATGTACACCTGCAGCTGCGTGTGTGATGGGTGGCGGCACCATGTCGTACCAACCGCCGCACCATCGCTACCCCACCGGTAAGTTGCATGTACACCTGCAGCTGCGTGTGTGATGGGTGGCGGCACCATGTCGTACCAACCGCCGCACCATCGCTACCCCACCGGTAAGTTGCATGTACACCTGCAGCTGCGTGTGTGATGGGTGGCGGCACCATGTCGTACCAACCGCCGCACCATCGCTACCCCACCGGTAAGTTGCATGTACACCTGCAGCTGCGTGTGTGATGGGTGGCGGCACCATGTCGTACCAACCGCCGCACCATCGCTACCCCACCGGTAAGTTGCATGTACACCTGCAGCTGCGTGTGTGATGGGTGGCGGCACCATGTCGTACCAACCGCCGCACCATCGCTACCCCACCGGTAAGTTGCATGTACACCTGCAGCTGCGTGTGTGATGGGTGGCGGCACCATGTCGTACCAACCGCCGCACCATCGCTACCCCACCGGTAAGTTGCATGTACACCTGCAGCTGCGTGTGTGATGGGTGGCGGCACCATGTCGTACCAACCGCCGCACCATCGCTACCCCACCGGTAAGTTGCATGTACACCTGCAGCTGCGTGTGTGATGGGTGGCGGCACCATGTCGTACCAACCGCCGCACCATCGCTACCCCACCGGTAAGTTGCATGTACACCTGCAGCTGCGTGTGTGATGGGTGGCGGCACCATGTCGTACCAACCGCCGCACCATCGCTACCCCACCGGTAAGTTGCATGTACACCTGCAGCTGCGTGTGTGATGGGTGGCGGCACCATGTCGTACCAACCGCCGCACCATCGCTACCCCACCGGTAAGTTGCATGTACACCTGCAGCTGCGTGTGTGATGGGTGGCGGCACCATGTCGTACCAACCGCCGCACCATCGCTACCCCACCGGTAAGTTGCATGTACACCTGCAGCTGCGTGTGTGATGGGTGGCGGCACCATGTCGTACCAACCGCCGCACCATCGCTACCCCACCGGTAAGTTGCATGTACACCTGCAGCTGCGTGTGTGATGGCACCATGTCTAACCGTAACAAATACGCGGATCACAATCTATCCTAAAACTCAGTACGCTGACCGACAAAGGATTCCCTCGGTCAGCAGTCGTACTTGCGCAACCATGAGAGTAAACCACCTTCTGATTAATTTATTTATTTATTTTACATCAGTGCAATGCTGTTTTTTCTTTCAATATCCCTCTCGGCCGTCACGTTATCTTTTTCTATAAATTTTCACATAACTTCTTTTATTATTTTTTTCTGCCCTATTCTGTTTCGCCACACTCATGTGCTGTTATAATGTAAATATGTTGCCTTGCAGCGGGCGGGCGGCGCATGACGCCGGAGCTGGGCGACGAGCGCAGCGAGAGCACCGGATACCGCGGCCGCGGCGGACGGCCGCCCAGGACCAACAGGTACACTACATAATACGCCAAATAGCATGCATGCGCGACATAATACAACTAGTCTTAAGACCATTCTGACAAGTTTGATTACCCCGACTAGAACAGGTTAGACTCGAAGGGGACGGCGGGGTCTGCGTAAACTCGTACAACGAGTGAACTGAGATCTCGCCATCCACTTCGTGTTAAACCTATTACGAAGTCGACTTAACGCCCTGTAGAGAGAAATAGTGGACTAAGTGTATCACAAAATATTGATGGTTACTATGAACCTATAAGTTTTGGTGTATGCACAGATCCAGCGAGCGCGGCGAGCGCGGAGAGCGGCGCGGCGGGGAGGAGCGAGGCGAGCGCCGCGTGCCGCTGGAGAACGGACGCGCGCACCCGCCCGCGCCGCGCCAGCCGCGCGCCAGCGACGCACGCGCACCGGTCAGTTCACTGTCTATACTCTGCGCTAGGTAACTAAACACAACAGCGAGCGCGGCGAGCGGGGAGGAGCGAGGCGAGCGCCGCGTGCCGCTGGAGAACGGACGCGCGCACCCGCCCGCGCCGCGCCAGCCGCGCGCCAGCGACGCACGCGCACCGGTCAGTTCACTGTCTATACTCTGCGCTAGGTAACTAAACACAACAGCGAGCGCGGCGAGCGGGGAGGAGCGAGGCGAGCGCCGCGTGCCGCTGGAGAACGGACGCGCGCACCCGCCCGCGCCGCGCCAGCCGCGCGCCAGCGACGCACGCGCACCGGTCAGTTCACTGTCTATACTCTGCGCTAGGTAACTAAACACAACAGCGAGCGCGGCGAGCGGGGAGGAGCGAGGCGAGCGCCGCGTGCCGCTGGAGAACGGACGCGCGCACCCGCCCGCGCCGCGCCAGCCGCGCGCCAGCGACGCACGCGCACCGGTCAGTTCACTGTCTATACTCTGCGCTAGGTAACTAAACACAACAGCGAGCGCGGCGAGCGGGGAGGAGCGAGGCGAGCGCCGCGTGCCGCTGGAGAACGGACGCGCGCACCCGCCCGCGCCGCGCCAGCCGCGCGCCAGCGACGCACGCGCACCGGTCAGTTCACTGTCTATACTCTGCGCTAGGTAACTAAACACAACAGCGAGCGCGGCGAGCGGGGAGGAGCGAGGCGAGCGCCGCGTGCCGCTGGAGAACGGACGCGCGCACCCGCCCGCGCCGCGCCAGCCGCGCGCCAGCGACGCACGCGCACCGGTCAGTTCACTGTCTATACTCTGCGCTAGGTAACTAAACACAACAGCGAGCGCGGCGAGCGGGGAGGAGCGAGGCGAGCGCCGCGTGCCGCTGGAGAACGGACGCGCGCACCCGCCCGCGCCGCGCCAGCCGCGCGCCAGCGACGCACGCGCACCGGTCAGTTCACTGTCTATACTCTGCGCTAGGTAACTAAACACAACAGCGAGCGCGGCGAGCGGGGAGGAGCGAGGCGAGCGCCGCGTGCCGCTGGAGAACGGACGCGCGCACCCGCCCGCGCCGCGCCAGCCGCGCGCCAGCGACGCACGCGCACCGGTCAGTTCACTGTCTATACTCTGCGCTAGGTAACTAAACACAACAGCGAGCGCGGCGAGCGGGGAGGAGCGAGGCGAGCGCCGCGTGCCGCTGGAGAACGGACGCGCGCACCCGCCCGCGCCGCGCCAGCCGCGCGCCAGCGACGCACGCGCACCGGTCAGTTCACTGTCTATACTCTGCGCTAGGTAACTAAACACAACAGCGAGCGCGGCGAGCGGGGAGGAGCGAGGCGAGCGCCGCGTGCCGCTGGAGAACGGACGCGCGCACCCGCCCGCGCCGCGCCAGCCGCGCGCCAGCGACGCACGCGCACCGGTCAGTTCACTGTCTATACTCTGCGCTAGGTAACTAAACACAACAGCGAGCGCGGCGAGCGGGGAGGAGCGAGGCGAGCGCCGCGTGCCGCTGGAGAACGGACGCGCGCACCCGCCCGCGCCGCGCCAGCCGCGCGCCAGCGACGCACGCGCACCGGTCAGTTCACTGTCTATACTCTGCGCTAGGTAACTAAACACAACAGCGAGCGCGGCGAGCGGGGAGGAGCGAGGCGAGCGCCGCGTGCCGCTGGAGAACGGACGCGCGCACCCGCCCGCGCCGCGCCAGCCGCGCGCCAGCGACGCACGCGCACCGGTCAGTTCACTGTCTATACTCTGCGCTAGGTAACTAAACACAACAGCGAGCGCGGCGAGCGGGGAGGAGCGAGGCGAGCGCCGCGTGCCGCTGGAGAACGGACGCGCGCACCCGCCCGCGCCGCGCCAGCCGCGCGCCAGCGACGCACGCGCACCGGTCAGTTCACTGTCTATACTCTGCGCTAGGTAACTAAACACAACAGCGAGCGCGGCGAGCGGGGAGGAGCGAGGCGAGCGCCGCGTGCCGCTGGAGAACGGACGCGCGCACCCGCCCGCGCCGCGCCAGCCGCGCGCCAGCGACGCACGCGCACCGGTCAGTTCACTGTCTATACTCTGCGCTAGGTAACTAAACACAACAGCGAGCGCGGCGAGCGGGGAGGAGCGAGGCGAGCGCCGCGTGCCGCTGGAGAACGGACGCGCGCACCCGCCCGCGCCGCGCCAGCCGCGCGCCAGCGACGCACGCGCACCGGTCAGTTCACTGTCTATACTCTGCGCTAGGTAACTAAACACAACAGCGAGCGCGGCGAGCGGGGAGGAGCGAGGCGAGCGCCGCGTGCCGCTGGAGAACGGACGCGCGCACCCGCCCGCGCCGCGCCAGCCGCGCGCCAGCGACGCACGCGCACCGGTCAGTTCACTGTCTATACTCTGCGCTAGGTAACTAAACACAACAGCGAGCGCGGCGAGCGGGGAGGAGCGAGGCGAGCGCCGCGTGCCGCTGGAGAACGGACGCGCGCACCCGCCCGCGCCGCGCCAGCCGCGCGCCAGCGACGCACGCGCACCGGTCAGTTCACTGTCTATACTCTGCGCTAGGTAACTAAACACAACAGCGAGCGCGGCGAGCGGGGAGGAGCGAGGCGAGCGCCGCGTGCCGCTGGAGAACGGACGCGCGCACCCGCCCGCGCCGCGCCAGCCGCGCGCCAGCGACGCACGCGCACCGGTCAGTTCACTGTCTATACTCTGCGCTAGGTAACTAAACACAACAGCGAGCGCGGCGAGCGGGGAGGAGCGAGGCGAGCGCCGCGTGCCGCTGGAGAACGGACGCGCGCACCCGCCCGCGCCGCGCCAGCCGCGCGCCAGCGACGCACGCGCACCGGTCAGTTCACTGTCTATACTCTGCGCTAGGTAACTAAACACAACAGCGAGCGCGGCGAGCGGGGAGGAGCGAGGCGAGCGCCGCGTGCCGCTGGAGAACGGACGCGCGCACCCGCCCGCGCCGCGCCAGCCGCGCGCCAGCGACGCACGCGCACCGGTCAGTTCACTGTCTATACTCTGCGCTAGGTAACTAAACACAACAGCGAGCGCGGCGAGCGGGGAGGAGCGAGGCGAGCGCCGCGTGCCGCTGGAGAACGGACGCGCGCACCCGCCCGCGCCGCGCCAGCCACGCACGCGCACCGGTCAGTTCACTGTCTATACTCTGCGCTAGGTAACTAAACACAACAGCGAGCGCGGCGAGCGGGGAGGAGCGAGGCGAGCGCCGCGTGCCGCTGGAGAACGGACGCGCGCACCCGCCCGCGCCGCGCCAGCCGCGCGCCAGCGACGCACGCGCACCGGTCAGTTCACTGTCTATACTCTGCGCTAGGTAACTAAACACAACAGCGAGCGCGGCGAGCGGGGAGGAGCGAGGCGAGCGCCGCGTGCCGCTGGAGAACGGACGCGCGCACCCGCCCGCGCCGCGCCAGCCGCGCGCCAGCGACGCACGCGCACCGGTCAGTTCACTGTCTATACTCTGCGCTAGGTAACTAAACACAACAGCGAGCGCGGCGAGCGGGGAGGAGCGAGGCGAGCGCCGCGTGCCGCTGGAGAACGGACGCGCGCACCCGCCCGCGCCGCGCCAGCCGCGCGCCAGCGACGCACGCGCACCGGTCAGTTCACTGTCTATACTCTGCGCTAGGTAACTAAACACAACAGCGAGCGCGGCGAGCGGGGAGGAGCGAGGCGAGCGCCGCGTGCCGCTGGAGAACGGACGCGCGCACCCGCCCGCGCCGCGCCAGCCGCGCGCCAGCGACGCACGCGCACCGGTCAGTTCACTGTCTATACTCTGCGCTAGGTAACTAAACACAACAGCGAGCGCGGCGAGCGGGGAGGAGCGAGGCGAGCGCCGCGTGCCGCTGGAGAACGGACGCGCGCACCCGCCCGCGCCGCGCCAGCCGCGCGCCAGCGACGCACGCGCACCGGTCAGTTCACTGTCTATACTCTGCGCTAGGTAACTAAACACAACAGCGAGCGCGGCGAGCGGGGAGGAGCGAGGCGAGCGCCGCGTGCCGCTGGAGAACGGACGCGCGCACCCGCCCGCGCCGCGCCAGCCGCGCGCCAGCGACGCACGCGCACCGGTCAGTTCACTGTCTATACTCTGCGCTAGGTAACTAAACACAACAGCGAGCGCGGCGAGCGGGGAGGAGCGAGGCGAGCGCCGCGTGCCGCTGGAGAACGGACGCGCGCACCCGCCCGCGCCGCGCCAGCCGCGCGCCAGCGACGCACGCGCACCGGTCAGTTCACTGTCTATACTCTGCGCTAGGTAACTAAACACAACAGCGAGCGCGGCGAGCGGGGAGGAGCGAGGCGAGCGCCGCGTGCCGCTGGAGAACGGACGCGCGCACCCGCCCGCGCCGCGCCAGCCGCGCGCCAGCGACGCACGCGCACCGGTCAGTTCACTGTCTATACTCTGCGCTAGGTAACTAAACACAACAGCGAGCGCGGCGAGCGGGGAGGAGCGAGGCGAGCGCCGCGTGCCGCTGGAGAACGGACGCGCGCACCCGCCCGCGCCGCGCCAGCCGCGCGCCAGCGACGCACGCGCACCGGTCAGTTCACTGTCTATACTCTGCGCTAGGTAACTAAACACAACAGCGAGCGCGGCGAGCGGGGAGGAGCGAGGCGAGCGCCGCGTGCCGCTGGAGAACGGACGCGCGCACCCGCCCGCGCCGCGCCAGCCGCGCGCCAGCGACGCACGCGCACCGGTCAGTTCACTGTCTATACTCTGCGCTAGGTAACTAAACACAACAGCGAGCGCGGCGAGCGGGGAGGAGCGAGGCGAGCGCCGCGTGCCGCTGGAGAACGGACGCGCGCACCCGCCCGCGCCGCGCCAGCCGCGCGCCAGCGACGCACGCGCACCGGTCAGTTCACTGTCTATACTCTGCGCTAGGTAACTAAACACAACAGCGAGCGCGGCGAGCGGGGAGGAGCGAGGCGAGCGCCGCGTGCCGCTGGAGAACGGACGCGCGCACCCGCCCGCGCCGCGCCAGCCGCGCGCCAGCGACGCACGCGCACCGGTCAGTTCACTGTCTATACTCTGCGCTAGGTAACTAAACACAACAGCGAGCGCGGCGAGCGGGGAGGAGCGAGGCGAGCGCCGCGTGCCGCTGGAGAACGGACGCGCGCACCCGCCCGCGCCGCGCCAGCCGCGCGCCAGCGACGCACGCGCACCGGTCAGTTCACTGTCTATACTCTGCGCTAGGTAACTAAACACAACAGCGAGCGCGGCGAGCGGGGAGGAGCGAGGCGAGCGCCGCGTGCCGCTGGAGAACGGACGCGCGCACCCGCCCGCGCCGCGCCAGCCGCGCGCCAGCGACGCACGCGCACCGGTCAGTTCACTGTCTATACTCTGCGCTAGGTAACTAAACACAACAGCGAGCGCGGCGAGCGGGGAGGAGCGAGGCGAGCGCCGCGTGCCGCTGGAGAACGGACGCGCGCACCCGCCCGCGCCGCGCCAGCCGCGCGCCAGCGACGCACGCGCACCGGTCAGTTCACTGTCTATACTCTGCGCTAGGTAACTAAACACAACAGCGAGCGCGGCGAGCGGGGAGGAGCGAGGCGAGCGCCGCGTGCCGCTGGAGAACGGACGCGCGCACCCGCCCGCGCCGCGCCAGCCGCGCGCCAGCGACGCACGCGCACCGGTCAGTTCACTGTCTATACTCTGCGCTAGGTAACTAAACACAACAGCGAGCGCGGCGAGCGGGGAGGAGCGAGGCGAGCGCCGCGTGCCGCTGGAGAACGGACGCGCGCACCCGCCCGCGCCGCGCCAGCCGCGCGCCAGCGACGCACGCGCACCGGTCAGTTCACTGTCTATACTCTGCGCTAGGTAACTAAACACAACAGCGAGCGCGGCGAGCGGGGAGGAGCGAGGCGAGCGCCGCGTGCCGCTGGAGAACGGACGCGCGCACCCGCCCGCGCCGCGCCAGCCGCGCGCCAGCGACGCACGCGCACCGGTCAGTTCACTGTCTATACTCTGCGCTAGGTAACTAAACACAACAGCGAGCGCGGCGAGCGGGGAGGAGCGAGGCGAGCGCCGCGTGCCGCTGGAGAACGGACGCGCGCACCCGCCCGCGCCGCGCCAGCCGCGCGCCAGCGACGCACGCGCACCGGTCAGTTCACTGTCTATACTCTGCGCTAGGTAACTAAACACAACAGCGAGCGCGGCGAGCGGGGAGGAGCGAGGCGAGCGCCGCGTGCCGCTGGAGAACGGACGCGCGCACCCGCCCGCGCCGCGCCAGCCGCGCGCCAGCGACGCACGCGCACCGGTCAGTTCACTGTCTATACTCTGCGCTAGGTAACTAAACACAACAGCGAGCGCGGCGAGCGGGGAGGAGCGAGGCGAGCGCCGCGTGCCGCTGGAGAACGGACGCGCGCACCCGCCCGCGCCGCGCCAGCCGCGCGCCAGCGACGCACGCGCACCGGTCAGTTCACTGTCTATACTCTGCGCTAGGTAACTAAACACAACAGCGAGCGCGGCGAGCGGGGAGGAGCGAGGCGAGCGCCGCGTGCCGCTGGAGAACGGACGCGCGCACCCGCCCGCGCCGCGCCAGCCGCGCGCCAGCGACGCACGCGCACCGGTCAGTTCACTGTCTATACTCTGCGCTAGGTAACTAAACACAACAGCGAGCGCGGCGAGCGGGGAGGAGCGAGGCGAGCGCCGCGTGCCGCTGGAGAACGGACGCGCGCACCCGCCCGCGCCGCGCCAGCCGCGCGCCAGCGACGCACGCGCACCGGTCAGTTCACTGTCTATACTCTGCGCTAGGTAACTAAACACAACAGCGAGCGCGGCGAGCGGGGAGGAGCGAGGCGAGCGCCGCGTGCCGCTGGACAATTTTGAAATTATTAACTATCGCGTCCTTCGTCTCGAATGTCAGTCGATATTTTCTTTTTAGTTTACGTTACGATTGGCGCAATGGATAAGAGATTAGACTGCAGCGCTGCGCGTCGCGGTTTCGATCCCCTCATGGAACAAATATTTGTATGACCTAGAGATAGTTGTTCCTGGTCTGGGTGTTTGTGTATGTGAGTTTAAAAGTTTGTAAACGCACCCACGATACAGGAGAAATTCATTTGAATTTTATTTTTTAATATGTTTTATGCCCAGTGGAGGTGTCAAAGACGCCCCTTACCGCGATACGTTTGTTTTGATCCTGTTAGCGACACTTCCTTTACATTTTTTCGTATCGTTTTGAAATATTGGAATACATTGATAGACGGGTGTCAGCTACCTTTATTCTTCGGTTAACTGGCGCAGACTATAGTGTAACCTATTTCTTATTTGTGGATCTTTAACAATCGTTTCATTTAGTTTGTGTCTAAAGTCTGACAACCACACCACATCACGTAGGGTACCACATTTAGGGTTGTGGAAGTCAGATAGACAGTTGTTCCTTGTAAAATACTGGTATTCGCTGCATTCTGTTTTACTGGAAGCCAACTCCAGCATGTGGGATAGGCTAGACAGACGATCGTTTAAAAGTATAGCCTTGTGTAATGTAAGGCCCTAACATTGCAATTTATGCAATGCAATGTCTCTGGTAATACAACTCTACGATGGGCGAATACCTTTATGATCCCTTGATCACCTTCACATTGTAATCTTAACTTTTTAACAAACTTGGATCTTTAACAAAAGTTTATTCACCTTTAATCCGAGGTGATTGATCATCAGGTCTTTGACCTTGGTATAACTCATGTTTTGCCCACATCCGACCAAATTACGAAGTTAAGCGAGATATGTTGAAGTCTCTCACACCCTTTTTTACAGTGATACCCATTTGTTAAGTGTTTCTTTATGATCCTGTTCTGGTTAAAATATGTCTTAATGAAAGATTATACTCTTACAGAGTGGCAGACGACGCGAGGACAGACGAAGGCAAACGGATGACGAGAGCAGTGTGCTAGACAGCCAGGATGTGTCCAGTGCGGACAGAGGTACGACATAGACCGCGCTTTGTACTCTAGTGTTTGTTACTTGTGTACGCGCGTACGTGGCGCTCGACAAACTGCGGCCCAGCGGACAGCTCGCATCTTGCTCATACAGTCAAACGCACCTCACTAGCTGCCTATCTGCAGTAGCCACGCTGGCACCGGGTAAACCTTGTAAACATACCTCATTTTTTGTAGGGAAATAGTCGCTATTTTGTAGGCAAACTCTGTGCTTACGTCTAGTCTCGTGAACAAACCCTCATAGATTGTCATAGTTGACCGCGCATTGGGCCGCCTGGTTATACCGATACCGGGCGTGGCTCGAAGTTGACCGGGGCTAGCACATGTCGACCGGCCCAGTTAATCACCGCCGTGAACATCGTCCCTAAAGCCGCAGTCGATGTTAAACTAATAAATGGGCGATTGACTGTACATACTGACTGATATAGGTGTGGATCCTCATATGCTTGCTGTTCTCTGGGTTGCAATACATTCAGTAGAGGAGAGTATTTGCTATGTATATTCTCAAGATATTCGTCTCATTCCGAAACGAAATCTTGAAAGCACTCCCCACGCTTGTGCGTACTGTTGTTCTTAGAAATAAATGAGTTAAAAGATGGGTAGTCTAAATGTTGAAATAAAAATATTATCGGACTATTTGCGTTTGAATTTTAATAAGTTTACATGTAGATTCGAGAATAATTTTGGTTTACACTGTAAGCTCGCATAGTTTTGACATTGGTTACTTAACATAACTTTAACTGGACAATATGTTTTTAGGCACATTGAACAAACTGCTTGTCGGTAAAGATTCATAAGAAGACAATAGCAGAATATTTCTGGGCCGACTCATTATAGATTGCCATCGACACGCTTAGAAGAATAGCAGAACAAACGAGCATTAATAATAACCAACTGAAATTGTATTACCATACGGTTCACATTTCTTTTTCTAAGTGTCAATAATTGTAATAAGTCAATATTATAAATTCTGCAATCCCCCCGAAGTTTGTCGACCGCCTATTACGCATAATGACTTATATTTTCCTATTATATTTGAAATAAAGTTTGCTTATGCATTCGAGAAGCTTATGCTATTATGAAAAATCTGAAAATATTACTGAATGTGCTAGTTAAAATGTAGTTGTAGTGTTTTATATTTCATAAGTGTATTTATATGCATTATAATGTTTATATGTTTATTTTTTTTCTGTGCACCCTGTTTTACATTTTAATTAGTACATAAACTGTAGAAGGATGAATGGGAAGTTTTAGTTTTATATTGCTATGAGTAAGACGCGCGGGGAGAATAGTTGTTTGCTATGTGGACGACGTGTTTTCTATTCTCGCTTTGTGCCACGGTTTGGTCTAGTACGTTAACTAACACTTCGGTGAGGGCTACTCCAACACAGCGTCTATGTATGATACGTGCTACCATTCGTAGTTTCTGTGTTATAGTTCTGTTAGCGATTAATTTGGTCATCGTTTAGAATGTACTTAGAGGTCGATCATACCGTCGCACGCGTCGTGTGAATAGCATTTTAACGTTAACGAGCAGTATCGAGACGTTCCATTCTTCCTACCCCGGCGGAGGGGCCGCAATGTAGGCACTTGCATGTTGCGCAGAGTCCGCCACGTCGGACGAGCAACGCGCCGCGCCGCCCGCCGCGCGCCGCTCGAGGAGGAGGACAGGTACCACACACCACATTCTACTCCAAACATATTTCCCATTAAATACACCCATTATTGCACCATCGCTGTGGATTATCAACTACTTTGAATACATACTCTTTTCTAATACTGACCAATACTTAGGAAAATATCGTCCATAGAGTGACGCCTTTGATTTGGTTCAGTGAACTAATATGATAATTTTAATCTATAGCACCTATTGTGCCTTCTTAATAAGAAAGATAGGCAGTGCTTTCACCTATCTGTTTAAAAATTTCAATTAATTTTTGACACAAAATGTACTTCACGTGAGCACAACAATGTAGCCGAATTGTGAGTAAATGCATGGTTTGATTTCAATTTGTTTTTCGCACTAAAAGTTTCTAGTCTCCTTCTAGTTAACAAGCTTTGTCATTTATATCTCAAAATGTAGACGCGCTAAAGACGTAAAGGTCGCATGTCTTAGAACCTCTCGCCCACATGATGTAAGATTTTCAGATTTATGACTCCTTCTAGTCTCGAAGCGACCGCGGCGACCGCTCCGCCAACTCCTTTGTGATAGCATATTACACATCGTCCTACATAAACGACCAACACGACAATGTAATGCGATGCTACCCAATATGATACATAAAGCACGATGTTCTTTTGGATTGATGAGCGAAACTAATACAACGCTCACTAAATCTTCACATTCAGTTTTTGAATGTATTTGTCTTAATCAGACTGTGGGGTACCGACCGCTTCTAAGGTAGCGGGGCGACATCGCGTCGTTGTCGCGTTAGAATATATGACTGTGTGGGTGCTCAGTGCGGATGGGATATATGACTCGTGGGTGTTGCAGGAGGCGGGTGGAAGAACGGCCTGAGCTCCGGGGGCGGCGCGGCCGCAGCACCCGCGGGGGCGGGGGCCGGGGCGGGGGCGGGTGGGGAGGGGCCGCGCGCGGGGGCGGGGGCCGCGCCCAGCAAGCGCCGCTCGCCGCTGGCCAAGGCGAAGGCCGAGCCGCTGCTCAACGGCACCGCGTAGAGCCGGCCCGCCCGCCCCGCCCCGGGCCCCAGCCCGCCCGGCCCGCCCGGCCCGGCCCGGCCGGCCCGCCCTGACGAGACGCCAGCTGCGCCCTTGCGCGGCGCATATTATTATCCTAACGTAACGTAACATGTATGGCGCGGCCCCCGCCGCCGCCGGGGGCCCGCCGTCACTAGACTTACTCGTATTATGCTTTTGTAAGAGATTCGTGATTTGTATTCCTGATTACTCGATAATATGAAAAATTAAAGATGTGTACGTCGCTCCCCGGACGATACGCGCCGATCGCGGCCTTTCGGTACCTTTATGGGAGATCGGACATAGCGCAGTACATACGTGTTCGTAGCCTGTACTCTGTGGTTATGTGATTTCCTATAAAATAAACATTTCTGTACATATTTTCAATCGTATTTTTATTTGTACGAATAGTTCGTTCCGTCGTCACACCACCCTGTCTAAATTACAGAGCGTAGCGACCTTACAAATTTTACAATAAATATACACATTATAATGTTGAAATACAATTAATACTTTATAAAAAAATAGTATGACTAGTTGGAATGTTACATTAATACTTAATAGAATACTATAAACACGAAAGGTACCTCGTAGGGAAGGGGGCGGGATACATACATTTAGTTGGGTGTGACACTAAGAATTTAAAATTCTAAATGTGATTCTGATGACACAGACGACCTATATTTAACAAATATTTACAGACTAAAATATCAGTCGTATAACAGTACCGTGATATGCATTATTGCCGGGATATCACTAGGAAGTATTTACAAAGCTATGACGTCAGGTAAGAGGCAGGAGTACGTAACTAACGTGAAGCGAAAAGAAATCGCATGTTCACAAAAGTAGAGAATATACAGAAAAAGACATGCTATTTCTTTTACTTACTACTTTTACAATTATTGATAATTTACTAATTTTGTGAACAAGCTTTCTAGTTTCATTAAAAAGTACATTATCTTAACTTACCTACTCTTGTTACTATTTTTAACTTTAACACGAGGAACTTCCAAGAATACTATAAGACATCTAAAAGAATTCTGTGGATTCAGCTATAACAACCTATGTGAAATCAAAAAGATTACGAATCGTAACTATCGTTCGTTAGACTGCTACGTTACCCGCCAAAAATGTTTTTTTTCTTACTTCATTTTCGAGCTAGTAATAATAATTATAATGTTGTTTATGCTGTTTACTGATCGATTTATAGCAAAAGAAAACAAAAAAAATAAGAAAAGGAAAAAATAAAAAAAAAGTACACGGAATTTCTAATGACTTAATTAAATGAAATGATTACATAGAACTTCGTAGTCAATGTTAACCAAATTGACGAATACAGAAACTGGAGCATATTTTATTGTTCTTATCCAGTTCTGCTGAATTTGTTTCACCCAGATTGTACCTATGTAATAAAATATCAGTGTAGAAAAGCCTTAATTAGAAAGTTACGTTTTGATTAATAGACATCATTTACATTGTGCAATAATAAATTAATAATTCAAGTCTTCTTTTAAAATGGTTGTCTTTGTTTTTAAGTACTTAGACTTAATAATAAGTATGTATGTAGTTATTCTTAGACAATTCATGGAAATCACCCAGGATTATTAATTGGTAATTACAAATTTCTATTCACTTCACACCGTTCGTCTCCTTTACATAGTAGGTACATATGCTTGTACAAAATGATATGTGTCTACACTGTACAATAATTAGGCTTCAGTATATATAATATTATATACTTAGGAAAACTGTAATATTCTTTCCTATTATAAACATTCTTTTTGAAAAGTCACAATGGTGACTAATATTATGAGAAAATCATTGTTTTTGTAAATTCATTAACATTGTATACTTTTTAAGTAAACACTGAAGTCTTTAAGACCCAGATATAATTTTGATTCATGGCATAAAAATATATGCGTTTTTTACTGATCTGTTTGAGTTTTAATACCTTTACAATACAGCCTATGAGATGAAGTCGATGACTTACATTTTTTAAGGATTTTTTTCCAATTTTTGACATCATTAAGAATAGTTACAGTCGAGACAAGTGTGCAGCTAGTAAAAAAAATATTTAAACACCACCAAAATAACTGGAAATAAAGTGGCCGAGTTTAAGTCACGATAGATCATTTTATGCAGCCTTAATTTGCTAAATTGTGAATAGATATTCAGTTAGAAGCCTTTATTGCCTCGTTTTGTTATTATTTACTAACAACTAGAAGCTTTATGGTGTACTGAAGAGATTTAGTTTCAGGCAAAGTATAAATAGAATTATAGAACACCACTACATTGGGATTGTTTGCAAAACCGACCAGCACAACAAGTAGTGATGGTTAATGCCGACATTTTAGGTGGTTGGGTGTTGGTTTTATTATACATGCATCTTAATGTCTGGGCAATGAAACTATCTTTAGAGGTGGGTAAGATGAGATGGGAAGGGAAGGGTTGGGGGGAAGGTTTTGCGTGATTCTTTTGGCTCGTGGTAAATTTCATTGCCGACTCGTAGTCACACCAGTGCGAGTGTAAATTCTTTTGCAAATGCAAGATGGCGACCTTAGTTCCGATTAATGCCGCACGCCAAAAGAGCAGAACTTATTGGGTGTATGGTGTTCAACCAACAGGGTATTTTACCATAAAAATCGAATTAATCCGTCTGTAAGATTATCGAAAAATATTGGAAACGTGAATTTTGTTTCATCAAATTAATAAAATTTTACGAAAATAAAACATGTCAAAGATTATGAGTGGGCGACGTCACTTTGTGGGTAAAAAAAGTAGGTACTAACTTTGTGACGTTACACGACTTGACACCATTTTTCGAAGCCATCTTTTGTTTACGTGAAAAAAGAAAAAATATGTGTCCATTATTTTTTGAAAATCTATTTGACGGTTCAATTACATTTTTTTTGTGAAATACCTTTTTTTCGAATGTACCCTTGTAGTGGGTGACTCGAAAAAACTTACAATGAATCTAGCTACACGCTTGTCTATTCCAGAAGAATTGTAAAGAGCTATTTACACAAAAGTGCCCAGCTTAGTGGGTTTTTCCCCGGCAATAATGAGGTGGTGGCATTAGAGAAGTCGATGCTTGTCCTCGTGGCACGTCTCGAGGTCGCTGTCATCGGAGTCTGAGTGTGAGCAGTAGGAGGAGTCGCTCCAGTGCTGGAACTCTTCCTTGTGGTGCTCCAGAGCCATCAGCGACGGAAACAGGCTGTCACACGCGCTGCATCTGTGGAACGAGAATGGAGAATGGAGTTCAAGTGAGTTCTTGTAAGTATGAAGCAAGATTAATTGATGGGACTCCGGACTAGGTAGATATAAAGACTAGTTCTCATTTCGTGACGATAGAAGAATATATAACATAACATCGCGCCTGCTATCTCTTAAAGGGTTAGGCAGAGGTGTACCTTATAGGTGTGCGTTTCGACCGCGCGGCCACGACGTTTTTTTAAAAAAAAACTACCAAGTTTATGTAAAAGTTGATTCCCAAAACCATAAATTTGTCAAAGTTAAGGTTACAAAGTTATAAGGGTTTGAACGTGGCCGCGCCATCGAAACGCGGAGAACCGCGCGGCCACGGAGATCTTTAAAACTAAGCGTTGCAGAGACCTGCAATTTAGGTAAATAACAGATTCCAGATGTAAAAAAATTGTAAAAATATAGAAAAAAATCCTAGGTTTATATTTTAGGAGCTGTAACACTAAAACCCCATGGCCGCGCCATTGAAACGGTGAAAACCACGTTATCGCCGATATCTCGCTGAAAAAGCATCGTAGTGGTCTGGAGTTTCTTGTGATTCATAGATTTGAATTTGTCAAATCATGTAAAAATACAAAAAAAAAACCTTAGGTTTATATTTTAGGTGCTATAAGACTAAAACGCCATGGCCGCGCCATTGAAACGGTGAAAAATACGTTATCGCCGATATCTCGCTGAAAAAGCGTCGTAGAGGTCTGAATTTTCTTGTAAAACATAGATTTGAATTTGTCAAATCATTTAAAAATACAAAAAAAAACCATAGGTTAATATTTTAGGTGCTTTATGACTAAAACGCCATGGCCGCGCCATTGAAACGGTGAAAAATAGGTTATCGCCGATAACTCGCTGAAAAAGCATCGTAGAGGTCTCAAGTTTCTTGTAAAACCTAGATTTAAATATGTCAAAACTTTTGGAAATACCCAAAAAGGACCTAGGTTTATAATATAAACCTCCTAAAATATAAACCTAGAAATTTATTGTGTATTTTTCCAATTTTTGACAAATTCTAATCATTGTTTTACAAACAACTTCAGCCCTCTGCGATGCTTTTTCAGCGAGATATCGGCGATAACGTGGTTTTTTACCGTTTCAATGGCGCGGCCATGGGGTTTTAGTCTTACAGCTCCTAAAATATAAACCTAGGTCCTTTTTGGGTATTTCCAAAAGTTTTGACATATTTAAATCTAGGTTTTACAAGAAACTTCAGACCTCTACGATGCTTTTTCAGCGAGATATCGGCGATAACCTATTTTTCACCGTTTCAATGGCGCGGCCATGGCGTTTTAGTCTTATAGTACCTAAAATATTAACCTATGGTTTTTTTTTGTATTTTTAAATGATTTGACAAATTCAAATCTATGTTTTACAAGAAAATTCAGACCTCTACGACGCTTTTTCAGCGAGATATCGGCGATAACGTATTTTTCACCGTTTCAATGGCGCGGCCATGGCGTTTTAGTCTTATAGCACCTAAAATATAAACCTAAGGTTTTTTTGTATTTTTACATGATTTGACAAATTCAAATCTATGAATCACAAGAAACTCCAGACCACTACGATGCTTTTTCAGCGAGATATCGGCGATAACGTGGTTTTCACCGTTTCAATGGCGCGGCCATGGGGTTTTAGTGTTACAGCCATCGATCACTAATAAAAAACTAGATACACAATCGGTGACAAAAAAATGTCCTCACCGAATGAGCGCCCACTCGAACATTTGGGTGCTCTTTTAGTCTAGTAGCATTTGAACCAGCGCCAGTCAACTTATTTAGCCAATTTTTTTTTTTTTTTTTTTTCGTTCGCCTCATTAAAAGGCAGGCATCGATCTATAGACCATTCAGCCTCGTCATATTTTCATATTCTTCTATAAAATTAAAGTAAGGCCAAAGCCAAGTCATCAGTAAATTCTTATCCTCGTATCCTTTAATCAAGGCATATGCCATGTCTTCTTTTTTTTTTTCATAATTAAATGTTTCGTCAATCCAATTTTCTTTTTTGTCAAATCCAGTTTCATCGTCATTTCCGTGTGGTCATTTCCATTTCCAAGAGTTAGGTCAAATGTCCTATCCATGTTTATAAGTCCCGATCAAATTTTACACCCACTAGATGTAATAAAATTAAATAAGGGAATATAGGAAGAAAAATTCTCCAGCAATCCTTGAATGTCGCGCGGGAGGTTTGCCGGTGTTTTGTAAATCTCAAGCAATTTGTCAATCAATATTATACGATTCACATTGTGCGCTGGGCATTCAAAAATAATGTGATCAAGGGTCTGATCTTTATCGAGGTTGCAATCAGTGCATTTAGGGGAAGCTATTATCTTCATTCTGGCCAGATGAGCATTAAAACGTCCATGTCCAAATCTTAGCCGACATAGTAAAGAATAAAACAATTTGCTTCTGTGAGATTGTGCCTTCGTAAACCAAGGAGCTAAGCCAATAGCTGTATTGATTTTTGCATACCAAGTGCCTTTTATTTGCAGAGTCTCCTGCCAATCTTCAAGCCAACATCGAATATTATCTTCCTTGATCTTATGTAATAAGTCTGAACAAGGTATGGCAACACTTTGAATTTCTGTATTTCCTAGGTCAACAATGGCTCTCGCTATAGTGTCTGCGTTTTCATTGCCACTGACTCCTATGTGCGAAGGGGTCCACAAAAATTTGATGTCAAAGCCTCTTGATTGAAGTGTGTAATACTTTTCTTTGATGCGATATATGATGTAGTTTGTAGAAGCATCCAGTTTGTTGTTATCTAATGCCTTAAGAACACTCATGCTGTCCGTTACAATAAGCCAAGAAATGATGCCAGAGTTCTCTTCACTTATGAAATCCAAAGCAGCTGAAATAGCCATCGCTTCAGCAGAAAATATAGTTAAAACATCAGGCAACCTTACACCATGACCAGTCTTATTAAAAGGTATGTAAATAGCCATTGCAACATTTGTACTGCTCTTAGAAGCATCAGTGAATATACATCGATAGCCAGAATGTTCATGCAATAACTGGTACACCTCTTCCTTGGTTTTCAAATCATGCTTTATAACAATATTCATGTCTATAAATTTACTATTGTACTTGCCAGAATAACATGTCCAAGTGTCATTACATTTGTAAAGTTCATGTTGCTGATTAAGTGTAATTGTAGTAGAAAAGTCATGAAGTAAATAGGGAATGTTAACATTATTTGAAGGGTTATAAACTGTATAATAAAATGAAAGTTTTCTCTAATCGTATAAAGAGGGTGTCTATTATAAGACAAAAGCCTTAAGAGGAATTTAGATTTTAAGTCCTGAAATCTAATTTTCAGTGGAGGAATATTACACTCTACTTGTAAGGAGTTGATAGGTGTTGTTTTCATGGCACCTGTAATGCAACGCAAGTTATGATTCTGTAAGACATCAAGTTTACGGATAAGTCTCTGATCAGACCCAAAACACAAAAAGCCGTATTCAAAATGACTACGGACTAAAGATTTGTATAACATTAACAAAATTTTAGGATCGGCGTGTACTGACACAGATTTTATAAAATTATATGCTTTATTTGCTTTACCAAGTATGTAATCAACATATTTATTCCATGTAAGATTGGCAGAAAAAATTACTCCTAAGTACTTAAATTCATTAACAATGGGAAGTTCAAAATTATCATAAAACATTTCTAAATCAAAATCATTTTCACCAAAAACAACAACTTTTGATTTATCTGGACTAATTTCTAAGTTTAAATAATGAAAATATTTACTCATATTTTTCAAAGCCCCATTAATATTACTCTTAATCTCATCCATATCCGGACCAGATGTATAAATAACCAAATCATCAGCAAATTGTAAATTTAGTACTTTGCTACCCAAAACCATATTAAGCTTATGCATATAAAGCACATAAATCAATGGACTCATAATACCACCTTGACACACCCCTTTATATGAAAAACGAGGTCCAATTAATTGCTTATCTACTTTGACATAAACTTCTCTACCATGCAAAAAATTAAAAACCCATGAAACTATTTTTTCAGGTATTCCAAGTGAACGGAGTTCAAGTGACAAAATATGATGATTGACGTTATTGAAAGCACCAACTATGTCGACAAAGACAGCAACACATTCATGATCCATTTTTCGAGCATTAAAAATATCAAGATACAAATGAGAAATACTTTCATGTGTTGACCTTCCTCTACGAAATCCAAGCTGATTAGAAGGTAATAAATTATTACTTTCTATGTAAAACTCTATTCTTTGCTTCAACAATTGCTCAAAAATCTTTCCTATACAAGAGGTCAAAGCTATAGGTCTATAAGAATCAGGTTTGTTTTTATCTTTATTAGGTTTTAAAATTGGAATAAGACAGTCCATTTTCCAGTCTAAAGGTATGATATCATTAAGCCAAAGTAAGTTAAAAACTTTTAAAACCAAAAATAAGGCTTGCAATGAAACATTCTTAAGCATTTTATAAGGCATACAATCGAGGCCAAAAGCTGTATCACGCCTGGAGAAAATTGCAGCTTTCAATTCTTGCATAGTAAATGGATCTGTTAAATAATTTGAGCATGCTGCTGTTGGTAAATGATCATGTGAACGAAAGGGGGCCTCTACAGTATCAGGTGTGAATTTCTTGAGAAAATCAAATATCCATGGATATACATTATTGCAAGATGGTACATATGTTCTATTAAACTTTCTAGAAATACCCCAAATTTTACTTAAAGGAGTTGTTCTGCTAAAAGACTCACAAAAAGCTACCCAACTCAAATACCTCTCTCTTTTTAAAGTCAATTTTTTAACAGCTTGTCGCCTTTTAAATTCAATATAGTTTTCTTGTGAGGGGTCTTGTTTAAACTGTATATAGGCATTCTTAGCATCTTCTACAGCCCTAGTACAGTTGTTATTCCACCATGGAAGTGGACTGCGTTTTTTCTTTTTAGAAGTTCTAGATGTATTGAGTGAGGCACTAGAAGTAATTTGCTGAGAAATACCAGAGCATGGAAGAGAATTCTGTATAGCTTTATTTAAGATAAGAATAAGTTCATTATAAGTTTGTAACGGGTTTTGATGATTAACCACAAAATTTTGTAATAGATTTTCTACTTGAGCTGTGTAAAGTTCCCAATTAACTAGTTTAAAATTTACGTGAACAGGCAGATTTGAAAGATCATTAGATGAAGAAATAAAATTATTAAATACTATTTTTGTAATTACAGGCAAATGATATCCACCTAAAGGAACATCATGCACTGACCAGCCACAAGACAAAGCTAATGATGGTGACACTAAGGTTAAATCAAGGGCATTTCTCTGCCACCTATCTGAGCCTACTGTAGTCATATCTCCGTTATTCAGCAACACAAGATTGTTATCATTGATGCTTTCAAGAACGTCAACACCTCGACTGCACTGTGCACTACAGCCCCAGGCCGAATGATGGGCATTGAAATCCCCACCAATCAAAACTGGACCAGGAATACTTTTGATTAAATTATCCAGCTTTGATTTAGAAAAGAATGGATTACAATTACCAGGACTATAAAATGACACCAAAGAAAGCTCCTTAGCACCATATTTTAAACGTATTGCAATATTTTGTATAGAGTCATCATAAGAAGTATCAATTTTTTTGAACTGTAATGAATTATGTACTAATATAGCTACACCATTATGACTATTACCAGAATCTAATCTAACAGTATTATAATCTTTTATATTAAAACGCATCTCAGGCTTAAGCCAAGTTTCACAAAGTAAAGCTACATGAATATTGTTCTCAATTAAAAAATGAGAAAAAATATGTTGATTACTACGAATACTCTGAGCATTCCACTGTGCAATATTTAACCGATCCATAATTAAGATTGCTTAATGTTATTATCACTCTGTATTGTTGCTAAGAGAACTTTTTTAATGTTTTCATTTGTAATGGAACTTTCTTTGTTCCTATTTTGTGAAATTAAAGTAAGAAGGGTCTGAATTAAAATGTTTTGTATTTGATCTGTTTGTATTAGAAATTTAAGTTGTTCAGCAGGGTTTTTAGTTTTAGTTAAAGGAGGGAATGACTTATCATTAAATACATCAGCATATGATCTTTTCTGAATTTTGTTTTTATTTTCTTCTATCTTAGCTTTTTTGACAGGACATTCTGCAGAAATAGCAATATGGTTTCCTTTACATTGGCAGCATGTTGCTTCTGTTGGGGCAATCGTACATTCTTTATAGCTGTGATCTTTTCCGCATATGGAACACCTGATGCTGTTTTTGCAAAATTTTGCAATATGTCCATACCTCAGACACTGCAGACACTGCTTTACCGGCGGGATATACGGCCGTACCTCAAACCGCCAGCTGTTCAAGTCCACGCTGTCAGGCAAGGAAGCGCACGAAAAGGTGATGCTCACTGTCTTCATTGGTTCAAAAGTGACTTTATTTTCTGTAATAATTCGACGCATAAATCGTTTGACTGAGATTATATTTTTGGAGCTGGATATAGCTGAATAAATTTGCTCATTCGACAGATCAATCGGGACATGTTGTATGATTCCAGTAATTTCTGTAGCTGAGGCTGGAATGCTGGCTTTGAGTTTAAAATTGTCCAAAAACTTTTTGTTTACGAGCGCAGCATTGGCAAATGTCGGACGCTCGAAAATAACGCCAACTTTGTGCCGATTCATTCGAATTAATTGCTTAACCCCTTTATTATACCTCTTAAAGTTAGTGGCTAACGACATCATATCGCGGTCACCGATCGGGACTTGGTTCTGACTTTCGATGAAAACAATATACTCATAATTTCCACCAGACTCTGGATAGGACCGGGTGTAATCAGATACTCTATATTCAAGGTACTTATCCGTATCCTTTTCCTTTTCAGCATCTGATGTGGCCGACTGCATGGAGCGCAACGACCCAGTGTCAGCATCATCTTCGAGGGGATCCCCAGGGGGATCCGTTCCACTTTTCTTCCTCTTCTTAACCCTCCCCATCACAACAAACTACAATTATGTAGTTGTGTAAAAGAAATGTTAAAAATAAAATAAATTTGAAAAATTTACAAAAATCGCGCCTACTTTCCTTGACTTTCCCGCGCTTTTTTTCCCTATTCTATTTAGATCTCTTTTCCTTATTTAGCCAATCATGCGGCAGTATGACAGGGGGCACGTAAGAAATGTTACCATTACAAAAAAAAAACATATATTTTATGCCCTAGCAATATTGTAAACTTGTGACATATATATGTGTTGCTTGACATAATAACAAAAACTGTTTCGAGGACATTCTTTTGAAATTTTTATATTGTTATTTTATTAAAGTTTGAAGTATTCATAACTATTAATTTGGGTAGATTATATTAAATTGCTATTACAATTTGCATAAAACCTTCAGCAAGATTACTTGAATACGGTTTAACAAACCTTTGGGGAAGTAAAGGTTTTGCACAATGGCAACTAAATCAACGTAAATAAAATGGGAGCCAGCAATGCTCAACATCAACAATGCACGGCACGAGAATGCGCGACATAGGAATGTACGTCATTGGAATTCAAAACACGTACATTCCGATGTCGCGCATTCTCGGCCTGAACCAAGATTGTCCGGCTTGATATTGTACAGCACGACAATGCACATACCAGCAATGCGCGACACTGGATTGCACAACACGGGTGTGTACGCCCTTGGAAAAGGAACCATCACAATGTCTCCAAATACTCGGCTGTACCTTGCTTGCCCGATCCAAGAATGTACGGCACGATAAATGGCGACATCGCGTGATTGGCCGATTGGTTGGCCAATCAGGTGACTCGGAATTTTGGGACTTGGATACTAGGTAATGCTGTTCCGAAAGACGATTGTAAAAACGATGTCGAAGGGATCCATAGGTTAGGTTAGGTTAGAACTGTGACCAACTACGCGCGAGCCGAGCGAGCGAAGCGAGCGGTGCCGCGGCAGCGGCCGGCGAGCGGTACCTCGAAATTGGTCACGAAATTCTTCTAAGTATGTTTGTTTTGGTTTCATTTGTCATGCTGTACATTAACAAGCCGGACAATCTTGGTCCAGGCCGAGAATGCGCGACATTGGAATGTACGTCATTGCAATTCAAAACATATCAAAGTCCCAAAATTCCGAGTCACCTGATTGGCCAACCAATCGGCCAATCACGCGATGTCGCCATTTATCGTGCCGTACATTCTTGGATCGGGCAAGCAAGGTACAGCCGAGTATTTGGAGACATTGTGATGGTTCCTTTTCCAAGGGCGTACACACCCGTGTTGTGCAATCCAGTGTCGCGCATTGCTGGTATGTGCATTACAGTGACGTGCATTATAGGGACTCAATAAAATATTCCCTGACAAAGTTAAAACAATTTCAAAACTGCCTGAGGTATGTTGCGTTTTTTCCTAATTCCTTGATATTCCTTACCTTGATATTTCGTTGTTTATATTTCCCTAAATCGAGTCGAGCTGCTGCTCCTCCGTTTAACAGGGATTAACTCAAGTCGAATATAGACTTGATTTCGAGATTGAGATTCTTAGAGCATTTATAAGTTCAGTGCATCTTCTCATAGATTATACTATATATTTGTATTTTTTTAGGTTTCCTGACGGCGGCTACTTCATTTTCTAAGAAATGAAGGAATATCAGAGAAAATGCTTCAAATGCGAGCGCTCGCCACGTGACGACCCGGGTGTAAAGTTATTCCGATTTCCTAAACCAGGAATACGGAATAGCCTTCGGTATATACAATCTAAATCCGCCCCTAAGACGACCCACTGACCAATATTTTAGATAAAGTCACTTTAGCTGTACACTTAAAAGTACCTATTGCCTTTCTAATCAATCTCATCAATTCTTATACAGTTGCGAGTTAAGGGCGAAATATTGTTTGCCCAACGACGAGATTTCTACACAACTTTCAATTAAATTGAATGCTGAACCCAGAATGCTGTGTGACAAACACTTTAATAGGATGTCCTTCGTCAACTTTTCAACTAAAAAGTTGCAAAAAGATGCAGTGCCAGAGGATATTAATTAAATTAAGGTAATTTATAAACATACTAGTATTTAAAGTTTTCATAAATTGAACAATTTTGATCAGACACACTAATAATTTACAGACAAGGTACCGTGTAAAGCCATCTTGTTTCCGCTGCAAAGAGTGATTGTGATATCATTATGTATAGCTCCATGATGTCATGATGGTATTAATACTTCATTTTTCGTTTAATCATAAGTGCAAACTGTAGGTAATAAAACATACCAATTATCATGATACAAGTTATTATGACTTCATTCCACCCCATTTTTTTTTTTACTTCTAATTAAAAAAAACAAAGAAATTATGATTGAAATCTGTCCACCGATTCTAGAGTTTTAGCGAAACTAACACCGCACGATACAAACATTTTAAATTAAGTTAAGCAATTAAATTATTCATTTCCTGCCGGTCAATTCTGTAATCATCACCCTGAATTCTTAAGCAGAGTGAGTGTTAAGTGAGCTGTCATTCCATTGATTTTTACAGGATGCTTGGGCAATGACAGCGCACTTCACGCTCACTCCCTTGTAGTCACAGCGAGATGTTTACAGAATAGTAATTAGATAGCACAAGGTCTTACTTTTTTATCTTTTTTCTCAACCACTCACTTTTTATCTATCTGGTTCTTCTGTGACTGCAGATAGACTTGCTGTACTCATTAAAGAGGTAACAACGAAAACAAGTAAAAATACTTACAAACTATGTTTTTTTTTCAGACACATTGATACATACATAAATTTACACCTTTCTCCCATAGGGGTAGGCAGAAACTACAGAACGCCACCTACTACGATTCTTACATACTCCTTTTGCTTAATTTACGTCCATACAATACAAAAAAAGAAATATAATTATTATTTTCTATTTTTCAGGTTGTATATAATTGTTTTGATATTGGATTAATTATATCTGCATCTGTCTGTAACATGGATAGAGCCACTTCACAGAACCTTTGAAATTTAGGATCACTTAATTCCATCAATGTGTGATCTACCGCATCTACTAAAATGTTTTAGAAATTTGATCATGAAGTTATACACTTTGTGATCCAACTGGCAAAGGTATGAATAACAGTTTAATTAAATAAAAATTGATTGTTTCAAAAGTTCTGCATTGTATATTAATTATATTTTCATTTACTTACAGGCATTGCTAAATGTTTGCATATCAAGAATTTTTATGAGCTGGATAATGTAAACCCAACTTCGTGTTTGCTCCTACTTTGCGGCAAGAACACTTAAACCCGAATATGAATACTCAAGTTTTAAGTCACTCTGTTGCAGCTGGAATGTATTGTAAAATATCTACAGGTAATCTAATCACTAATCTACATTAATATTGTATCACAACATCAAATGTAACTAACATGAATAAATAAAACACATCTTAACTGCCTCAATTATTCATCAAAATCGCAATTATGACCAAGATAACAAATTTTAATAATAATCTTTCAGGTGAACTAACAACGGAAGCTGCTGTCACAGCTACTCTCTTGTGGCAAACATGGATAACATTTTTGATTGCCTTAACAGCAACACTCCAGACTAGAGAAAAGGGAAACAACATTCAACAAACCTTACTGGAAAAACAGCACACCTGAAATTATTTAAGGAAATGAAATTGTTTTCCAATCATTGTAGTTAGTTGGATGTCGCTCTAAACCACCAGCTATTGAGGGTTGGGTGTGGATGATATATGCAGTAGTTTCTTTTTTTTAAAGTTAACTGAACTATATCCCAGGCCTAGCCACGCGAAGATTGCAGCAAGACCCACTATTTTTTTTTTATTTTATAAACTCATAATATGTTATATCTCGAAACAATAAAACAGCACATTTTATTCAGTACATATACTCTTTTATAGAAAATTAATATTAAAAATAAATATAAATAAAATAAATATCCTTGGACATTTCACACAGCGCCATCTAGTCCCAAGCTAAGCAACCTAATGCTTGTGTTATGGTAACGAGATGGCTGATAAACTACTTATATACATTTTTTTTTTTGTAAATACATACATATTATAGATAGAAAAACACCCAGACTCGGAACAAATACTTGTAGGTCGTACAAATATTTGTTCCGTGCGGGAATCGAACCCGCGACATGCTGCGCAGCAGTCAATCGCTCAACCACTGCGCCAACCGTGTCGTCGAATTTTAAAGCATGTTTGATTTTTCAATATACAAATATAGAATGTGCTGTTTTATTGGAAAATTATCCTGACAATCAATCACCCTTGAGGTCAGTAAATGTAATAATATACATAAGTTTTATTGTACTTTTCGTTGCAAATTGTAGTTGTAAGCACTGTTGCAATATTAAATTGGTGATTGGTGGTGGTATTCTATTCTACATATAAAATACATGGTGAGCTTATTGTAAAAAGTAGAAATCAGTACCTCTAGACATTGTAATGAATACATTTTCTTTTTTTTTTGCATATTGAATTATAGCATTTTCTGTTTACTATAATCCTAGTTGACACTAAAATACAATTAGTGTAAAATATACTCAGGATTATGTTTAGATGAGTCATATATTTATTATCTTTAACGTTTTGATTGTAAAATAGGCAGTGTTGTTATTGGTTTCACCATCTAGATTAATTATTTTAAATAGTATATTATTGTAATTTAAACACACAAATAAGTAAAAAGTATAATTAGAGCTAAAATTTGAATCTGAACTGATTTATGCAACTATATTTTTCTGTTAGACTTAATTCTGTTCTTGATGTTTGTTTATATTTATTGAATTGATGTTGGTTTGATTGTAATTGAACTTTTAAATAAACTTTGTTTAAATCATCTCCTTATTTTATTATTAAAACCTTTTAAAAACTTAAAAATCTAAAACCTGTAAGTACATATTTAGAATTGCCGCCACTAGAAGTTTATAGGGGGCGACCAATAGGTGGCATCTTAATCGCTTCTTGCCGCATTTTTTTTGTATGAAGTTGACATTCTTCTCCCGTAGGTGAGTATATGTTCTGTGATTTGAACGCTCCGACGGTAAACATGCCTCAGTGCTCGTTTAAAAATTGTAAAAATCACACATCCAGGACCCTAAAAAAGGATGGAATTTCATATTTTCGGTAAGTATTAATATTATCATTATTTAATTGTTATCACTGTATTGTAAATACTGATATTTTATCAAGAAATCATTGTAAAAACATTTTATTTTAATAAGTCGTATTGCATATTAGGAGTTATAAGGCATCTCAATTGTAAAGACCCTTACTAAACGTACTTAATCATACTATCGCATGCCCACTTAAATTGTTCGAGTTAAGTGTGTTGATTCTGTTCCATTTGTTGGAGACGCTATTGTTTTTTTTTTTTTATTCATTTATGATTGTTTTTTTTAATTATTTAATGAGAATTATTTACTATTTCTCCAAATATTATAGTAACACTTTATAGATTTTATTTTGAATATGTGCATGTAATAAAATTAAAGAAGTGAGATTTTATTTATTTTGTTTTTTTAATCATAGAGTATTAAAATAAAATGTATTACTGAACGGTACCTTAAAGTAAGATTGCATTACATAGCAAAAAAAGATACGGAAAAAAATAAAAATCTATCGAAAAGACGATTATTTAATAAACTTATTTTATTTCAAGGCAATTAATAATAACATAATAATTCAGTCCTATTCTTTTTTTTTTGTAACATCTCTTTAGTATGAACATTACGTCAATAAATGTGGACAATAAAACTAACAATACAAACATAACTATTTAAGCACCATTGTTACTAACACCAAAATACTAACAAAATTATGGACCTTATAGTCTGAATTCAAGTTTTATTTAATTTTTAATAAATTTCTTAGATTTTACACGATCTTTCTTTACTTACTTTTTATATTTAGCAACTATTGAATTTAGATTTAGGTTGTTTTTCAAGCAATATCTTTAAATTTTTGAATAAATAAATAATGATGACTGTTTAAATTACTTTCATTACTAAATGAATGAGGTATCTATATCCCTATCCAAAAACATATTTACATTCAGGTAAATTATAACCATTACACCTAAACACCATAGAATAGAATAGAATTTGTTTTATTAAGTAAACCAATTTTTTAAAACAAGTCGAACAAAATTTAAAAATTTCAATTTCAATAACAAAAAATATAGGGCAGTTCGACTCCATTCATTCCTTGTCCAAGCGACGAGGCTCGGTCGTTAATTTTTATTGCTTTTTATTGACACTTTGTAATTCTGACCTTAAACATGCGTGTAAGGTTGAATTTGGTTGACCAACGAGTACCGGTCGTAAAAATTTATTGCTTTTTGTACGTAGCTTTGTGAATACAACTTTAGGCAATGTGTTTAAGGTTGAATTTACATTAATGTATATTTATTTCAACTAGTATTAGGCCTAAACATTTGGCGACAGTTTTTAGAGAACTTTTGTATGGGATTGTGTATCTAGTTTTTTATTAGTGATCGATGGTTACAGCTCCTAAAATATAAACCTAGGATTTTTTTCTATATTTTTACAAATTTTTTACATCTGGAATCTGTTATTTACCTAAATTGCAGGTCTCTGCAACGCTTAGTTTTAAAGATCTCCGTGGCCGCGCGGTTCTCCGCGTTTCGATGGCGCGGCCACGTTCAAACCCTTATAACTTTGTAACCTTAACTTTGACAAATTTATGGTTTTGGGAATCAACTTTTACATAAACTTGGTAGTTTTTTTTTAAAAAAACGTCGTGGCCGCGCGGTCGAAACGCACACCCACATTTCGCGCCAGTTATGTTAAAGAGGGCGAGCTTATTGCCTTCAACAAGGATAATGAGAAAGAGCAAGAGAGCCGAGAGGGCCGGGGGCCGAGATGAGTAATGCTAACTGCTGAACAACATGGGTCCTCTCCAAATGTGCAGTTGCCTATCACTTCAACACCTAGTTAGCAAAGCTCAATAATTGTCGCCTACCTAACATACCACATAGATACTTGCAGTGATGGTGATTGGTATTTTTAGGGCAAGTTAGATGGGGGGGCTGTATTATTTAGGTACCCCCCCCCCCTCTATGTATTGAGTGGTAGTTACTTGTGTTTTAGGCTGTGGTCGGTGCGGAGACGAGCTGTGCCGTGATTCCACCAATCACATAGCTTGAAATCCACATAGCTGCTAAATACATTTTGATTTCAAGCCATGTGATTGGTGAATCGCGGCACAGCTCGTCTCCGCTCCGTCTCGGTGGAACCGCAGCCTAATCAGTTCTCAAACGCTGCTCTCTATTCCAGCAGACAAAACCAATCGTTGGGGGCATAATGTGTTTTGCTACGGACATTCAGTATGTAACTATTTCTGAAAAATTGCTGTCAGATTTTCTACTTACCCGAAATGTCGTTTCTTCTGTTGATGGTCGCCGAGTTGGCGACGTGTCGTGAACGACCGATCGCACACATTGCACGTCAGAGCTTCATCTGTAATGAAAATAGAATATTCTTTTAGTATTTTTGTAATAGGTAGGTATAGGTAAGTCTTCCCTAAAGGTTTGGGCTTGAGGTGTAATATACCCACATTTCGTCAGTTAGGTTTCAGTTAAGGGCAAGTCATCAACTGGGAGCTTAGGTAATCCTAGGTAGATGCTGTAGTAATTACACTTAGGAGATTAGACCAGTGACGCGAGTACAATAAGTGGGTAGGTGGACAAAAATGTGGGGAGTTATGGGTGTCTTCTGGATTTTCATTTAGTGCATAGATTGTAAGAAACAAGTCTAAGCTGGTATTTTAGAATTCGGTTAGGGTGATGCGAATTTGGACAGGTTCAATGCAGTCTGCAGCCTGGTGTGACTTTTCTCCGCCAAGAAGAGCTTTTTAAACCTGGCTCCTACTTTCCTAAATGTATTCGTCCCGCTCTTACTGACCACCTCGAGCTTCTCGGTGTTACTCTGACCTTTAACTTTGGGTCTTTTGAGTTCAAGACCCAGTTAGCTTCTTGAGAGCTGGATGTCCTGTCCACGCAAAGGTGCAAACGTACCTACTTCGCGCCGGAATAGCTGCTCACACTAAACATAGCACAAGTTCGATTGTGCTGGGAATACTGTCCGCATATCTTTGGTACAGATCAGCCAAGTAGGTACCAGCTGCACGCATTGGAAGCTATTGAGTGGCGCGTCTAGAGGCTCATTGACACCGACTGAGTAGTCTTGTCCAAAAAAGTGCCGCAAAGTTGTCAGCCTATCGGTTTTTTGTCGGTTACATAATCCAAATCTCCCATTACCTTATTCTATCATCAGACTCCGATCGGAGATACGGTCAAGCATGCTCATCCCTATCAATGAGGTGTATAACTCCCCCGTTACGTCTTAAGAGGCGCGCGTGGAACACTACGCGCCACCGTCAGTTCACACGCACATCTCGGGTCCACTCTGTTGGGGGGTGACGGATGCCCCCCCATCCGTTACCCCTTATACCCGTTTGTTTTTTTTTGGAGGGTGGGATTTAGTGGGAAATCATCAAATGACTTCTCCTGCTCAGAGCGGTATCGTGTCAGACTTCTACTGACTAAAACCACCCATGTTCCTTCTTAGCCCTTTGTGCCGAGGTCGCGGTATCTATTTCGAAAAGCCCGCAGCTCCCGACGGGATCCTACTATCCTTGCTTCACATCAGGCGCGTGGCCGGCAAACTGGCCTTATCAAAAAAGACTAACGCTGTGCCAGCTCTACGTAAAGCGAGGTCGACTCTAGTAGGTACATAAGTTATAGTTCTTGGATTTCTCACTGTAATCCTTAGCGCTAAACATGACTAATCAAGTTATTATTGTGTGGATGTGTAAGCTAGGTAGGTACCTACTTATTGAGTCACTGGGGTTTTTGCGGTTGCTCCTTGTAGTGCCTCATGGCGATCTTTATCTGATAATTACCATAGAATCAGATACTATTAGGTAAAACTAGTCATTCTTCAAAGTATGAATGAGATGCATGCAAACTGGCTACCATAACAGCTTTTTGTGACAATTATAAAGAAAATAGAAAATCATACAACAAATCTTGGTAGGTAGTATCTGTAGGCAGGTTATAAAATCATACAAACATAAAAAGTCCCAAGTTTAATTGAATAAATCGTTTTACAAAAAATATTTTGTTTTAATAAGTTTGAGCATATACTTACGTTATTGATAATAAAAAAGCTTTTCGTTCACGGCAGTGGTGAAAATATTCAATTTGTTTATCTTTATTCTACATTAAACGACTTCAATATTCACAAGGATTTATTGAAAAATATTTTATAGACATGATTTAAAACTTGTTCAGCAGTAGGTAGTTTTTCCTAATTTGTGGGTAGGTACTCTACTCTGTGTCAATATGATATGTGTTTAGGTTAACTATATAAATGCAATACAAATTAAAATAAGTTAGACATCAGTTTAAAAAAGAACAGAATCCTTAGGGCAAGATAACTAACACCTTACAATAGTTTAAAATTAAAAATCACATTAAACATCAACATAATTTATATCGAGAACTCTTACGAAATCGATTAATTCTAAATTAGGAACGAAATACAGAAAATATTTAGGTGCAATCGAAATAAATAGTACAAGTAGTACAATGTCGAGAAATTCTAGCAAATGAAAGTTCTCATACAGCTGCTAATGATCCGGGTAATTTCACTAATAAGTCTCCGCAAATAGGGCAATGCAGTAAGTACATTGACCTAGTGAACTGCTACACTAGAAATTCATAATTTCCATAAATTCATAAGTTCAGTTCATTTTTATTCCAATTGTTTGAAGCTGGAAGCAATCTCACCCATTATTGCATCATATCCAGATCCTTTCTATGCTATTAAACATTCAAACTTCATTCACCATTTTATCTCCTATTATAAAAATAACAATCTTAATTATTCATATCAAAACTTATATTAAAGTGTGTGTTATAATATAAGTATAGTAAACTGTTCCAGTCCATACACAAATATAATGTTATATCGGTAAAGTATTAGATACGGATGACTTGAACATGCTACCAAAGAACCTCATTCCTGTGGAGCCTCCTGGGATGGAGCCCATCATCATCCAGACCAGAGCGACTACTTGCAGGACGGCACACACTATTGTCCATGGGGTACTTTGTAGGTGTAGTGCACAGTAAAGGGTAGCTATGAGTGTCAGCATGTATAGGGAGGTTGTGAGCGCCCTCTCTGTGCTAAACATTGACTTCAGGTGATTCCATGGGCCGTACAGGAAACTGAAACTGTTTTCAAATATGGTTAGACAAGACTCTTAATTTTTTATTCACATTTGTAAGCAAAAATTTTAAGAATTGCTCTTGTATTAATTAAAATTTATTGCTATTAAAAATTTAAGTATGCTATTTTAAGTTCATAAAACAATAGCTAGTGGCCATGAAAAAGATGAATGTATGCTTAATTGTTATTACAGTCTTGCATGGTTTTTCTTAAAAGATATTATTTAACATCTGTGTTTATTTTGCTGGTACTCAAGTGCTTTATTTACTACTTTCTCGCATTTATTAAATATCAAGTGTGTCTTAAATAGTAACATTTTTATTATAAATATTTGTGTCAGGATGGTAGGTGTTATGTTAGATAAACATGTAAAATAATAATTTTAAGTACATTGGTAACATACTGTTTGCATGTTTATCTGTAACATTACACCTCCTATCCTGATATTACTATCACTCAATTTTTTAAACAGATTCTATCTTTTGAACGATTGAATGCTGCGCTGCGTAACGCGGGTTCGATCCCCGCACGGAACAAATATTTGTATAGCCTACACATAGTTGTTCCGGGTCTGGGTATCTGTGTATGTGTGTTTAAAAATGTTTGTAAACGCACCCACAACACAGGAGAAATTCCTAGTGTGAGGCAACGTTTTATTAAAAATGAAAGAAAGAATGGTACAGTCAGCAACAGAAGTAACTTAACATTTCGGAATTTTAATTATTTGAAGTACAGGACTATCTATTTTTTTTAATGTTTCTGAAAATTATTCTTTAAAAATTGCTTTCTCTCAATATTGTTAGTAACAAGCAATATCTAACAAGTTTTTATAAACCTGCTTTGAAACTTTTAGTAGTGTTAATGTTAATCTACTTCTGATGCTGACTGTACATGAGGAAAAATGGATTTGAAACAACAATACAATTAATCTTGAAAATTGTTTAGTTCTTATGGGGAAACAGTGAAGGGCGTTTGTTGACTGGGTTAAATATTATCTAGAAAGATATGATAACATCGTAAACACAAAATACATTTCTTACCTGATAATGAAGAACATGCTTCCTAGAGTAAAGAGTAGGGCAAACTTCCTGGCTTGCAGCAGTAATACAGGTATGTACAGGAACGACAGGATGAAACAAAGAAATCCGAAGAACAGACATATTCCAAAGCCCATGAACCGTTGTGTTCTGCTCTGAAATATAGAACATTTCATAAGATAAACTTAATTATACAGGTAATACTTAAGCAGGTAAACTCGTTATACACAGATAGTGTTGTTTGTGCACGGATTGTTATTTTGATATAAACCTTACTTAACACAACATAAGGTTTTTGAGTAACTAGTGCAAGGGTGGGTACCCTTGCTTTGCAGTTTGTTTAATTTGCCAAACATAGTAACTTTTTATTATATTAGGCAAGTTTATTATTGCCCATAACAAATTAAATAATATATGAGTAAAGTCATTATCAGCATCATTCTCTTGTCTTTAAAATCAATGGCTGTAATAATTTTTTTTACAAAACCACAATATGTAAGTAAGAACATTTGTTCATAGAATTCTTTGTTTTAGAGACAATAATTATCAATATTACTTAATGACAAGGACTAGGCCTTGTCACAAACAAATTGTGTATCTAAGAAGATATGGGTAATCATACTTCAAGTAAATTATCTATAACCCGCCCTACAAATAAACAAACAAACAACCAATAAATGTGTTGCAAGTCTTTTGTAGACCAAATCAATTGTTTACAGTACACAGAAAACAGGTAGATAGTGTTCTGTACTGACCCCAATTAAATGATGGAGCATTAATTTTACGCAGACTAGTTTTATAGTGATGTAATTGATAGCAATGCTATTGTATAGCAGTGACTAATGAATCATACACAAATAATCTAGAATTGAATTTATACTTACTAAGGTGAAGTACTCCTTTTGTACATTTTCAAACCAAGTAGCAGTACTGCTAGTACTCGTAGGGGTCTCATCGGTACTCCGTGTCATAAAACTCGGGGTAGAAAATGATGGTAAACTGAAATTGTAGCTACGACGACTTTCATTTTTCAGCAAATATTGATCCAAGTCTGTCTTGAGATTCGCCATTTTTAGTTAAGTCACTTTGGTCCTGCTTAGCAGGTCTCAGCACGTAAAATACCTAATAGATTATTCCAATTTCGTAAAAGTATTCACAAAATGAATAACAATTCCCACTGCCCACTTCCTGATGAACAACAAACGTCAAATCATAATTATGACAACACACACAACACACACTGACAGTGACAACTTAACTTGGTGGAGCGAGTTGGTGGCAGAACTGGCAGACAAAAGCAAACCAGAGACAATGTTTTTAATTTTTCGCGATGCCGGTTTTTGTTAGTGACGCGCATGCTCTAACTCTGAATCGATTTTATTGTATCGAGACAATTTCAATGCCAAATGAATTTTATCTTTATTATTTTGTGGTTATTCGAGACAGAACCATTAAAAGGGTAATTAAACTCACCGTAATCTGTATCATCGCTGAAGTCCTCATGTGCATGTCGGTGGACGTTGTTGTTATAACGGTCATGCGCACAAGGCGGGCAGACTCCGTTTGTATCGCGTTCATCCAAGTCGGTGCTGCTAGCATCCGATTCCACTTCTGCTTCCTCGATGTGAATATCATCAGCCTGTCTGTTATCCAGCTTTTCGTTTGATGACAGTTGATTGTAATTTTTTCGCGGTGGTCTTGACTCTGAAAACACGGGAAAAGGAATATTTGAAAAATCTGTTATATTTTTGTATTTACAAACACTTTTTACATAACAGAGTTTTAACGTTCATTCACATCTCAATTTGCACTACAAATCATCTTTTTGAAAAAGTGCTACATCTCTAAAAAGGGTGTAAAAGTACCCTTAACGCAAACAAAGGGCATTTGTTTTCCACACCACTACGATTATTTTTTGGTTCTGGATCATACCTGGGAACCCCCTAGTTACGGAGATATTGGGGGTCAAAGTTCCAAATTTTGCACAGTCTGTTGTTTTTGTAAATACTAGTTTTTCAGGTTATAACTTTACTTAGATTATCTCCATGACCCGTTTACTATTCAAAGCATCCAATAGCACAATGTTATAAGAGTGCTACATTGAGTTTTACCGTAAAATGTGATTTTTGACCCCAAAAAAAGTCGTTTCCCAGCAAAAAATTTTGCATATGGGTAGGTACTTAGTTTGATAATGTACAGAATGCTTGGTTGACGCATGTGTGAAGGGTTAATTTACACCCTGTATATGGGCCTTTTTTACCCGACTGCAAGGTAAGGGTAATGTTTTTTTATTCAACTTAACACCGAACCAATTTTCGATGAAAGTTACATTTTGAGTTTCGTCCTAAGTTAACTTCTGCAACCATTTGGTGGTTCTCATTTTCTGTGAGCTTTGTGTTTTCGTAAGACAGCGCTGAGCTCAAATTGTTGTTTTACAGGATAAGGGGCCATCTCCACGAGCGAGAGAATAGCGGTGATATTATCGTCGTGCCAGTTATTTGGGTGTTTCTATACACTTGTGGCGTATTGTGTCACAACACTTACGTATTTTAATTGGCAACACTTTATGTTTCCGGTAGAAGAATATCTACTGCCGCCATATTGTAAGAACGCTCACTTCAACTTCTCTCACGCACGACCAAAGAGTATAATAATAATATGGGAGCGCACGAGTCGACTCAGCGTGTCGCTCTATCCTATATTTACTAATTCTAGTGATAGTGAGTATTAAACTGTTGTTCCCGTATCCACGAGTTTTATTGAGGAGTGTGGGTCTCAAAGTACGACCCGTACCTCCAAACACTCTCGCTCGCCATGATTAGTGGAAACTCATTTAAACCAGAAGAATGACAGTTCACAGTGATGAACACAATCCTCAAAAATATTATCTAAAGACTCAAGATGTAATAAAATGTGTGGGATAAATGTATAATCTTTGTCTAGTTATGGCAGTTACAGACTCCTCGTGCCGTCGCTATTACGGCCACGGTCTCGCGAGTGTCGACAACTTTTTAAGTTATTTTATTAGCTAATTTACGCTGCTTGTTCGTTGGCGCTACTCTGATTTATTTTCCAATTATTAAAGTGCTATTTGGCTGAGGTTGATCCGCACAGACTTTCTGGTTGTTTTATTTATTTATTAAAACTTAAAATTAAATTTACAGTGCTTTGTTCAACTTTCTATATTTTTAAAACTTTTACTGTATCTAGTGTACCTACCTCCGTATCTGTTCTTCAAATCAAAACTTAACAGGCAACATACATACATCCTCTCCCTCTCCTAGAGGGGAGGCCCGAGTACTAATCACTAGTAATCACAGCACACTAATATCACCTAATATTAAAAAGGCGCAAGTTTGTGAGTATGTGTGTGTATGTTTGTTACTTCTTCACGTAAAAACTACTGAACGGATGTGGATAAAATTTGGTACACAGATAGTTTATAACCTGGATTCGACTGAATCCGTTCAGTAGTATTTGCTTGAAGAAGTAACAAACATACACACTCACAAACTTTCGGCTTTATAATATTAGTGTATTAAACTCGAAAGTTTTTAAGTATGTGTGTGTGGATGGATGGATGTTTTTAACTCTTTCACGCAAAAACTACTAAACGGATTTGGATAAAATTTGGTACACAGATAGTTTATAGCCTGGATTAACACATAGGATAGTTTTTATTGCGATTGTATCTTCCCGTGGGATAATTTTCGAGTTGTAGCGGGCGAAACCACTGGCAACACCTACTTCTAGTAATACATACATGAAATGAACTCACGCCTTTTCCCAAGAGTAGGCAGAAACCACAGAACGCCACCTGCTACGATCCTTACCCTACTTCGTTTGTCTCGATCACATGCAACTCCTGGACAAACTCATTCGCAAGAAGACAAGATTGGCATCAAGAGTAGACTCATTTGTACTTATAAACTATAGTTACAACTGCGAAATAAATGCGCTTGCAAAGACAAAGGCCTGCTTTTAAAATGACACAGGCTGAGCTTCGTACTTGGTGCCGAGACAGTTGCTGTACGGAAACCCTTTTTCCTAAGCTGGTTCGGTTCTATTACGTTCTCGCGCGGCTATCTTCATTCTGGAAAGTCGATCTCTCAGACGGAAGACCTTTTCGTCCAGTTCCCCGTCACTTCCAGCTTTGAAAGCCTTTGTAATGACTAAAGCCGTCTAGTGAAGACAGGTCTCACCGGATCCTGGCGACGAAAGTAAGTCTTTCTGCTAAGACGTCTAGTAGGTATTATTTTATACAGGTACCTACCTAACCACAAAATAGCAGGTTGCTGGGCTATTATCTCATAAGTAATGACATTTTGTCGATCGCGTTGACGCTAACTGAATAGGGTATTAAACATCAAAAAAATCTAATTAGTCCGTCAGATAGATTTTCCAAAAAACCTATTTTTTTTCTTTTTTCACCTAAACAATAGATGAAGACGAAACAGTGCTTCGAAAAGTCGGGTCAAGTCGTGTGACGCCACAAGGTTAGTACTTTTTTACCCACAAAGTGTCGTCAAAAGCCCCCACTACGCGACAACCTAATCTCAACTAATCTTTGACACGTTTTATTTTCGTCAATTTTTATTAATTTGATAAAAGAAAAAACACGTATAAAATATTTTTCGACAATCTAACAGACGCAGACGGACTAAATAGATTTTTTTGGTGAAATACCCTGTTCAGCGCCTGTTCGTTTTGTGTGACGCGCTGACAACGCACTTGTAATTAAAACGATGTTATTTTTCTGACGTGTGGGGGATGTGACCTCTTTGGGAGCTGTGGCGTGTGACATGTTACGTCATTGGAAATAACAGGCTATTGTATGTTTTATGACTTTTTTTTTGTGAATGGGAAATCATCAAATGAATCCTTCCGCTCTGGGCACCTGGGAGTGTCAGACTTCTACAGACTGACTAAAAACCACCCATGTTCCTTCGTAGCCCTTTGTGTTCGGGGGCCGGTATCTCTTTCGCACAGTTCCGCAGCTTATTATGTTTTATGACTGCGTCGTTGGTCAAGAGGTCGCAATCGCGACTGCTGTGCATAAGGTCATCGGTTCGATTCCCAGTTCGAGCAAAGTGTTATTGGGTTTTTCCATCAGTAATATCTCAGTAGCCGCCACGGAGTCTGGATTTGCACGCGGTTACTGGCAATAGGCTCGCCATCCTTCGGGAATTACAGGCGTGATGTTATAATACACACATCAACACGGTCTAGGGATATTTCATACTCATAACATAAACATAACTCACTCACTCACTCTCTCTCTTTCATAACTCGAAAAGTACTGGCCGCATTGGAATCTTTTATACACCGATTTGTTTGTAATTTATCTCAGACTAATTCCAAATTCAAATTTTTGAAAATTCTTTTGTTTCGGTGGCATAAAAATGTCTTGATGTGTAGGAGAGGGAATTTTCATTTGTGCGAAATTTAGAAAACCATACGAATTACGTTTAGTTACAGTTTTTTTTCATTTATAACCGAAAGATAAAGTTAAAATTGAGGTATTGTAGCCATGCAACGCCAACATTTGACGAGGGCGGAGATGTTACGAGCTGTGGGAATGCTGGAAGCTGGGTCTGTTCAGCGTAATATTGCTGAGGCCATAGGGACCCACAAAAATGTAATTTCAAGATTGTGGACACGCTATCGTGTCACAGGTGAAGTAGCGGAGAGGCACCGGGGGCCAAGTCGCATCACTACCCCCAGACAAGACCGATTTTTGCAAATTACTGCGCGAGCTCAACCAAATGCAACGCTGACTCAATTGGTCCAAAGGCTGCGAGTGGAACACCAAGTGCTTGTGAGTGGCTAAACTGTAAGAAGGCGACTGCGTGAAAGCAATCTACGCTCTCGTAGACCACTCCGGGTCCCACCTTTACGGAGAGGCAAGCGTGGACGACGATTAGAATGGGTTCGGAACCACGTGGACTAGGGCCGTGAGCAATGGTCCAATGTGCTGTTCACGGACGAATCCAGGTTCGGCTTCCATCCAGATTTACGAAGGACGCGTGTTGGTGAGTTCCTGGACGATGGAGCCGTCTTCAGAACCCTCACGAAGTTCACCCATACCAAGGAGGAACAATTATGGTTTGGGCAGGAATTTGTCTTGGAGGACGGACGGATCTCGTTTAGGTGCGGGGCAATATGACGGCAGAACGATACGTCCAACAGGTGCTGGGGCCCGTAATCTTGCCCCACAGAACACAAATGGGGCAAGATTTCCTGCTCATGCACGACAATGCCCGGGCACACACGGCGAGAACGGTAGCAGCTTGGTTACATACACACAATGTTAGGGCCTTAGACTGGCCTGCTCAACCTGATCTAAATCCCATTGAGCATGCGTGGGATATGCTGCAAAGAAGAGCTCTGAAGAAAGTTCCTGAAAATCTGGCTACAGAAGATCAACTTTTTGCGCACCTCAGAGAGACATGGGACAATATTCCGCAGCAAGACATTGACAACCTTGTTCTGAGCATGCCGAATCGTTGCCGATGTGTTTCTCAGACTACTAACTTCAAGTTTATAAACACAAATTAAATGATTTTTCTATTTTTTTCAGTTTTTACTCGCAAATTAAAAGTTAATTCATATACGGTTTCCGTCTATGCTTCATTTTTTTCCATTAAATCCTGAAATTTTAATCGAAGTACCTTAACTATTATTATAAAATGGTAGAATAATAAATAACGTATCTTTTAAATATATACATGTCATATAAATAATTAACACATTGATAGTAATTCGCTTTTTTAAAAATATCCCAAGACCGTGTTGATGTGTGTATGTATGTTTTTTTGTAATAACCGACTTTAATGCTCCATCTCTCCAGTAGATGGCAGCACCCGTAGTACTTGAGCTTGCGTTTAAAATATAAGCAGCAAACAATACGTCTTTCATTTTCAGAAAACAAAAACCCACCACGTAAAATCGTAACTACTTCTTCTGGAACGGCAAAGGAATATCAAATCATTGCATTTTTAGTAGCACGGAATAGGTAACTCGAGTAGTACCTTAGTGTTACGTTAGTGTATAAGCTTCTAAAACTTAGGCATTTAATGAGTACCGCGTCGCGCTCTCTAATGCCTCTTACTTTTACCCACAGGTGTAGATTATCACGCGGAGCTATGGGTGGCAGGGCAATTAACTATTCAAGCCTAACTTGTAGAATACGTGATGTCATTGAGTAAAGTAGCTCGTGGCTTAACAAGAACTGCCACTCGGGTCGATCTTTAGTTTAAGCTGCGCTTGCCTAGGTCGATCTGTGGATGGGTGACCGCCCATTACATACCGAGTTTCCTCCGTGCCTCGGAAAGCGCGTTAAGCTGTTGGTCCCGGGTGCCATATATAGATCTTTGGCAGTCGTTACGGGTAGTCAGTGACCTGAATGTCTGAGATCCAGTCTTACCAAAGGGTATCGTATTACCTAGTATTAACTGGGTTGTGGAGGTCAGATAGGCAGTCGCTCCATGTAAAATACTGGTATTCAGCTGCATCCGGTTAGACTGGAAGCCGACCCCAATATAGTTGGGAAAAGGCTAGGCAGATGATTGAGTAAAGTAGCTCTATTTACGGTTACATACTTAGCGAACGAATTAATGATTAATATTGTGTTTTGACTTACTAAGCTCGTGGATAGATAATAAAAGCTACTCGGATCAATCTTTAAGTCAAGCCGCGCTTGCCTGTGGGATATTTAAGCCGCTAGCAACGGTTAGTACCTATATAATAACGTTATGTCTAAGATTCCTAGCAACAGCAATAAAAGAAAAGCACCTCAATCTTCTCGAGGGGCATCTTTCAAAAACTACGTGCCATAAAGCGAAGATGATATTACGCAAAGGTCGTAACTCATTCAGCCTATAACAGGCTACAAGATTTACGAGTTAAAAACTCTTTTCGGGGAACCTACTTTGGCAATTGTATTTCTTAATGATTGAACACTATATCACTCTTGTTATCTGCCAAGGGTAAGGCAGAGGTGTGTACCTAGTAGTACAATCACATACCGCCAGTTATTTTAGTCTTATGTAATATTGGACGAGACTAGCCCTCAACTGGGCATGGATACAAACTCCGCAACTGCTACTGAAAAATTCCTCATGAAAAACCCAAAAACACTTTTTCCAACCCTGGACCAAATGCTCGCCAGTGACAGTTGCCACCACTAAACCAATAAAGCAGTATTAATTATTATTGTATTTATTCTCTAAAAAATTAGCTATTAAGGCGGCCTCTGGTGGCGACAACCGGCACAACATTTGTTGTCTGTGAAACCAGAAGCTCTTATTCATTAGCACTATTAATTATCCTGTGACCTTTCTTAATTAAGACTTACGGACGCTAATACGGTCAACCATACATTAGGACTGCGGTAAATTGGTTGTATATTGTTAATAATGTTGTAATTTGGGCTTTTTTTGAGTTCGTTGACGTAATTACACGTTAGAGTATGTTATTAGCCTAGACGTAAGTTTAACTAAACATGAAATGCTTAAAAAAAATTGAAAAAAAAATTAAATTCTTGTGCAAAGAGAAATGTTGTAGCTGATCTGCTACTACTACTGCTACGGCGTAGCTCTTCGTAGCAACGAAAGGTGTAAAACTACCCTTAACGAAGCCGAAGGGCATTTGTCTCCATGCCATTCCGTTCATATTTTTGTTTTAGACCATATTTCCGAACCTTTTAGTTACAGAGATATTAGAGGTTAGAGTTCTAACTTTTCCACCAAGCTTTTTTAACTAGTTACTAATTGTTATTAATTTGATAAAACAAAAAACAATCTCCAATATTTTTCGATAATCTAACTGACGGTCTAAACAGAATCATATTTTTTTTTTTTTCAGAAAACATTTTATTCTACCGACCTATCTGGGACTCGAGGCACCTAATAAACTTTCATGAAAAATTGAATGCCAAAATATAATGTAGACATGTAATTATAGTTTAAATCAGAGAAATAGATACCAATCTCAACTTCAAATCCAATATTCTCCTACAAAGGGTAATAAGTACTTACAATAAGTGGTTTAAGATAGTTAGTGGGTACTCGATCACAGTTTGTATTGTTTAGACCTGCACAAAGACTTATTGCGTTAGCTTTAGTTCGGCAGACATTTATACATATAATAAGTATGTAGTTGTATTTAGAGTTCCATTTAGAGTAGGTATTTGGGATTCAATAAAATGATATAATACGAACCGCCACCGAGATATAGTTGAGTGGGTGATGGTATCGTAATTTAAATTGAATTGGGTTGACTATCTCTTTGCTCGTAATCGCGACTGCTGAGCATTAGGTCTTTGGTTCGTTTGGTCGGGAAAATTGTGTTTTGGGTTTTTCCATCAAGAATTAACTCCCGTAGTTTGGATTTTTGGCCGGTTGATGTATATGCGACTTGAACAAAATTGGCGACATGTGGGGTACCTTTAGGTACACCTCGGCTTAACCTTTCGGGGATAACAGGCGTGATGTATGGCTTGAATGTTTTGACCATGAAGGTTCTGATCGTCCTGTCCTAGTTCTGTGTAACGTTAGGCGGTCGGCGCAACACATTGTTTTTCCATTCCTAAATTATATTACCACTCGAAGACTCGCAAAATATTTTCATTACACTTCCTCGAAAACTAGCTCTTATCGCACTAGGGTTAGGTTCAACTTGATATGTACATATTTCACACTCGTGGATTAGTCTCATTTATCACATGATGATGATGATGATCACAACAATAATTGCGAAAATAAAATAAAAAAAAGCTATAATATATTAGGTAACTCTAAATTAGTTCGATTCCTATGTGGTGATTGTTTTTCTTTTAAGCTCGAGTTTTTGAATTATATATTTAATTTAATTAGTAGTAGTAGAGAAAAGCAGTTTGATAAAAAAAACAAGTTACGGAGATATTGGAGAATTTATAATTATACAAAAGCGTTTTTTCAAATACTAGTCTTGAGATTATAACTTTACTTTAATTACTTCCATGACCCGTTTACTATGTATTCAAAGCATCCATCAGCATAGTGTTTTGAGTGAGCTACATTGAAATTTACCGGAAAACGTGAATTTTTACCCCAAATTATGATTACTAGTACCTACCTACATTATTTTTGCGTATTTAGAGATACTTATTTTGCGGTACATAATGCTTGGTTGACGGTTTTGTGAAGGTTCCGTTTAAATCTGTATATGTAGATGTTTCAAATATAAAACCCATATTGATTATGAGTTTTTAATCCGTTTACAATTTCTACCAATCCTCTTTGGCATTCAAATAGGCTGTATATTCGTGCAAATATTAAAATCTCTTATTGAAATATCCGAGGGTTGTAAACCAAAATGTTGGGCACACTCCCGCTAAATATAATTACGGACGGGACCCGAGGCGGACAAACACGCGGTGCAAACACCACCCGTGTTGGCTTACTTAGGTTAGATTAAACCGCGCTGATTTCATTAATATCATCGCGACATGTATGAGCGTGTGTGTACTGTGTATGTGTGTGTGTTTCATTAAGATTATTTACGTTGAGGGAAAATGAGACTTGTGATTATTAGTTTATGTTAGAAGGTTTTTAGTCAGTAGAAGTCTGACACTCCCTACCGCTCCGCCCAGAGCGGGAAGGAGCCATTTGATGATTTCCCACCCAAAGTATTGTACATTTATTTATATTTATTTATTTAGCCTTTATTTGCCTTAACAATGACATATCGTACAATTACACTTCAGTTAACATTTCATTTAACTTCACATTTAGCAATACCTTTAGCATTTCATTAAAAATTACATGTAACAATAACAATACGAGTACATTTAATATTGGATTTCGTTTAACATTACGTTTAGTATTTCATTTCATTAAACCTTTTCCTTTCATCAAACATTAGTAGTGTGTACATTACATTTATCATTTCATCAAACAAGTATTTTTTTTTTTTTTTTTTTTTTTAAGTATTTTATTAAACAGTATATACATTTCATGCGATTCATATTATTTCTTAAAACATTAGCACTATAATCTTTTAACATTTATTTTCTAAAACATTAAATTTTACGTTGCATTCTTTACATTTTGCAGAATATTCTATTGGCAGGTTATATATATATTTTTTCGTTAAGGCCCCGTTTGGGTATAGGCCTCCTCCAACTTTTTCCATGAGTTTCTCTCCTTCGCTTGCTTTGTCCAGTCCTTTCCGGCAATATGATTTATTTCATCTACCCAACGTTCTCTCGGGCGGCCTCTGGCCCTCTTGCCGCTTGGGCCTTGCCATTGCGTTACCAATTGTGTCCATCTTCCATCTGTCATTCTCGCCACGTGTCCAGCCCACTTCCACTTCAGGCGTTTCGTATGTTGAAGAGCATCTATTATATTAGTTTTCTTGCGTATGTTTTTTGATTTTTGCTTTTCTTTCAACCTTATATTCAGAATGCTTCTTTCCATCGCGCGCTGGGTTTTTTGTATTTTGTCTCGTGTATAATTGTTGTAAATCCAGGTTTGAGACCCGTAAGATAGGCAGGGTAATAAACACGAGTCCATGACTTTCTTTTTTAATTTCAAGGGTAATTTTGACTTTAGTATTTCTTTTAAACTCCAGAACTTATTCCATGTCGAGTTGATTCTCCTATCGATCTCATCTTTGTTTCTCGAATTGCTGAAAGAAATGCGTTTTCCTAAATATATGTAGTTTTCTACATACTCTAGTCTATGTGTTTCATTAATTAGTATAGGATTTTGAACAGCGTTAGTCATTACTTTTGTTTTGGCTGTGTTAAGTTGTAATCCTATCTTGTTGCTAACCTCGCATAATTCTGCTATCATTTCTTCCAATTGGCTAGATGATTTTGAGAAAAGAACTATGTCATCTGCGAATCGAAGGTTGCTGAGGTATTTTCCGTTAATATTAATCCCTTTTTGTTCCCAATTTAAGTCTTGCATTATATGTTCTAGAACAGATATGAAGATTGTAGGTGATAGCGGATCTCCCTGTTTTACGCCTCTACATATTTGGATTTTTGGCCCCAACCGGTCTAGCTTTACGCGACTTACGCTTTTGCTATAGATGTCTTTTAAGATATCTATATACGTTCTTAGTATGCCTTGATTGTCTAGTGCTTGCCATAAGCTTTCGTGGGATATGGAGTCAAAAGCCTTCGCGTAGTCGATAAAAGCCAAGTATAAGGGTTGTTGGAGTTCTTGGAATTTTTCGATGACTTGTTCTAAGGTATGAATATGGTCGATGGTACAAAATCCTCTTCGAAAGCCGGCCTGTTCTATAGGTTGGTGTGTCTCAATTTCTGGCTCAAATCTCTTATTTAGGCAGGCTGCGAATAGTTTGTAAATAGACGGCAGAAGGCTGATGGGCCGGTAATTACTTACATCTGACGGGTCTCCTTTTTTATACAGGAGTACTATTCTGGATTCAGCCCATTTTGTGGGCACTTTCTGTTCTTCAAGGATTTTATTAAAAAGAATTGTGAGCGGGCTAGCCAGAATAAACTTCCCGAGCTTGAGGGCTTCGTTTGGTATATTGTCATGTCCAGGGCTTTTTTCTTGTTTAAGTCTGTCTATTTGCATTATTATTTCAGGTTCGTCGAAAGGTTTGACCGTTAGTGGTGGCTTTGTGATTTCTTCTAGATTTTCAGGTGGTTTTAGTTTTTCATTTCGGCTTTGGTGGCTGTAGAGGTCTTTGTAGAAGTCTGAGGCTATTTTGACAATATCTTCCCTTGTTTGCGTTCCTTTTTGAGGACTTTTTGTTCTTAGTGTTGGTATCCATGTTTTGTTGATGTTAAGTTGTTTGTACGCTCTTTTTTGGCTTCCAGATTTCAGCAAGTTGGTTTCTATTACATTCATTCTATGGTTTTTGTAGTCTTTTTTGAGAAGTTTGTTTGTGTTCTTGTATAGGTTTGAAAGTTCTTGCTTGTCTTCTTTACTTTTTGCTGGTTTGAATTGTAATTCAATTCGTCTCTTTATCATATCCTTTGTTTCCACTGAAATTATATCTTTTGTTTCTTTTGTGAAACTTGTTTTATTTAAGCTCTGTGTTATGGCTGATTGTAGTTTATTATAATAAGTTTCTTCGTCGTCAGTTTCGTGGCAAATTTCTGCGCTTACTGAAATCTTTAGTGCGTTTAGGAAACTATTTATGTTTTCTTCGCCTTTCAAAAAGGTTCGTTTATTACCGAATTTGGATCTGCTTTTCTTCTGGTTTCTAAATATAAATGTACCTCGTATTAGCCTATGGTCGCTCGGGAATAGGTTGTTGTTTACAGTTTCTAGATTTGTAAAATTTTCTGGCTTATTACTGAGAATATAATCAATTTGGTTTTTTATGTTTCCATCTGGACTAATCCAAGTCCAGAGAAGTTTTTTATTTTTCTTAAATTTTGTATTTATTACCGTTAGTTTGTTTTCCAATGCATACTGTAGTAGACGAGCGCCGCTATTATTTCTGTTTCCGTAGCCGTACGGTCCCATTACTATATTTTCGCCCTGCTTTCGCTGTCCAATTTTTGCGTTCCAGTCACCCATTATAATAAGTATTCCGTTAGCAAGGTTTAGAGCTAGTATTGTACATTATTACATTATTAAGTATTGTACATACAAGACTTTAATTTACCTAGCAAGTTTGAAAGTTGCTATCCCGTTGCAACATTAACATTTCCTAATAGAACTACACTAGGTAGGTACAACTAAGTTAGTTAACCCTTCTACTTAGCAGGAAATCTAGTTATATGCAGTCGTCGGTCCTAGAATTAATTTACGCTCTGCTACTAATTATCATGCCTGCCTCGATTCGTTGGAAACAATGCAAACTATCTCGAGCATATTATTATATCATGGCGTTACGATTTTCAATTAAACCCAGAATAGTACATTTAGACTTGATTAGAAATGTATATAGGTACATTTGATTATGAGATTCCTATTTCCAATAAAACAATACGTACAATAGGCTTCTGGCCTTTTTTTTTTTTCTTTTTTGGCGGGGTGGGAATTCATCGAATAATCCCTCACGCTCTTGGGCAGAGCGAAAGGGAGTGTCAGACTTCTACTGACTAAAAACCACCCATGTTTCTTCTTAGCCCTTTATGTCGATGCTGCGGTATCTCTTACAACATCCGGCAGCCCCGGCGGGCTTCGGCCCTAGCAGGCATATGCTTCTGGCCTCCTGGTACTTTGTATGAGGTTTCTTACCTCCATCAAAAAAAAAAACTGCATGGTATTAGAAAGGCATATAGACTTGATTACAAGATCCAGGTTGTTTATGGGACTTTACTATACTTTTTTCTCATCTCCTGCTTCTATTAAATAGGCAAGGATATGCCAATTTAAAATAATACAAATTCACGTACTACTAGTCAATAAATCAACAAACTAAAACAATCAACTTAAAAAAATTTGAATGAAACTGTCATCACCCAGGTGAATTGAAGCCTTAAGTTTAGTTTCTAATATTCTCCTGGGTGAAACGAATATCACCCAGGACGCTAAACCATTTGGATTAGTATAAGTACCTATAGTTAGTTGTTTGTGGTAATTTTAATTTCCGCACAAGTTGAGATGAACGAGAAACACCCGTGAGTGTGAAATACATTGCATGTTGAACGTAATCGTAGCAATAGTAATAGAGCCAAAAACACGACTGCACAAAAACTATTTTTTAATCATCATCAATACCCGGCATCGTAATCTTTTGAATTATGATTTTTTAACTGGCTTTCAACATGTTTTTTTATATTAAAGATAAAGAGGAAAAAAATCAAAAGAAATGGGTAACAGAAGATTCGTAAAGTTTATTACAAAGCCACAAGTCGAGCATAAAAAACGTGTAAAAACAGTTATTATGTTAAAAACAAAGGTCTATTATTCTCGCTAACAACAAGCCTGCGTTATGAGATAACAGAGAAAGAAGACTTAAAGACAAATAACTCTTATAAAAGGCACGCCGAGGGCAAACATGGAGGTTTTTATTAAATTAAGCCTGACTCACACCTGCGCAAGGACATTCTCTTATAACTTCATGAGGAAAATTGCCTTAATTCAGTTATTTGTCGGCATCAAAGAGGCCCTTCTTTTCAACTTAATACCCGCTTTTTTATTACGCGAAGAGAATTTTAAGGGGACTGTAATGGCGATAATATTTATTAAATTTTACCGGCATTGGCTCTGTTAGCTCGAGGCCCCAGAGCAACAGACAATTTTCTCGTCCAAATTCGCAATTAGAATTTACATTCTAGGTTTGTTATTTTAGAGTTTATTTTAAGTTATAAATCCAAATGGAATTGTGTTGTAATCATTCTTGTCTACACTAGATTTGGAAGTTTGTTAGATAACTTTATCAAACGACGTTGTGCACGGCTTTAAGTTCACAGTGCAGTCGTTGCAAAGTATTTTTTTTATATATTATAACTTGACTGATTTATTATACACATAATATAACATCACGTCTTGTAATTCCCGACGGGTTAGGCAGCGGTGTATCATATACATCCACAATTTGGCAGTTAAGTATAAGTCCCGTGTAATACGGGGCGAAATTTACAACCGGGCACAAATCTAGATGCCACTATTGGCCTATTGGGGATGGCTGCTATTGCGAAATTTTCCGATTAAAAAACCCAATAACACATTGTTTGACCTGAAAGTAAGATCTCATGTTTAGCAGACGTGTTTGCGATAATAAATATTAACGTATTCAAAACTAAACTCAAGCAGTACCTACGTCATTGACAGCACAAATGTTCTAGGCTAGCGTTCTTAATATTAAGCTAGTCTTTCAAACCAACATGTCCACATCGTACCTAGCCTACATTAGTAATAAAATCTAGTAATAGATCATTTATTCTAAATTCATCCTAAGATTACATCCATGTATTTTTGTTAGTAGAATTGCAAGCTTACAAACTAATGTTAGTAATGACTGATTAGTTAATAATAAAAGATTTCCAAATGAAATATCATAGGTACTTAAACCACTTTGTTTAAGGAAACACTTTACAAAAGAATCTGTGTATATAATTATGTTGACTCAAACCTGTTTTCTAATGAGCGACCTAATAGCAAGCACTACCTTACAAGTTACGGGTAGATGTTAACGGCTATAAAATAATCCTTGCGGTCTGTTAGGACTGATTCCTATATTGTACTGATCTCATCATGAACAAATATCAAAATAACCTTTTCCCAAAATGACTGATTTTCTAAATGTCTTTTTTTTAGAATGTCGGAAAGTCTTATCGTCTGACAGAAAAGGTACATTCGTAATAATAAATCAAAAATAATGTTTAAGGTTAAAACCCACTTACCTGTTTTTTCATGATGTTTTCCTTTACCGTTTGCATTTGAATATATCGGTAAAGTGGTAGTGGGTTTAGAAAAGGCCTGTGGGACTCGAACGCGCGACCTTAGGCGGAGCACGAACTATTGCGCCAGCAGGCGGGATCCATTTGAATGTAAAATGATTAAAACAGAATAGACCACAACTGCTTCCAAGTTTTGTTTAATTTAATATGTGCTTGTTTTCTGCTTTTCAGTTTTTTCGGTCCGGTTTTTTAGTTTTTTAACTACTTTTTTATTTTCAGTTTTTCAGTTAATCACTTAAAATACTTCGGCGGCGACGACATGGTTGGTGCAGTGGTTCAGGCAATAGACTGCTGCACTGCGTGTCGCGGGTTCGATCCCCGCACGGAACAAATATTTGTATGACCTACTGTTCCGGGTCTGGGTAGGTAATTGTGTATGTGACTTTAAATGTCTGTGAACGCACCCACGGTACAGGAGTAGTTGCTAGTGTGGGGCAACGTTTTTTTTTTTAAAGAAAGATTTAACTTCTTTGCATTAAATACGATTATTTCATTTTTATACGATTTGTCATGTTCAATTTCTTTTAAACATATAAGTTGAATATATTTTTGAAATTTCCTCTTAAAACCCTTCATTTTGATACTCTACTCGATGGAAATGTAAGATTTTTTTTCCATCTCCATGTTATGGCATCCAAAATTCTCAATTTTTCTTTGTTTTTCAATTTTAATATAGCCAGTGACACTCGGGCCCCAAGACAAATGTAACAACGTTTTTTTTTTCCAAATCCATTTATATCCGTTTAGGAGTTATGAGGAAATAAAGAAACGGACGTACAAACATATGAACAGGTCAAATACATAACCCTCCTTTTGGGCTTCGCCGTAGTCGGGTAAAAACAGTTGAATGAATCAGAACCGATGGAAATCAGTTTCTTTAAAAATATTGCAACTGTTTTTTAAATCAAATCAAATCAAAATCATTTATTTCACAGTACTTACAGTTCCACTCACAAGGCATAATAACTGTCAGTGTACTGTAGTTGCCGATTCCAAAGCGTTGGTCTCATGAGAAGAATGGCAAGAAACTTCATGGATACTCTTTTAAATCATAATATTGTTACAAAACTTTGGTTACATCATTCATATCGAGATTGGTATATTATCATGTGAGAACGATGTAGCAAGTTGTGCACGATAAGTGTCGACAGTAAAGCTAAAACTACGATTTAAAAATAATATAATAATTCAAACAAGCCGTGGCAACTAACTGTAAAAAAGAGAATACATTAATCATAGATCTATTGACCTTATTTAAGAATAATATTGTTTTTTTTTTAGAAGAACTTTCGTTATTTAATTATAAAAATAATTTTGAAAAATTATTTATGTATTTATTCGTTAAGTGAACAATGTATGTTCTTTTAGAATAAATAAAAATCTTTAAACCCAATAAGGCAGGCAGTGTTTTACAGGAATAAAGCTGTGATTGGTGACTGGTGTACATGTACACCTATAAAATATGATAACGCCTAGACACCGTAATCCCTGGCCATCCATATCTACCATAGACAAGAGAAGCACAACTTGCCAGCATCACGTCAGAGGAAGCGTTGATAAATTATTCAAGAGGTCGCTCTCAAAGGCGTCACTCAAACGCCGCTTATATTGAGATTGTCAGGATAATCCGAATTCTTGTCAGGACAAGGTGGAATTACAAACGAATTTAATATAAGTTAGTATGTTTTGTTGGACCGAAAACGTCGGATATTAAATATAGGCCCTCTTTGATCGTCTTGAAGGATATTTATTGACAAGCTTAGGAAAGGGATTTGTTGTTCTTATATTGAATCTTGCGTCTGACCATTTTACCTGATGTTGACATAATGTGGTCGCTTTATACGATATTCTCAGAAGAGGGATGAAAATAAACCAGCTGGTTTACCTTATATATATCAGAAGGTAAAATCACTAACATATCTATTTATATAAAAGAAAGTCGTGTTAGTTACACCATTTATAAGTCAAGAACGGCTGAACCGATTTGGCTGGAAATTGGTGGGGAGGTAGCTTAAAACCAGGAGACGGACATAGGATAGTTTTTGTTCTTTTTTTTTTTGGTAAGTAGATAGTTAGGTTGTATGTAGGTAGATAGGTAGTAGGTAGGTAGTAGGTAGGTAGTAGGTAGGTAGTAGGTAGGTAGTAGGTAGGTAGTAGGTAGGTAGTAGGTAGGTAGTAGGTAGGTAGTAGGTAGGTAGTAGGTAGGTAGTAGGTAGGTAGTAGGTAGGTAGTAGGTAGGTAGTAGGTAGGTAGTAGGTAGGTAGTAGGTAGGTAGTAGGTAGGTAGTAGGTAGGTAGTAGGTAGGTAGTAGGTAGGTAGTAGGTAGGTAGTAGGTAGGTAGTAGGTAGGTAGTAGGTAGGTAGTAGGTAGGTAGTAGGTAGGTAGTAGGTAGGTAGTAGGTAGGTAGTAGGTAGGTAGTAGGTAGGTAGTAGGTAGGTAGTAGGTAGGTAGTAGGTAGGTAGTAGGTAGGTAGTAGGTAGGTAGTAGGTAGGTAGTAGGTAGGTAGTAGGTAGGTAGTAGGTAGGTAGTAGGTAGGTAGTAGGAAGGTAGTAGGTAGGTAGTAGGTAGGTAGTAGGTAGGTAGGTAGGTAGTAGGTAGGTAGTAGGTAGGTAGTAGGTAGGTAGTAGGTAGGTAGTAGGTAGGTAGTAGGTAGGTAGTAGGTAGGTAGTAGGTAGGTAGTAGGTAGGTAGTAGGTAGGTAGTAGGTAGGTAGTAGGTAGGTAGTAGGTAGGTAGTAGGTAGGTAGTAGGTAGGTAGTAGGTAGGTAGTAGGTAGGTAGTAGGTAGGTAGTAGGTAGGTAGTAGGTAGGTAGTAGGTAGGTAGTAGGTAGGTAGTAGGTAGGTAGTAGGTAGGTAGTAGGTAGGTAGTAGGTAGGTAGTAGGTAGGTAGTAGGTAGGTAGTAGGTAGGTAGTAGGTAGGTAGTAGGTAGGTAGTAGGTAGGTAGTAGGTAGGTAGTAGGTAGGTAGTAGGTAGGTAGTAGGTAGGTAGTAGGTAGGTAGTAGGTAGGTAGTAGGTAGGTAGTAGGTAGGTAGTAGGTAGGTAGTAGGTAGGTAGTAGGTAGGTAGTAGGTAGGTAGTAGGTAGGTAGTAGGTAGGTAGTAGGTAGTGTAGTAGAGTAGGTAGGTAGTAGGTAGGTAGTAGGTAGGTAGTAGGTAGGTAGTAGGTAGGTAGTAGGTAGGCAGTAGGTAGGTAGTAGGTAGGTAGTAGGTAGGTAGTAGGTAGGTAGTAGGTAGGTAGTAGGTAGGTAGTAGGTAGGTAGTAGGTAGGTAGTAGGTAGGTAGTAGGTAGGTAGTAGGTAGGTAGTAGGTAGGTAGTAGGTAGGTAGTAGGTAGGTAGTAGGTAGGTAGTAGGTAGGTAGTAGGTAGGTAGTAGGTAGGTAGTAGGTAGGTAGTAGGTAGGTAGTAGGTAGGTAGTAGGTAGGTAGTAGGTAGGTAGTAGGTAGGTAGTAGGTAGGTAGTAGGTAGGTAGTAGGTAGGTAGTAGGGAGGTAGTAGGTAGGTAGTAGGTAGGTAGTAGGTAGGTAGTAGGTAGGTAGTAGGTAGGTAGTAGGTAGGTAGTAGGTAGGTAGTAGGTAGGTAGTAGGTAGGTAGTAGGTAGGTAGTAGGTAGGTAGTAGGTAGGTAGTAGGTAGGTAGTAGGTAGGTAGTAGGTAGGTAGTAGGTAGGTAGTAGGTAGGTAGTAGGTAGGTAGTAGGTAGGTAGTAGGTAGGTAGTAGGTAGGTAGTAGGTAGGTAGTAGGTAGGTAGTAGGTAGGTAGTAGGTAGGTAGTAGGTAGGTAGTAGGTAGGTAGTAGGTAGGTAGTAGGTAGGTAGTAGGTAGGTAGTAGGTAGGTAGTAGGTAGGTAGTAGGTAGGTAGTAGGTAGGTAGTAGGTAGGTAGTAGGTAGGTAGTAGGTAGGTAGTAGGTAGGTAGTAGGTAGGTAGTAGGTAGGTAGTAGGTACATAGTAGGCAGGTAGTTGGTAGGAAAAAGGGCATTGCAAGGCATGCCGGGTTCAGCTAGTTATATTATAAAACAAAGTGGTTCGCCGCGTCTGTCTGTTCGCGATAAACTGAAAAACTACTGCACCAATTTTCATGCAGTTTTCACCAATGGATAGGGTGGTTCTCGAGGAAGGTTTGAGAATATAATTTGTCAAGATTTTGACTCCCAATTGTTAGAAAATTTTAAATTATATGAGAAATGTGGCGGTGAACCAAAACTTCGACGACATGGTGTCCTCCAGTCCACCCACACTAAGCCCAAAAGGTGGGTAATGGTCCAAAGTTTTCTCACCATTCGGGCTCACTGAGTGGTGGCCAGTGTCCCAACATTGGGAACGTTAAATGCTGAAAATCTCAAGTAAATAAATAGGAAAACGAAATGGTTACAAACAAAACTATAATGCTCATGTTTTGTAAACCCATACATTTCGTCCTAATATTCTCCATTATGAATATTTCCTTATACATCCGCTCTTGTAAAACCAATTCACCTACACGACATAGTAATCCACTGTCCTTTGTGGGGTAGTAATCTCAGTGAGATGTCGTCGATCCAATCACTTTATGTATCACGACACAAGGGTGTGTTGCCCACTGCTACTGCAAGTGACAATCTATTCTTAGATATAAAACGATGACACGAGGACACGTGTGTGTTTATTTGTTGTACAACAATAAATAAAAGAAATGAGTGAGAGCTTCATTAGGTGGCGCATCGCGACCTGTTCTGGCAGTATTGTTCAGTCTTACTTTTTAATGGGATAAAGACGACCCGAAGTGCTATTAAAGTAATGTTGACCCTGTGTGGCGTGGTTCTGTACAACCGGGCGGCAAAACCTAGTAGGTAAGGCATATGTAGATAGTTTTCTGAGTAAAAGCCGCATGTCTCAAAATTGTGTGGTTTGCCAACTTGGTTATTGCTTCGGGTCGGTTTTTTCTTCAATGAATATTGTCTTGAACGAGTTTTACCAACTCGAGTCAGTGTGTAGCATCCCTGACAGCCTGATTTTTTTTGCAGTAAGTTAACTTACACTCTTTTGTCAGAAAAAAAAGTTGTATAAATACTAATATAAAAGTACATAAATGTACATCAAAATATAGCATGAACCTAACTAACTCTTGTAAAAATGTCATGTGAAATAATGTAAAAGTCGCAAATACGTTATAAACGTATACGTCTATTTTAGGATAAAATAACAAGAAATTATTGTTTTGTGAGAAGAATGAAGACAAGATATTGACATTGAATACATCATCTCTAGACAAATGGCTACAAGTATAAAACTTCGCTACGGCTACGATCGCGTAGCACACCTGCTACGCCGTAGCCGCGTAGCATATTTTTTTGAATCACTAACTTTTTACCCGAGTACGACGAAGCCAAAAGGAAGGGTCACATCTCATTTAAGTTATATATTTTTTTTATAATATGAATTTCACATAAATATAAATGCTTACTGGAGAAATACACGTGGTGTAAGAGGACATCGATGCAAATCAATGCAAAAACTGTAACCATTCATCCTAAAAAAATAGGGGATCGGACAAAAATAAAACTAATAAGTCCGTCAGATAGATTTCCAAAAAATATTGGACACGTATTTTTTCTTTTTTAACATAAACAAAAAATGAAGACAATACAGTGCTTCGAAAACTCGTGAGCTCTTCGAAAACGTCATATGATAGTACATTTTTTACCTTCAAATGACGTCACAACCACATCTTATCTTCGTAAATTTTGATTAATTTGATAAAACAAAAAACACGTATCCAATATTTTTCGATAATCTAAGTGACGGACTAATTAGAATCATATTTTTTTGACTCAGTCCGATCCCCTATTGTTTCATACTAAACCGAAAAAAGCATTTATTTTTTATAACCAGACTGAATTCAAAACAGCTTATGCGTCGATTTATTTTATTCCCTGTCATCTTCCTGCCCTTAGCCCATTATATTTATGCCTTGATCACACGTACCGAATAAATCAGTGAGACAGTGATGTAAGCGAGTAGCTGTTCACACATATTTTTAAATTAGCACAGTCAGTTCTTTTGAGACTACAATTTGAACAAGATTTGATTTTGGCGCTACGCACACTGTTTTTAATGAATTAGAGGTAGAAGGTCCTGCTGAATCCCAATCATGTAGCTGAGTGGCGAGAAACTGCACGTTCAGGAGGCCTACTATGAACTATTATTGCGATTCAATTGACGACCTAAAATAAACTGCTTTGCTATTTCATACCACGACGTCATTATAGCTATCCAGTTTAGGTTGACGCCAAATCAAGTCGGCAATTGAATCGCAAACTGTTTTTGTTCGTTCATTTTTCGTACCATGAGGTGACATTTCAACCTAAATTGGATAGCTTATCTGTCAAAGTAAGCGATCCAAAAAAAGTTGCTACTTGCTTGGCGTAAAGTGAATCGTTTTGTTAATAACTTTAAAAAAATAGTGAAAATATACGTAATTCAAGGTATTTCAGTTGAATATTTAGTGTTCCATAAGTGTCAATGTAAAAAAATGATTTCTAGAGCTATTTTTATTGTAGATGTCTGACGAATTAGTCGTTTTTGAATTCATGGAAAATGATAATGAAATAAACACAACACGGCGACAAAAAAGACGTATAACACGGGAACAATCGGACCCCTTTCATTTGGAAGATGCAGAATTTATAAAACGATATCGGTTGTCTAAACAATTGGTATTAGAACTGTGTGATGAGCTGAGGCCAATGTTGAAAAATCCATCAAAATCAACTGATTTATCAGTAGAAACAAAGGTAGAAGTCAAATTATTCACAAAACAAAAACATTTTAAGGCACATTAAAATAAGTTATCTGGATACATGCACTTAATATCCATATTAACAGTATTAAAAACATAAGTGTATTTTAAAAATGACTAAGATGGGTCATCTTAGTCATTTTTAAAATACACTTATGTTACTGGCCAAATGAACACATAAATTATTAAGTAAGTAGTTAGAGTTACACTAATTAGTATCATTTTTTTAGGTTTTAACTACACTGTCGTTCTATGCGACAGGGTCATATCAGAGACCCATCGGAGACAGCAGCGCTCACTCTATAGCTCAGCAAACAGTTTCCTCTGTAATAGCTATGGCTTTATTCTGGTTTAAAAATTCCCAAAGCTGCTCAAGTTGACTGTAAGTCACTCTTCGACGCGATACATCACTGTAAAAAAAAGCACTTAAAATACTTTGGTACTTAAGTTAGGTAAGCGTTTGAGATAAAGAAGCTTGTAAGTTTATGAAAATATAAAATTACTACACAAACTCCACAAGAATACTTACGCCATTATTCGTATTACAAATTATTTTACCAAAGTAAAACGTTAAAAACACTTTTAAATACTAATAATAACACCCAATGTTCTTTCAAAAAAGTTCGAGATATTTAAACTTTCAAAACAAATCGCAACAACAACAAACGCCTCCTGTCAAATCAAACTGAGTGAAGGTGCGTTCTCGAAGGTGCGAACTCGTCTTAATCAATTTATTTTTACGACAACACTAAGCAAACTTTACATATATATAAATTACTATTATTTAATGAGTACTAAAAAGGGCTTAATGGTATATAATTTAACGCTAAAAAGCGCAATTTCGAAATGTATTTGTTATAATTTTTACACAAAAAAACCGCTAAAATCATATTAACTAGGTTTCGAAACGCAACGCATATGGTTCGAGTAAAAGAGACAGACTTATGCAACGACTGTAAAGCGTCATCTCTTTCTCACACCGCGGACCACAGATAAATTTCGTTCGTTCATTCCTCCTTATGCGATTCAAACGCCAGTTAGATTATGGCACTTCATGGTACGAATCTTAGCGATTCAGTTTAGGTTCCTAAATTGGATTGCATCGGAATTGAATGGCTAACTAAAAGTTGATGGTAGGCCTACAGATCTGCCGAGTGAGCGAGCGAGACAGTGTGAGACAGTGCGGGGAAGCGGGAGGGTGGGCACTCGGCCATAGAAAGGGAGCCGAGCTACTGTCTCGCCGCTTCATTCGGCCGAGCACTCGGTGTATGTTTGTACGTACCGAGTACTCGGCCGAGACCACTGTCTCGCCCGTTCGCTCGTTACGTGTGAGCAAGGCATAGGGTCGGCGCTACACGTTTTCTTTTATACTATACCTACTCTAAAAAGCTTATTTTATTTACGCAAAACAGTGAATAAAAAGGCCTTTTATTCACTGTTTTGTTTTTATTCACTATTTTGGTGTTTGAATTTGGAATACAAAAATATATCCGGTCTCTATTTCAATGCATAAACAAACTCCTTGCGCTAAGATTCGAAATTCAAAACTCTTTGGTGCAAATAAATTCTCGAGATTTGATTGGTCGATATTTGCGACAAGGAGTTTGGCATTAAATTAATAAGAAAATTACGCTTAATTTCAGTCATTGCTCTAATTTTAATGTCCATTTCAATTAATGTAACAATTCTTATTTCTTGATTAAATTTCTATTTTCGCTTAAATTATGTCTTTTCTCGTAGTCATGGTATAAAGTATATTATGCAACTCCTGAATAAAGTACGAATTTATATCGAGGGCCATGAATCACTCGCGTCGTTCAGGATTCTAACAGTTGAATCACTCCCTGCGCTCGTGATTCAATCATTATAATCCTTCACTTGCTCGTGACTCATCTACGGCCCTCGCTTTAAATCCGTTCTTTATTCACTAGTTTCAAATATACTATTTCCATTCTTCCCTGTTAGACGTCATTTTATTTCTTATTTTATTTCCTGCTGGGAACAAAATTTAAAACATTTTGATTACCGACTCGTTGGTGTAGTGGTGTCAAGCGCGACTGCCGAGCATGAGGTCTTGGGTTCGATTCCCGGGTCGGGCAAAGAGTAATTGGGTTTTCCCACTAGGAATATCTTGGTAGGAGCCACGGGCTAGAATTGTGCCTAGTTGTTGGCGAAATGTGGGTGGTACTAGACCTCGACCAAACCCTTCGGGGATTTCAGGCTGTTGTCATGTTATTGAACGATAAAGTTAACGCATTGACTGCCGCACTCAGAAAGCTTTAACGATTACTTAGGCCATCACTTAGTAATGGTTTTGACAGTTTTGTCATACAAAAATATGTCAAACCTATACTAAGTGATGGCTTAAGTAATCATTAAATGTCTCTGAGTACGGCAGTGAGTGTCTCTTTCATCATTGTAATCATTATCCTGACCTTATACCAATTTATTCGGGGTCAACAGCGAAGGTCTTCTTGGCGTTCGTGTTCCACACGCGCCTCAAAGAGATGTCAGCAACATTGCAGGGGCCCGCAACGGCCGACGCCTGTCGGGGCTGCGGGTTGTTGGAAAGAGATACCAAGGCCTCAGACACAAAGGGCTTAGAAGGTACACGAGAGGTTTTTGTTTGTAGAAATTTGACACTCCATACTAGACCAGCAGGGCTATTGCGTATCTTTTAATTGACAGTGGCTATCATATAGTGTACATCAAATAATGTCAAATGGTTCCGTTTTGTACTAAACCATAACCAATTTGACAGTTAATCCATGGACAATATAATAGCCACTGTCATTTAAAAGATACGCAATAGCCCTGCAGAGCGGGAAAAGTCATTTGATAATTTCCCACTCTCAAAAAAAAATTACCGTTCTTATAAGATACTAATTAGTGTGGACACAGATGATACAAGTAGGTATATTCTAACCTACGTATACCCGTGTAGAGTTACTACAGCATGATTGACGAGTTCCAATCATCTGGCGACTGTAGCAAAGATGGCGCTGACTGAGTGATTGAATGCCTTTGATTGACGCGGAGTTCTTGTGCCATCGGAAACTTGCCTATTTGATACGTCCTGTAAAAAGGAAAGGGAAAAAGGGACATAACGTGCGCTATCTGTTTTAACGCCATTTTTTATTCACTAGCCATAAAAATAAAAAAATAAGTAAATCAATCTACACCCATTCTAAGTTTAAATTATATAGAAGGCTATTTTAAAAACGTTAAATGTGTTATATCTCAAAAACTATTTACTATATATCGTTCAAACTAATTTTTGTTAAAAGATTACGTTGCGATCTAAAGTATATATTTTTTTAGATTTTTCACGGGGGCACATTTTAGCAATTTTTAAAGACCTACTCGACGGCTCACACTTATAGGTTTGATGAAAAAAATTTTTTTAGTTCAGGTCCATGTATGGGAAGTTTTTTTTTTTTGTATATAAATCGTAAAGTGGTTCACAGATTACATCTACTTACCAAGTTTCAACTGTGTAGTTTTAATCGTTTCCGAATAAAGTGGCTGTGACATACGGACGGACAGACGGATAGACAGACATGACGAATCTATAAGGGTTCTGTTTTACCATTCGGCTATGGAACCCTAAAAAAGCATCAGTGTCGCACAGATTTTGTTAACTTCAGCGTCTTCATCATCATCATCATTTTCTTGCCCTTATACCATTTATTTGAGGTGGGCGCAGCATGTATTCCTCTTTCATACTTCTCTTTTACCCATCATCTCATCAGACACCTCCTTTCTTGGCATAATTATTACCAATCATATATCAAATTTATCGTCATATTTTGTCTATAGTTAATCGATCAAATGTACCTATGTCATAGTACTCGTATAACGTCATAAGTAAGAAAGATATAAACTATAAAAAATAAAAATCAAACTGAGAATGGCAACATTAGCGCCTTAAAAACTGTTCTAAAAATACCAGTCCACTGCGACCTTTATTTTATTTTTAGCCAAGTTACTTTGTCGATAAAAGAAAACTTTTTCGTCGAATGACACACAGTTTCTTCACAAGAATGGCACACGCATCATTAGGCAACTACCCACTAACTCGTATATTGTGTATATTGTCACCGCGACACAATACCTCTGTATCGGCTACGAACTCATTTGTCTATGGGGTGACAGTCATCCCTGACATAGACCGTATTGTATTGTCTTTGTGTTTGTAAGTGCCGAATAATGTTGTATATTTTTGTTGTGAGACTAATTAGTGATCCATGATGATTTCAAGATTAATCGGAACGAAACAATAACATAACTTATAATTGGAAAATTCCCAAGCCTATTTGAAAAAAATATGAGTTAAATCACGGCACGATTGGTGCAGTAGCTGAGCGATTGACTGATGCGGTGTATGTCGTACAGAGCAAATATTTTTATGGCCAACAGTTCAGCTGTTCCGGGTCTGGGTGTGAGTATATGTGAGTTTAAATGTTTGTGATCGCACCCACGATAGGTAGGAAAAATTCCAAGTGTACGAGTTATTAAAAGAAAATAAAATGATTTTAAAAAGTCCTTAGATAAATACTTAACGAAAAGCATACTATTCCATTTGAGTGAAAAGCGCTTTGTTAATGTGTTTTAATTATTTAATAGTCACTCTGGGTGAACATTCACAACAATTTAATTTATATAAACTCCCAGGCGTCGTAAAGGTTTGACATAAAGTCTTTATTCAAACTGTTGAATATGTTCAATAGCATTATAATATCATCTTGTTATATTTTAGAAAGTTACTTGAGGTTATATTAAACCTGTTTTGTTCTTTGATATAATAGTTTATGAATATGATCACATTTTCAAAGGCGAAAACAAAACTTATTGTTAAAGTATAGGTACGAAAGGTTTTGGCTGTTTATTGTTTTAGAGAAAGTTTTGAATTTGAACTTGAAAAAGTACGAAATGTTTTCTTTATGACAGCACCATTTTTGTTGAGGATATTTTATTTGTCATTAAAGTTGTTCGGGTAATTAATATAAATAATTTGTAGTTAAAGTCACTGGTCCCTACTATATTATAACTTCCGTTTCTCCCAGAGTAAGTACCGGAGCTGCTAGCCCCTCACTCACGGCGACTTAGCGTAGCGATGCAGTTGCGATGCAGTTTCTACGAGTAGCGGTTTGCCCTGTGTTGTTTATAAGTAGTTGGTCTCGTTCCCGTCATCGGGTGATTCGACTTTCAACGTGATATGCGTCAAGTAAAACGCGTGCACTTCACTTGTTTCTTCGTGTTAGTGCCTTCACTCCGTAATTCTAGTAGCGCCATAACGAGGCAGACTTTAAAACACTCTTTCATTTGTTTTTTTCTCAACAACTGTATCGCTTGAACGATAATAGAATATTTCACCAAAAAAATCTATTTCGTCCGTCAGATAGATTTACAAAAAATAATGTACATGTATTTTTTCTTTTTTCACGTAAACAAAAGATGAAGACGATACAGTGCTTCGAAAAGTCGTGTGACGTCACAAAGTTAGTAGTTTTTTTACCCACAAAATGACGTCAAAAGCACTTATGATCTTTGACACGTTTTATTTTCGTTAGTTTTCATTAATTTGATAAAACAAAAAACACGTATCCAATATTTTTCCATATTCTAACAGACGGACTAATTTGATTTATGGTGGAAATACCCTATTTCGTGGCCGAGAAGATAAGAAGTTTAATGATCTCCAACAATATCTCTGAAATGTTCGTCATTGTAAGCGGGTGGGTATTTATATTTGAGAGGAGATCGAAATTTGTAATTCTGACGAGGTGTCGCTTCATACTGGTAGCCAAACAACGTATTTGCATAGCACAGGGACGGATTGACATCGAGGTTGGTACGAAAGCGATTTTATACCTAAGAGAAGTGTGTATTAATCGATAATGGAGTAGATCAGTCTTCTTTGTCTTTTCGTTTTGTCCTGAAAATACAGGAGATTGACATAAAATACATAAATAAATCAATAGTCAATTACGGTACCTGGTCAATATGAATAAAAGATGTTTAGTAGTTCAGGGGGTTATCCTACGCCGTTGCTCATTGTATTTTCATTCAATAAGAAATTATCAGACGATAATATAAATCCGAAGACATGTCTTAATAACTCTGACTCCCACTTCACCAACTCACACTGGACCAATATCGTGGTTTATACCTTTATTCCTCTGACAAGGATGAAGCCTGTGTCCCAGCAGTGCGAGACTGACGTTCGTCCCTGTCGATTTGCTATAGGTAGGCTTGGATAGCGACGTCATCCTTACTAATATTATAAATGCGAAAGTAATAATTCTGTCTGTCTGTCGTGCTTTCACGCCTAAACTACTGAACCGATATAAATGAAATTTGGTACACAGATAGTCTAGAGCCTGAGAAAATAATATACTACTTTTTTATGCGAAAAAAGGGTTGTAAGGGGTTCAAAGCGGGGGGGATAAGAATATTATTTTTGATCCACGCGGACGAAGCCGCGGGCATCAGCTAGTAACCCATTTAATGTCGCCGTACCGGTCAGTAAACTGCTGCGACACACGATGATGTATGCCGCACATATTGCGCAGTGCATTTCACTGAATGGATTATGTCTATCTACTGGATTTCTGGGAAAATACCCTTGTGCCGGATAATACCTTTATGTGCCCTGACGTGTATTGATCTAGTCTAGCTAGAATTTTGCGTAGGGTGTTTGCAGTACGTGGAGTTTCTTGGCGGTTCTGCTTTATAGAAAATGTCATTTATTTCTAATTGGGATAAGTATCAGTCAGCACTGTTTTTTATGTCATAATTCCATGACACACTAAGAAGTGGTAAATAAGGAACTTGGGTGAAAAACACATAACATCACGCCTGTAATCCCCGAAGAGTTAGGCAGAGGTGTACCTAATAGTACAACCACATTTTGCTAGCCAAATTCAGACTCTGTGGCTGCTACTGACGAATTTTTGACGGAAAAACCCAATAACACTTTGCCCGACCCGGGAATCGAACCCAAGACCTCATGTTAACTTAAAATAAAAGTCATTTATTAACCGACTTCAAAAAGGAGGAAGTTCTCAATTCGTCGGTTTTTTTTTCAAATTGAAATTCACATCAGCACTTTATGTACGCCATTATTACATAATACAAGAGGAAGTGTTAAAAGGAGATCTTGGGTGAAAAAAATACGTAACAAGCGAAAGCAAACGAAAATAGCGAGGTTTAGGGTTAGCTAGGGAGCTAACCCTAAACCTCGCTATTTTCGTTCAACGAAAATGTCTACAAAGTTTCGTATGAACACAAAAAACCCCGTTTGCGAAATAGATTACTAGTTCCAGTCAGAAAGCTATTAATCAATTCGTAATCCTATACCCTTAGCCGAACCAACCCAAGTGTTTTTATCAGATTCTCTGTTCGTTGGGAAGAGAATAGTTTCTCATTATCGATAATAACAGGCCCGTTTGTTCGTGATCACGTGTCGAAATAACGTGTCTATGAGAACTGTGAGAGACAAATAGACAGGCTCGTAGACCGTCACCGGCATGCCGCGTGATAATTATTATCTTAGGAACGCTCCTTCATTAACTCTTATTCGTAGTAATATTATGTGAAAGTATCTTTTTGTCTTAGAACCAAAAAATTCGAAGACGTGACATCTACCAACCCGCACTGGGCCCGCGTGGTGGTTCCCATCCCTCTCCTAGAGAGGAGGCCTGCAGTGGGAACATTATAGGCTGATGATGATGATCTCAATCGGCTAGCCTCCTAATACAAGGGACTTTAACATAACAGGCGAAATGTGCGTGTACTAATAAGTTCACCTTTGCTTAACGCTTCGGAGATTACAAGCGTGATGTTAGGTTGTGTTAAGTATTTATTTCTGACAGTTTTTACGCCTCAACGGGCAAATGGGTTATACAGGTGTAGATTGCCTTTCCTTTTTTTTTGGAGGGAAATCATGAAATGACTCCCTACTGCTCTGCACAGAGTATTTGTATCAGACATCTACTGAATAAAAATCACCCATGTTTCTTCTTACCTCTTTGTGTCGAGGCTGCGGTATCTCTTCCGAACAACCCACAGCCCCGACGGGGTGCAGATGATAGCCTGGGCTGTGGTGGTCTGTGTTAGGTAATATATTTCATATTATAAGCTATGTCTCAATCCCTTAAGTACGTGTTACTTAAGGGATTGAGACATAGCTTTGCTTACTTGATAATTTCAGACTTCGTAGAGAAAAAACTAGGTTTAATATAAATGCATGCTTAGACAAAAAATGCAAACAAAAACCTCTTCAAAAACAAATTTACCTGAGTAATGCTTACAATTTTGAATGAAAAATAAAGGTCAATGTTTTATCATATTGCGTCACGTAATTTTATGTAGTAATCTGAAGGACAAAAATATTCCGTCATGTTATTTTCGACAGCTGTGCAAGCTGCCTTACCTTTGCTGACCTTAGGGTAGCCTCTCAGGTCTGTTACACAATAATCATCATTGTCATAACCATTCGCAGCCTTCATTAGTCCTTCCATCAGCTGCGCGAGTCTCGACCTTATTATGCTATGGACTCTTTATAATTGTGACCTAAATAAATAAATAAATCGTCGGTAGATCTCGCAGGAAATGGCGTGACGACAAAACCAACGACCAGTGGTCCACAAAGGCCCTTTTAAATTTTTTGGTGTGGGGAAATCATCAAATAACCCCTCCCGCTCTTGGGCAGAGCGAAGGGAGTCTTAGACTTCTACTGACTAGGCCTTTGCTCAGCTGTGGGATGACACAGAACAATAGTAACCGTAAATAAATCTCCTTTATTTCACTTACCTAAATAATGAAGTCTTTTCTCATTTCTTCCAGTTGATTGCAATCGATGGCGTAGTCCAGACCATTAGTGATCTACTACAATTTCCGACAGAGGGAAAGAAACGAAGTACTCGGAACTTGGAAATGAGGGCGAACTGTGTATGTCTATGCGGGACTGGTAATAGATGTGGTTCCGTATAAATTAATAACGTTTTAGAATCTACTTTTAAATCAATTTTTAACTGTTAAGTTTTAAAGTGTCGATACCTAAATGGTGTGCGCCCAGAACTAAGGCACTAGTTTGGCGCCTAAGGTGAATTTGTTTAAAATTAATAAGCAGTCACTCCATGCAACACATTGTTATTCAGATGCTGGGTGCATTTGAACTAACGTGGTAACCGACCCTTAAATAGTTAGGAAAAGGCTTGTGAGAGAGAGGCCTTGCTCTTTTTTTTTTATTGAAACTTCACCGGTGGGCGTGGAGAAATAATTTATTATTTAATTAAAAAATAACTTTACGTTAGATAAGGAAAAACAGTAACCTACAATTTTGTTAAGCTACAATCAGATTAAAAAGTTATTTAAGTGAGAGTTGGTTTCCCGGTTCCGCATCTCATCGTTAGTAACCGGAGGGCAAATTCAAGCGTTATAAAGTATGTTAGTTTAAACGAGGGACATATTGACGGAAGGTATTCAGTATTCGATTCTCGTCCTAAATATGTAAAAAAACTATAACCTTAATTTGTGACGTGATTGTGTCATGGCGCACGCTCTTCAGATCTCACTTCATTAGGCGTATCTTTTTCGCCATCCATGGTCCTACGCCTTTTTAAAAATATGAAGGGAAACCGCCACCCTGGAACGCAAGGGGCAGTAGAAAGAACACGGATGAGTTTTAGTAATAGTCAGTAAGAGTCTGACACTCTGTTCTGCCCAGAGCGGAAGGAGTCATTGAATATTTTCCTTAATGAAAAAACATGTTGTGACAGTTTGGTTGTGAACGTGTGTGCAAAATAGAGAATTTTACGTTTTTCATTGTGGCTTACGGAACCCCACTATACATAATCACAGTATTATAAAATTCTCGTTATTCCCCTCTTTGCTCTGTTATTACAGCGTAAATGAATCCCTGACCTTCGGGAATAATCTTACATTAGCTTAGAGACACAACATTTACATTTTGCTAACAGTAAAGTATGTTTATATTCTTCTATATTCTTATTACACAGCTTTTTAATGTTGGCTTTGATTATCTTATGCTGTTCAAAGAGAAAATGTAAATATAATTCTCTTTTGCAAAACACCGTTTTTTTTTTAAGTGAGTTCCAATTTGGACGGTTTTTGTTTTATTGTAGTTCGTTTTTGTGCCATCGTCTGCGATATTAAAATAAAAGATAATTGGCATATGGATACAAACAAATAGAACACCACTATCATGCTTCTTTTATGTTTTATGTTACTTTTTTCATATCCACTGCTTATATTTCTCTTTTATCGTAAAGATTATTCACTGTAAAAACAAACATTCTAGTTGTACCAAATAATTTGTGTATCTGAAACATCCCTTTTAGGTTCCAGGAAATACCGACATTATTAACAAAAACATAAAACAATACAAGCAACATAAAACAGCTGGGGTACATAAGTACCCAGTGTTTATTCTTACAACAATGGGGTACAATTGACCCCACAAACGAGCTTTATGCTTCGTCCTCGTAATATTTTTCTAGTTGCGAGCTTTGTTTCCAACGACTGATTTTCTTGTAAAAATATAAGGGAAAACTCATTACTCGGAGGAAAGGTCCACGGCACCCGGCTACCCGGCACCGAACAAACTATTGCTTTGAACTTTAGTGGAAAAGTTATTAAAGTATAGCCGAGTTGTATAGACAAATATTGGGTTGGGAGGTATTGGAGTTATTTGTATGCGCTTAGCTGAGGTCTTGAACCCTTGTGGAACGCACAAGCGTGTAGCGCTTGTGCGCTATAATATGTCCTAGGTGATGGGTGTAGCATGTTGATTGCAATCTAAATTGTATCAGCAGAACTAAGTACTAGTTTGGCGCTTTCGGTAGTGTCCGCCAGTTTCTGTACTGTACAAACAAAATAGGACACACAGGATACGATATTATGTGCCCATTGTTTGTGGAACAGCGCCACATTTACACTCCAGGGCATTGTCATTCCCGTCGGGGCTGCGGGATGTTGTAAGAGATACCGCGGCCTTGACATATAGGGTTAAGAAGGAACATAGGTAGTTTTTAGTCAGTAGAAGTCTGACACTCCCTTTCGCTCTGCCCAAGAGCGGGAGGGGTTATTTGATGATTTCCCACCCCCAAAAAAAAGGCATTGTCATTTATGAACAGGAGCAGGAGAGGCTTACACTCTCCGTTCTCTCTCTTCTACAGCGTAGGATGACCATCCGATACAAAACAGCTTCACTAATTGCCTAATGTGAAAAACCCAATATCACTTTGACCGACCTAGAAGTCTAATCGAGGACCAAAACGTCAGCAGTCGCCCCCGCGCACACGAAGTCAACGGAGCATTTACAATACAACCGAGACGATGTATAATAGGGACTAATCAGAGCCCCGAGACAAAGGCTCCAGGGAATTGGTCGAACTGTCTTGGAAGCCACAACAAAATTAATTAGAAATCGGAGAACTGTGTTTTGTCTTGCGTTTATTTTGAGGCACGTTGGTTAGATCGAATAAAATGATGTAAGTACTTGTTTACGATCTTACCAGTCAATCTGTCGGTCCATCCATATGTCACATACATATTAATCCGAAAAATTTGGAGATTTAATTTCTGCTTTGAACCACTTCACAAGAAAAGATAAATTATAAAAAAATGGAGGGGTCCATTTATTTATACACATATGTAGATATTTTTTTAACTCTCTCAGTACATGTGTGGAAGTGTGACATTGGGTGGAAAAATATATCTGAAAAAATGTGGATATGGAGAACGTAAAAAAACTTTCAACAAAAATTGGTTTGCTTTGTTATTTTGACCAACAAAGCAAAACAGGTCTTTTGCAGTGAACTCGAATTTCTACGAATCCGGTACATACAACAAAAAACGAGGATTATAAACTTAATAAGCAAAAGCCGTATTTCACCGGAAACACGTGCCAACAACCGCTTTGTACAAACTCCTAGCAAAAGAACCGCCAAACCAAAACAGATAATTTCCTGAAACTTGAAAAGAAATATAAAACCTCCACATTCAAATTTAAAACCGGCAAAAACGACCGTTGTTTTAATCCAACCCTCAAACATCCAATTCCGTTTCGAATAACCCTCCAAAAAAGGATTCCGCAAACAAGTTATTAAACAACCTTTTTTGTGAGTTCCATTGGCAGCGGACGGGTTGAGTTTCCTTCCTAAGTTTCGCTCCGGTGCGGATTGCAAACGCTCCGCTGGGAGTACTTTGCGCTGATTAAACTTGCCTTCAGTTTTTCGAAGCTTCTCGTATATCAAATAGAAAAACTTGTTGTTTTATGAAGTAATAGAAGTGGTGCTTTTACCGTCGAATTTTCGAAGTTTTTCGTTTTTGTGAAGGTGAACTTGAAATGGTGTGCTTAAGAGTTGGGGCTTTTATAGCTGTAATTTCATACACACACACAGACAAAATATTTTACAATTGGTTGTGACTCATTTGGCCCATTAAAATTTTCTAGACTATTAGGCCCACCTAGGTAATCCTCCTCTCTTCTACTTGATCTATGCGGTGTCCGACAGGGTACATAATTGAGATTGATGTAATTATTTCCCTATCAACTGTAGATATATTATGGTACGCTGAAATGAGAATTGGGACTACAGGCATATATACATTACGACATATTTTTGTTTTTTTTAAAAACGTTGCCCCACACTAGGAATTTCTCCTGTATCGTGGGTGCGTTTACAAAGTTTAAACTCACATACACAAATACCCAGACCCGGAACAACTAGCTGTAGGCGTTACAAATATTTGTTCCGTGCGGGGATCGAACCCGCGACACGCAGCGCAGCAGTCCATTGCCTGAGCCACTGCGCCAACCGTGTCGTCATACATTATTTTTACCGTTTACATCAAACAAGCTAAAATAAAATACATTAACGTTAATGATGTGTAAATGGAAAATGGTATGCCAAGAACATACACTGACAATATCACTCAATCAAGAAAGAAGCTCAATTACTCTTAAACCTCCACTTAACTTTTATAGTCTCTTCTGAGTGTGTTAGACTATCAAAGGTAACGGTTAATACCGCAACCATTACCGGTTTTATATGGAAAGTTAAAGGGAGACGAGTTGGCAACGAGCAATGAAATTCTAATCTGCTTGTGATACAGCCATTAGACATGTTAAGTGGTTCGGGTAGCGGAGTCAACCCAATGTGGGAGTAAACTTTTGTCGTCTTCTTCATACATTTGAATTAGAATAGTTCAATGTCGAATTAGAATACTTTTTAATACAAATATTGCTTACTTAAATAATCTTTCAAAGATAACTTTATCCCAATTAATTTGTGGTTGGCACAATATGTATTTTTTTCTTGCATTATTTTCTATTAGAATTAACCGTCTCATAAGCCACTTCGTCTTCAGGCAGTACGCTTTTCAGTTTGTCAGTTTATTGTTCTCCACTTACTTTTATGGCTATCCACATTTTCAAACTTTCTCCTAAAAAAATTTCCTAATTCTTTCGAATCACATGAAAACTCTTTTGAGCATACGCACTCAGTAATTCCAGTTGCATAAAAACCAACTGAAAATTCAAAAGAGAAGAAGAATTCTCGCAACTGCTGTCAGTCTAAGAAATAAAACTGAAATGTGGACACAACAGCAAAACTGAAAGGCTTTATAAACGGCGAACTATAAAAGAACTTTCAAGTCGAGGAATATAAAACGAAGCCAGTAAATTGTATTCACTTTTATCATAACTTCGGTCTACCTTATCCTTCTAAGAAATTATGTAAATATTCGGTTATGTATTACTATGTTATTTGCGGCGCCATTTAAAGTTTTAACAAAATCGTTTCAGACTATATTTTATCTTTTTTCCGAACAAGACGAAGGTGAATAGTAACCCTACACTGTGACTTTCAAGTAATACAAAGAAAGCAATATTTAATGAACTTGAAAAGTTAATGAAAATGTCATTGTGCCGAATGTATGGCACCCCGTACGTGTCACGTACGAACGAAGTGTACCAAATACAACTAAACCTAGAAGAATTGTAAAAAGTTTCGAGTATCAATGCTCTTAAAAAAAAAACACCTTCTTCATCTGCCTCTATTTGGTGACATGGATGCCAGATTTCTGTAATTAGTGTACGTATGAACGTGGACTAGCGAATCATGGATTGTAGCAAGCGGCGTTTTGTATAATGTTCTTCCTACGTAATCATAATTATATTTGCCGAAATTACAGGTAGCTTCTCAAAATCATGATTTTTACTAAAGTAAATCAGAGAAAGATCAAAGCATTTATTTTAATTAGGCGAGATACAGGGGCTTTTGAATTGTCAAAAATAAAGACAGCAATGAAATGCAACTAGTCTTAGTCACAAACACAAGTGAAAGTTCTGTATTTGCCTATCCAAACCGTACATCTCTGAAGAAGAATAGGAGACTCTTTTAAATTAGAATATAATATTGAGATGGTACTTTATGTAAGTATTAAAATCTAATAAATCAAAAGAAACGTAAATAAATCCTTAAGTACAGTAAACATGTTTATTTAACTGTCCTTATGAAATAAACAACACAACAGTAACACACAGTGTAACAGGCTGATACTGGTAATAAACCTCAAAGTTACCATAATCACCACTTGACGGATGTAAAGCTCACATTTAGTAGTAATTAGAAGACAGGAGACACTTTTATGACAGCTATAAAATGAATGCCACAAGCTTTGCGTGATGGGACAGAGAAAGTGTGAAAAAAAACCATCGTTTTTCCTCATTTTAACATTTCGTTCTGTGCATACAGTGTGTGTGACCTGGTGAAGGTTGTGGAGATCTGGATGCCAGACGCCTGGGACCGGTCGATGTGGTGACACTTGGGGGACGCCCATGTCCAGCATTGGACGGCTTTCGGATGAAATAATGATAATGATACAGTTTGTAATTTCGAATAGAAAAAACACTGTATGCTCGAGCAAATTTTTTTCTTTCATCACCATATTTTATCTATCTTAATTATTATTAAAGGCACTCTTTGTAGTCTCTATAAAAACATAATGCCCTGTAAATGGTTTCAATACTAAACCAAAACCTTCCTAATGTATGGAGTTACCGAGTACCTCTATACCTGACTCATCGTACATTCACTACAGTATTTTTTTAATCCATTAAGTGTGGGGTTAATTGCTCGTTCATCGACATTCACCATTTTGAGTGCGCAAAAAGCAGATTAACGTGGAGTTTTAAGCCCCGGGGAAAAGTACCGTGTTATCAACACCGCCGGTCTGTTAGGGACAGGTTCTACCGTTGGCGGAGGAGCGACTATCTATCGTCGAATGTCTTGATAAAGGTACTTAATTGTAGAAAATATTATAGATCCTGGGTATGTAGTAGAGATAATTATTGTATAAATCGTTGCTCACTGGCGGTTTTCATGTTTACTGTTTAACTAGTTTGTCGCAGCGACAGGAGCTATTAAAGAGAGTTGTCACTCAGCAATGATCTGCACATGCCAGTTACTTATAACCAAACCACATGAATACCTGTATTTTATATGAATCGACCGTCTATCTGACCTCCACAACCCAGTTGGTGCTAGGTAATACGATATCCCTTTTTAAGGCTGGTTGCAAACTTTAGGACTTGTAACGACTGCAGCAATCAGAAGCTGTTATGTCTCAATGGTATTAAGCAAGTAGTAGGCATATGTATTACTGCCGGGGCTGTGGGACTATTGTGGAACGCAAAGGGCTAAAAAGGAACACGGATAGGTTTAAGTCAGTAAAAATCTGACACTCCCTCCTGCTCCGCCCAGAGCGGGAGGAGTCATTTTATGATTCCCTATAGTTAAAAAAGTGGCATGTGTATTACGGGCTATACGTATACTATTATGAACTCGCCTGTCGCCGTTGCACACTCATATCTCATTGCCCGCCAACTCGTTTCTAATTGCCCGCTGTTCTCCTCGCTAACCGTTGTCAGTGAGACCGGTGCCATATACTTACAGCTCTACGTATTCCTAAATAAACAACTCTTCTTTGAAGTTTTTACCTTTTTCTAATGACGTATACTGGCCGTATTGGTTAATACTAATACTCGTAACTTTTCCAATATCGAGGGGTAGTTACAATACAAAGCTCTTTTAGAAAGTAATCGTTAAGACGTTAAAAGTTTTCTGGGTACTTTTTTAGGTTGTTGTATTTTAATGTTATTCAATGTCGCAAAAAGCTTAAGTATCTTTTAAGTAGCTAAATGAAAATATATTACAAAATAAGGGATATTTACCAAGTCTATATTTCATTTGAGTTGATCGTTGGAAGCACCATGATCTCGGATAAACTGGTGATCGCCGAAATATGGGGAACTCAAAATAAAGTAGTAAATGATAGTGTTTGTGGCCAGTTTAAAAACTTGTTTGTACATGAAGAGCTGCTAGAGAGCGATTCTTGATAGAAAAAACCAATAACGTTTTGCCCAATCCGGGAATCGAATCCTTTCCCTCATGCACAGCAGTCGCGCTTGTGATCATTCCAACGACTGCCTCGTCAAACAAACAAGTTAAAGCAAACAAACTCATCTATTCCGTCCTCTACTGATGACACAATCCACTTAAACGCACGATCAAGTCTTTCACAAACAGCCTATTAGAGAAAATTGCTTGACAACAAAAAACAGTTTTAAAACGAATAGCTTTCCTTTAATCTCAAATGACGAGGGAATTATGTTTATTTACTTTACCTAAATACACGAGAATCCCTAGCGATGTCTCTCGAGATTATTATCTAATACATTACGATAAGCACGGGATACATAAAGTTAAGGGAAAAGGTATTTGTTCAACACGTATAAATGTATATAGTCACGCGGTTTCTTAGAGAATAAACCATAATGATTGATGAAGTATATAATGAGGGGTAATCTTCCCTGCCATGGGAATGTCAATCTTAGTTATTTCACATTTTGTTTCATCCCGTCTAAGTTTATTTGATGAATATATCGCAAGGAATAATATTTGAGGAGATTACAGGTTATTGGAAGTTTACGAAGAGGGTTTTGTTTAGGAACGTCAAATAAAATGATTGTCGCAATCCATCATCTTTATCTTGACAGACAGAGTTTGATATAAATTTGCAGTCAAGGCTTTTTGTTTGTTCACGTCAATTGTAATAACAACAAATTAATGGTGACTGACACACTATCGTTTGTCGTGGACTGAACTTGAGTCGGACTTGACACGCCTACATTCCCACTACATTAAATAGTCAGGGTGTAAAGTAACCCTTCACACATACGTCAACCAAGCAATCTGTATGTCAAACTAAGTACTCCAACGCAAAATTTTTTGCTGGGACTTTTTTTTTTTTGGGGTCAAATTCACATTTTACGGTAAAACTCAATGTTGCACTCTTGAAACATTGTGCTAGTGGTTGCTTTGAATAGTAAAGGGGCTATGGAAGTAATTTAAGTAAAGTTATAACCTGAAAAACTGGTAATTACAAAAAAAGCTGTGCAAATTATGGACCTTTGACCCCCAATATCTCCGTAACTAGAGGGTTACCAGGTATGGCTAGAACCAAAAAAATATCGCAGTGGTGGGGAGAACAAGTGCCCTTGGGTACTTTTACACCCTTTATATTGACAACTGCAGTTTGTTTATAATTTTACATAAACGACAACTTTTCGATCCACATAGAATTACATTAAAGACATCTTTACAATGATGACAGTGACATATGACATCCAACTATGGGTTTGACAAGGATGGCTAGTGAAGAAGGCAAAATAAAATAATACGCAGGAATTATCTTATTTGATCCACTTGACCAAGAAATTCTAGGATTGATTTAGTAGGCGAAGTCATGACTGTAGTTGTCATGACAACTACAGTCGACCCAAGTTGTGATGAAGAAATGGATCTGAATGATCTAAAATGGACTTGAGTCGGCACTATAAATATGGGGGTGAATTTCGTCAACCACCACTTATTTAAATTTTAATTAAGAACCTTTTATTTTTCCAATAGTTGGTCACGTCTCTACTAGGTACCAGGATGACAGGACACGGTAAGAGCTATTCTGTTCTAATTAATCCTATCTAACCGCAGCCATTACAATTTAGATCATAAGTTAAGAGACAAAAGGATGAAAATTGTTTGGCACCGGCTACATAATAGTGGAAGACTTCATTACAGCTGCGTGCAAAAGACCATTTTAACAAGGTTCCTCTCGACGTTATATTGTGCTTTAAGTGGAGGCGTTAAGGTTGCTTTTTATTGTCCAATCAGTTCTGTTAGGTTGGACGTTAGTGAGGTAATCAGGAAAGGAATTAGTGTTTATAGGGGTGCTCGCTTTATGATATAATTGTGTTTAATGTTTTTTCTGGTGTGAGGGCTTGTTACAGATTTGTGGTGTGTTTAATTAGTTTGCTAACACGTTAGAATTAGTGGCACATAAATATACGTGGAGTAACGTTGAAGATATAGCTACTTACCTAAATATTGTTTCAATTTTTTTTTTTAATTGTTTTGCTTTGTACAAAAAAGTTTAGGTAAACATAAAAAAACATCACGCCTGTAATCCCGGAAGAGTTAGGCAGAAGACAAACATTTCGAAAATTATGCTTAAGTCGCATGTAATAGGGGATTATTTCCACTAGCTCTACTGAACAGTCCTACGATTCAAAGTGGTACAAAATCATAGAACTAGTGGGAACAAAAAGTCTCACTAGTGTAGAACTAGTAAGACTTAGGGCTCGTTTACGGAAACGCGGGGCGTCGCGAGGCGCTTGCAGAAGGCTCGTCGCGTACTTTTTATTCATTTACTGTTCGTTTTCCACCACAACAAACGCTGCATTTAAACTAACGATCGAAAAATCGCTTTTCGTAGAATCGTCGTTTAAAATCGTTAACGTTTTCATACATCGCCATGTGCTTGAATTAAAAACGCCCAACGCGCCGCGCGACGCCCCGCGTCTCCGTAAATGAACCCTTATTGCTCGAATCCTTGCACGAAATTCTATTTAATAAAACGAATGGAGTTTTTGTGTTCATAGTAATACGTTTTGGCGTAGGTCAGTCTTACATTCATACTATGAAAAACTCCCACCAATCCGAATTTTCCCTGATTTGGATTTGCCAATAGTATATTGGTAAGAATAGCCTCAAGCAACTATCTGAGTTTACACTCGAAGATTACGTAGAAGAAAATTGGCAAGAACAAGTATGAGCTGAGAAACAAGGATAGTGAAGTCTTTAAACCACCAGGAGGGAAGAATTGTAAAGTAGTAGTATCTTCATTGCTTACTGCATGATATTATAAATGAATATGATAAATGAATTTGAGATTCGTATTAACAATATATCTACAAATACCTCCTTCATTTTTCTTGCTATGTTTCTGGCCTCCTGGTAGTTTGTGAGACTTACTACACTTGGGAATCATCCGTAATTGGGGCGAACCTCCATCGACCGGGCATGTATCCAGGAAGCTACTGTCTAAGTATACTAGAAACTATTTACTTCTGTACTAAGTAGCTAGTTTTTACATTTGAACGACTTCAAAAAGGACGAGGTTATCAATTCGTTGGGTCTTTTTACCCGACTGCGGCGAAGCCCAAAAGGAGGGTTATGTGTTTGGTTTATTTTATTTTTTTATGTATGTTCCCCGATTACTCGAAGATGGCTACAATTATTTTCTTTTTTTTTGTTTTGTTTGAAAGGGTATCCTTCCCAGGTTGTGGTGGTGATGGGATCCTGGAGAAATAGAGAGAACTCTTCAAATTTTGTAGGCAAACTTGAAGTGATTCGAGTTGGTGAAGATCTGATGAAAAGCTTCGGAGATAAGCAACGGAACTCCTTAATAAATGATAGCAAATGGATTGAGGTTGATGAAATCTCGTCTGTCTATTGTTTACACCAGTTCATAACATAACATCACGCCGGTACGCTGTGAATATCACATTTTTTTAAGTTTTTATTACTTTTTTGTTGTCTTTGGGAACATTAATAAAAGAATAACAACACGGTTCTAACATCAAACAGAATGAACAAAACACGTGAGTATCTGACCCGCAGCCAATCTCTTTGAAAGATCGAAAAAATTTACTACCTTTGACAAGTGTTAGAATATGCATGTGCTTTTAATTATCTATGCTGGGGCAAGAGCGGTGATTTGCATATGCCTGGGCTGAGGGCGAAATTAATCATTTTGTTGTAGGTGCGTAAGTACATACAATATATTGATGTTTTTACATAAATTGACTTAAGGTTACCAATTCGAGTAAATTGTGGCAAATATGAATGTCTTAATAATTCGCAAGTGTAGTCAACGTTCAACCATTTATTTATGGGTGCTAATTAAACCGGCTTCTTTTTAACAGCATTATTCTCTTCTGAAAATCTATATTGCCTTCTAAATTACTAAGTCAGCCACAATTTACGAGCGTCTAAATACTATCTTAACCACTAGATATCTTCTATCTGAGCCACTCTAGATAAAACTCAGCATTGTGATTATTTTTTAGCATCTAAAGTAACATGGATTCAAACAGTAAACTTCTTAAATTTACATTTGGCATCAGAAAAGATATTCTGTAGCTTCTTTTTTTTTAACTCAGTATGTTTAAAATGTAACTCATCCCCAATGAATTCATCGTCAAAATTTTCTAAAATAAATAAATTTTATAAAATTTACTAATAGTACGTAGAAACTACCGTCGTGACATCAAAGGCTTAAATATCGAAGTTCAGAGTATCGAATATCCTAAACATCGATATTTATTTACATGTTGTGCTACGAAACAGAATCGCTGCAAAACTTTATTTTTATGGGATAATTAAACAATGGTGAAAACATTTCTGCGGGCCACTCGTAAGTAGCGCGTTTTTTCACAGTTTCAACCTAACCTAACCTATTTCCCTCAGTTTACAATGACAAATCATACAATCTGCCTGTGACAAGTCAATTAGACAATGGTACAAATATTTCTGTAACTAGTAGATATTGTTAACGTAAACAAAATAATCTAAAGTGTATTAAAAATCAACTGTCCATGAGACACAGCTCGCTGTCAGACAGACAGACGGACGGACAGCTCCGTTCGCGTTGGTTACCTTTTGTTCGTGTACTTTCGTGTCTGTGGGTGTTTCGTATGTGTTCGTGTTTGTAAAGGCAACCAAAATGCCCAAGTAACTCTACCGGTAGTAATTTTTAAAAGTTTTTCAATAAATCATCTAAATCAAAATATTTTTATTTCACATAGGCCTACTGGGCACTTATAAAACGTCGGTAAAAAGGGGCACGGTTCGGTGAATTGGTCAATTCCTAAGGAGAACAACCGGCAAGAAACTCCAAAGGTTACTCTTTTAATCTTTTTAAAGTCTTTTGGGTTAACAATAAGGTATAATACACACATGAAGACAATGCAGATTAATGTCTGAGATGGTGTTTTGAAGAAAGCACCACACAGATTTGAGTGGACCCGTCCAGTCAATGCAAGCATTTGTCAGTTATCGTGGAGCTCGACTTATAACTCAAGGAGCTCAACAACGTATATTTAGTACACTTACGACCAAACATAGCAGTAAAGCCTAAATATCCATATTCAATTCTAAAACATAAACGTCATGAAAATAACCATCATCTGCCTAGCCTTTTCCCAACTATATTGGGGTCGGCTTCCAGCCTAACCGGATGCAGCTGAATACCAGTATTTTACATGGAGCGACTGCCTATCTGACCTCCACAACCCAGTTAATACTAGGTATAATACGATACCCTTTGGTAATACTGGATGTCAGACTTTCAGGTCACTGACTACCCGTAACGACTGCCAAAGATCTATATATGGCACCCGGGACCAACAGCTTAACGTGCTTTCCGAGGCACGGAGGAAACTCGGTACGTAAAGATCGACCCGAGTGGCAGTTCTTATTAAGCCACGAGCTCCTCCGTCATGAAAACGTCATGAAAATAACCACTAAACTAAAATGATTTAGCCCTAAACACTAAAACGTACTACTAGGGTAACATATAAAACGTAGGGGATGATTCACGATGCCCTTGCAGGTACATTACGAGATTGCTTTTTTAAACATAGTTGCTTTTATGTGTTCACTCGTGTGGGAAACTTTTGATGTTTTAAAAGTGTTTTCTGAATGCGAAGTTTTTTTAATAGTGTTACATATTTATTAAGTAGAGTAAACTAACCAAATACATTATTAATAAAAGTCAATCACCAACAAACAATAGCAGGGAATCAAGAAACTCCTACGACTTCGACTGACCTCTATAATAATTTTACTTATACCTACTTAAATGTAAATATACAAATTCAATATCTATATATTATGAATATCAGACAAGAATTATTTTCTTGTTTTCTACTTTTAAGAACGCGGTTTGTAGTCGGATTTTAGTTTTTAAACTTATTTTTTTATTTCAATTTTATTTTAGTGTTATTTAATAAATCCGTTATTATATACTTTCATGATGTAAAATTCTACTGAATGTTGGTTTGCTATTTAAATAGTACGAGTTAATAGCAGACTAGACTGCGAGAACTTTTTGACCGCATTCTTTACGTATATGTTGACTAAAACTATAATACAATATACATATTTGTAATTTGCTCGCTAAGACCTCTCATTTGATACCAAACATTTTATGATTATCTCAATGTAATTTTTTTCTAGCTATTCTTACGAAGCTCATTTATTAAAATACGTTCAGTTTAAGTCTAGGCGCTACGGTGGAGCATACAAACCACAGAACATATATACCCCTAAAGGGGAAGAATAACGACTCTATACAAATTTACTGAGGAAATTTTTCCTTACCGACCAGCGCCATCTATATTCCGCCCACCAAACTAGACAGTAGAAGCTAGGGCGGGAATTTCAAAGTTCAGTGCATTTTAAAGATTCTTTGTATTGCATTTTATGCACAAGTACAAAGCGTTTCTCGATAGTTTCCTTCACGATGATCAATTGTTGCTCAGCAATAATTGACATCATTCTGAAAAATATCACTATCGAGAAACACAGTGTACATAAAATGCTGAAATCAATATTTATGGAGTAGTCTAATAAGATAAAATAAACTTTAGTATTGAACTTATTTATTTCATGATAATAATTATAATTTATCAATTATTAATTTAGGCAACTATGACTAATTTTACATGAATAAATGTGTTTATCACATTCAGTAATAATAATTAATCACAAATTTCGTTGGCTAATTTAAAACACAAAACATAATATTCTAAAAATGAGATTATGTATACAATTTGAAAATACAGCACCTTCGACCATAATAAAAAGTATGATTTACTGTCATCAAAACCAAGACAAGGTCCAAATATAAGTTTACAATTTACAGAAATGTGTCATAGTTTATTATATATTATTACAGTTTAATGTAATAAAATAAATGGTTTGGAAGAGAGATACTTATTATTTTGGTTGAAGGCAGACAGATCTGACAATATAGCTTACCTATGGTCTATTAATTAAACAAGGTGTAAAATAATAAATACAGATATAACTATAATATTCCCACTACTGGAGGCCTCCCTCTCCCAGTGCGGGGATATCTGCACTAAAATTAACATAATTTATTCATATATAATTACTTATCCTCACTAAGTGACCGATTCATCAACGCAGAACTGCAGGGCTATTGCGTATCTTTTAAATCACAGTGGCTTTCATATTGTCTATGGATTAACTGTCAAATTGGTTATGGTTTAGTACAAAATGGAACCATTTGACAGTATTTGAAAGGCACTATAGGTTAGCCACTGTCATTTAAAAGATACGCAATAGCCCTGCTGGAGGTACCTTTTGTGAGGTAGACATTCACTAAGATTTTTGACAAACAAAAGAAATACTATCCGTCAAAGGGGTAAATAGGGGGATAGAACAGAAGTTTGCATGAAAAACCATCACTTAAGTAAAATCAATGAAAATTTAATGAAACACGTTTTTGAGCGATTTTGGAAACTTAAGGCCTAAGGCGTGAAATAAGGATAGGAAGTTTGTATGAGAATCTGGTATTGTTGAAGATTGAGTATTGAACATGAATAGTTAAATTATTGAATACAAATAAAAATAGGTGTTGTAGGTATTATCACCTTGGGTGAAAGCCTCAAATTCGTACGGAAGAATTCACAGGCAAAGGGCTAGTTGGTTTAGTCGAGTAATTACTAATTCTCGAAATGAATACAGTCTATAATTGAGTAATTCTTGAAATAAACAATTCTATGAATTACTGAATTTACAAATGACTGATTTTACAAATTACCGATTCTACAATTAGCTGATTCTACAAATAACTGTAATTTTTAGCTGGTAGTAAATATAAAGCAATGCTAAACACACACACAACATCACGCCTGTATTCCGCGAAGGGTTAGGTTTAATTTTTTTTTTTCAATGACAATGGGCTCGCCCTCCCATCATGTAAAATTAAACATAACTGGCGAAATGTGGTTGTACCTATTACAGCTAAACCCTCTGCCTAACCCTTCGGGGAATACAGGCGCAAACTACTAGCAGAAAATATGAGTCAGTTGTAGAATCAGTCAGTCATAGAATTATACATTTCAAGAATTTGTCATTATTCGACTAAACCGGCTAGTTGTACATTTATTTATGCATAATTATGTTCATTTTCCTTTTAAGTGCAGATTTACTCGCCTCTTCAGAAAATAATCTGTTTTTTACAATACAGTATCTCTTTATTGTAATGTGGAAGACACTATTAACTATGTAAGTTATATTCAATTCTTTGTGCTTCACGCAATCTTCGAGGAAGTCATAATTTATAGCGTTCTGTAACAATTGTGTTATTTTCATTTTTATATTCTCTTTATACGCCTCTTTCTCTAAAAATATATTTATTAAGCTTGCACTTTTCTCTACACAAGCTATTAAATTCTTTGAGGCGTATGTAAGAGATTTTTTTAAATTTTCATAATTTTTGAACTCTATAAAATTATGAACTCCCTCTGGCGTTTCGGAGACTAGATTTTTTTTACAATTATTACAACAGATTTTATTTTTTTTAATAATGAAGCCACAAACATATGCACATGCTTGTAGTTCGCTACTACCTTCCTCCAAGTTTTCTTCCAGAGAGGAAGTAATGTTTTCTTCTATTTCTTTTTCTATTATGTTAATTTCTTCAGATTGCTCTGTATCAGTGCATATGTCTGTGTCTGGTGTCAGCAATATTTTAAAATTGGTTATTATGGCATTGTTGCTATCTGACTCACAATTGCCTGAGCTAGTGTGTGCCATGTTGCTGATCACAGCAGTTTTTAATCCAGCAACAAATTGTCCAACTGTTGGGTTGCTATTGGACCCACAGTTGTAGCGTATGCAACCAAATAAATTTTCCAGTGGGTCCTGCTGGAGTCTTCTTGTAGACAAGCTTTTGATTGTTTTATATTTGGCACTAAGGTATCTCCAAATAATTTCTATACCATTGAGGGTCCAAATCCACCCATCTTTTGATGGTGGATTACCCTTACATCCCAAAAATTCAGCGGTTTTAAAAAATAATTTCATTTTATTGAACATTTGCAGATGTTCTGTAGAGTTTTTTATGTTTGTAGAATATTTTTTTCCTCTTCGTAGGTCTGGTGTCGACGCGTTTACACCATCAAACAGTTCATCCATATCTGTTATTAAATTAGCCGTTGCCACTGCTTCAGTCGGCATGTCTCCTGAAAATTCACAATAAATAAATTAAATCAACTTATAAAATGTACATGGTTAACACATTTTTTTTTCAAACATAATGTATGAGAGAACATATTTTGCAACTGCAAATGTAAGTTTGATTTTAGTATTTAACCTAGACTATGGAACTCTTCCCTTTGTGCGTTCCGACAAGCACTTGGCCGGTTTTTTTATCTAATTTCGTGAACAACTTTATTTATTTTAAAATTATGGAAAGAAATATTCGACACCCTTACTACGCCTGTTTATTTTATATGGATTTTGGACATTTTATGGAAAAAAATTTTTTTTTCGTTTTCTGGTGTTCTCCTAAATTTCAACTGAATTGATCAAGTAGATTCGGAATAAATCGGCAGTGACAGATGGACAGACAGACAACCGAGTGATCCTATAAGGGTTCCGTTATCGGTTCCTTAAAACGGACAATATAATTACTAGAGGGTTTACCCTTTTTAAGAGAGAAACCCATCTTATCTTACTGTTAAAATTAAAGGGTGTTGACTTGTTTTTAAATATTCATAAGTATCATGCCTTACCTTTAGCTATTTTGGAATATATTCCTGCTGCAACCGAGTGGCTTAAAACTTGTGCTGCAAGTTTTACCCTCATTTTTTGCTTACTATTGGGGTCGAGATGTTCTCTTGTCAAGCATGGTGCATACACAAAGTTTGGATTATTATTGTCCAATTCATAGAATTCCCTGATGTGGCTCCATTTAGCGATTCCTGTAAAGTAATGATTAAAAGTATTATGTACATATTAAACTTTCTGTCTTATTATTAAAAAAAATATTAAGCTGTACATAGTGCACAAGTGCGACTGCACAGCACGAGGTCCCGGGTTTCATACCTAGGTTGGGCAAAGTGCTACTGGGTTTTTTCCAAAAAGAATTTCTCAGTAGCAGCTATGGAGTATGGATTTGTGTCCGGTTGATAGCAATAGGCTCACCCCCTATTACATGGGGTTTAAAAATAACTAAATAATTGTGTGTGTACTATCAGGTACACCTCTGCCTAGCACCAGACCTACCTGCCTAATAACAGACGAGTTGTTTTATGTACAATTATTTTTCTAAAAAACAAATGACTTACCAATTCCTTGTTTACTGTCTGATGTTATGTTGGTCCTAAACTTCACATCATACTTCATGAAAAGATTTCTGAAGCACTTCAGCAAGTGTGGTGTGTCAAATAGTGTGACAACTTTATGACTGCTCACTTCTATGTAGGGATTCTCAACAGAAGCCCCTAATAAACATAGAGCTCTCTTGTTGACTCCATCCAAGTCACAAACTGAAGCGCATATATTAAGGCCAGCATTAAAACAACAATTTAAAACCTGAAAGTATTTTAAGGCAGATTAGTGACAAATAAACTTAAAACATGATTATCATTCAAAATGAAGAAGCAATGCATACCTCCTTAATTAAAGCAGATAGTCTGTCAGCTGTGACAAACCCACTAGACAAATAATATGCCACTGGTTGCTTTATTTGCTTCCTAACTCCAACAACCATAAATACAAGGGCATATGAAGCTGCCTGTGGAGATCTACCTTGTGTAGCATGGTCTTGAAACCCTTCAATATGATCGGCCTTCGAGTTGTACCATAAATTTTTTCTTAGGGACATTTCATCCCACAACAATATGTACTCTCGTTCGGATGCCCCAAAGTATTTTGTTGTGTTTTTCAAAACTGTAAGTGTAGTTTTGTGAGTCCCCACATTCATCTTAAATCTTCCTAAGAGGGATTTTAATGTGCTGGGTGCTGGTAAACAAATCATTCTCCTCAATAATTTGTAACTGGTTGGTGACCTTTTATAGAGCCTCAATGCTATTATTTTAGCCTCTATGTTCCACCTGCGCCCGGGTTTCTTCCTTTTATAATTCTGCAGTTCTCCTTGCAGTAACAGTGCAAATGTTGAACTCATTTTTTTATTGAGGATTTTTTTGACCATTTCATTGTTACTAATAACATTTAAAAATGCTTCATTTTTTAAATGTTTTATGGTTTTTTGCAATCTATATACTTTATTCATACTACTTTTCAGATTCCGTATCAATATTTTATTTTTCTGATCACCTTGGTTTGAAGACTCGCACACAAACATTTCTGAATAATTGGTTTGAGGTATAATGTTTGCATCACATTCTTTCAAAGGATTAATGATTGTGGATGGACCGGCAACAGGTACAAATACTGCAGGTTCATCTGCCAGGTGAACACCAGGTACAGCTGTTCTGAATAACTTCTTCTCATTAAAGCATGTGCTTTTAAAATGTTTGCTGCAAAGCATCTTGTGTTTTGAATGGAGTTCATTCTGGAATTTTGGTGAAGACCAGGCTTCATTTGGAAAGCAATACTTTGCCCATAATTCACAACTGGAAATTAAAAAATATAAAAATTATTTTACCATAATAATCATATTCTTAATAAATTAAGCTTTATCTAAACTTAAAATCCAAACTTTCTGTATTTGCTTTGGTTAAAAGAGATGGGTCAGTGGGTCATCTTAGGGGCAGAGAATGTTGTATGCAAGAATAGATAATGATTTTTGGCAATGAAGGTTGGGACTTTAGCTGCGAGTATCAAATACATTAAATATAATTATGTATACATATTACGTGAGTCTGTGGTACAAAAAATATTGTATTCTATGGCCGGCCCTACACGGACTGCTTCAAGCTGATAAATGCATAGCAAACTAGTCTTCTACATACACACATACACGGAACTGCTCGGGCAGCCAATACTGACTGCTTCAAGCAGTCCGTGTATGGCCGGCTTATGCTGTCTTTATCGAATAGCATGAAAAGTACTTAAGTAGGTACATACCGAACAGCATTTTTTGCGCCAGGCTTCGGAAACCGATGCAAAGTGATGCTGGGATCTTTAGAAGGTGAAGATCCACACATGCTACAGATTCTAGTGTTTTCTTTCTGCGAACTCATCGCGAAATTAAACACAAAATCAAACAAGAGTCACTGTCTCAACACCGGGTCTATATTTCACAAATACACACTTAATTTCACCAAAACACAGCCACGGAGGAGCAAGCTCGACTCAACGTTAACAATGTTTGTAGAATTAATGAAACTAGTTTATTTAAAACAAATAAACAGTACAAGATAAAATAGTGCGCAAGCGATGGCAGGCGGATATTTTTCTTGTGACGTCAAATGTCAAAATTGTCAAAATCTCAATCAATATGGCGGGCGAGGGTTAGTGTTGCCACGTAATATCCCCTTTTACTTTGTTGTTGTGTATTTTAATCAATTAAAATTTGTTATATTTCTTAGCAAAATATTTTTTTACCATCAAAATAATAGCAAAAGGGCAATTTACTTTATAAATCGATTAATAAGCTCATTATTTTTGAGAATACGAAATCGTATTTTTGGTAGCAACATTATATACTTCATCTCTTTTACTCTGATGTTGTTGTCTCTCTCTTGTTTTCAAGCCCACCTACATCTCGTTCGTAGAACAAAGCTGACAGACCCTGATACAAACATACATACATACATACATACATAGACTGCCAAAATCGTCGGGTAAAAATAATTCAGGCCAAAGTTCACAGACATCCAATAATTGTATTTTCTCTTTATTTTATGTTTGAATACAGTTCATGTAATTGTTTGCATAGCTCAATTTAATTTCCATATTTTCGAATCGTGTTTTTTAGCTGTTTGCTGGTTTGCGAACTGCGGCAAACACAGTCGGAACTCTATTAGCTGGTTTTGCGAGTTGCCAGAACAAATGAACAAATATTGAAACACGTTTCACAATAGTTGCAGAGTTTGAACTGTACAGCGAAACTGTAAATATTCAAACATTATAGAATCAACATTTAATACAACAGTATTGTATTGAATTACGTTAGATAATTATTTCTGACTTTTTAAGGTTAGGTTAAGTTTTTATGGTCTTCGTTAAACTTAACTAAAATAGAAGCCCTGCGTACCGGGTTCTATATTCCCAATGGTCGCTCTATATCTCTTTGCTTTGAAACAAAACTTCTGTACTTAAAATGTTTGAAACATCATTAAACATTTTGGGGTTTTCTAAAATCTAAAAGGTTTTCTAAATGGGTGGTATCTAGCCCGTTCCTAAGCTAGCATTATAAACCACTACTAAACGATCAAGCACTCAAGCTCACTAAACGATCCAGTTTGCTTGTAAACTAAATCTCTAAAACTGATGTCAAAATAACGCTTGAAAGACGTCATTTAATAAAAGTAACTATGCGCCAGGCTGTCAAAACCCGTTTCTCTTTTATTAAATGTAAATACGGTAGATACTTCCAGCGATCAACGCTTTCAAACAAACTCACTAGTACAGGTAACTCACACTCCTGTATCTAAACATCTAACCAAAATTTCAGGGAACACAGATGGCCAGCTAACAAAATACGTCTGACAGGTGTCACGTCCGTACGTTCCACAGACGTACCCTTTGGGTATAGCACGAGCGTTCGTGAAGTTAACGTAAATACAAACCATTAAAAAAAAACTCGTGTCGGTCTTAGCTTATATTTATGGTTCTAAAACTTTATTAAATATGTGCGTGATACTTATTACGCTTGTATCAAAACCATTTGTACTCGATTTATTTTGTTTTATTTTTTTAGTCGCTGCAATAGCGCCATGAATATTTTGATTACCTTTACCTATAGTGGAGAACGTCATACTTTAGAAGTTTTTGTCCAATGCAATATATGTTTTATTTTATTAATGTCAAAGCATGTATTTTTAAAGTTGTATGCAAGGTAATATTTTAAAGTGAAAAAAAATGGAGGATAGTGAGGTAGGCCAGGTCCCATTTATATTTAAATCGGATGTTAAAGTGTAGTTGTGTTTTCGACTCATGCATCGTTTAAATTCCCATTATGTTTTGCGTTCGTGCAAGGATCTCGGTGCACGTAGGATCCAAATATCGAATAACGTACCTGACGGTAAAATGTCTAACCATTAGCGTTTCTAAACTCGTTAGTGTTTCAGTTCGAAATAACATAATCGAAACTGAGTTTGCTGACTGTCCATTTTAACAGATTTTCATACCGCGCGTTTTAATAAATACCTAGGTCTTTATTATGATTAAGTACTCGATTGGTGGTTGCGGCCCCGACTTACGCACAGTAAGTCGTGGGTTCGACCCCAGTAATTTATTTCATCACCGCTGCTCAAAACTGTGAAGGAACATCGTGAGGAAACCGCCATGTCTTAGAGCCAAACACTTCGAAGACATGTGACATCTACCAACCCGCACTGGGTTTGCCTGGTGGCCCATCCCTCTCCTAGAGAGGAGGCCTGAATCCCTGCACTGGGAACATATGGCATATGTGGGTGGCTGATAATGATGATCATATCATATGACCTATACTACCATTTTTATTTTTTTATATATATATTTTTTTTGACCTATTATTATTATGATCTTTTATTATGCTGGCTGATGATGTGATTGTCAAAAGAATATGGATTCTTTAGTTTGAATACAGTAAGATCATTCTTGTCTGCTATTATAAAGAAACCGGCCAAGTGCGAGACGGACGGACGAACAGGTAGCAGAGTCTCGGTAATAAGGTTCTGTTGGCACCTTTTGGGTACAGAACCATAACAAAACAATATTCTTGGCCGAACAAAGAGATTTTGGTTTTGTGTAGAAACAGCATCCATTTTCGATTAACAAAACGATCGCTCGTTTTATTAACTAGGGTGTTTGTATCGGTAATCTATAGTTTGTATGGTCTTGAGCTTATTCGTTTATTTTTCAGTTATCAAAACGTAGGCCTCATCGATCGGCCGCATAATTGACCGGTCCTGTGTATCTTGCATGCAGAGAATCACCTCTTAAATGTAAGTATATATGTAACCGCCGCATAAAAATAGAGTGATTCGCCCTTGCTGTAACTTTTAGCTCTTTGATAGTCTAAAGGAGGCACCCAAGGGGTATTGCAGTAGCCTCAAAGAGATGTCCGCAACATTGAAGGCGTAAGGGCAGACGCCGGTCGGGGTCGCGGGTTGTTCCAAAGAGGTACCGCGGCCCCGGACACAATGGGCTAAGAAGTAATTTGGGTGGTTTTTAGTCAGTAGAAGTCTGACACGCTCTTCCGCTCCGCCCATAGTGGGAGGAGTTACTTGATGATTTCTCACCCTCCAATAAAGGGTATTTTCAGTACTCAGTAGCTTTTTTACCAATGGGTACTGTATTACCCAGTAAATGAACCCTACCAACAAACAAACAAACACAAACAAATGCTAGACAGATGATGACGAGCAAACAAGCCATCGATTTCTAACTGAACACAATTGAACGCGCTTCAAATATTTGCTTGGAATAGCCTTTGTGTGTTTCAACTTGAAGAAAAACATTTTGTTTCATTAATCAATTCAGTAAAATAAGAAAGTAATACGGGTTGTATTACTTTCTTATTTTACTGAATTGATTACTAGGTAAGTATACAAAACACGAAATAATAAAATATTTAAAAGCAGTACGTACTAGGTATATGAATTTAATTTCTTTAAAAAGCAATTTACAGATAATTGGATAACATATATATCTATTTTTTCAGAACGACTTCAATAGTAAATATGAAAATTAAACTAAAATATTTAGATGTTTCTAACAGCCTTCAAAATGAAATTATTATAATAAGTAATGTAGGTATAGAAAGTATATAGGTCTTATTTCTAATTAATAAACATGCTTTCTTCTAGAATTAATTATCCAATTCAAAAAGTTGTCGAGAACCTTGAATTCGGTAACTTCTCAAATGGAATAAATTAATAAGTATTTGAGATTTACCAAAATCTTAATTGAAAAAAATATCCTTCTTTGATGTGAGTGAGATTGAGCTTAATATCAATTCGGTTTATATTGAGAGTTTCTTGAAAGCCAGCAGAACGCGAAATTAATATTTCCATACTTTCGACTTTCCGTCTCAAATCGTTCCGAACAGACTCCCAATTACAGGCAACCGGTGGCGGAGACATGCCTAGCTTACGTTGCGACTACCTTTATCTTTTTGGGTCGTGAAAAGGAAAAAGGGAAAAGGCGGGGCGTTTGCTACGTAATACTCGTATGTAGTGTCTACCCGCCAAGGTGGCCTACCATGACGTCTTAAAGAAAGATAGAAAACATGTTTGTTTAACACAATGCCATAAGTGCAATAAAAAAAAAACAATAAAAAATATAAAAGAAACTAAAAAACTAAACTGAAAAAAAAAGAGTGTGTGCATCACACGGCTGCGCCAAATAGGGTAATGTGCTTTTCATTGCTGTAGTAAAATGATGAAGTAGGTGAAGGTAGAGTGATATTAAAACATTACTGCTTCATTTACATTGCATTGCATTTTTTTCGGAAATTGAACCTAATTAACCGTGACATGACCGAACCTGATTGTGTTTCAACAAAATATAAAACGAACAACGATTATTCGTATTATTGAGAATTAAATTTGATTATATTTTCATAATCCATTTTCCCTTATTAGGATTTCCTCGTTTTGATAAATTTATGACGATATTTAGAATCCAATTGGATTCTAAATATCGTCATGCTAAACGATTTGTCTGATATCTATTTAATATACATTACTAGTGAATTTGCGGGTCCTTAGTAGTTTACTACGTAAAAATAATAGTCAAAGAAAAGAAAATGTCGATGGATTAAAAGCAGTAAATCGTGATGGCTGTCTCAGGGGAGAATTTAAGAAAGTGTGTTGCGCCGACCACAAGTTATGTGGGACAAGGGCTGGAAAATGGTAATGACAACGTACTAATAATAAATTCAGCTAATCCTGTCTGGAGTCTAGATTTGTTTCACGTAAATGGTACATAACTTTAAATGTTATATTAGCAAATCGAACGATGACTGTACTTGCCTATACCCTACGCCTCTTCCGAAATGAAGGTATATAGCATCCCTTCGAGGCTGCAGGTTGTTCGCAAGAGATACCGCGGCCTCGGCACAAGGGCTAAGAAGGAACATGGGTGGTTTTTAGTCAGTAGAAGTCTGACACTCCTTTTCGCTCTGCCCAAGAGGGGGATCCCGTTCTTGATGATTTTCCACCCCGTAAAAAAAGGGTAGGTAGGTATATTACATGGTATTTTATGAAAAAAACAAATCAAGTAAGTGGATAGATTAGTGTTATACGTAGTTATTAAGGTTTAACATAGGTACAAGGATGATAAATGTATATTAAGTACTTTTCTTTTATTTTTAACATAATATTATACAAAAGTAGATAATAAACATAACCCATACCTTTCCCTATTGATCACCTACTTATCCCTTAGATAAAGTAACATAAAAATATACGAACAATGTGTGTAATAGTTAAGTTGCGAAAAGATACGAGATGACGCAAAGATACGACGGTTTGGGAAACTAAACTTGGGTCGGTCGGGTCGTATTTTTTGCGTGTGTTTGGCGGTACCTCTACCGTGCGTCCCAATAAATTAGAAAGAACATTTTAGTGATCCCTAGTGGGCTGTAACACCGATAGTGTCTGGTAATAATATGGGATAGTAAACTGTCATGGGGAATTTATTTTATAGAATTGTTAGCTCGCTTTTATTGCTGTTTGTGTCATTAAGGTGTTAGTTATATGTTTCATTATATTGCTCAATAAATAAACATAGGCCTTACGATAACCGCTGCGATATTAGAGGACATTTTTTCAAGTAAGTAATCTTTAATTGAACTTCACTTAAGTTGCCTACAAACGTACAATTTTAAATCGAACTAATTAGTTTGAAAGTAGATTGGTACTTCAATGTTTAGCAAAACACACTTTGAATTACAATCAGAAAGATTCTAACCTATACCTTATGTAAGTACCATTTATAAATTATTCAAACAGCACAAACGTTATTGTATCTACCAGGGTGCATGACACAATGTCACAGTTAAACCACATTACCTGGAAAAGCAATCAACTAAGCCTAAATATATAATTCAATTATCTCCTATGATGGATGCGCTACACGATTCACTGTAGCTTTAAAACAGATACCAATTAACTTAATTAGTATTAAGGAGATATTAATTGGAGAATTGGGTTCGATAACTGGTCACATTAATTTGAAAATTAGAGAATTAATATTAGTTCATCTTATTAATTTTCTAATTATGAATAACTAAGAAATTAAGGACATGTGCGTAGTACTCGCAACTGGCGTGCGTGTGTGACCAGATGACAGATCATAGAAACAACAGGACCACATGTATGATTCATGTGCGTAGTACTCGCAACTGGCGTGCGTGTGTGACCAGATGACAGATCATAGAAACAACAGGACCACATGTATGATTCATGTGCGTAGTACTCGCAACTGGCGTGCGTGTGTGACCAGATGACAGATCATAGAAACAACAGGACCACATGTATGATTCATGTGCGTAGTACTCGCAACTGGCGTGCGTGTGTGACCAGATGACAGATCATAGAAACAACAGGACCACATGTATGATTCATGTGCGTAGTACTCGCAACTGGCGTGCGTGTGTGACCAGATGACAGATCATAGAAACAACAGGACCACATGTATGATTCATGTGCGTAGTACTCGCAACTGGCGTGCGTGTGTGACCAGATGACAGATCATAGAAACAACAGGACCACATGTATGATTCATGTGCGTAGTACTCGCAACTGGCGTGCGTGTGTGACCAGATGACAGATCATAGAAACAACAGGACCACATGTATGATTCATGTGCGTAGTACTCGCAACTGGCGTGCGTGTGTGACCAGATGACAGATCATAGAAACAACAGGACCACATGTATGATTCATGTGGACGTAGCAAAAGGAGTATGTAAGGATCGTAGCAGGTGGCGCTCTGTGCTTTCTGCCTACCCCCATGGGAAAAAGTCGTGAATTTATGTATAATCCTGATAGGAAATCTCATTTTCACTTTTTTTTTTAAAGCGAAGTGATATTGAGGTTTCCTATCAGTAATTTCTTAGTTGAAGCCCATTTACATGTAAATGACACGCTGTGTTCAGTTAATGGCAATAGGCTCCATAACGTTACCATGAACTTTGACATCACTGGTGAAATATGGGACTAAAGTATAATGTGAGCACTGTAGGCAGACCTCTGCTGACCTAATATTCGGGGTCTACTGAAGTGATGTTATGTTAAGGAAATATCAGTTGGTTATTATGTAAAACTTGTAATAGACTGTGTGCTTTATATTTCGCTTCGTAAGCTCGGCTACCACTATAGACGATAGTTGGAGTGTAGGAACCTAAATTAAATGTGTTCTTACTCTTTTAACGACCCGCCCCGGCTTCGGACGGGTGCAATGTAGATACTGAATTTCTCGGGTATTCTTTACTATATATAAATGTATACTACAAATAAACCTTCCTCTTTAATCACTCTATCTATTGCATATAATGTAGGTTTCACCTATATTAAAATTCCGATGCGAAGTATAAAATATGTCAGCGTACACACGGCGGCAGCGCCTTTGTTTTATACTATGTAAAGATACACTTGTACTTTCCCATCGCCAGTTTTTACGGAGTCCGGAGAAATTGATAGCCGGTCATTGATATTCCGAAATAATTATCAATTACTTTAAACATATTTCCGTAATAAACGGGCCGGAAACAAGAAACTAAAAGTCCTCTCACTGAAGTATGTCATTCATAAGCAAAATTTTCAACATTTCAAACAGGGCCATATTATTAAAAGGGTAAAAATTGCTTAAAATTAATATGATTAAAATGAAAAATTCGAAGCTTTTAAAATTGCTTTTGTGTCAAAAGTGAGCCTATTATTAAATATCAACCAGCCGGTTCGTAATTACCAAATTTTACTTAAGTTTAATCAAGAGGGTTAATGAAGCATATTATTATTTTAAGTTGATTGCCTAATAATACAAAAATCAGAATACTTGGCATTAGGATTTAGGACTGCTCTTATTTGGGTTGGCTTAATTAATGGTACGTGTATTGCAAATATATTAAAAGGCGCTGTTATATTCAATATTTGGACAGCGATGCTGGTTAGTGAGATACGAGTATTTAGGGGTTGTTTTGAGTTAGGTGAATTATAAATGAGTTTGTTTGGCAAAATAAGCGTGGACTTTTTTGGGCTTTTCAGGAATAGCCATTGTAGGTCGGGGAAGGGAAGGTATGTAAGTGAAGGTGAGATAGGTAGTCGCTCCATGTAACAAACTGGTCTGCTACATCCGGTAAGACTGGAAGCCGAAATCAGTATGATTGTGGAAACGCTATGCAGATAATGAGGATTTTTTACGCCTTTTACTAATTCCAAAACTTCAGTCCAGTGTCTATGTAAAAATAAAAAATACGTAAAAGACAACAATATCTCACATTACCGTATAATGGCTACAAACTGGTACATAAGTTTGTAAGTACGATAAACTTGTGTTAATTTTGAGGCAGGTTTAGCAAACTGCGATAATTTTCACTTGCACTGAAACTTGAACATCGCCTAAATTGCCACTTACAAAGTTAGGCATTCCTTAATACTTGTTTTGCAGCAGCTTTGGGAACAGCCTTTGTAGTGTAAATAACGACAATGAATATGATAATGACGACTTTTCTAAGTCTAAGATGAATTTTTGTTAAACTATATTGTCACTCACCAAAAATCCTTCATGATAATTGATTATTGTGAAAACCCGGAACAGCGGTGGCTCAGTGGTGGCGGCCCCGACTTACGAACAGTAAGTCGTGGGTTCGAACCCAGGCAGGCACATTACTTTGTGTAATTTATTTTATAACCACTGCTCTTAAAACGGTGAAGGAGAACATCGTGAGAAAACCGGCATGTCTTATAACCAAAAAAATCGAAGACATGTGACATCTGTCAACCCGCACTAGGCCTGCGTGGTGGATCACCATCCCTCTCTTAGAGAGAAGGCCTGAATCCCTGCAATGGGAACATAAAATGCTGAATAAGATGTGAAACTTCCGTTATACACCGAATTATACCCCCGATAGAGTTATAAACCGTGAAAGCCTTAAACAGTGTTTGAATTTCTGTTAGTATGTTTTTTAGACAAAAAAAACTATGTTTGGGACTCCAACAAAAAACCAGTGAACTGACAGAAAACGTAGTTAAAAGGTAAAGTAGAAAAAGGTAGCTAGGTAAAATATTAAGATTCCTATTATTATGATAGAACAGCGACTCAGTAAACAAGTCCAATCGAGTTCGCGTCAATCTGATTCCCAAGCAAATCGACTTCACATGCATTAGTTTTACAGCTACAAACAAACTATGCTATCCACGTTCTCCATTCCAGAAAGTAGATTGTAATCGAATGCTCCACTTGTGAGGACTTATCCAAGGACGAGTGGAGGAGGGGGGGAGTGTGGAGCAGCTGTTCTGTGCAACGACAAGTTTTAATTTGCTTCTTCGTTTGCCACATGATTGTAATCAGAGGACTTGTTTGAATTATGTGGAAAATTGGGTTGAAATTAAAAGAAAATGTAGAAGTAGTTATTTGATTATTTCTGTGTAAGATATGGTATGAATAGAACATTGTTTATTGAGATGATGACGAAAAGGGAAGTGTGAATGATCAAGTTAAATGCAATGGCGACCCCATTGTTAATTACTAATGAGTATTATTAATGTTACAAAATCACGTTAAAAAACAAACGATAAACTTGCAACATGCGGGCACGATACATTTGCATTGCCATTCAACATGGCAGAGCTGCCATTCTAATTGTCCGTTTGTTTATGTTTAATTATGTGTAAACTTTTGATACATTATAGCTAGCCTATATTGTCCAACTGCTTGTCAAAGACCTCTCTCCATTCCTTTCAATGGTCGTTCGTGCAACTACATTACGATTCTAAGGAAGCCATCCGGTTCGTCCCATCATCACCAAATTAAAAAAAAATATATATAAAACGTTGCCCCACACTAGGAATCTATCCTGTATCGTAGGTGCGTTTACAAACGTTGAAACTCACATACTCAAACACATTCAGACAATGGTATATAAATAGTATTACAAAAACATAATATTGTTGCATGTTTTGTTTCCTGTTCCTGCTTATCAAAGTGCAATTATACAGAGAAGCCAATAGTTATTAAGGCCACTTTGTTACCAATAGTATCTATGCATTTAGACTAGTTGTTGCCTGTGACCTAATTTGCATGCAAACTTCAACCACTCGACCCGCTTTGGGTCGAGTTTCTGAGAGCCGCTGGGGATGCTCTCAAAAACTTCGAAGAAACGAACTTCTCTTGAAAAATGCGATGTTTCTATCGTCATTTAAGTAGTTGAGGCTATTGTGTACGATGTTAACTGTTTTATAACAGGTTGATTCAAAAGCACCATTAACCAAACCGATAGTTGTTTATTTGCCTCGTTATTGTGATTATTCTTTCAAGCCCTTACTTGGGAACCTTTTCTCCATAGAAATCTACGCTTTGGCATTGATTGCCCATTGGCTAATACAGTACTTTCACAAGTTTTATGCCATGTGACTGTGACTTTAGCTTTGTTTTATTTTTTAGACATTCAAAAGTGTCTGTCTAATAGAAATACAGTGTTCTGCGAGTGTTACAATTTTTCACATAAATAAAAATCTTTCTTTTTCAATTGTCAAGAGAGAATACATTCGACAGTAATAGACATGCAAATATATTGTTGTTTTCTCTAACAACATCAAAAATGAACCTTTTAACGTAATCTGCTAATTACGTTGAAGGACAGACGAGGCGTAATCAGCAATCAGCCGATCACACAGCGATTAGTCCGAGACGCCCTTCCCCTCCTAATGTAAATAACGGTAAAACCAACGAGAAATAAAAGGTGTTCTCAGCCTCTGAGGAGGTGTTTATTTAGAGCTGAAAGCCTGATTGTAGGTGTGGGATAGATTAGAAGAATTTGTTAGTAAGAGACGGATAAAAGGTACAAATCTCGTATAAGGCCCTCGTACCTAATAAGGACGTTATTACATAAAGGCATGTTTTTGATTTACCATAGACGCATTTGATACTTTAAGAGGCAAACAACATGTTACATGAAACTAAAGATCTCGAAAATACCAACTACAAAAGTTTTTCGTAGTAGCTACTATCTCCTTGCTACGGCGTAGTAGGTGTGTAGTAGCGAACAACTGCTACGGCGTAGCAGTGTAGCTCGTAACTGCGGTAAATTAGCCGGGCATTAGATCAAATGAAAACCAACCTTAATTACGTGAACAAAGACAACATATTCCTTGTTTTTTGTTTAGCAGATATTTTTTTTTATTTGCAAGTATTTTATTATTATTTTAAACCCTGTTCTGACAAAGATTTTTATTCTCGTTAAAAAGAGTTTACTGGTGTGACAGAGCCGGTGTGGTTTTAACAAATTTCCAGAAATAATCGTATTACCAAAGCGCCGTGAAGAGCGCAAATTTTAACCAATACTTTCTTAAGTTTATTATCACACTAATATAATAGGGATGTTTACTGACTTAAAAAAATATGATTCTAATCAGTCCGTCTGTTACATTATCGAAAAATATTGGATACGTGATTTTTCTTTTATCAAATCAATAAAACTTGACGAAAATAAAACGCATCAAAGATTTGAATAGGGGTTTGTCACGTCACTAACCGCAAAAAAAATGCCATACTAATGTCTTAGATTATGACGTCACACGAGTTTTCAAAGCACTGTATAGCCTTCATTGTTTGCTTACGTAGAAAAAGAAAAAATAGGTGTCCAATGTTTTTCGGAAATCTATCTGACGGAATAATTAGATTTTTTTGTTAACTACCCTATACGCGTGCACGTCATAAAAACTCAGATAGATTTCCATAAAATATTGGACTTTTTTTCACATAAACAAAAAATGAAGACGATACAGTGCTTCGAAAAGTCGTGTGACGTCACATTCCAGTACATTTTTTACCATAAAGTGACGTCACAAGCCCTCGTGATCTTTGACGCGTTTTATCTTCGTCAATTTGTATTAATTTGACAAAAACAACAATCGGTTGAAGATATGTGCTTCAAAATTGAGGTAATTCATACTTACACTAACATACATATATATTACAAAAAAAATATTGCAAGTTAAATAAAAGCTTGTAAAAAACACGTATCCAATATTTTTTGACAATCTGGCTGACGAACTGAACATAATCATATTTTTTTTGTGCCGGAACATCCATTTTGAAGTCTTTAGTCGCAACCCAACCACGCGGCGATTCCATGGCCTGTGTAAAGACGTTTTATTTCCGAGCTGGTACACTCGCGGTATATTGTCTTTGTACACGCTATTTGCTGTGCTTGTGTCAACAGAATCGTCTTCAGCAATCGGTGGCACGTGAACACTGATTACACTTCCTGCTTTAAAGTATTTTTGTATGTGATTTTATTGTAGCGCTATTATTAAAGATATTGTGACATAGTAATACGATTATGTGTTAAAAGTGACAATCTATAAGGATCGTTAGTTTAAAACAATATTTGTGAATGAGAGAGAAATATTATTTCAGCAGAGTGTGCTCCACCGGATACGACGTTGGCGTAAAGGAAACTTGGCCTTTTATTTAAACGTGTCTATATTTTATTACAGCTGAAGAATTTATATCATACACATTCTATGTACTTATGTATATTTGAAACGTAAGCCGTGTTAAATAAAAACCAAGGCACGCTAAAATTTTGCTTATAAATCAATCAACAAAAGGCCTACGACAGGTCATAGAAATCAACATCTCCTCGTGCCGACGAACAATCAGATTACGTCGTATCAAGTAATCAGTGTCCCCAATCAAGCGTATCGGCTTGCAAGTGTTCCGACGTGTTCCGACCTGTTCTGACGTGTTATGTTTTGTACCGTGCTAACTAACATTGGCTTAGTAATTACTGTTGGTAGAATTTCAGTCTATACAAGTGTAAAAGGGTCAATTTTAGTTTCAACAAAGCCATTAAGGGACTATTGTAGATCTAAGGTGTTCTACATAATGTAATTATTTTAATACAATTTTACCGTTACAGCCCGAAGAATTGCATTACTCGTAGAATGGCCCACACTTTCATGGTTACCACAAATCAGTTAACATTCTACAAGGTAGACCGATCTGGTGAAGGGCCGTGGTAACCCACAAGGTGCGAGATACATAAGACCAGTCGAAGTAGCCTTTTTCCAGAAGTGAACATCCGTTGGCTGATATAATTATGGTGATATGTGTTAACTTGCAAGGGTGCCGTGTTAACAATCCTACACTGATATGTATATCAGCACATCAAATCAGTACCTAATATACTCTCAGTACCATTTATGTATCAGTTTATATGAAATTGAAACAAAGAGTATATTCAGAAAGGCGAAGCTCAAATTCGCGAAGTAATCTAACAACGTAGCTTTTCTAAATTCGAACGGTTTTAAAATAGAGAAATACATTCGATGTTATAATTGAAAAATGCACTTTTGATTTTAAACCTTGATTCTTCTGTAGGTGAAACGAGATTTTTGTGTCGCAAATACGCCAAAGTGCTATTATATTGTATATACATATAAATACAAAACTCGAACGCTTGTTTTGTGGACTCTTGCTAGGGCTCTGTGTATTAATGATGGTATACTCGTACTAATTTGATTATATTTACTCTAGTGCCGTCTGGACGAACGATACTCTAACAGTCATCCACCCGCTTTGGACGACGTAAATAAATAAATAAAAATTTCTCCGTATTGAAGATGTTTGTAAGTTGATTGAACTCCGAAGCGGTGTGTGTTTATTTGAGTGACTATTTGACGTTTCCCTCTCGGAATATGTGATGTGTTGACAATAACTGAGCGAAGAAAACGAAAAACGAATGGTATTTTTCCTACTCCTCCGCTTTCTTTTCTGATTAATTTCGTTGCGGGATCCAAGACATTTAAATCGTTTCTCTGGGACTTTGTCGAGCTTCATTGTCTCGGCGCTTTTCTTGTGGTTGCCACTGTTGATTCTGGCTTACAGAAGTTACAGTGGTTTGGGCATAGTGTGGCGGGCTTGTCTCAAAAAAAAAAAGGTTTCTGAATTAAGTAATTGAAGTAAAGGAGTTGTCAAACTCTACTTCAGTTCAGTGCTTACATTTGGGAGTCACCTTAGGTAAAGTTTGACTAGTAGGTACTCTATTCAAATATTTAATTCAGAAGTTGACTCACGAAATCATTAGCCTAGCTTTTTGTTATTCATGTTGGGATTGGCGTCTACTAAAACCAGTGGTGACACGATATCAAAAACCAAAATATGTTTTTTCTTCATGGAGAACATAGAGACGTTTTACTGTTGTAAAACGTCTAGAAAAGGTGCAGGATTGCTATGCCTTGGAAAGCCTGCATATAAGACTTTCAGACCAATAACTATAAAGTACCTTATTATATAGCAAATGCTAATTATGGGATTCGAGAAAATACAAGTTATTAGTTAGGCCCCGTTGGGGCTGCGGGTTGTTCAAAAGAGATACCACGGCCTCGACACAAAGGGCTAAGAAGGAACATGGGTGGTTTTAGGCAGTAGAAGTGTGACTCTCCCTTCCGCTGTGCCCAAAGAGGGAGGAGTCATTTGATGGTTTCCCAAACTACAAAAAAAAAGTTATTAGTTACGTATTTCGGTACAACGCGAACGTAGCAATTTCCCAGCGCACTCTTAAAACCACTTTCTTTTTTTATGTAACGAATGCCCAAAATATACGTTTCGAGCTAAACATATCAGCGAGTTATAAAGTAATTAATTAACGAAGCTTGAACATTATTTTTAAACTGGGTAAATAGGGGCTGTGTCCACAGATTCTAAAAATAGAATGTAATATTGGTTCAGGAGAAACTCGAGTTTTGCCGAGCCTAGCCGAACTTAATTCAGCAAAAATAAATGCCGAACGATTACATCGTTCGCCGATCGGTATTAGAGCCGAATATGTTTGTTCATTACTTCAGCCAAGTTTGTTTTTCAAGGAGTGCGATTGAATTGATATGCCGAACCGATTTGGTGTATGCAGAACTGTGTATTTTCGAAAATTCAAACTCAAATTATTTATTGCATTCGTGCGATACAGATGAAAAAATGCCAATTTAATGTACAATATTCTTTATGTAAGTTATTGTAACATGAATAAATAATAACGCTAAAAGTACAATACAGTTAAAACTTGGTGGTGCACAATTTTATACAAAAATATCAGCCACCTCGGACTACTCCGAGTCGGATAAAAAAACTACCACGATATGTGTGCTTCTGATGTATTATGACCATTTTCATCAAAACCAAAACATAAATTATGAACACCCTCGCACTAAAACAGTAGTTCACATAAAAAACTTTCGGTGTAATACACCCAAAACTGTCAGTAATAACATGTGGAACAAATGCAAACGCTCACAACTTGTAAACGTACACCGGAGCATTGTTGTTTGCCCCGAGTTGTGTGTACGTTAAAAGTAATCAAAGTTTCAAGTTAAACTACCGTTTAAACGAGAAATGAGAAATTACATTTGAAAGTTATTGTATAGTTTCAAAGGGTGTAGGAGTTGAGGAGCTCGTAACTAAATAATTATAGCTGCACGGGTCGATCTTCTGAGTTAAGCAGCGCTTGCCAGGGTCGCTCCATGGATGGCTAACTAGTGGGCGAGCCTATTGCCATTAAATCCAGTCTCCGTGACTGCTACTGAGAAATTCTTGATGGAAAAACCCAATAACACTTTGACCAACCCGAGAATCAAACCCAGGGCCTCGTGCTCAGTAGTTGCGCTTGCAACCACTATACACAAACGAGTCAGTCAGTAACAACAATGACCCAATACTTCAAACAATAGGGTAGTTAATAAAAAAATCTAATTAGTCCGTCAGTTAGATTTTCAAAAAATATTGGCCACGTATTTTTTAGTTTTTCACGTAAACAAACAATGAAGACGATACAGTGCTTTAAAAACTTGTGTGACGTCATTTTGTGAGACATTAGTATGACATTCTTTAGCGGTTTTATCTTCGTAAATTTTTATTGATTTGATAAAACAAAAAAATACGTATTCAATATTTTTCGACAATCTAACAGACGGACTAATTAGAATCGTTTTTTTTTAAGTCAGTATACATCCCTATTCACTAACGCATTGTTTGAAATTGATCCAGGTGAGTTTAATTAGTTTCATATAACAAAATGGCCGACTACCTATACTAGACTATTATTTAGTGCCTATCTCTGATAATATATTGGAGCCCCCAAATTGCGAATTAACGTGACAGCTTGACAGGCAGCTGTCAATTTCAAACAGGTCTGTGGTTGGTAGGGCATCAACCTGCGATTCTAACTAATTCGTGATTTTAATAAATTATTTTCTGAGTAAATCATTCATTTAGAACTCGATATTTTATTAAATAAAGCTTTAAACTTTGTAGACACTGCTAAATGCATTAACAGTGTATAAATATTGCGAAGTATTTAAGGATCGTGGCAGATGGTTTCAAGTTTTTGAGTTCTGAAGTTTGTGCCCCGTTGGATAAAAGTGTGCGTTTATGAGTTAAATTATTGTTTGCTTTTAAAGAGAAATAAAGGCCTGAACTGGTTCGAAAAAAGGATGGTACGGCCGTGCCGCTTTATTGCTCGACTTGGCGGGGGCACTGCCGTGCCCCCCGATCAAATAAAGGGTGCAAATATACTCTTAACGAAGCCGAAAGGCACTTGTTCTCCCAGTCATTACACGGAAATACTGGAGATCAAAGTTTCAAATGTTTCAAACGTAGAACTGTCAAAGCTAGAGACCGCCAAAAGAATCCTTACATCTTCAGGACGGATACTATAGCTCCCCATTATTCGCAATCGCAAGTGCCTCTGTCTTGACTTGCTTCCTAGTACCAACTGTTCACGACTTGAAGCCGGCTGATTGGAAGGCACTCATCGAGTCGACAATGGATTGATTGATTTATAAGAATTTATTCATAAAGTTCCCGCAACCAAACTGTTTCTGAACTGATCAATTATTCATACTAGTTTCTTCTTATGTTCTTCTTAGCTGACCTTGCTTGACTTACTGACAAGAAAGCAAGTTTAATGCAACAAAGTAAATGCGAGCCTTGTGCTTTTTACTAAAGGTTCTAATATTGTATGTAAAGATGTTATGCATAATACAAAATAAGTAGTCAACCGAGCAAATTCGGGGATATTAAAATTATATTTTAATACACGACCATGAAAGACATTGAAGTGCTTCAATACAAAATACAGGTGTATTTATAAAAGGCCAGCCACAATGGAGCTTCACAAAACGATCTTTAAACTCATCACCTCACAGCATGTGATTCCGAATAAAGCTGTCAGACCCTTAAAGGTGTCCATTATTCGGGAAAAAACCACGAAGACATTTAATAACTGGGTAGAAAATTCGATCTCGAAAAGTTGAAAAGGGGATACCCGCAGCCACCGTAAGGCCCGATTTAGGGACATTTTCTGTACAAAAAAAGATTATTTGTTGACACGATGCGAGAGAATGGCATTGTGCCGACACCCCTACGTACCTACCCGAGTATCTGCATATTAATATAAATATATTAGGTTATTAAACGGCACGGTACGGGACTGACAGGTTGTTATGAGATGTCTGTGTTCTGGCACTGGTTTAAGGTCGTTATAACAGTCATTAAAAATGACCTGCTTTTGAAATAAAGAGGATCTGAAAAAGCACTCCAAAGACTTGTTTTTGGTTTTAATTGGAATCGGATGTCGTGACAAACAAAGCTCTTCATTTTTTAAAAACCTTGAGTTTTTGTTTGGGTGTTGTCTCGATAGAAATGTGACTGATACGTGCTCTCGACAAAAGATCGTTATATCTCAGTCATCATCTTCCTGCCCTTATTCCGTTATATTTGGAGTTGGCGCTTTTTATTTTTCCATTCTTCCCTGTTAGATGTCACGGTGGCATTTACTCCTTTCTTATACATTATTATTCTTCATCCTTTATAGACATGCGTATGGAACATTCGCCTAAAGTAAAAGATTAGTTATTCTTACTACGAAGGTCTTAAACAAACCTGCACACACGCACAATACAATTTAGTTTATGGTATTAATACACTTAGCTGATGTCAATCAGTAATAAAAAGTAGAGCGTACTAAATTGCTCATAGAGTAATATTTATTGAGAGCTAGTAAATCTTACAGCAAAGCCACATAAATGATACCAATATACATATACTTCAAACTACATTTCCCAATGGTCATTGGCCACTACAGAATGGAGTGCTACGTTTAGGACGCGCGGTCGGCATTATAATCTTTTTGAGCTTGTTTCATCTGGAATTGCTCAAAGCAGGCTCGCCCCTATTACTGGCATTATGTGGATAAACTATATTCGGTACACCTCCACCTAAACCTTCGGAAGTTACAAGCGTGATGTTATCTAAACTAATATTATAAAGACGAAAGATTTGTTGGTTTGTTTGTAATGAATAGGCTCCGAAACTACTGGACCGATTTGAAAAATTCTTAAACCGTTGGGAAGCTACACTATCCCTGGGTGACATAGGCTGCTTTTTATCCCTGTAATCCCACGGGAACGGGATCTACGTGGGTGAAACCGCTTGACGTCCGCTAGTAATATATAAAATAATAAAACTCAATAAATTAATACAAATAAGCCGGCTAGATGGAGCAGTACGCAAGTCACTAATTACAGAGTGTCAGTGAAAATAGATAAGATATATGTATTACATGAATACAGATCGCTGCTGCCAATAGGAATATTTACTGACTTAAAAAAATGCAATTCTAATTAGTCCGTCTGTTAGATTATCGAAAAATATTCGATATGTATTTTTTGTTTTATCAAATCAATAAAATTTACGACGATAAAACGCGTCAAAGATATGAGTGGGGGTTAATGACGTCACTCACCACTAAAAAAATTTCAAACTTATGTCTTAGAGTATGACGTTACACGAGTTTCAAAGCACTGTAACGTTTTCATTATTTGTTTACGTGAAAAAAAAAAAAACAAAAATACATGTCCAATATTTTTTGGTAATCTATATGACCGACTAATTAGTTTTTTTTTGTTAACTATTAAATCGGTCAATATGAATGCAAATTTAAATAATTATGGTATTGATGATACGGGATAGGATCCAAACTATGATTGGTAAAATTGTTTTGAATGATTGATTATAAAGACTAAATAAAATAAAGATTAATAAAGATTGTATAAATAAAGAAACGATGATAGACTGTGTGTGCTAGAAAGGAGGTGACGAGTAGGTTATAGAGAAGTATGGAAGATGAATACATGTTGTACCGACCCCAAGTAAATTGAAATAAATACAAAAGAACGGTGATGTATAATGTAAGCAGAGTAGAGAATTTTAGTTGGCAGTATTCGATAAAGAACAAAGTTGACCCTCAGCAATTACTACACTTGAATCGATCAGCAAATTTCTTTCGGCACATACGATAGTTGTATCACGTAAGTAAGGTGATCACAAGCCGGGCAGATCTTTTTTATGCGGATCATTGTGTGATCACATGAAAGAAAAATAAGTATAAAGAAAGAAAGAAAGAAAGAAAAGTATTTATTGGTTTCACACAAGACAGCACAAATTGCCAAAAAAATAAACTTAAAAGTTTAAGACATAAAGAGAAACACTTAAAATTAGAACATACTAAGTTTAAGTTAAAATTAGTCCCGTATGAAGCTAAAAGGCCACTATCTCAGCATGGTGAATAAAATGAGACAAAGACAGGAATAAAATAACAATGAATATGACCTTACGTTCGATTTTCCCGCTTGGCTGTACCGTAACGTGGTAACAACTCGAAGCTTACAACTCAACTACGCATCCATTCATCATTATGTGAGTATTCAATATAATATTTATTACATAGACGTACTTTCTTTAGTTATTTGAACGTATTGCCATTGTATTGTTCATCCTTATTTATACGTTTATGGATATTCAATATTGAGATGATTCCACTCCAAACTACTGTCGAGACTCGAGAGGGAATATTGTATTGAGTAAATATTTGATTACTTTCTTTATAGCTTTTGCAGGCGGATTCGCTTGCCTGTAAGCTAGTAATTTTCACACAGGAATAAAATGTAGCACCGGTATAACAAATTTGGCACACGGTTAGACCAACCACGTCCTAGGTATTAGTTGAGTCTTAACCTACATTTTCTCATTTTTTAATCCGTTCAGCCAGTAAGCCGTTCTTCTTTTGTAAAATTAACAATTTAAAATAAAACATAAAGAAAACTAAAACAATATTTTCTTGTTGTCAATCTGTTAGATCTTTACCTTCGCAACTATCAACGCAAACTACTATTAAAATATCACTAGAGAAACAATAGGGGTTCTCGTTGACTCGATATTTCGTAAACAATCGGTTGAGCCGAGCATTCTATTAGCTAGTGCTTTTGTTCGGTGCCCGGCGGCGCGCGGCGAGGTTGAGTGAAAAACTATGCTACAGCTCCAATACTCTCCATTTTGTTTTAAACGTGAAGCCCTGCTGAAATGCCCGACTTAAACGTAGCGTGAGTTCGGATGTTTTTTAACCGAAAATATCCATCAGCATTTTGGTTCAAATTAGTGTTACGCACAGATAGGAGTACTTTCTTAGTTTATATTTAACATTACTGACATTGGTGAATGAAATCATCAGAGAAAACCTGGACTTTTACAATGAGTTTTTTTTTTTTTTTACAATGAGTCTGAATTCGCCAACCCGTCTTGAGAAACCGTGGTGATCAATGCTTGTGTTGTATGATGAAAAGAAACTTCTACCTTGCAGAGGAGCAGCAATAGGTTGATATTATAGAAATGATTATTCATCCAAGCCATAAACTATGTGAATTTTATTTGACCGTACCTGCAAAATATGTATTTTCAATTTTAAAATCGTTTGAATATTTTTTAAATCTGTGTGTTCACGCGAGCCCAATCTATTCACACTTAGAAGTAGGTATACTAGTACGGGCTTTCAAATGATTTCATCGAGTGTATTGGTTGTCATTCTAATTGATTACAAATGGGTTTTTACTTACTGAAATCGTGGTGAACGAAGCGAATAAGAAAGCTACCTGAATTTTATTAAAATGAAGAGTTGGTTATACCTTAAGCTTACGAGTACACAGAATGTTACCAACGTTATTACAGAGGCTTGCTAGAGATGACCTACGGCTGTATTTAATAAGGACAGAGATTTTACTTTACCCTACTTACGAAACTTTTACCTTTAAAAACGAGCAAATCGCCTGTGGGCAACTGGACTAAACGCAGAATAAAATAAGGATAATATTTTGGAAATTTCAAAGCTAACAAATCTTCTCCCGCTTAAATTAAGGTAGCCGTAAAAACACCTTTATGCTAAAATCGAAGTGGTTTACTTAGGTTGTTTGTACGCTGTTGAAAATAAAATGGGACCCTCGGTGATATAAAGACGAAATTAGATAAGCAGTAACAATATTTACCTTTGTAATTGCTTTTAATACACAATTAAATTGCCAACAAGGCGATAATGACAAAATAACAATTTAAAACGTTTTTGATGGGTGAACGTGGTTGAACACCGAGCGTGACAGTTTAGAGAGGCCGCGCGTGGCCTAGATAAGATTGTTTTGTCATAATATAAAAGCTTAGTTTCTTTTTATACATACTAATTCAGCTGTATTTTCATATTTATCATCTCAATTTTGTCCTTTGTAAAAGGGAGTAGGGCTATCGCCGACAACAAAGCTTTAATCAAGACACCAGGTACCAGGTACCTTTTTTTTTTTTTTTGGTGGGTGTAAAATCATCGAATAACCCCTCCCGCTCTTGGGCAGAGCGAAAGGGAGTGTCAGACTTCTACTGACCAAAAACCACCCATGTTCCTTCTTCGCCCTCTATGTCGAGGCCGCGGTACCAGGTACCTGGAGTCTAACATCGAACCTTAGCAACGAGAATTACGAGAAATTTCTAATAGAACAATCAAACAATAATTAACACCATGCCCCGCTGTCAAGCTAGCGGCCCTATCTCAATAACACTATTAATTATTAAACCCAGACATCCAAGACTTGAACTCAAACTAATTTCACGAACAATTAGTACCTAAACACATATTATTATGGCACAAAGTTCTGTGAAACTTATTGGAAGTTGCATCGCAACTATCAAATTGAGTTTAGTCGTAAATTGGACAACGGAATGAAGATTCGAACAGGCGTGACTCCCTTTGGGACTATGAGGGTGTATACAGAAGGTACACCAACAAATCTGTGTCGCATTCATTTTGCAGCTATATTAGGGTTATTTTTACAGAGCAAGCACTACTTTAGGAGGCTGGAATGAGACCTTGCAGACCTTGGTCATCTGGAGGTTAGATGGGCAGACGACATTGTTACCCTTCATCCAGGTTGGCATAAACAGAGAGAGGCTTATTGCTTAGCAGTGGGTAAAGTCGACCTGTGGATGATAGTGATAGAAACACTTCTTCTCAGTCGTCCACTCTTGACGCCCCCATGAGCACGATCACTCTGATCGTGCACGATCACTCTGATCGTGCTCATGGGGGCGGTCGATGCCTTCGCGATCCTTTTCCAACGGTCGATATTGGCCGCACGGCGAGCACATTCTGCCAGAGGAATCTTGGTGACAGATTTAATGGAGTCTGTCCATCGGGTTGGTGATCGACCACAATGGTCTCGTGCCTTCGATTCTACCCGGAATCACGACGCGACCATAGGTTTGTTTAATATTGAATTCTTTGCGTATTGACGTTAGTCCGATGAACGGTTAAGCTGATCCTGAGCATTCGTCTTCAACACCACATCTCTAGGGCTAAGATTTAACCACTAAGTACCTCTTTTAACGAAATAGGACCACACACGTCGTCTAAAGTAACCGGTCACTAATTTAAATGACCTATGAGTGACTTGAATATCCTTGAATTCCTACATAAATAAAAGTAAATTAGCCTTCTGTAACATACGTTTTCATGGCACATACCCTTGGAGGTACCCTCGGATTGAACACGTCAAAGTTTCCTCCGGGAAAGTTTAGATATAATGACATTCTGCCGCCCTTAGAGACCAATCAGACGGTTGCTCAAACGTTTGGGGGAAACGGCGCGGACTTAATGTATTGACGCTTCTACGGCTTAATCTTTGACGAGTTTTGTCGAGAAACTGCCAATAGAGATGCTATGGGGTGGGTTGCGTTTGAACTAGCGATATTGAACCTTGTATGTTTTTTTTTTTTTTTTTTTTTTTTTTTTTTTTTTTTTTTTTTTTTTTTTTTTTAATAATAAAAACGTTTATTTGTACACAAAAACCAAATAATTAAATATAGAAGGGACTTATGATTAAGTTGTACAACAGTGTCATAGTTAAAGTCGAAACATCTGACTCCTAAACTAGGCAAGAAGCCTGTATCTTAGAAGCCGAAGTTCCCCAAGATTTCATTGACATACAACAGTTTGAATATGATCGTCGTACAAGTACTTCTATTAAAAACATTAAAAATCAATTAATTAAAACAAAAGACAAGTAATTAAGCGCAAACAGCATATTTTTTTTTTTTTTTTTCTTACACCAAAATCAAGACATTACTTTGAGTAAATTTTCAGTTTCATCATATGATAGCTCGTTCAACCACTTGGTTAGTAAATTTTTGACCTCATATTTTGTACGGATATATATAAACAACACTTTATTTATTTTATTATAAAGACGAGAGCTCAGGGCAAGAAACTGACGACTAGCAAATGCAGAACGGCACCTTACAGGATCACAGACAGGAGTACCTTTGCGTCTCAAAAGGATTTTTGGATCCAAAGGTAACATGGAGTGTCTTCGCAGAACAGCGCGGAGTATAAACAACTGTCTGACTGTCAGGACATGGGCCATGGAATAGAGTTCATTTGTGGGAAAGTCTCTAGGCTTGAAGTGCATTACTTTTAGAATTGCCCTTTGAGCTCGCTCTACGAAAATTAAGGAGGTTTTATATGTTCCACCCCACGCGGGGATGCAATAAGTAATAATGGATTCACAGAGACTTTGGTAAACCATTAGCGCAGTCTCTGGATCAGCAGAGTGCCTAAGCTCTTTAAATATATAAATAAGTTTCCTGATCCGGGTGCATAGGGCTTCAATATGAGGTTGCCAGCTAAGCTTACAGTCAATATGGACCCCAAGATATTTTAGATCTGAAACCAGAAACAGGAGTGGGCAATTGCACATACTATTATTACCAAGGCAAGCATGGGCTTTAACCAGTCCTGACTCTTGAGGCGGAGAGGTGGTGTTAGGTAAGGAGAAACGAATAATTTTTGTTTTTGCCACATTTAGTGTCAGAAGATTTTTTGAGAGCCAATTCATAACTAAGCGAAGCGCGTGTTCTGCCCTTAATTTAGCTTTAAACCAGTCAGTATCATAGACTAACAACACGGTATCATCAGCGTATGTAAATATGTCACAGTTCGGTACCCGGGCCTGGCACAGACCATTTATATACAGAAGGAAAAGCGTGGGCCCGAGAATGCTTCCTTGAGGGACGCCGAAATTGATAGTCTTACAATCACTAGTCATAGTGTCAATTTTTACACACTGCTTACGATTAGATAGATAATCTCTAAAGATATCAAGTGCCAAGCCACGCACTCCTACGTGTTCGAGTTTCGCTACAAGAGTGGGAACAGACACCGTGTCGAATGCTTTCGATAGATCGAGGAAGATGCCGTAGCATTTCATCTTTTGGTCTAATTTATCGGCAATTGTTTTCACGACATCCACGACAGCATCCTCCGTCGATACACCAGATCTAAACCCGTACTGGTTTTGCGCAATTATCTTATGTTTAGTGAGGTAATTAACAAGACAATTATTTAAAATTCTTTCAAGGATTTTTGATAACGCACTCAACACAGAAATCGGCCGATAGTTAGTGACACTCGTCTTATCTCCACTCTTGAAGATGGGATGCACAACAGCTTTTTTGAAGGCATCAGGAAAGATGCCAGATTCAATTGCTCGGTTACAAATGTGCGCAATAGGACCAGCAAGAATGGAGCTCGATTGCTTAAGCACCTTAGCTGGTATATTGTCGTAGCCTGTCGCACAGTCGCTACGTAGGGTGTCGATGACTCTTGCCACTTGAGCTTCGTCTACGGGCAGTATTACTAGGGAGTGACTACAGGGTGGAAGCACTGTAATTTCTTCGCAGATAGGAGATCTATTAAGAGAAGAGACGTTGGAGGCCAACGTTTGCCCTATATTGACGAAGAAACTGTTTACTTCGTTAATTGACGTAGCTGGATCGACGGCAATTTGAAGCAATTGTTTAGGGGACTGCGGTTGGGAACCTGTGTTTGTGATTAATTTTATAGCCTTCCATGTAGCTTTAACGTTATTCTTCGCCTTGATTAACACGTTTTTATCATGGGCGCGTTTTAGTCTTTTTAGTAATGAATTTAAGAAATTACGATAACGCGTGTAGGTGACCTTAAGGATGTTATTTTGTGGATTTCTAGTTGCTTTTTTATGCATCATGTCTCGGTTCCGAATGCAACGGACCAGGCCTGTAGTCATCCATGGTTTAATAACACGGACCTTTCTCCAGATTTTTATACATTGTGAATGTTTAGTGGTTATTTCTTGGACCATAGTAATTAATAATTCGGCAGCCAGACCAGGATCCGACTGTTCCAGGATCGAGTTAAAATTTGAGTTATCTATTTCATTTTTTATTGCTGTATAATTATATCTATAGGATGTGTTGTCACTGTTTTTTATGGTAATTCCTTTGATCTTTAGATATAAAATGATAGGCTGGTGGTCAGTGATGTGAGAGTCCAGTAGAACAACGCGTGCAGTTGCCTTTGTTTTTAAAAGAATGTGGTCCAGGCAGTTCCCTAATCTTGTAGGTTGCAAATGTGCAGGTAGTAAACCCAGTGAGGCAGTAAAAGTGAGATAATCGTTTGAATGTCGGTCGTTATTAGAAGGCTTTATGTCTACGTTGAGATCACCAATGAGAACAATATTGTTTTTGTGTTTTATGGTTGTTACAAGACTTGTCAGGCTATCATAAAATTGATCCAAGTTTTGATATGAGGGAGAGCGGTAAATGCATATGATAGCTGTACTATCCACAATACAAACTAAGCAATTGGCATCAATATAATGTGGCTCCTGTATTTCACACGCCATCGAAGTTTTTGAGTATACTACAACTCCATCATTTTGTAATTTATTATTTATAGTAGCATGGGCATTGTATCCCTGAAGTAACGGTAACGGCCCGGATACTTTGAGCCAGCACTCGGTGAGCACAATAATATCGAATATGATTTTTGTGGTAGCCAACATCGCGATGAATTGATCGAAGTTTTTACCTATGCTTCTTATGTTTAAATGAATTATTTTTAGATTTTCATTTGGGTGAGCAATAAAACCACAACAACGGTCCGGGGAACATTCATAAACGCTGGCCAAGGAATAACTGTCGATTTCATTTGATACATTATTGATTACAGCCATTTCCAATTTATATACACACCAAACAGGGACAAAAACATAATATTATTATGTCTTTTTAGTTTTAGATCCACCTTTTGGGTTAGGCTTTCTATGATAAAGGTCAGGTTTTCATAACAAGGGCAACCAAGCATCGTGTGTTTCTGGAATATGCAGACATTAGAGAAAGATACAAGGGGGTTGCCGGAGCTAAGCATACAAGTCCCGAAGCTATGTGAATTTAAAAATAGAGCACGAAAATATACTGTATGACTGCGTAGTAAACAAGGAATATGAGGGCAGGTTTTACAAAAATCAGTTAATACAAATACAGAAATAAACAAAATAGGGTATACATAACAAAAACCTAATGAAGAGAGATAAGCATGCATTACATTTCTGCAATTTATAATGGACCTGCAAAGTCATTGTTTTTTAACCAGAGCTAAAAGACATTTTGCAGTTTTGATTTGTAATGGTTTCTCATTAGGATCTTTAGAGTCCTTTCGTAAGAGAATTCTTCCATAAGAGTTCCAGCAAGAGAAATTGTTGGCTTTTGCAAAGAGACGGACATCGTAGAAGAGTTTTTTTCTTGATGGCGGCAGGTGTTCGTCAACATAAATAGGTTTCTTTTCCCCTGGAACTCCAATAGAAACAGAGTTTAGCTTGTCAGCAATTGGGCGTTCCTTATTGTATCGTCGGACATTTGACAGGAATTCGTTCCTTTTCGGAACTGAAGTAAATTCAGCCACAATAGGTCTAGGGGTACCAGACAATCCAGGCAGTCGATAAAGATCACGTAGATTTGATGGCTGGATTTCCATATCAACGACTTTACCTATAGCTGACACCATAGCTAAGAGATCTTCAGAGGTTTCCCTGGATTGTTGTGGAATGTTTCGAAGTTCAATCGTTGCCGGGCGGGACTGAAGTTGCAGGTCCTGGATATAATGTTGCAGTTGATTAATGCGATCATCGTTTTCTTTTTCTTGTTTTTCAATGTCAACAAATTTTTGCTTGAACTCCTCATAGGATTTGTTCACAAACTGAATGCTGCGGTCTATTTCAAGGTGCGATTCTCGTATTTGAGAGTACTGGTTTTTCAGGTCACTCAAGTCTTTGATTAGCCCAGATAATACCACATCATGCTCAGCTTTCCAGTTTGCCAACCGCTCATCATTCTCAGTCTTCCACGAGGTAAGCATCTGCATAATTTCGGTCTTAAAATCATTAAATGTATCAGTAAATTGGTTTCCTTCGCAGCCGGTAGAATCGTCCATCCGCTGGCGCTTGTTCCTGACAGTAATATTACCAACCTGCTTGCATTCTTTTTCCACAGAAGATGATAGATCGGATTCGGATAAGGATTGCCCCGGTCTTAGTAATTTCGTTGAAGGGGGAGAACGATGAATACTCATTTTTTTAATGAAAAACAATCAAACTTCGAACCGATGAAATCCTCTGATATTTTTATGTAATAATTATCATACGTAATTACTTCAGATTTGTAAATAAAATACAAAAAGAGTGCAGAAAAAAAAAAAAAAAATAATAATAATCAAAAAGTTTTGCTGGGACTCAGGTTCGAACTCGGTACGCACAGTTTGTCAGTCCAACGCTAAGACCGTTACACCAAACGGTCTTAACGATAAGTGTCGAAAATAAGATTCCCGTGCGTTATTGTGTGACAGAATATTAAGGTGGGGTGACCTTAACGATCACTCAATGTCACGATGTCAATAACAAGTCACTTGCACCCACGTTATTACAACTTAGTTTTTTAGTTAATTTGGTTTTAAAAGTCACACAACACGAGTTGATATTGTATCTGTTTAACGGATGAGAGTAGTGCACTTAATTTGGTATTCTTCAGAGTAAGTTTTTGCGTTTTAAACCACTTTTTATAATTTATAAGCACAGAGAACACAGTGTATACGTCTGACTTCACTGACGTATGTGTATAGGTAAGTGTGTTATTTTATTTTAATAACGTTTTTTGACCTGACAATTAGTTTTATAACTTTATATGGGTGACATAGGTACCGATTTAACAGTGCAGACACTGTCATTTGCAGGTTTTTTACAGTCGGTCGTTGATCATTATCATCATCATCAGTTTTTAATGTTCCCACTGGTGGCCCCCTCCTTTCTACGAAAGGAAATGGGAAATAATCCACTACGCGGACCCAGTGCGGGTTGGTAGATGTCTCATGGCTTCGATTTTGGTTCCAAGACGTGCGATTTCCTGACGATGTTTTCTTTCACCGTTTTTTGAGAGCAGTGGCGATGAAATAAATGACACTAAGTAATTCGCAGTCGTTACAGGCATTCTATAACTACACACTTACTGTTTTCTTCGTTGAATTTAGTGTTAAGGCTCGCTCAAATCCTTCCGTATAAATTGCGAACGCGATTCCGGACACGGACATCTACAAATACTACCAAAGTGTCTGGTTGTCCGGTGTCCTTAGCCAGTACGACATTTAACCGGACATTTCCCGGCAGTTCGATGAATCTTGTAGTGTACAGTACACGTACGTACGTACCTGGAAAACAAAAACACAAAGAGTTAATTTTTATATTTTTGTTATTTCAACGTTTCAGTCTAAATAAGATTTATAAATTACTTTTAATTTGTATAAACATATAACGTACTTTGTATCTTCAAATTAAAAAGATGAGAAAGCATGTTCCAGAAGTTTCTTTACAAACTCTTGAAAGTTTTTTATGTTTTTAGAAAACTTTAATGTCGGCGAGACTGTTGAATAGCTAGACGCAGAGTAACGATGTTTTAAAAGCGTCTCATTTAGAATTTTAATAAAGATCTACATTTTATCTGTGGTCTTTGCCTAAAAATTTAAGAGCTTTAAAGAGAATAACTCTTTTATGTGTAAATAGTGAAAGACGGCAAAAAGGATTTTTTCTAAATAAAAACATTTTCCAGCTTTTAAAGAAGTTTATTTGTTTGTTGCTTAAGCCTCATTGCGCAACTACCAAATACATATTAGCACTAAAATGAAGCAGAGGTATTTTTTTCCTTTATTTACTTACTTCTAATTACAAAAGATTGATACTTATTAATGTGGTGTATACAGGCCTTAATCACGATAAACGGCATACATTAATTTGTTATACAGTTAAATTATGTCATGTATTTATATAGCACATTAGCACTTCGCCCAAGACTTAGTACGCGTATATTTTGTTAAATATAGTATATCTTACAACACTCACAAATAATGTGACTTTCTATTGGTAAAAGAATTTTCAAAATCGGTTCCGAAGATCCAGAGATTACCTCCTACAACCTTATAAACTCACAAACCTGTCTAGAATATTAGTATAGATAAGGTTCAGTTTCTACAGGGCAGGTTTAACCGCCAGCAACAGTATTTATTTAATATAAAATTAAATTAATTCACGGGAAACCGTCGTAACGTGGGTGTAAGCCTGACATTTACATAATATTTAAAAAAAACATTTTAATCCCATAATGTGCGTAGACACCATATTTTAATATGGTAAATGTAGAGGCAAGTTCATTACAGAAACCCACAATACATAACCACACATCGCGAACGTTTTTAATAAAACTGCGGGGCTGCGAATAAATTGATTAAAAATATTCACTGGTTCGCTCCACATTTTACGATGATGGTTCTTGTTGAGAATATATTTTATGGCTGTAAAACAATTTACCTACAAACGTACTAAACTGTTTAGTAGTTAATGGCCGGGATACACGAAGCCAGTTTTTCAAGCCAGGATAGCACGCTAGTGCCAGAAAAGTAGTTCTGGCTTCGTGTAGACAGAACTAGCTTTTCTAGCATGTTTCAAGCCAGGGCAGTTTAATAGAGAACTAGCTTGCTGTCCTTGTTTCAAAAACTGGCATCGTGGATCCCGGGCAATATTTATGGCATTCCATGTCAGGAGGCTACTCTTTATTAATGGCTTTATCCCTTTCCTAGTGTATTGAATGGTTTAGCGATTTTAGTATATAAGAACCCCATTCTACTATTGTGAAGAGGTTTTACCTAAAAGCGATTACACAAGAAAATCATTCTAACATATTGCTTGTAATTTGCATGTAGACATATTTGTGTTTGACTGAAACTGACAAAACCTGCAAATCTAGCATAATATGAAAAAAGCCGAATATGCTCGTACTATAATATTTCAGAATTGGGTATTGAAACATTGAACTAGTCAAACTCTATTTCTCTCCCTTCTTCAACCTGTGTCCACCTTGTCTACACTTATATTATAAAGAGGAAAGATTTGTTTGTTTGTTGTAACGAATAGGCTCCGAAACTACTAGACCGATCCCCGGGTGACATAGGCTACTTTTTATTCCTGTATTCCCAAGGGAACGGGAACTACGTGGGTGAAACCGCGTGACGTCTGCTATCAAGTATAATAAGACAGATTTGGAAGAGACCTACTCTTCGAAATATGTCGACTTTTGGCGGTTTTGTGTCATGCCTATCATGTTTCTTCCAGCCACTTTAATTATAAGTATGGTTTGATTAGTCAATTACTCAATTAAGAAACCATTGTTCATCATCAGCCTATAAAGTTCCCACTACAGGGACTCAGGCGTCCTGTCGGGGCTGCGGGTTGTTCCCGTCGGGGCTGCTGGTTGTTCACGTCGGGGCTGCGGGTTTCCCGAAAGAGATACCGCGGCGTCGGCACAAAAGGCTAAGGAGGAACATGGGTGGTTTATAGTCAGTTAAAGTCTGACAATCCCTACCGCTCTGCCCAGAGCGGGAGGAGTCATTTGAAGATTTCCCAACCTCCAAAAAAAAGGAGACTCAGGCCTCCTCCTCGTGGGTGACCCATCCCTCTCCTCTTTATGTGAGGTATGGGCCACCCACAGCGGTGACGAAATTAATTATACAAAGTTATGCTTGGGTTCGAACTGACGAGTTACTTTTTGTAAGTCGGGGACGCCACCACTGGGCCACCGCTGCTTGCGGTGAAACCACTATTAAAAAGCATTTTTTATTTGCAAGGTCCTACATATATTAGTGTTTAAAAAACGTAATTTAGTGAGACGAAGACTGCTTAGATATCCAGTTTCACGATATTAGGGCTGAAGCAATGAATGGGGAAATATATCCCCGGTGGAATTAAATCGCGTTTGACACAGTAAGAGTAAACTGCCTGTTTTTTACAAACATATAACATAACGCCTATAATCTCCAAAGGGTAAGACAGAGGTGTCTCGATTGAGCGACATAAATCCAAACATTCGCATTTACAATATTGTTTACTTTATAAACATTTTCATTTTAATCTGTCATATTTCTTTTGAATCTACAATAGGGGATCGGACAAAAAAAAAACTAATTAGTCCGTCAGATAGATTTCCAAAAAATATTGGACATGACACAATCATATTTTTTTGACTCACTTATCGAAAAATCCGATTTTTTTATCTGATTAATGTCTCTATATTTGACACATACCATTAATTACCACCAACTAAGTAACCTTAAAGCAGCCATGACATGAATTAATGATGACGGTGTAAAGATTGCGACGCTCTTCAAATAAGCAAGTTTTCGGAAAGAAGTCGACGATCGCGATATGACTTGAAACGTGAGAATTGCAGGCTTCCAGGGGGGAGGGGGTATCTTACGACCCTCTCCCTCCTAGCTACAGAGAAGCGATGAGCGTGAAGTTTGAGAGATCAAGATATTGTTGTTTTATTTTTCTTAAATAGCGTTCGTGCTTTGAGTTCTAACGACACCCACGGAAACATGATAATATGTGCTTCAAATAGGTTATTTCAGCTGAGATCTTACTTACATTACTAACTACTCTTTTAACCGTTAAAAATACACACATAAAAGACAGCGTGCGTGTATGACAAGGTGTATGAACGTGGATGAAGTGAAAGGAGTATGTGAGCATCGTAGAAGGTCGTGTTCTATATTTTCTGCCTACCCCATGACTATAGGCGTGAGTATGTGAATATGTAAATAAATCACCCTTCTGCCACACTATTTACCCTTTGAACCTTATTTAATTAAACTCACAGCAGAGATATTGTCGTCACCGACAAATATAAACAGCGATACCGGTTAGAACTGATTTAAACCAATTGAAACTGCCTGTAACCGGTGCGGACCGGAAACGAGCGACGTTTTAATTAAAGTCCATGTCAAAATATAGCAATGGCCGCTGTTATTAGGCCTTTGAGCCGGTAGCATGTCAGCTGGTTTGTGGATACGTGTGTTGGACATAATTATTATGTTGAGGCTTAACAGTGAATTTTGAGTTATTATTTAAACTAGCCACTGGATAAACTTTTATTAATATTGCATAAGTCTATATGAAGTACTCGTTGCTGAAGTGGCCGACCATTGTTCTGGGTACGATTCCCGGGCCGGGCAAATTGTTCTTAGACTTTTACATTAGGAATTTCTTAGTAGCAGCCGCGGAGTCTGCATTCATTCCCGGTTGATGGTAATAGGCTCGGTCCCTATTACATGGAAATTAAATATAACTATCGCAATGTAGGCCCGTTCTACAGGTACACCTCTGCCAAACTCTTCGTGGATTACAGGCGTGATGTTATGTATGGTATGGTATAAGATGTCAAACTGCTGGATAAACACCCCCTTGCTCCTTTCCACTTCTCCAATGTAATGCAATTGCAGGGCAATCTGTTACAAATGGGTCCAGTACTTTTCAGTTTTGCACTACTTAAGAACACAAAACACAACACAACAACAACAACAATACATTTTCTTTCTTTCTATAAAATGGAATAATAGGTGCCATTATCTGCATAACATTTTCCCAACTATGTTCGAGTTAGTTTCTAGTCTCCAACTAAATACTAGCATTTTAAGTGGATCGACTGCCTATCTGAGGTTCCATATCCCTTGGTGAGAGTGGTTGTCAGACTCTCGGACTATTTAAATGACTGTCAATTATCTACAAATGACAGCCAGGACCATGCCGGGACCAACGGCTAAACGTGTTTTCTAAGTCACGGAGAAAACTCGGTACGTGAAGTAAACTGGTGTAGTGAGTGTAATATGGGTAAATCCTATCTTTTGTCATTGATACTCGTCATCTACACAGTTTTTTGAGTAGAATGGGAACAATGTGTTACTGTGTAGTCAAGTTTGTCAGAAAACAGGTAGGTCAATGGCAGAAACACGAATAAACTCAAAGCAGGCTTACAAACTAATTACAGTAAAAGATAAAAGAATTTCCACGAAAATAATATTTGTAAGCAAGTAATGGCATTAATAGAAAATTTGTTTAAACTAACAAAATCCAATTCACGTTTCTCCTCAAAAGTTATTACGATTTTTACCTGGAAAAATATCCTTTCATCTTTAACTTAAGTGCCTACGATTATTTTCAAACTGGAAGCTAAATATTTATCTTTCTTACATAGTTCAAGAAGTGGGTATTCAAGGAGTTTCTACTCAGACCACTTCTGTTTTAATGGGCAGTATTTTTCTTCGTGTAATTAAAAGTTTTACCTTGTTATACAATGTGGATCTGGAACTACGACATTAAATTAAAACTAGCACTGTACTAGTCCATCGAAACATTTTAAAACACGAAGATTAGTAGTTAGTGGAAAATTTAAAAATTGCAATTTTCAAACAAAATAAATAGCAGAATCAACTGCATAAAAAGTAAACACGCTTTAACTACGAAAAGTCACTGACCTAGTGCGCGGGGTGCAGCGAGCGGCGGCGATGTTGGGCGTAGGTACTTTTTATCGGAGAACAACAAATCAGCGGCATAAACTCACTAAGTTGCGAGTTGTTAATTAATAAAAGATCACTGATTGAATAATTAATCACTTAAAACCTTATTTGAGGCATAATTAAACTAAAAAACTTACTAACTTAACCTAAATCACAAAACTAGCTACCTAATAAATGCCTAAATAACTAATATTACACTAACACCAATAAGTCACAGTAACCTATGCACTAATCCAAATATCATAAATCGTCTTTAATCACAATAACAACAAACTTTTCATAAAATCACGACAATGCGCGCGCGGCTCGTCTTGTGATAAAAAAAGTAGGCGTGTGCTCTCCTCAAAGGGCGCCGCTATGCACTGACTGACATAGTTACCGAGTCAAGGACTTTTTGCCGAAAAAAATTCCGCTCACACACACACTCGCAATTTTCTATGCACCACTAATGCATTATTTGCGTAAGTAATATTACTTTTTCTTTATAATTGTAGTATTTTGTGGGAGTGTGCGGGGCGCGTCAGAGTGGGATCGTATGACACCTTTCTCTGTCTTTCAAGCGTATTGAGACGTTGAGAATAGAATCGTAGGTTTTTGCACAGGTTCCTGACCTTACAATGTTTACCTATTATTACGGACTCCGATCTACATCATGTTGAAAAATAAGAAAATGAAAAATAATTTCCTGTGGCTAAAGTAGTCATTGGATTTGATTGATTTTTTGTATACGGGTCAAGAGCATGCCTTTCTTTACGTGGTTTAGAGGAATGTCAATCGTCCTGCTCCACATTGTATTAAGTTGAAGTACTTGATATTACTGTTTATATTCATTAAAGATAGACAACGTTTTTAAGAATCTTTTATAATGATAAACGTTGTTTTTTATTACATTATGTTTTTTAGAGAAGGTAGGTACTCGTAGGGTATCTTCTCAGATTTTATTTTATTTTGTTGGTTAATGCTACCCTTTTGGTCCCATAGCTGTTCACGTTTTTCTTTCAAAAGTTTGTAAAGGTTAAACGAAACTTTCACACGCGCCAGATGCCATTATCAACAAAAAAACATGTATTATATACGAAGGCCCAAAGTGAATACTTTTAAATACTAAATTCAGGTTAAAATTGTAACTTTTGTTTTCATTGCTTTTTATCAACACGGGTTAAACCTGAAATTCTCACGAGAGAGCCCCAACAAACAAAACTTTATTTTAATTTAACTAAATAACGTAAAATTATGGACTTTTTTAGCCAAATTGACATTTCGATCTATAACAATACTTCACGAAAATAAAAATAAAAAATCTAGTTACAAGACCTGCATTTTTACATTATTTTGGGTTGAATAATTTATAAATATGCAAATTAATATCTCGAAGTACCCATCTATACCTCTCTGCTGTCTTAATAAAATTCAGCCAGTAAAAAAGAGGAAAAGTGAATACCCATTTTTATATTTATAATTATTGAGTTTGCTGCTAAACTGGCTTAGTATTACAGATATCCATCTATTATAATTATATGACCCAATAAAATAGATGTAAAAACTTTAAGAAATCATTCAGATCTCCAAAATAAGGGCGATGGTAAGAAAAAACGCATTGGATTTCTAAGAAAAAAATCAGCTAAAAATGTTTGTTATCCAAGATTTTTGGTAAGTAATAGAATATACCTATACATAAAATCCTTATAAACAGTTTTTTTGCTTGGTTAGACATACTGAACGCTGTATCAAAAGTCCATCTATTTTAATGGGAAATACACACACTACGAAGAAATGACTCAGAAGGTTCTACAAATAAATCATAAACCAAGCCTTAACTATGACAAAAATTTATATTTTATATTGGGCGCTAATGTATAGCTTATGTTCGTACGTGGGCTATTTCGCACCACCCTTATGATAGCTGGTTTCTTTTTGTTGCCCAATCACGTCCCTGTAATTAATTTTCGAGGGTAGGTCAACAAAAGGTTGGAAATAACGTCGTAGCTAGGATAAAATATAACTATGTGTCCTTGTATGTATGTTGCTAGATTGTCTTCATTTTGAGGTAGTTTTTACTGCATGTGCTTAGGATTATTATTTAACTAGAGGCCCATAATTAAACCTTAGATTATCCATGTAACATCACGCAACAACACGCTTGTAATCCCCAAAGGATGAGGCAGAGGTGTACCTAATAGTATTCATCTGATAAATTCCTATTAAAAAATATTAAAGCTGGCGTCCCTCAAGGAAGCGTGCTAGGTCCAACCCTCTACCTATTGTACACGTATGATATACCAGAGCTGGAAAATAATACCATTGCAACCTTTGCGGACGACACTAGAACTAGGTTACCCGCACTCACATTTGTCTATGAGTCTACAATAACCGACCACGGTTCTTCACTACTTTGCCTGAATAGGAAACGTAACCCTGTTACAACTAAGTCTACCATAGCAAAAATTAATTATGAGGAACTTGGAGCAACAATCTCAGGCATAGACTTCGACCCAATTTTCACTTTAACAGACGCAAATATAGCTACAGACAAATTTATTCAAATACTGACTTCAGTCATAAAAGAAAACACTGTTATTAAAAAAGTAGCTACAAAAAAGAAAGTCCTTAAACCTTGGATAACTCCAGGCTTGCTACGGTGCATCAGAAACAGAGATGCCATGCACAAAAATCTCAAGCAATCCCCGGATAATGAAACATTAAAAATAACCTACAAACGATACAGAAACTTTTGTACAAAAATTCTTAAAAAGACGAAGAGGCTCTTTGATGCGGAAGAACTCACCAAAGCAAGCAACAACCCCAAATCACTCTGGGACACTATAAAACGAATAACAAACACCACAAAAACTACACACTCATCCACACAATTGCTATCCTCATCACCTACACCCGCACAGTCTTGTAACAATGTGAATTCCTTTTTTGTCAATATTGGCAAGAAACTTGCTGATGACGTTATAAAGACAAGACCCTCACAACAACCACCTATCACACAAACCAGTTCTATACCAAGTTCATCCTTCGTCTTGGATAGAACTGATCCAGAAAAAATAATTTCCACCATTAACTCACTGAGATCGAATGCGGCTACAGGTTGGGATGGCATATCACCTACAATACTAAAGAAATTCTCCCTCACCCTGGCGCCTGTTTTATGCCATATATTCAATATTTGCTTTGAAACAGCTGTTTTCCCAAATTCTTTTAAAAAGGCAATAATTTATCCAATCTTCAAGGGGGGTGACGGAACCGTGCCGAATAACTATCGTCTTATAGCTGTTCTAAGTACTTTATCCAAAGTTCTTGAACGCTTGATAAACAAAAGATTGGTACGTTACCTGGAGCATTCTAAGATAATTTCACAACAACAATATGGTTATCGCAAAAACAAATCTACTTGCGACGCAGTTCATGACCTAACCAGTTTTGTCGTAGATCATATAAATAGAAATAAAAAGGTTCTCACAATATTTCTTGATCTCGCGAAGGCGTTCGACACGGTTCCGGTTTCCACGCTTTTAATCAAACTTGAAAAAATAGGAGTCAGGGGGCTACAACTTGATCTTTTTGTAAGTTATCTCTCAAATCGTTCACAAAGAGTCAGGATCGATGGCCATATCAGCGACGAGCTTCCAATTCACTACGGGGTACCACAAGGAAGCATATTGGGCCCCACTCTTTTCTTAATTTTTATTAATGACTTGTGTGATCTTAACATTGGTAACGCCAGGGTAATATCATTTGCAGGTGACACCACAATAACCTTCATCGCGGAATCCTGGTCCCAATTGGAGTATATAGCACAGCGTGGCTTTAACGTTGCACTAAATTGGCTTAATTCCCACACTCTTACTCTTAATACCTCTAAAACTAAGTTTCTTACTTACTCCATTAGCTCGGCCTCTCAACCACGATCTCCAATTGCAATACACGCTCACACTTGTCATCCACAAATACAGGGTTCAAATTGTCGATGTCCTCTTTTAACATCCGCTGAAAGCATAAGATACCTGGGAATAGTCCTAGACAGAAATCTCAATTTTAAGTTTCATATCGGTCTGCTAACTGGAAGGGTTCGCAAACTGATTTATGTCTTTAAAACTCTGCGGTATATTGCTAATCCCACTGTACTACGTAGCGTCTACTTCGCGCTTTGCCTATCCATCATAACGTATTGCATATCCTGTTGGGATGGCGCAGCTAAAACAATCCTAAAGTCGCTAGAAGTAGCACACAGGGCCGTTTTAAAAGTTTTAAAACTTTTCGGCCTATTCTATACTCCACTGAACAACTATACAATGACTGCAAAGTGCTAAATGTTCGGCAACACTTTATACTACAAACAGTCATTCTCCAACACCGAAAAACCCCAAACAAAACTAAAGTAAATAATAAACGTAGTAAACGCCGTAAAGATGGGATATGCACCTTGCCGCGAGTGCATTCAACTTTTGTCAAAAGATTTTTGTATTATCTTGGCCCGTTCCTTTACAACAAAGTAAATGAAGAGTGTGAAATCTATGGACTACCGTACTACAAATGTAAAAAGATTGTGCAATCGTATCTCCAAAACAAGTCATACGATGAAACTGAAAAAATCTTAACATAACTAGTGGACATGGACTAGCAAACACACATGTCACCCACACTCATGCACCCTCCCCACACACGAAATACACATACACATCCCCCACACACATATATACACTCCTCATACTCACACATACACTCCTCACACTCACATACACACAATCACAAACACACACTTCTTTACCTCAAAACTATTTTTTTAAACTATTTTATTTTTGTTTTCATGTGTACTAAAATCCTTAACTCAAACTTAATTGTCAAACTCAATACTCCGAAATTGTTACAGTAACATCAGTAGCATTATATGAACTTTACGTCATGACTCATGATACCTTAGGGGACCGAACTGCTTCTCCTTATCACAGGTTTTCATAACCTAGCTAGGAGAGCAGTGCTTACCCAAACAATTGTAGAAATAGAACTTCCCTATTTTGTAAAACTGTATTTTTAACGTGTACTACAATGCCTTGTTTGAGAAAATAAATATTATTATTATTATTATTATGGCTACAGGGTCATGCCATGCGGAAGCAATCAGAAAGGTACAAATTGCTGTAAATGAAGATATAGATATAAATAAAGACTGGGCACAAAAATGGAAAATCAAATTGAATGAATCAAAGTCAGTTCACATTGATTTTACCAACAGGAATTGTGATTACCACCCAATTTTCATAAATGGCCAACAAGTGCCATACGCAAATACAGCCAAATATCTTGGCATAACGCTTGATGCGAAATTGCGCTGGAAAGCGCACGTTAAAAAGAAAAGACAGGAACTGGACATGCGTTTAAAAAAAAATGTATTGGCTGATTGGACGAAATTCCTGCCTATCGATACATAATAAAATATTATTATATAAGCATATTCTTATGCCAATATGGACATATGGCATTCAACTGTGGGGCTGTACTAAACCGACCAACATCAAAATTATACAAACATTCCAGAATAAGGTACTCAGGAGTATTGTTAATGCGCCCTGGTATATAAGAAATGACGACCTCCATCGTGACCTAAAAGTGGAACCCGTCACCAAAATAATCCAAAAATTTGCTGAGGCCCATGAACACCGACTCCACCAACATGTGAACATCGAGGCAATTCAGCTGCTAGACCAGACAAAGTGCGAAGGCTAAAACGAACAAAACCTTTTGAATTAGTGTAGTGTAAATAATGTAGAAATAATAGTGACAATGACACTCATATAACACATGAACAGAGTGTTTATATTATAATATTAGACTCTAAGAAAGTGGAACGGACTTGTTTATAGTACAATCAGCACTATTCTGTTTTAAAATAATTACCACGTAAAAAGTTAAGTTAGATTAAAATTGCTTATTAGTCTTGTAGGCTAGATTGTAATTAATTATTAAGAACCTGGTTCTTTTTAATAAAGGATAAAAAAAAAAAACTGAATAATTCCTGATGATGCCGATATCAATAATTACTTTATTTGGTTATTTTTTACTACATGTGCTTAAAGCTATCGATCACCTAGAGCCTCTTATTGACATGCTTTAGGATTAACCATGCACTTTTCAAAATATAAATTCAGCATCTCGTCATTTCTTGACGAGTCAATTTCGTATAAAACAATCTGTCAAGCTGGAGCTTGGCACAAGCAAATAGGGATCTTTATCCAGCAGCGGGTGAAGTCGATGACACATTTGTATTAAATATTGCATCAACATCTGTTATTCGTTTGGCGAAGCAATTACAGTGTATTCACCTCACCTTAGACGCTTTCGTGTCTCGTTGGATGCCCCGTCGCTTTCAATATTTGTTAGTAAAGGCAAAGATTTAATTTAGTAACCGAAATGAAAGTGGTACAGTTACAAACATCATTGCCACTCAAAATGTACCAATCGAAAAGTGATTTTCTTCTACTGTATTAAGGTGCAATTGTTTTTGCTCGAGTAAATCGCTTTTGGATTAAGGTAAGGGTGCTCTGCCTCCTACCTCCGTGTCAGATGTTATCGGCTTGATATACTTCCTTCGTATCTCAAGTCGGCACAAGATAGGAGGATTTGTTGATTCCACGGTCAACGGTCATGGTGGGAATTAGCATTGTGTTGGTAGAATCAGAATGATTTATTTGCCAATCATGTAGTTATACAGATATGATGGTGTTTTGATAAGCGTTCCGATACATTTTGCCTTATGACATGTAAGCATTATTTAACATAATACATTTACTAAACAATCAAAACAAACTTAGACAAACATATAAAAAAACATACCATTCACTTAATAACATTATTATCATTATTAAAAATATGTATTTTATACTAAAAGGTTCGAAAGTAGGCACAATGCCAAATATTTTAATTAAGGCACAAAAAAAATACAAAACTTTAAATTACAAATGCCAACCCAATGCTACAATGCAATACAATGCTGTTCCCAGGTGATTGCTAAGTCACAGAGAGAGAGAGAGTATTCAAGTTTTTTCACTTGTGAGGTACAGTAACGTCACGAGCAATATATGTATACTCTTGACAAAGTAAATTTTTTCGTGAAATAATAATTATTGCAACGTTGAGATATGGCCTACTTTATGTACTTCTAAGCGCTGTTAAGTGTATACATATTGGTGCTGCGGACTGTACACCTAAGGACTCTTTTAATTTAGTCTTCGCCCTGTCAATCAATCAATCGTTCTCTCCTTTTCCCCACTCGTAGGTATGGGCATAGAGGGGTGCAAAAAACATTGGATTCAATTTTAACCTCTCTCTGGCGTCGATTTTTCCCGCCATCAATCAGTTACCACGATCTATCTTCGTACACTTTATTTATTGCGTCTCGTTCACAAAATCATGTGAAGCAACTTGTAGCAAGCAACACGCGTGTGACACTGTCTTGTTTACTTCGTGGACTACCTTCGCGTCGCGATGGCTCGTGGCATGGTCATCCTCAGTAATTTCTTATAAGCAATTATACGTCTGATAATAATAATCTCGTGTGGATGCGCTGAAGATGGAAGGTCGAACTCCTCATCGATTAGAAGTTGAAAGATGGTGCGTTGCCATCCTAAAATAATCCAACCTTCAACCTAGAACGGTACAGTAAAGCAGTGCTTCACGGCTGAAATAACTACGTCATATTTCATAAGCTACTGTTATTTCTGAAGCAACCCTTGCACCTTAATTTCAAAACATCCAGCGTTCATTACCCGTGGCGGCAATATCAGTATCATTCCGGTAAAGTTATGGCAGGTATCAAAATGTATTTGATGGCAGTGAGTCTCAGTTGCACGTCACACAGACGGCGATTTGCGAATAAAGTTAGTAGAGGTTCCTATATGTTTCTGGCCTCCTGGTACTTTGTGAGACTTTACTATCCTTGTTTTTTTTATCTCCAACAAAAAAAAAACAATATTTCGCGTTGTCTGTTGGACTATCACGTCAGTCGCAGAGGGTGTTAAAATGTCGTGGAGAACTTTGGGGACTATCATGGAGTAGGACTGTCATGAAACCGAATTGAAACTATTATATTTTAGGTAGTTTGAGAACTCTTTTTGGAGTACTTTGGGAATAAGCCGTAGCATAAGATAACAAGGTGTTTGTTTGAATGATGTCAACCAGGTGTGCCTGTGGTGTGATCAAAGATCAGTCAGCAATCACAGATGGGCCCGGCAGGCTGAATTTGTTCTGTCACTTATCTCAACAATTAAAATTCATTCATTTCAGGTACCATTATAACCTATTTTAGTAAAAATCTTTAAATAATAAAGTTATTATAAATACAATAGTGCCACCTGCCTCAACTATCTATAATGTACTAGCTATCATATTATACAGGGTGTAAATCAACCCATCACACAGCCGTCAACCAAGCATTCTGAACATCAAACTAAGTACCCCTACGCAAAAATTTTTGCTGGGAAACGATTTTTTTTTTCGGGGACAAAAATCTATTTTGACGGCAAAACTCAATGTACTCTTAAAACATTGTGCTAGTGGATGCTTTGAATGGTAAAAGGGTGGGTCATGGAGGTAATTTACGTAAAGTTATAACCTGAAAAATTAGTATTTACAAAAACAGCTGTGCAAAATTTGGAACTTTGAACCTCAATATCTCCGTAACTAGAGGGTTCCCAGGTATTGTCTAGAACAAAAAAAATATCGCTGTGGTGGAAAGAACAAGTGTCCTTCGTTTGCGTTAAGGGTACTTGTACACCCTTTAGGTGACCCAAATATCAAAATTCGATCAAAATAACGAATACACACATCTGCATCATCATCATCTGCTGCATTCTGCTCTTGTTCTATGTTACTTGGGGATTGGGTTATTTTTACTTTAAAGTTTAAAGATGCATCATTACTACTGACACAGGACCGTAAAGTCTTTGGTACCTACGTTTCTAGAGCGCGAAAATCGCTGACAGCTAGTCGTTTTCTCATCGGCGCTGGGACAGGTGCCTCAGGGAAGTTCCTGCGGTTAACACTCCACCACCGCGCCGGGTCGGCGAGCAACTTTGTGGTTCTGCGGTATTACAAGCGGAATTCGGTAAAGTAAGTTGGGAAGCTGATTACTTACTGTTTGGTTCGGATAGAAGATTCTGGCGTCTTTATGTGTGGGTAACGTAAAGTTACCTACTTTCGCGTTGAAATGGTGATTGTAGATAAAAGTAATTCTTACTTATCTTTGAGAGATTCACATATCCTTGTGAGTTTTGTTTTAAAATTCTCTGGCAACTGTTTATTTAGGAGAATTTGTTAATTCGTGATTATGATGATGGACTCGTTGGTATAGTGGTCGCAAGCGCGGCTGCTAAGCATGAGGCCCTGATGTCGATTCCCGGGTCGGGCAAAGTGTGGCTGATTTTTTCGCCACGGAGCCTAGATTTCTGCCTGTTTGATGGCAATAGGCTCGCTCCCTTTTACGTGGGACTTTAACATAACTGACGAAATGCGGCGGCTATTAGCAAAGAACGACAACTTTCATCGTCTTTCGAGTCTCACATCATCGCATGGATTGCATACCATAAACAAGATTAAAAACGTTCACCTACCGCGCGGTTACGAACCGTAAATCTGTGTTCGGGTATCACTCGGTCCAATCTCCGACGATAACCGATCTCCGCCATCTAATCTGCCGCCTTCCGATGTTATAGCGCAACTCTTACCTGTACCGTCAACTGCACGTAAATGCTAGGAATTCGGCCATGATACCGTTTCTTTGCCCTAGCAATAAGGACAGTTTTTGTAAATCAAGTGTTACCTGCTATGCGGTTGATTGTACGACATTGCAAGGAGATCAGGAGTAAAGTTCATCGGAACGACTTCTTATCGCGCTTTCCAGGTTTTATGTAATTGCTCTTGAACTGTAAGTTTGTTGGGGATCTGGATGACATGGTGTTGGGAAATGTATGTGGGTACCTACTGTTGGTTAACGTAGTCGATTCAAGAACCAACTTTACGTTTATGAAATCTGAAACCCAGTTCACATTATCATAAGTACATATCGACGCTTGAAAGGCAAAAATGTACTCTGCGACATTGTGTGCACTCAAGATACTCGTCCTAACTTGTTAACCATTTGTTCGGAACCCGCTCACCATGCTCACCATGCTCATCATGTGCATGGCGTTCGCCATTTGCGCTTCGCTCCGACAATGTCGTTTGGTATTTTTTGCCTTCGATGCGTCGATAAATTTACGTAGTATGTGTTAAAGATGACAGGAATGTAAGTAGCATCGCCTTAGCACCTTAATAGTGAGAAAATTCAAATAGGTTATGTGCGTAGTACTCGCAATGGAGTAGTACGGCATGAGAATTTGATCAAATGTAGACGAGGCGAACAAAGTTTATAAGGATCGTAGCAGTTGGCGTTCAATAGTTTCTGCTTTCCGCCACGAGGAAAAGGTGAGTTTATGTATGTAATGAATGCTCCCGTTAATCTTAGCCGAGAAATAACCCTGAGACTGAAGCGTGCCTAACCTACTGAAAAGTTATTTCTTGAACGCACGAGCGATGATTTATAATGCTGGATCAAGTCTACGAATAAGAGAATAAAGCTACGGCTGAACCTAAAACAGTGGTTCAAAATCATAATCTATATGTGAAATAATATTATTGTTTTATCTTGTTTAGACATGTTTTTTATTGTAATTTTTTAATAGTGCTGTTTTATTATATTTTACAGCATTTTTACACAATGCATATTGTTCGGAAATAAATGACTGACTGACTGACTAGATTTCATGTCAAAACAAAATCACACCTGTGATACCTGAAGTAAGGCAGAGACTCCCATTTCGCCAATTATGTTTTACTGCCGCACTCAGAGAGCTTTAATGATTACTTAGGCCATCACTTAGTAAATGTTTTGACAGTTTTGTCATACAAAAGTATGTCAAAACTTCACTAAGTGACGGCCTAAGTAATCATTAAATATCTCTGTGTACCGCAGTTAGTCCCATTTAATAGAGAGCCCATATAATACTGTAATAAACTTAATTATTGAAATTTTGTATGTTGAACCGTTTTGGCAGAACTAACTTTTTCACCATCCACCGACCAAGTTTTCCTCAACGATATTGCATATTCAAAGCGTGCTCGCTGCTCACGTATCTAAATACCGTGATAACTCGACATTACGAGGCTACGTGGGAGGCGCAGAATAAGTGCCTCGTCACGAACGAGGCGCGGGAGCAATGAGGCGCGAGGCGGAAAAATTAAAGGGTTACGAAAGACGCCAATCGTTACTGTGTCAGTTGTCATGGAATATTATAGGTGCTTAAAGCTGTAGAAGAATTTATTCGCGCGTAGTAATAATCTAATGCTGTTATATTTTTTTTTACCCGACTGTAGCGAAGCCCAAAAGGAGGGTTATGTGTTTTACCTGTATGTATGTTTGTATGTCCGTTTATTTGTTCCCTCATAACTCCCTAACGGATGAATGGATCTGGATAGGATATTTATACGTCTAAGTATTGACCGCGCTTGCTTCCAAATTTTGTGCTTGTTTTTTTGATTTACAGTTTTGTTAATATACTTTACAACCTGTCAACGTCATTCGAGAGGCAATAGATTCATAGCACTGTTTAATGTGACTACTTTACCGTTACCTTCCGGTAAATATGTTGCTTTTGTGTTATGTTTTTCCTAGCAAAATGTGTATATTATTAAGAACACCTCTTCTTAACCCTTTGATCTCTGAAGGGTAAGGAAGGTGCTATGTTATGTAAAACTTGGTACAATAAGGTAGTTGTCAATAAAAGTCTAATTAGTCCGTCAGATAGATTTCCAAAAAATATTGGACACATTTGTTCTTTTTTCACTTAAACAAAAACTAAAGACGATACAGTGCTTCGAAAACTCGTGTGACGTCACCCCACTCATGATCTTTGACGCGTTCTATCTTATTCAATGTTGATTAATTTGATAAAACAAAAAAGCACGTATCCAATATTATTCGATAATCTAACTTACGGACTAAACAGAATCATATTTTGATTAGTCAGGAAACATTCCTATTATTTTAGTCGTATGTTTTTCCGCTTGCACAGATAACTATGTTGAAGTGTACACAAGAGTATGACATGAACTACTACCCCCTCTTTCTGTGCAGTTGCTTGCGTTAACCCGAAAATACTACACGGGAATTGACTGATTCCTGTGTAGTTTTTTTTTTAACTCAGGCTAACGAAGTTAATAGCGAGCTGTACATACTGCGAAAGAACTTTTATACTATAAAGGGTGTAAAAGTAGGTACCCTTAACGCAAACGAACGGCATTTGTTCTACTGCGATCATTTTTTGGTTATAGATACCTGGGAACCCAGTAGTTACGGAGATATTGGGGGTCAAAGTTCTAAATTTTGCACAGCTGTTTTTGTAAATACTATTACAGTTTTTCAGGTTATAACTTTACTTAAATTACCTCCATGACCCGTTTACTATTCAAAGCATCCACTAGTACAATGTTTTAAGAATGCTACATTGAGTTTTACCGTAAAATGTGTTTTTTGACCCCAAAAAAAAGTCGTTTCCCAGCAAAAATTTTAGCGTAGGGGTACTTAGTTTGATGTACAGAATGCTTGGTTGACGTATGTGTGAAGGGTTAATTTACACCCTGTATAGTGCTGTAATTTGCTAAATATGCAGGTATTATTAAATACACCTTAATTTAATTTAAGTGCAATTTAATGCAATTTTATTTAAGTTTAACGCTGATGATCTCGACCTTATTTAGGTGTTTAAAATAAACGTAAACATATAATTATAACATACAGGGTGTAAAGTAACCATTCACACATACGTCAACCAAGCCTTCTGTACATCAAACTAAGTACCCCGACGCAAAAAATTTGCTGGGAAATGAATTTTTTTTTTGGGGTAAAAAATCACATTTTACGGTAAAACTCAATGTTGCACTCTTGAAACATTGTGCTAGTGGGTGCTTTGAATAGTAAAGGGGCATGGAAGTAATTTAAGTAAAGTTATAACATGAAAAACTGGTATTTACAAAAACAGCTGTGCAAAATATGTAACTTTGACCCCCAATATCTCCGTAACTAGGGTGTTCCCAGGTATGGTCTAGAGCCAAAAAATGATCGCAGTGGTGGGGAGAACAAGTGCTTTTCGTTTGCGTTAAGGGTACTTTACACTCTTTATACATAATTATGCTTTTGTTCCATGGAGATTGGAGGTATGCAAAAACTTCAGAAACACACACACTATGATGCTATAGTTTATTTATGTGTCTACACTTAATAATCTACACTAATAATTAATAATAATAACATACACGAAGAAAAATTTGTTTGTTTGTTTGTAACGAATAGGCTCCGAAACTACTGGACCGATATGAACAATGCTCTCAGCGTTGGGAAGCTACACTAACCCCGGGTGACATAGGCTACTTTTTATCCCTGTATTTCCATTGGAACGGGAACTACGTGGGTGAAACCGCGTGAATTTCGCTAGTCACTAATATTGTTAGGTTTAGACTAAGCACTGGGATGGATAGGTACATATAAGCAACATCAAATAAAAAACGACGTCACAAAATAAAACAATTCAGTAAGAAAATAAATAACCACAAATATGTTTGAACAGGCACACAATATCGTCGCCCTTAGGATATTCACTTACATTTTATATCTCACGCGTAGAGCGCAAAATTGGAGACGCACAAGGCACACACAATCTTTTTATTTTGCCTAGCCTAAATAATCCGCTGGGATCCTTTTACACAAAGAAAACACGTTTGTAGGGAACGTTCCATATAGGCGTGAAAACTGGAGTATCCAGTTTAAAGTTTCCTTTTTGTGAAATCAAACGCCGCCGCCCGATTGTTTGTGCCTTGCTGATGGCTGGCGAAATCTGGGTGTATTAATTGGTAGGCCTCTGCCTAACCCTTCTGGAAATACAGGCGTGATCTTATGTTATGTTCAAACGCCCGTTACTGTGGCAGGGTTGTCAATGAAACGTTGCACTACCCACATTAGACGTAAGCACTTGTCTCTATGAGACAGCCTCGACTTACTCCTGAGTAACCTGTTACTTGAAGCTTGTTTAGAATTCATGTGATCCAATTCTGATAATTTGTTCCTAGTCGAAATATTGTAGGCATGTTAAAACTTAAGGAATATTGTATTGGTGTCTGTCAGTGTCTGTTGTGGACATCGGGAGGCAGCCGTTTCATATAGAATACTGGGGTTTAGCTGCATCCAGTTTGAGGAAAAGACGACACGACTGACAAATGCTTGCACTGACTGGACGGGTCCACTCAAATCTCTGTGGTGCTTTCTTCAAAAGACCATCTCAGACATTTATCTGCATAGACATTAAAAGAGTAACCTTTGGAGTTTTGTTGCCGGTTCTTCTCCGTAGGAATCAACCAATGCACCGAACCGTGCCCCTTTTTACCGACGTTTTTTAAGTGCCCATGTAGGCTTACGTAAAAAAAAAAAATAATTTGGTTTTTGACGACCGAAAATTATGTTTTTGAACTGACGTGGTCATTTACATTTTATCATTAACACTGAAAACGTGATATTTACCATGTTAATAACGGGAACATGTTGATAAGCTTAAAAACGTGGCAACGGGATACTAAACCGTTTCAGTATCGCGTTTTCGGTATTATTGAAAAGACCCAAACATAGTTAGAGGAAAGATTTACAGAATGGCAATATGTTTGTGACTACAGTCACAGCCAAACCGTATACAAAACGGATGTAATCGACAAAGGCGCCACACTATAACACAACGCTTTGTGTGCCACAAAGCTCAAATCCCGCTGTTTGGCACAAAGGGTACCATTTAAATCGGGAATAAAGCATAAATTCCAATTATAGTGTTTTTTTTTTCTATGTAGGGACAAAATGCAAAACTCAAAGCATTGTTTTATCTCAACTAAACCATTACGGGCACATCTGAATATCAGAAAAACTAAGACGGCGTAGCAGACAAATAATTTGTGACAGTTATGTAGTTACCCATTCTTAAGTATAGATCTCTGTATGTCGGAGTGGGTAAGTAACTCCATGGACATAGAACTTCAGAACGCTTTTCCCTCTTTTGTTGCTAATAAATGCAACTTAAAAGCTTTTGGTCCGGATCCCACACACCCAAACAATCAATACTCACTTAGAAGAAAAGTGTAATTACATTATACCGTTGGGTACCTAATTGCGCCCAATGAATGCCGCTAAGGCCGGCCCTTATCTCGAGGGATCAAATCAACGGACGTGGGCGTCTGCCCGCCTTCAGGAATTACTTGCGTCTCAATTATCTACGCCACTAATGCGTCAAACAACACTATTATTGTTATTTTATTATATTACTTAACATGTATTTCCCAAAGGGGTGTACAACAAAGTATGTATGTATATAGGATTTAAACGGACCTTTCACGAAACCGACAACCAAGCGTTATGTACCTAGGTACACGAAATTAAGTGAAAATATTGCTTTGGAACGACGTTTTTTGGCTGAAAAATCACGTTTTAAAGTAAAATTTAATGTAGCACAAACAAAACATTGTGCTGCCTTCTTCTTTCGATTCGACAACTTAAATTTTGTCCGACCAGTACGAAAGAGCTGTCCAGGTTGCTACCTGGACAGCTCTTTCGTTTGCCAGGGGTGCAAGAAAGGCGCCTCCCCGAGTGGCGTTAATCTTAATCGAACTACGATTCCAAACGCCCACTCGGTAACGCAGAGTCTAGCTGACTAATCCACTCATCACGATGACTCAAACTCATTGTGCTGATGGATCGTAGAATTAGAATACGGATTATGGAGGTAATTAAAGTAAAGTGTCAAAAAAAAACTGAACTTAGACTTCCAATATGTCCGTCCGTCTATAACTTTCCCGTTCCCTGTGTGCCTATTGGCCTTGTTCAGGTACACAGGCACACAGGGAAGTATTTATTCAATGTACAGTTTTGACTTTCCTACGATTTTATTATATGTAAAGATAGCAGAGCGAATGGACATTTTGGAGGTCTAAGTTATTTTTTTGGCAATGACAAGCAGAAAAAGTGCCTTTTGGTTTATTTAAGGGTACTTTTTAACCCTTTATACGTACTTATTCGCCTATTTTGTTTTTAGCTCCATATAATGACCACATATCACTCTCAAAACGGCGAAGGAAATTTGAGGAAACCGGCATGTCTTAGAACCAAAAGATTCGAAGTGACCATGTGACATCTGTCAACCCGCACTGAGACCTCGTGGTGGATTGTAGCCCATCCCTCTCCTAGAGAGGAGGCCTGAGTTCCTGCAGTGGGAACATTTTAGGCTGATGATGATGATGATGATGATGATATTACCGATCTAGCCTTCTGGCTGCTACTGATAATCTATTATTCTTGAAATCTTTTGTCTTGATCATCAACTCACAGCTGAAATAGCTGGACAGATTGGGCTAAAATTTGACATACTAAATGGGGTACTCAGAGATATTAATTAATGATTAGTTAAGCCGTCACTTAGTAAAGATTTGACATACTTTTGTATGACAAAACTGTCAATGCCTTAACTAACTGATGGTCTAACTAATCATTAAAGCTCTCTGAGTGCGGTAGTAAGTTACTGTAACGTAGGCATCAACTAAGAAAGGGAAATTCATCTCCTAAACGGATAAAATAGAGTTAATAAAGTTTGAAAGAAAATCCACAACCGGGCGAATATAGTCAGCAAGTTTTTCTTACAAAAACCTAGCTTGGAATCCTAGAGTAACTCAAAAATCCTTTTTGTTTACTTGTATTTTCAAGGGCAGACACAAAACCCGGTCTTGTCCTAATCTTGCTCGTAATTCTGGTCGAGCTCTGCCCTTGATTCGGTCGACGCTGCGGGACACTACAATGTTTTACTTAAGCTTATCCTTCACGGAGAATAATCATCTTTTCAACAAATCTCTGGGTTATTGCGACACTAAGATGTAAGCGTGCGATGTGGAAAGAAGTTTCATGGCTATAAGCTAACATTATAAATCAAACTAGCTGTCGCCCATGGCTTTGTTCGTGTGGAAATAGGATAGATATCAAAAAAATCTAATTAGTCCGTCAGATAGATTTCCAAAAAATATTGGACACGTATTTTTTCTTTTTTCACGTACTTAAACAAACAATGCAGACGATAAAGTGCTTTGAAAACTCGTGTGACGTAATTTTCTGAGACATTTTAAAACATTCTTTATCGGTCAGTGACGTCACAACCCCCCACTCAAATCTTTTTGTCAGGATTTGTGTCCAGTTGATGTCAATAGGCTGGCCTCTATTACATGGGACTTAAAAACATAACTGGCGAAATGTGGGTGTATTGTAACGTACACCTCTTTTTTTTTGGGGGGTGTTAAATCTTCAAATAACAACCTCCTACTGACTAAAAACCACCCGTGTTCTTTCTTAGCCCTTTATGTCGAGGCCGCGGTATCTCTTACAACAACGCGCAGCCCCGACGGGACACCACTAACCTAGATCATAGGCGTGATCTTATGTTATGACAAACATACAACAGCAATAACGTGTCATAGATGGAAGTCCTATTATCGTGTATTAGCTTACAATTAGCCCTTAGGTATAACAGAAAATCTTAGTTTATTTTATAAAGTAACCGACAACCAAAATAATATTTTTCAACTACCTTTACCAAGCTTTATTATAATAAAATTGGATTTTGGAATAATGTAATACGATAAGAACGTGATGGGCAATAAAAAGATTAAATAATTTCTTCTTGGAAATTTTTCGAAGACGTCTTTTAACACGATTGGGTCAACAAAATCGAAGGACGGCGAAAATGTAAATCATCGTAATTTTCATAAGTCCGTAGCCGTGGTAGCACTATCCTGGTGATCGATGGAACATATTTACCATAATCCTGCGATTTGGAGAAGGTTTTGGAGTAGTCTCAGTACAAAAGGAAGTCTTTTTCTTAAATTTCCAGGTTTTTACTTCATCTGTCGACACAATACGGCACGGCACCGACGGCACGGCACCGACGGCACGGCACGGTTGACGCAGTGGCTAAGCGATTGAACTGCTGCGCTGCGTGTCGCGGGTTCGATCCCCGCACGGAACAAATATTTTTATTGCCTTTTATACTAAATTCTCACGTTACCGTCACGTCACGTTAACTTTCAAAGAAAAAATAAGTACATTTTACACCCGCCAAAAAAAAAAAAGGTTTATATATGGGTATGAACAATAGTTTAAACATAAGTGTGTACAGGGTGTATTTTACGAGTGGGCTTGGAAAATAAAAACACACACTATTATTATTACAGCATTCGAGAGTGACATTACTACGAGTAACATTCTGAGAAATCATGACAAACTAAAGGAAAGAGTTATTCTTAAAACAATGAAATATACTAGATCTGTTTTATCAGAATATTATCATGGTATTTTTTACTTGGAACAGATGAACAATGTGTAGGTTGGAAATCCCTCCGTCACAGTCTGTCATAGTCTCCGCTTTGTACCTATTACCCATGTTTGCAAAGAAATGAATGATATGATTTGAGCGTCGGATTAAAACAAGATTACCATGTTGGACGTGCATCAAAAGCTATATATAATATATTTTCGTTTATTTCTAAAACAGATTAATTCAGTAATCAACTTCAAGCACCAAAAAAACACTCGAAAACATCACACGCACAGTAAACATCAACGAAAAATTCCAGTGTAAAGCAATAACCGTTCATCATAAATTACACACGAGCTGCGACGAAATACCCAGGGAATTTCTGAACGTGGCTCGACGTGGGGCAATACGTATAAAAAGCAATCACGCTGTATCGTCGGTCGTAGATTGATTTCATTAGTTGGCTATCGGAGGAAGTCCCTGCGGTGGGTAGTAGAGTGGGGAAATATCTTTGCGCCACATGCCAAGCATTTCTTTGCTTGTTTAAAAAGTAAAAGAATGCAGGGACGAACAGAAACGAATCTTCCATCTGTCGTCCAGAAACTCATGATACGATTTTTACCCGTTTAATGGCAATAGGCCGCTCTTTATGACATGGCACTTAATACACATCTGGCGAAATGTGGGCCTATTTAAATACACCTCTGCCTAACCCTTCGGGAATTATATGCGTGATCTACTGTTATGTACATATTTTACTTCTGTAAGATCGAGAGAAGGCCTATGTCCCAGCAGTGACGATATTATAAGCTCTAAGTTATGCGTATGCTAATGTTAGTTTATTTTAATTGTTGAATAATTGATACCAAGATACAGTGCCTACTCAAAGGTATTAATTACGAACAATAAAGCTCAATAGTTTATACTTTCATATTTCTATATTTTTTTATTTATGAAAGCAATCAGTAGTTTTGTTTTCATCGAGACACTCTTTGATCGCGTTGTATCACTTTGTTTTGCAATTTAAACGCAGAAAAGGGAATGTTTTCTTTGAATAAAAATAATTGCAGACGTGTGGTAATACAAGTCTTATGTTCCAATAGTTTTCCACAGTAATTTGAAAAATCTCGACTCCTTTATTTAAAACTAGCGGTCGTCACGCGGTGTCACCCGCGTAGTTCCCGTTCCCGTGGGAATACAGGGGTAAAAATATAGCCTATGTCACCCGGGGATAGTGTAGCTTCCCAACGGTGAAAGAATTTTTCAAATCGGTCCAGTAGTTTCCGAGCCTACTCTTTACAAACAAACAAATCTTTCCTCTTTATAATATTAGTGTAGATATCTAATTGTTTTCAATTCATGTCACAAAGGCTATGCAAATAATGATTACAGAATATAAAAGGTAGGCTAGACGAGAAGGCAGCTTCACAATGTTTACAATTTATTTATGGAATGGTACTAGAATATAGCAGATAGATTAGCTTTGATGTACTTAATTAAATATTATAAAGCAATCTAAGAAAAACAGCTTTGAGTTCGCAGAAAAACTATTTCATATTTGAAAATCTTCTAAGTTAACGCTCCAGTAAGCTATAAATAAATAAAAGCTGAAATAAGTCGTTCTTTAGCTTTTTAGATTACACTTTAATTTCGGATGTTATTATTTGTGTTAGTAAATTTATAATTAGTTACTCTATCTTCTCTATTACTGCTCTATTAAGAGAAAAATCTTATAATAATATAATATAATCTATATATATAATATATAATTAATTAATTCTTTATATATATAATCTTATCTTCTCTTCAAGATTTTATAAATGATATTTTTTAATGTTTTTGTTTGTTTGATTTTAGTTTTGTTTTTTATTGATTGTTTTAAATAGTTTTTAAGTATTTTTGTTTTTTAATAACGCTTTGATTTTAAATTGGTATGCTTTCACGGCAAAAAATAGCGCTCAAATATGTTAACCTAACACTATTATGTAAATACCTATGTTTACAAATAAAGATTCTGATTCTGCATTTGCAATTTAACTCAAAAATATGTTTTTAGCTACCACATTTGAAGCTCATTTTGTGGTACAGTTTCACATGTACTTTGCAGTAGTCTGACATAAAGTTGATATTCCTTAATGTATGAATTGGAAACGTGTTTTTGAATGGACTTTACATAAACGATAGAATATTCTTCTTTACGAAGAAGAACGTATAAACTTCTTTTTTTTTTCTTTTTTTATCGTGTGTTTAGTACCTAACCTGCTGTCCGAGTTTTTTTATGCCGTTAGACATTTAACTTGAATTTACATGCTGTCGAGAAATATCTCTCACAATGCTGGATTCCTCACAATGTTTTCCATTACCGAGTCGCCCGCGTAGATGTCGGTCAAATTATATACTAAAACCTTCCGCAAGAAACATTCTATCCATTAGTGAAAACAACATGAAAAATGGTCAGTAGTTTTTGAGTTTGAAACAGACAGACAGACGTGGCGGAGAACTCTGTTTTATATAATGTAGTGAGACAATAAGCAAAATGACTCCGAAAAATCAGAGGTCTGGGCAATCCGACGGTCACAACCCTAGACTATCACTGCTACACACACATTTCGTTGACCAGCTTCATTAAAATTGCTATCAATTTTATTTTACCTACTGTACTGAGTGCCTGATTCTTTTGTATGTGTTTTAATTGAGAGCTCGGCTTTCAACCCTTGGCGCCTGTTGACATATGAGCAGCGTTGAGTAGGGACACTCGGACGGGCGTACCTATTGCTCAATTCATGCTCTTGGTTAACTTAATTAATGAGTTTTTGTTGCCTCGTAATTAAGGATATTTAATTTATAGGATTCACGATTTGGAGTTTCAATCAAAATAAGTCCTTAGTTATTGTATGTGTGTTGCATTATTATTCGATGTTATGTCGAGTTCAAAGTTCATTTTTTTTCATCGAGATCTATGCTTTGGAATGGGCACATGGCTACAATATTTCGTTTTATTTGTTTTACTGACATTCGAAAGTGCCTGTAATGGGTTAATTGAAATAAATGGTTTAAATTTAAGTTTGATCTGATTTTACAGGTTTTTAATTCTTGAGGCATCATTTCTAAAGCGCTTTCTCAGGATTACGCAACAATGAAAAAAAACCATTTTTAGTGGTTAAACATCCATAACAAGCACATAAAAATAACGATTAGGGGAAAACCGGGAAAAGTCTACGTCAGAAAGCAAGGGCCGACGCCCGTCGGGGCTGCGGGATGGTGTAAGAGATACCGCGGCCTTGACATATAGGGCTACGAAGGAACATGGGTGGTTTTTAGTCAGTAGAAGTCTGACACTCTCTTTTGCTCTGCTCAAGAGCGGGAGGGGTTATTTGATGATTTTCCACACCCCCCAAAAAAAGGCATCATTTCAAAATCGTTTTCTCGAGGTTACGCAACGATGGAAAAAAAACATTTTTAGTGACTAAACATCCAAAATAAGCACATAAAAAGAACGACTACTGGAAAACCGGGGAAAGCCTACGTCAGAACCATACAAAACGGCCATTGTTCAGTTTGAGAATAATACTGTGACCTAATCTATGATTAAGTGTGTCACAAGTCAGTGAGCCAACAGCACACACACACACACACTACCTACCCTTTCAATAGCTTACTGGCTCAATTAAAGAAATGTTGACATTATACGGCTCGTATCCGGCACCCCAGTGTCTATTCACACGGTCACGGTGAGCGAATACGGCCGTGTTATCCGGTGGGATTCAGGCTACCGGATAAAGCCACTACCGGTCGCTATTTACACCCATCCGGCTTGCCTGTGCGATCTCTCCCGTACGGTTACTGTAGCATGAATATCTAGCAATAATTTGGTTACAGTTTCGTTTTTCTGACGAATTTAGAACTTAGACACAAAGTAGAACAGGTAAAAACAACAAATGGGCGTTTTAAATATAGCCTGTGACACTCGGGGTTAATATAGCTTTCCATTGGTGAAATAATTTTCTGATTCGGATCAATAGTAACGATGATTAACATCTACATTCAACCTAAGTCTCTTAATTATAAGAAAATATATTCTATCATTTCTTACCTGTTGATCTACATAGTACGAACGCCCGGCGTTAACTGAAATGATTTCAAAATTGTTGATAGTCATTCTACTTAATTTTAAGGCTGAATTCATAGTCATGGGCGATATTCTGCTTGTGGTAAAATGCGACTGTTCTATTTTTGATCCGAAAAAACCGATTTCAAAATCACAAAAAAGTTAAAATATTAACTTCAGCATCTGAAATCGGTGACATTTGTTTGTTTGTTTGTTTTTTGTCACCGATTTCAGAAGCTAATTTTTTTTCTGATCAGACCCAGACTTAGTGACATTGTCCACCTCGGGAGTATACTTTTTTGAATAAAAAATTGAATTTTGAAAATCGGTTCATTAATGACGGAGAAATCCGATAACAAACATACAAAAAAAACATACAGATGAATTGAGAACCTCCTCCTTTTAAGAAGTCGGTTAAAAATTCCGAATTTAAATGACTTTGCGTCGCGTCATGCTAGTTTCTACAATAGTCTACAACAGAGCATGCCAAGCCATCCAAAATGTCATTAGACACCGTTCATTGCACAATTTCTTCATGATACAATGCTTTAGTAGGAGGAGGAGGTACTTGTACAAGCACTCATTTATCGTCGACACGCATGAGCTGGTATCAATGTGATTGATGTTGCTAATTCATTGAGTTTCTTCTATAGAAATGTGTTTTTTTCATCGATCTAAGGCCCATGGCATATATACAGCGTATACGGTGCCGTAGACACGCAGGTGACGCGCGTATACGCGCTTCAACCGAGATTTGAACGCAACCTTGTAACCTAAGCACACGCGAACGCGATACGCATACGATATAGTGATCTCAAACCGACCGACAGATTGTAAGTGCTTCAAACAGACGCGCGTTTGTATCGTGTTTTAATCTGAATCTATAAAAACGCAAAAAAATCCCTTCTACGTCACGTTTAAAATACGCCGTGTGCTAGGGGCCTAATAACTGTCGAAGTGAAATAAGTAGGTATCAACGTAGATTACGTCAACAGAATTGACTGTATTGTCTTGTGACAGTGATAAAAAAATATGGTGATGGCCGACTGGAATGAGCAATATGGTAATAAACTCAATAGATAAACTAATGCCTATAATAAATGTCAGGGATATGTTTTTGACGGCACGGTTACCGCAGCGCAGTGGCTGAGCGATTGTCTGCAGCGTTGCGTATCGCGGGTTCATTTCTCGCACGTCTGAAACCAATGCGGGTTGACTACACTATTACCTCTGAATAAACAATGAAACAGAAATAAAATATAAAAGGTACCTATTTACTTAGCTACTGAAATCGGAGTTTCAAAGGCGGGAATTAAAAGGCCTCGTTCAAAAGCGAGATATTTACTTCAGAGAAAATTAAACGGTATTCTTAATGAGTTGAAACTGGAAATCCGGTAACAAATTGTAAATGTCTGCCTCGGATTTGGGGATCTTTGTCTTGAACTGGTTGGATTACAGCTGTGGTCGATAAGGACCGGTCTGTATTGACTCAATTAATCTTAAGCTTGATCGGGCTCGGTTTCAAAGATGATCGAAGTTTTGTCGAAAATGTTTGGATACTTGGGTACGATTCGTTGAATCTCACTAACACTAATTTTATAAAGCTGAAGATTTTGTTTGGTTGAACGCGTTAATCTCAGGACCTATTTGTTGGAATTGATAAAATCTTTTAGTATTGGTAGTCCATTTATCGAGGAAGGCTTTAGGCCATAGTCCACGCAGACGAAGTCACGGGCAAAAGCTAGTTTTATTTATTACGTAGAAGTATGGCAGAAGAAAGGGGACGCTTGTACCCAGTCAAGAGTGATTAGGGGTTGAAATGATGATGTTGCAGTATGATATAATGCCTTGAGATATCCCTGGAAACAGTTAAGTAGAGGCTTTTACAGCCAGTTCACCAGTTATGTAAAGGTATCTTGGTTGAGACACACCATATGGTCACTAAACACTAAGTGCCATCTAAAAGAATATATAAATAAAATAGCTTTGTTAAATTATTAACCTTCGACTAAGCACACGAGAGTTGAAGATCCACTACAAGAACAGTGCTATAATATTGCTGGTACATTTGTATTAGAAAACGGGCGTTATTCTCTGCCCATTTTTAAATACAGTACTTTATGTTTTTTTTTCTTATTTGGGGTGGGTGCATCAATCCCCTCCTGCTCTTGGACAGAGCGAAAGGGAGTGTCAGACTTCTACTGACTAAAAACCACCCATATTCCCTTTTAGCCTATGTCGAGGCCGCGGTATCTTTTACAACTAGGTATTCGCAGCCCCGACTGGGGTACTTTATGGCTTAACAGTAAAATTGATGTTTGTTCGCTCCTGTCGATCTTCTTGTTAAGACACGCTTGCCTAGGTTGGTTCGTTGATGGGTGACCACCCATTTAATACCAAGTTTCATCCGTGACTCGGACAGTACTTTAAACCGTTTCGTCCTGACTATCTTTTGAAGATCTTCGACAGTTGTTACAGTGACCCAAAACTCTGACAACCAGTCTCACCAAGGTATCATGTTACCCAATACTAATTGGGTTTTGGAGGTCAGACAGGCAGTCGCTCCTTGAAATATTCTGGTATTTAACTACATTCGGTCAGACTGGAACCTAGAAGCAGATCTCAACATAGATAAAGGCTAGACAGATTATGAGTAAAATCGATGTTTATAAAATAACAAACTAAAACATCCGTCTGCTGGAAAAGTTCTTGAAAACAAAGCCAAAGAAAATTCCTTACAAAAGCTATATTAAACCCCACTACGCGACGGTTGCTGGGAAACATTCTAGTGTTTCCGAGCGAAAGTATTCTGCGAAGAATATAATGAAACGTTTCATATTTGAAGGGAGGAGACGGCACTCCCGTTTCTTGCAACCATTCCTCCCAGAAAAACGGGTGAATGTTGGTAATAAAAACGTAATAAGCTTAGAAAGGTCGCGATACGGTACTCGTGTGTGAGGCGACACACGACACCTCTCGCATATTTCATACTGCCACTAATAAATAATTCTAGTGTTAGACCGTTGGGGGTGTCCACCGCTATAGTATGTAGGTACGTGTAAGTGGTCGGGATAACTTCGGGTTATCGACATCGAGGTTGAATAACCCTCGGTATCGTGAGGGTTATAAACTGGGGGTTGATTGAAAAAAAGTACTGGTAGTGGTTACCGTATACTATATTTCGACTCGACACAGTTGATACATTTAATATCAGTGTTCCAAGATGATACAAAAAACAATAGATGTCTTAAAGTACTTATACTATCGGCGGAAAATCTTAACACCGCGATCTAGGAATCGATCTTAAAGCTAAAGCGCCATCTATTGACGAATAGTCGAACAAATTTGCCTTCGATCGCGGGTTTTTGATATGAATTGCTGTGCGGTTAGACAGAGGTAGTTATTAGATATCAAAGGAAAAGTTATTGGGTTATTTCAGGTGTAACATTCACAACAACTTCTTTGAGGAAAAAATTTAGTAATATAATACAAGCCTATTACTTTTTCTTGGAGGCTTCTTCTGACGGAAAAGGCTTTGTGATCACCACGCTTGCTCAAGAACCTTTACGATGTAATTGATATAATGATTACCCGCTTATTATTGTCACTTATCGAGTCAGGATATTTTTGCATCAGATGAGTCTCATACGAAAAAAAAAAATCTTTATAATAATAATAATAATAATTTCGTTAACGCATTTTATGGGCTTTATTATATAGATTATAAGTTTCGGTTCGATTCCCAGGTCGATCTCATTCACAAATTTCAACTGGATTCGTGCCCAGCAGGCGAAAGTTCTTTTTAGTTTTTTTTTTTTTAAATCGTCATCTCCTGCCCTTATCCCAATTTATTTGGAGTCGGCGCAACATGTCTTTTTTTTCCATACTTCTCTATTTCTCGTCATGTCAGCAGTCACCTCCTTCCTAGCCATATCATCCTTCACACAGTCCATCCATCGTTTCTTTGGTCTTCCTCTACTCTTATACCCATCTACATTCATACTCAACATTTTCCTCACAACACTTTCTTCATTTCTTCGCATCACATGTCCATACTAGTGGTGTTCAAAGTTGCTTTAAGGCAATCACTTGCTTAATGCTTACTATGCTATATGCTTTATTAAAGCAGGCATATCATGATGCCACTTGCATATCAGGCATATCTTGATGCTTGCTTTAAGTCAAGTGACTTAAAGCAAGCGCGGTGAGTGGCAGCATGCTATAAAAGAATATAACATCGCGTTTATGAATTACGATAAAACAGAACCGTTAAAAATACAATAAACTTTCGTTCATACTTTCCAGGCTTAGGACTGTCTATAATTTAATAACACAATATCTCAACACAATTTTATGTTTATAATATCAATATTTCGTGTCCTAACATTGAATTTATTTACACTAAAAAACACGAAGCAAAACTGTAACTATATTACGTATTTATTTACGTGAGCCGCCCGAGATCGCAAAATCGTCCGCGGTGCTTATAACGATTACGCACACAACCAACCGGAATCGCTAGCATGCGACGACCGCCCGGTCCCTGCTTAATGCTTATTCATTGCTTGTTGCTTTTCGAGCGACCGACAGAGACAGAGAGTCCGATGTAAAAGCAATAAGCAAAAAGCAACTTGTGAGAGCCACGATAGCATTTGCTTATTGTTATGAGTATTAAGCACGGTGCTTTATTTTGCTATATGATATATTAACTACCACTAGTCCATACCATGCCAATCGATTACCACACAACTTTTCATTCAACGGCGCCACTTTCAGACTTCCTCTTATGTACTCATTCCTTATTTTATCCATTCGCGTCACACCACACATCCCCCTTAGCATTCTCATCTCAGCCACAAGCAATTGCCTTTCATTTATCCCTTTTGTGGCCCAATATTCTGATCCATACACGACAGCAGGTCTAACCATGGTTTTATAAATCTTCCCCTTGATTTGAATGGGAAAAAAATAATTTAAAAACAAAAAAAAAATTTAGTTAGGTGTGTCATAAGTTTCACTTCCACCTGACTCTTCAGAGATTACAGGCGTGAAATTATGTGATACCCAATTGAAAGCCGCTGCTAAGTGAGCCACAAGGGTATTAGATAACAAGTATCTGTAAGCTATTTAGAGCGAAGTAAGGACTTCCCACGTAGAAATGCTCTAAATAAATGACTCGTGTTACGACGACCTTTGCCATTCAAACGAAATCTGAGCACAGTTTTGAAAGCTAGTGTTAATGTGGCTGGAAACATGATTAATATTGAAGTATGACTGTAGATGGGCCGCGGGTAGTCCACCGGTTATCGCGGCCACGACATAGAGGGCGAAGAAGGAACATGGGTGGTTTTTAGTCAGTAGAAGTCTGACACTCCCTTTCGCTCTGCCCAAGAGCGGGAGGGGTTATTCGATGATTTTACACCCACCAAAAATAAAAAAAAAAGTATGACTGTAGATATTTGTGGGAAAAAAGGACACACTGATCCGGCTCTAAAGAGATAGGAGGACAAGGTAGATAGAATACCATAGATACCGCTCTGCGACAATACTTTGTGATAAACCAGTTAGCCATTTGTTGGCCAGCTTAAAACCTTACCTGTTGGAGATCTAGGCAGATGATAACATCACTTATTTCTGCTCTCTACTTGGGGGCGGCCATACACGTTTTGTTCGCCCATTCTCCTCTTTAAATGAATAAGTAGTTATTTCTAGGCAAATGAATGAGTAGTAGATATTCAAATGAAACCTTTTCGATGGTAGGTAACATTACAGAGTACCTTATATACCTTATATACCTTACCTTACCTTACCTATCAAATGACTTCTACTGACTAAAATCCAACCATCTTTAACAACACCGCAGCCATCGATTGTACCCATCTTGTAATATAATAATTAGAAACATGCTTGTAATAGCTTGAGGCGTAGCTAACGAGCATCGATTACCAGTCGAAATGTATCAAATTCCTCAAATAATTATACTTACATGTTCTATTAGACATTTACACACAAAATGAGAGTACGTTTGAACAAGTCTACTTGTATTTGCTACATATTATCTACTATCTTAGATCAACGCAATAGATACAGGTAATAAGACTCGCCCTCTAAGCGATTTGTGGGTGTGGACCACTGCCTAACCCTTAAGTTCGGGGATTACAGGCGTAATGTTATGAGATGTATTAGATCAACGCGTGGCTCGCTTGTGCGGTAAAAACTTTTTTTTAAAGATTACAATCTAAAAGAACCGTAATTTATAATGCAATAACTGACTAAAACGGGAACTATATTGAATGTATTTTGTAAAAAGCAAACAATGGGAACAGTGTGGCAGACTTGTTGCAATCAGTATTAGCCTTAGATACTCGTACATAGAAGAACGATCTTCACCGAGCTGGTTAATAGATGAAAAGTATTTTAAATGCCATTAAATATGTCAATAAATATATTGTAAATGTGTTGTCTAAAAAATGTTGGTCCAGAATATGATTAATTAACAATTTTAAATATGTTTTTTTTTAACTTGCTCTGGTTTGATTACACAAATTCCACACCAATCGAAAGTATGAAGCCCATAGAATATGCAAACGTTAGGTTGACTATTTTTTTCCTGTCACAAATCTTGGGTAGGCAGGTATAAACAGGTAAGTGGATACTTACACCAGCCTATTATTGATGAGCAAAGTGGACTGTAGTTATTTAGGATGGGTTGGAGATGGTAGAAACACTGTCAATATGTTATAATTGCTATTTAATACCAGAACAAACTATTTAATGAACTAAAGTTGTTTTTGAGTTCATTCATTACTAACATACACACAAAAATACAAATCTTTCCTCTTCATAATATTAGTGTAGATTCAATTAATTATAATTTTTTTTCCAAATTTATTCTGGACTGAAATTTTTTTGTCAACCCATTTGCAATATATTTTTTGACATATTTAATTGAATATAAAATAACTTTCATCTATTAACCAGCTCGGTAAAGGTCGTCTTCTAGGTTTCTTAAATATATAATTTTTTTTACTCTGTGGTTTGTTTCATCATCATCATCATTCTCTCTACCCCAAATAAATTAGGATAAGGACATTATACAAATTTATTAGTGGTCGGCGCAACATGTATTCTTCTTCCATACTTCTCTATTTCTCGTCATGTCAGCAGTCACCTTCTTTTTCTGCTTTTTTTTTAGGAGGGTCTTGGGCAGAACGAAAGGGTGTGACAGACTTCTACTGACTAAAAACCACCCATGTTCCTTCTTAGCACTTTATGTCGAGGCCGCGGTACCTCTTGCAACATCCCGCAGTCACCTAATTGGTTTGTAAATATAATAAAATAAAATATTATGCAATATCAAGTGTCTACAGTCTGTGTGAGTGTGTAGGCAGGCATAACAATATTGTTAAAAATCCCTCGACAACATGTTCAAGAGCCATCTTGCTAACGAGATACTGCAGAATACAATATGGATTGTTCACATCAACTTATTTCATGTAAAAAATACAGAATAAATAATTATGTTGACAGCATGATAGATGACAGTACCTACACGCCACTTGTATGAATAATTAAATTAAAAACAATATTTTTCTTAATTATTATTTAGTAATTTAATGAGAGTCACTTTTAATCAGTTGTCGACCGAGCTCTGGCTGAGTGAAAACGAATTTTCCTAAATATGAGACCTACTACTGGGAACGGGAACTACGCAATAATATGTGTGAACAAATATGTTGGCTGCCTCGTTGGTTTAGTGGTCAGAAACGCGGCTACTTTGCATGAGGTCCTGGATGCGAGTCCCAAGTCGGGTAAAGTTTTATTGAGTTTTCCATCTGGAATGTCTTAGTAGCAGGTGCGGAGGTCTGGATTTGTGCTTCGCATGGACCTTAAACATAATTGGTGACATGTACTTATTACAGGTTTTATGCTATATGTATTTATATTTAACTATGTGAATAGTACAGGTGAACTTTTACTTGTTATCCCTTGACATTACTTGAGTCTTTTGGATCATACATTTTTCTTTTATTAGCCTGCACTGTCCCACCGCTGGGCAAAGGCCTCCCCAAACTCCTTCCAAGTGCTCTTTTCCTGAGTGAACTCGAACCAGCACTCATGGTGTGCGTCCAGATCATCTCGCCACCTAATTCTGGGCCGGCCTCGGCTGCGCCGTCCATCTTCCGTCGTCTTCCGGCAACCATCGTGTTGAGGCTTTTGCCCAGCGGTCATCGTGCATGCGGCTGACGTGATCCGACCAACCCATTATAGCCTAGCAGCCTTCTTGCCAACGTCCACTATGTCCGTTTTGGAGCGCAGCGTGGTGTTTCGAATTCTATCTTGTCTTTTGACACCCAAAATGCTAAGTTCCATTGCCCTTTGGCATACTCCAAGGCGGAACTTCTGGGTCTCGGTGAGAGACCATGTCTGAGCACCGTAGGTTTGGATGGGCAGAATGCACATGTCGACGAGTTTGCGTTTCAGGGAGACCGCAAGATCGCCCTTCATTAGCGTCTTCATGGACCAGTAGCTTTTCCAGGCGTATTCGACTCTTCGATCATACATATTTCACTAAATTGCGCTAAGTTTAGCATACAAAACATTAAAAATTGTGTGCTATTAAAAGCAAACTAAGTACCTTTCAATATCCGTAAGCTATCCACGATCCCGTGGCTCATTTCCCAGCAATTCTTCATCGGGATTACCGGCTTATCTCCGACCAACACTCGCGCTACATACGTTATGATATGCACACAACTTTTAATATGCACATACAATTTGTAAGAATAAATATACGGAGATTCCGAAGTTGGTCGCAGAGTTGAACACAAAACAATGTGTTTGTTATTTATGTTCTTTCTCCAAGATTAGTTTACTTTTATGTTATGTCTATTTTATATTTTTTTATAATTATATACTTTTTAATTATTGATTTGTATATGTAGTCATTAACCTGCACCTTACTATTGTATCGAGTCTGGTTACTATTGTAACCAAACTGCTACTGCTGTAGCTGGGGAGTTTGTTCCGCCACTTCTTCTTTCCAGCTAAAACACTAGGAAGTGTCGAAGGGTGGGCGTTTTGGGGGACTGTCTCTTGTAAATAAGTTAAGTAAATTTTGACGTTCGAAAAGTGCTGATTACTTCTACGTTTTTTTTTTGTAAGAAAAAGCAATAATGAAACAAACACTCGCCAATATGCTCCGAGGCAGGGCGAGTGAAAACCTAATAAGGAATGAAGCTAGACGAGCGCTCCTATTTACACTCTCGCAACTCTCGTATAGTCCTGCGTGGAACTGTCAACCATCTTTAAGTTAGTAAGTAACTAAGTAAGTTTATTAATCAATAGAAAAGAATACAGTTAAGAAAGACTAAAGAAGTTTAAAAAGAATACAGAACGGATTTAAGATGTGGCTGAGATGAGAATGCTTAGGGGTATGTGCGGTATTACGCAAATGGATGAAAAAAGAAATGCGTACATAAGAGTAAGGCGCGGGTAAAATACGTATGGCGTATGGCGGTGGCGCGGCGCGGACGGCTTTCTATTCCATTCAAATTTTATACCAAGTGCATAGAAATAAAGTGCAATTAAGGATACGCGGGCGCCGAAATGGCGCGTCATATCCACGCCTGAGCCATGACATTCCGTGTATCCTAAGTCTGAAGGTGGCGCTGACTGAAAAGTTGTGTGGAAATTGATTGTCGTGGTATGGGCATGTGATGCGGATAAATGAGGAAAATATCGTTGGGAAGGTTTTGAATATGAATGTGGATGCGTGGAAGACGACACGCGGCACCCACCCCAAATGAATTGAGATAAGAGATTGATGAGAAAAAATACAGTTATGTATTATTCTTTTATCATTTTCCTTTCAAATCCAAGCCGTGTTCGTCACGCCACCTGCGCTGCGGTCTATCTCCTCTGCAGTTTCGTCTATCAGGCGTCCAGTGACGAGACAATCTTGCTCACCTTTCTAGGTGCATTCGAGTTGCGAGACTCGCCCAGATACAGAATATTGTGAAGAAATTAGGACATCACTGAGTAAAGTATGTAATTGATAACACACATGTTTGATTGTTCATTGATGGTTTCTTTCCTATATTAAAAGAAGCCATTGTTTGACAGTGTGTCAATGTAACACTGTTATTATTAGTGCCTGACCCAGACCGCCCAATTACGACCGAAACCATAGTGTGGATTTGGCGGTGAAAACGTCATCAGCGGACGTCGAGTGGCGCACACAATTCTCAAGTGGCCTGTTCTCACTACCACAGAGTAATAATATATGTGTAGAACCTCGTTATACGGGCAGTACATTTCAATGGCATTCCAAATTCAAATTCAAATATATTTATTTGTGACACACAGTAAAAGAGTAGCTTAGAGTACACACATTTATTCTAAGGGCACAAATAGTTATTCAAAATGGGCCGCAACTATGAGCTTTGTCATGTTTTACGGATTTTTCTGTAGTTTAATTTAATTTTACATTTTTGATTTATGTTGTGTCTTATAGCATCGTATTGGATGTATTGTCTGTAATGTTGCTATAACTAGTGGTATATAAATTAAAAAATTAAAAAAAAATAAACATTGCTTTTAAGCTTAGCACGGTAAAATGGTCCCGCCCCGTACTTAAAGATAACTGGTGAGTCTACTATTAAGGGCCCACTCTTCGAGAATGACACGTGTTTTTTCATGATTTTCACTTTCATACATTCTTATTCGGTGCTCCACCCCCAGTCAGACTAAACATACATACATGTAGTCACATGCCCCTAATTGGTTTAACTCGCCACTTGATGCATGACGCGTGACGTGACGCTTGACGTGAGCGCGTCAACAACGTTATTATTCATGTTCATCGATTGACGTGACGGCCTTGTCTTAAGAGTCTTATTGTTATTGGAAAATAAAAAACCGGCCAAGTGCGAGTCCTACTCGCACATGAAGGGTTCCGTACCATCGTAGTAGGGGAGTCGAGTCGTGTTTTTTGTTATAGCAGCAACAGAGAGACACATTCAGTGAAAATTTCAACTGCCTACCTTATATTGATCATGGGATAGAGCTCCCGGGCAGACAGACAGATGGATTGCGGATGCTGAGTAATAGGGTCACGTTTGTCACCCTTCGGGTACGGAACCCAAAAGCAAATTTGCATGAAATTTTGTGTGCATATCGGGTAGGTCTGAGAATCGGCCAAAATCTATTTTTTTATTTTTTTTTGTTAATCGCATAACAACGTTTGCTGGGTCAGCAAGTCTAATATATAAAATTCTCGTGTTGCGGTGTTTGTTTCCAAACTCCTCCGAAACGGCTGAACCGATTTGCATGAAATTTTGTGTGCATATCGGGTAGGTCTGAGAATCGGCCAACATCTGTTTTTTTTTTTTAATCGCTGAACAACGTTTGCTGGGTCAGCTAGTAAGTTTATGATTATTAAAAAAAATATACTATGTGATGTAACTAAAAATTTAAGATTTTCGGAATTTTTCCTATATGTGTACTTTATAACGTTGCTTCATGCCAAATTTCAAGATTCCAGGTCGTCTGGAAGTATCCTTTAGGTTTTGATTCCCTTGCGAGTAGTTGCGAGTTTCAAAATATGCGGCTTTAATTGCTGTATCTTTTGATTGCGTTGACGTAGAAGTTTGATTTTGTTACAGCTTAAAGATATTATAGACTTGAGTATTTGTTAAGAATTTCAATATAATACCACTACGCGTTCATGAGTAAAGGGGTAATAAGTTTAAAATTATTAAAAATATTTTTATTATATGATGTAACTAAAAATTTATGCTTTTCGCAATTTTTCCTTTATCTGTGTTATAAGACGTTGCTTCGTACCAAATTTCAAGATTCTGAGTTCACGGGAAGTACCCTGTAGGTTTTGATTCCCTTGCGAGTGTCGAAAATTTGCGGCATAAACGGGAGTATCTTTTGATCGCGTTGACTTAGAAGTTTGATTTTTTCACAGCTCCAAGAGACCATAGACTTGAGTATTTGATATGAATTTCAGCTTGATACCTCCACGCGTTCCTGAGAAAAAAGGTCTTGACAGACAGACAGACAGACAGACAGACAGACGGACAACAAAGTGATCCTATAAGGGTTCCGTTTTTACCTTTTGAGGTACGGAACCCTAAAAATTAAAAAAAATCTACTATTTGGCAATCTGTTTGAGAATCTTGTGGCTTAATAATAACTGCAACTCGGGTCGATCTTTAGGTTAAGTCAAGCTTGCTTAGGTTGGTCTGTGGATGGGTAACCACCCATTACATACCGAGGCCCTCCGTGCTTGGGAAAGCACGTTAAGCTGTTGGTCCTGGCTGCCATAATTATATAGATCTTTGGCAGTCGTTACAGGTAGTTAGTGAACTGAAAGTCCGACAACCAGTCTTATCAAAGGGTGTAGTATTACCCAGTGATGACTGGGTTGTGGAGGTCAGATATGCAGTCGCTCCATGTAAAATACTCGTATTCAGCTGCATCTGGTTAGACTGGAAACCGACCCGAACACAGTTGGGAAAAGGTTAGACAGATGATGATGATGACTTGGCAATTTGTCTGAGAGACAATAAGCCACACATCTGTCCAATTTCTATCTGATTTGTTGTATTAATGTAGTGAACTTGTATGAGATGAAGTATTTCATCAGAACTACTCTTCCATGTGTGGTCTTAAAAATTGTTTAATTTTAGTCTTATTCAATACATGTGCAAGCTCGTTAGTATGGCTTGAGAATATGCTCTGGTTATTCATGCTGTGATGGACTGTTTCCTGTTTGACGGTCTTTATGCTAATAATACAGGTACATACATATATTTGTTGCTGATACACTGTGAAATAAATTTTCGAAAGTAAGACTGATTTGGTGGATCCCTATCAACTAACGCTAGAACTGGGATGCCTTCAGCACAAGTATCACTTCAGATGAGACACGGCGGATGCATTTCAAAACCTCGCTTCGAGGCGTTTTGAAACGCAGCGTGACGAAGTGATGCTTCACCATAAAACTGCTGTAATGTAAGAAAGAAGTTTCTGATTTTCCTCCTTTATATAAACTTTATCTCTTTGTAGGTAATGTTAAAGTAGATTAATAATGGGTGTACGAGTAAAAGCAACCCTAACAAAGCCGAAAGGCACTGGACTATACATGAGAATCTTGTATTTAGAGATATTATAAGGTCAAAGTTCCAATTTATCCATACGATTTTTCTACTATAATACTATTTTTAATAGGAATGTTTCAACAAAAAATAAAAAAAAATCTGTTCAGTCCGTCAGTTAGATTATCGAAAAATATTGGACACGTATTGTTTCTTTTTTCACTTAAACAAAAAAATGAAGACGATGCAGTCCTTCGAAAACTCGTGTGACGTCACAGTTCAGTATATTTTTACCGGCAAGTGACGTCATTAGCCCCCACTCATGATTTTTGAAGCGTTTTATCTTCGTAATTTTTTAATAATTTGATAAAACCAAAAACACGTATCCAGCATTTTTCGATAATCTAACTGACGGACTAAACAGTTTTTTTTTTGTTGGGAAACATTCATAACGTCATGACTCCTGTACTCTTCAATGCAGCGATCATCACAATATTTTAAGTGCATTCCATTGTAAATTATCCCTATCGTAAATCGTGTTTGTCCTTCCCAAAAAAAGAGTCGTTTCCGAGCAATCATGGGCTTAATTTGATGTACAGAATGTTCATTGACGGCTTTGTAAAGGGACACATTTAGATTAAGCATCCGAAAACAGCAAGTACAAGTTTTATTTAAAACACCCTGTTCATTAATAAATTAATTGATTAATTCAGTGCCAATTATATTTTGATTTAAGATTTCTCTGTCGAGCCGTTGGGCCGAGACCTTTCGAGAAACTTCGATCATTAGACCTTCTTAGTGATTGCGACTGAGGTCGGACAGAAGGCGGGTAGCGGGTTGGATAACTACTAGTAGAGGGTCTAATATTAAGAAGTAAACCAATAATATCAAACTTTAGCAGTAGGTATGGTAGCAACTTGCTCTTGAAACGCCTTTGATAAGAGACTGATATTAAATATACGGCAAAACTGTTGTCTATCCGTATGTTTGAATATGAATACACAATGCCCACAGTTACCTGCAGGTCTTCACATGACCCTGTTAGGGTAATTTCCCCGAAGTACAGTGTAGCCTCATCGCAGTATTTGTATCCTAAGGTAACGTAGCCTCCGCCGCGGACGAAGCTCCGGGTGTCGCCGTCGGGGGCCACGTGTCGGCTTCCGGCCACCGTAGACGCGGGCCTGTGGACGGTGAGTAATGGGCTAGCTCGCCGTCCGTCCGTCTTATGACGACGACAGGCCGTGTCGCGCGTTCGTGTTTCACGCGCGCCTCAAAGAGATGTCAACAACATGGAAGGGCCCGCAAGGGCCGATGCCCGTCGGGGCTGCGGGATGTTGTAAGAGATACCGTGGCCTCGACATAAAGAGCTAAGATGGAACATGGGTGGTTTTTAGTCAGTAGAAGTCTGACACTCTCTTTCGCTCTGCCCAAGAACGGGACGGGTTATTAGTTTATCTAAATAAAAAGTTAACCTCGTGATAGTAACCTCGTAATATCCTTGCATAGGTCATAAGTATAACTGGATAAATTCTGTAGTATTAGGTATAAACTATGCCTAAGCCTTTTCAAATTACAAGCACGATGTAATTTTTACCCGAATGCGGCGAAGCCCAAAAGGAGGGTTATTATCTTATACAAAAAAATACCCTACAAAAGTAGACAACATAAACCAAAAACAAAACCATCATGAACTTTTATCATTCCGCATATATTCTATAGCACCTTTGTGTACCTAAACTACGTGTAAACTGACCTTCAAGCAGTGCCACCGAGAGCCAGGCACGGACATAAACGTACCCTCCGCCTGCGAGTATATTGCTAAACTTAATACAGATACCGAATAGTCGGGTGATTGAAATAGCTCTATTATACTGATGAGGTTTTCAAGGTGGATTGAAACTTTTGTACCTATCTAGCGTTTATTTTGTTTTTGTAGCAAGGGCTTAAAATGAGGTATATTTTGAAGTGGTGTGTTATATCTGGCTCGCAAGAAAGGTTCTTTTTCTTCTATCGTATGTCTTCAACTGGGCAATCAGCTATTTATAATATTTTAGAGAGGAAAGGTTAAATTTTTTGTTTGTTACGATTTAAATCAAAAAGTACTCGACCGATTCATAAACTTCTTTCTCGATTAAAAAGCTACATCTTCATCGAGCAAAATAGGGTATATTTTTAAAATACACGTGGACGATTTCGCAGTGGAAGTGCTAGTCTATAACATCGGGAAGTTTGTTGTGAAAGAATACCCAACATCCTTTACAAACGTGATTTAGATAGACTGGTCACTCCAGCAAATGGGCTATAGATTGGTTGGGAGCGTCGCATTCCCACTAAATGTCGGCAAGCTTTTTTAGGTCTCATTTTGACAAATTGTGTTCGAAACGGCCTACTTGGGTGCGTAAATAAAATCACTGGCAAGTAAGTGTGCCTTTTCTCAAAGTAAAATAAGAAAGTTATTTTGAATAAAAATAAATATAGTTATCTATCACCACAAGTCGCCAATTATGGTACCTATCCTAATTCCATTATTTAAACCCCAAGTTCGCAGCTACTCAAGAATTAAATAATGCCTTTAGTGAGTACGTTTGAAGTAATACTCGTACTTATAATTGAATATTGGCAGTAATATTCTAATTAGACAACCAACTTTTAATTAAATAAAAATCTTTCTTAACTTTTGAAATAAATTTTGTTTTAAAGATCATTTAACTAATTAAATTAGGTTGCGCGCAGAGTGATTCATATCTATAATGAAAGTAAAAAAAAAGAAAGGATGATGTATATTTTTTCCCCAATTTTTTGTTTTCTAGCAATAATGTTTGCGAAGAGTGATTTAGTTTTATGTACAAAATGTTTGGTTTACGGCTTTGTGAAGGGTCTTCGCTTACATCTTGTATATATCAAACTGAATTTTTTGCACATTCCATAATAAATTTTTCATTGCCTGGTAAAACACATCCTCCACACACAATCACAGATTCTCTGTGAAAGGCATATCCGAACTAAAAAAAGCTTTGCTTTGAGTACAAAAATCTGCTATTTGATTTTTCCACATATAATTTTTCTGTAGCCTACAGTCTAATTTAGTGTTTGATTTATGGGAATTTTCTAAACATCTTTTATAAGGAACTGGCAAACTGTTGGTTTACTTATAGGGTACACGCGTGATGTCATGTTTATTTTATTATCCATGGAGTTACACAACACCACGAAACGTGCACCTTTTAATCTTTATATATAAATGTTTTATAACTGCCCATGTAGGCCTATGTCAAATACAATAATTCGATTTGATTTTTAGTTAGGTTTACCAAGGAGTTACATTACAATACATTTTCTAAACAATTAAAGCTACTACATAACATATTTTCATATAAAACACATCATCATCATCTGAAGATGACGATCATCATCGTTCACAGCCTGAGTTCGCCCACTACTGGATAGATACCTCTTTTCTTGTGTTTCTCCACGGTCCTTTGCTAGCCTTTCCCAGGTTTTGCTCTTAATGGCAACTATGTACACACATGCTAAAAATAAATAATGTTATATATTTTTTTGACAAATCGGGTCACGACGTTATGTGACGGGTATGAGATTTTCTCTTTGACGGATGTACGCATCAAATGTGCAAGACTAAATCCGCAATAGACCAACGCTGCTTGATTTCTAGTGTGCGCACCACCTTAGGTACATTTAACTAGAAGGTTAATCATGTGACACTCAAGAGTTATAACTCAATTAACCTTAGTTCGATCCCTCGGTGAGTTTGTACGTCTCTGAGACGTAACTTCTTACTAATACGTCTTAGAGACGTAACATAGAATGATTTAGATTTAAACTTAATGACACAAGAGGTCCCTAGGGCAATTGGCATTTGATTATTTAAGTAATGCTGATAAGTTAGACCCCTACGGGGTTATGGAGCTGTCTCCAATACTAACTTTTAAGTTAGAATAAGGCTGTCCTTATTCTAAGTTTAGTCAGAGATATGTTTGTTCCCAAAGGAGTAAATTTGAGTCCCTGGTTCACCTATTATTATGAAGTAATATTGTGTGTCTAAACTTTGGGTTCCAATAAAATAAATCGATTTTGAAATGAAAATTGGCAGGCTCCATAAATGTTTTCTACGGATTTTACACCACGTAGAATATATTTTAGTTACCCATTGTTCACTTTTGAGGTCTCTTCTACTTAATTCAGCGTATCAGCAGTCCACATAGGCGTCAACCAGCACTTTACTGTCAACAGAGCCAATTTCACCTGTCGAGGCAACTGCTACTGTCGGTAAAGCAACTGTTGCAGTATTCGACACACTGATTGCTGCCCTCTATCTCGACAGCATTGTTGTTGAGCACCGCGAACGTTATTATTATAGTAAGGCATCAAACAGACAAGCAGCACTATGCTGTCAATAGAGTTAACTTTAGCTGTCGATGAGGTAAATGCGTTTGCCGTCAACACGTGGACAGCAAATGCCGACAAAGTTGCCTTTGTCGCCAGCTGACGTTGGCTCTGTTGACAGCAAAGTGCTTCACGTGTGTACGGTTCGTTAAAAACAAGTCTCCCCCAAGTTTCAACACACAAAACCTATTTAATAAATAATTATGTATGCACATGACAGCTACCTAAATCGTTTCATCTCAGTCTCTTCGATTGCCCTTGAATCCAGATTACCTAATTTCGCAAATAGGTCGCAAACTTAAGATTAACTCTTCAGAAGGCGATTATAAATTAGAATTAGAATTTCGCGTGAAAGATTACGTCTCAAGGAAACGTGATGAGCTTGCATTAGCGTGACACGCAAGCAGTAAGCGTGTCTACGTATAATCGTATCGAGCGACGTGACGAAGCATAATAGAATCTCTTTTAACGTGCTTATAACTGTCTGACGCTGCCGTGAAGTTTATACGTGTTCGTTTTGATGTTGTTTTAATTGTATTATAATGAGTTTTAACTCGGCTGGAAAAGTCGATGCGGGTAACGCAGGTTTACTAGGCTTACGTGGAATAGGGCGGTTATATATTTCAAAGACTGAACTCTCTCTCTCTCTGAACCTTATGTTTTGCCACATAAGGTTCAGATCCGTTGCTTAATAGTCGCCGCTGAAAGAGGGCCTGAAGACAGGTCTTGGATATGTTGGCGTCATGTGTTCATGGCAGGTTGATGAGAAAAGGCATTCTTAGAAATAAGGACCGTTGTTAAGCAATGGGACAGTTGAGGTCGATCAAAAGATGTTGGGATAGATCACGCTATGTCACACTAATGAGGACTTCTGGCCTCTGGCTATATAATAACCGCAATATCCTTACTTTATTTCGGTTTTAGAACATCAATTTCTAGAAGCAGCCTTAACCTTCGTAGACTGCAAAAATATATGAAAGTACAAGGAGTAAATTTCACAATTGACAGAGGAGAATGGCGTCACATAACATCACGCCTAACATCACCCAGTACACGCACATTGCGCCAGTTGTGTTCAAGTCTCATGTAAAACGGGATGTGCCTATTGCCATCAACCAGCCATCAATTCAGACATTCGAAGAAAATAAGGGGTTGCTTTGACCCCAAGTAACATGGACAAAGGCATGACTAGAGGTAAGTACATTTAATGCTAACAATCAGGATACAGTGAGCCTAAGGTCAAAACTGCCCAAACTTCTACCGAACCTCTCAATAAACAAGCACGCTCTTTACCTGAGTATTAGTTGAGACGTCCTAAGTCGGCACTTCTATGACCTTCCAAACAAGAACGTTAATTCACGGGGTGTTTTCACAGGCCTGTAAATACAAGTTAGCAACTGACTAATATTGTAGACTTAGCAGTTAATCTCTTCATCAGATTTCCAAAGGTTCGAAACTTAATACTTGAAGTCGAAATCTTGTTTAAGGCAGTTTATTAAGCGGCTATTTGTTTTAAAGTAAAGGGTTTTTTTAAGTATTTAAACGGTGAAGGAAAACATCGTGAGGAAACTGACATGTCCTAAAGCCAAACAAAAAATACGATGACAAGTGACATCTACCTACCCGTACTGGACCCGCGTGGTGAATTATATAGCCCATTCTCTCTCATAGAGAGGAGGCTTTTGTTCCAGCAGTGGGAACATTAAAGGCTGATTATCCTATTTGAAGGTATAATTTCTTTGAGATTGTAAATTGTGTATAGATGTCGTAGATTGCATAAGCGCTGCTCGCGACCAATCTGCAAATTATAAACAAGCCACGGACAAGACACAGTTGGAGCTCAGGATGTAATAGAAGGTCGACCTCGACAAAGACTGCTTTACCTTGAAGATCGACCGTTATCTTTTACTGTTATAATGTGTTATTTATTTAACCACGTGTCCGTGAGCAGCACAGTCTGACACCGGTCGTGATATTCTGCTCAAGTTTTTTGTGGAATCCCTGGTACCTAGTAAGTATCCTAGTAAGGTACTCGTCGTTTTTTTATGTAAGGTACTTAAAGCCACATGCATTTGCATAGATAGAAGTCCAGAAAGAGTCGCCGCAGATGGCATTAAAGGACTGATTAAATAAAATCGTAATACCCTTCCTCAGATAAACTCGTTTGCATTGATAAAATCGCGACACTCGCGGCAAATCGATTTTGTCACAAACGTGCAATATTGCGTGTTTATTCGTGGAGCTACAGTGGGGCGTTCGATGGTATAGACTATATGATCAAATGGCGTATACCACTGAGAACCGGGTAAGACACGAACAAGAAGCTGTTAGATACAGGGTGTACCGAGTGGTCCACCCTGAGGACCGCATGGTTTGGGTCCTTTGATAGAACAACGAAGAAGAAACAGAGGGAGGAAGAAGAATAAAGGAAAACATTGTAAAGAAATCTATAGATTTCAGATCATTTATGATCCGAAAACGCCAACATGTAATGTGTCTAAAATCTGAGATGATTGAAAACAATCTGACCGTTATTAACTGTTTAAAGCCCTGCCTAACAATGTTCTCGAACATTTTCTATTTAGTTTCAAAAGAGTTTTTTCGCGATAAGAATAAAGGTGGAATTAATCTAGCGGGTTATCTGTCTGGCCGCCATTTTGTCGTTCGCTTTGAACTAACTTATCATGGACATCTTTATGCAAACGAGGGTTTAGAATTACTCAAATTATATAACTTTCTGTATAATAAAGTTTTGTAGGTCGTTAATATGAGAAATTACTTTTTAATTATAATTATCTTTTTAGAGCGTTTCGACGAGAGAGCGGGAGGATTCAAAAAGTCTGTAACTACTTACTACGTAATAAGGAAATCACTAAAAAAAATCCATTGAAACTTTGCAGACCTGAGAATCGCACCCACGACCACTCAAGCAGTTGCGCTTGCAACAGATCACTATACCAACAGAGTAAAAACTGGGTCATCAACGTAATCAAAATCAAAAGTCATTTATCAAACTATTCTGAAAATCAGCAATTTTCGAACGTCAAAATTTACTATACTTTACTTATATTCAAGAGACAGTCCTCCAAAAGGCCCGCCCACCCTTCGACACTTTCTAGTGTTTTAGCTGGAAAAAAGAAGTGCCGGAACAAACTCCCCAGCAACATATAAATAATAAATTAGGAGTCTATCCTACATAGATAAACAATAGAATATCTCTCTATTATCATACAACTTAGCGAGCTTAGACAGCTTGACACCGCGTTTGTACGAGCTGTTTCGTGACCACAAAGTTGAATAGCTAGCTAAAAGCGCTTTAACACCACGTTAATACGGGAATTACATGAACCGTTTTGATATTGTGTAGGCGTGACAGACGTACAAATGATGGGGTTATGAAATGGTTTGTTAATTTTGTATGTGCAAATCGTGTAGATTTCACAAAGTTAATCTTCTTGTCCTATCATTAGTACAAGCACCAATGATACACCTTTGTCTGTAATGTTCATTTTATTTGGAAAATTTTAGGATCACAAAATCAATTTGTTTAAATGTTTTTTTTTTCAAATAATTGTCACCCTTTCAGCCAAAAGACGTCCACTGCTGGACATAGGCCAAATCATGTTATTTATTTATTGTGTTTGTCTCATTGCTCTTGGCTGCCTGTACAGCCAGCAGCACCAATATGTAAATACTTAGCAATGTTTAGAAGCCATATTTCCCTACTGTAAAGATTTAATTTTCCTGTTACTAAACGAAATTATTATTTTGGGAACCATACCATCATAAAGTAGGTCATATCTCAAAGTTACAATCCTTATATCACGAGAAATTGTTGCGTCTGAACTTTGTCAAGTGTATACATTTTATTGCTCGTGACTGCACGACTGGTGACTGTGTTTGTCTGTTGTTTTTATTTCAATACCATGACTTGTGAAACAACTTATAATGCACCAAGGTATCGAATCTATTCAAGTTGATAAATGGTTAACTGAGACTTCGCTATCGATAGGACTATGAGTCCCAACTGGGCGCCAAAAACGTTTATCATCAAATGAGAGTCCCATTCGGGCGCCAATAACACCTGCTTTTGACTCTAACTTTCATTTTAGTGCCAAAATATATTTATGCTTGCGTAGAAACCAGGATGTTAAATGAGAAATACTAGCTATTGATCTCGTAAGCGAAGTTAAAAGCACGACTGTGTACTAAAAGGATAGGGCGTTAAATTGGAGCTCTAAAGCTAAGCGATTCAATTGATTTGAAATCGTCTTGATTAGTTCTCATTATATTTAAGTACTAGCTGTTGCCAGCGGCTTCACCCGCTACAACTCGAAAATTATCCCACGGATCATAAAATTGGGATAAAAACTATCCTATATAATAATCCAGGGTATAACCTATCTACATACCAAATTTCAACCAAATCGGTCCAGCTGTTTATGCGTGAAAGAGTAACAAACATCCACACATCCATTCTCACAAACTTTCACATTTATAATATTAGTAGGATGATTTTTCTTTTTTAGTCTCATATAAAATAAATGTACAGCATTGGAATAAAACCTTAAGATTTCGAAAAATACGCAATAAATTGTATATGCCTCAGAGTGTAGGTACTAAATATAAAATGTAAAATCATATCTTTTGACGAATACGGAAAGTAAACGAAGAATTTACTGCACCAAATAAGAAACTAGAGGGAAACATTAAAATGCAATTCAATTCAACGCCTGAATAGTTCGTTCCAGACACATTTACATTTTTACAAGAAAATATAGAAGTGTAAGAACGTACTGAGATCTTATAGTCCTGTTTTCCTAGAAGAGTCAACATAATACAACTGTAGTAGGTACACAGCTTTTAGATGATAACGACTCTAGGAATTGTTTCTGTGATGAAGGACTCAAACCCGAAATTCTAAAACTATAATCTATAGCTTACACACAAACAGTAGTACAGAATAAATATTGGGCATGGCAAGATACAAAATACACAGTCACACGTTACACTTGTCGACACGGCACGGTAGGTGCAGTGGCTTAAGCAGTTGACTGCTGCGCTATGGGTTGCCGGTACGATCCCCGCACGGAACAAATATTTGTATGACCTACATATAGTTGATTTGGGACTGGGTATTTGTGTACATAAGTTTAAATGTTTGTAAACGCATCCACAGGAGAAATTCATAGTGTGGGGCCATGTTTAAAAAAAAAGCTGGAAATGGCACTGGCAATGGCAATGGCTTGATTGGTTTAAACAGTACCGAGTGTGTTTTTCAGGACCAACCTATGTTGCAAACTAGTCCAAAAACATGCAGCCGTAGCATTAAGTTCTGAGTTAATTTTTAAACAAAGCACAGTAATTATTCAGCACTGTAGTTCGAATTACTGAAAATTATTCATTCTGATTAAAAAATATTGTGGCTAAAATGTGAATGTGATTCGTATAACATTGCTATAAGAACATTCTAGGAAGAGTTCGCTTACAAACACACCAAGAAGTAAAGTTTTGGTAATGAGTAGAACTTTGGAGAAATTCTGTCGGTTAGTCTCGAATCAGCACGTTCGGAACTTTTAACATAAACAAGATCGACTCAACGTGCCTTTTGCACAGATGGGTTCCGATGCCCATTCTCGTCCGCACTTTATCTACCTATTATTGCTTTGTGTTACATTTTAACCTGCGTTAGCCCGCGTCTTCACTTGTATCTGAAATGCACCCACAGGAACGTATTTGAAACTCTAAATCAATATCAAAATATTTTATTTCATCTAAGCCTACATGGGCATTGATGAAACGTCGAGATATAAGGGACACGGTTCGGCTTATTCATTTCCTATGGAAAAGAACCGGCAAGAAACTCCATGGTAACTGTTTTAAAATGATTTGAGTTTACAATATTTCACTCGTAGATTAAATAGCTTTGCATTTGTGCACATCTTTTTTTTAATAAAGCAGCAGGGCTATTGCGTATCTTTATAAATGTCAGTGGCTATCATAGTGTCCATCAATTAACTGTCAAATGGTTCCATTTTGTACAAATTTGACAGTTAATCGATGGACACTATGATAGCCACTGACATTTAAAAAGATACGCAATATCCCTGCAGTAATACCCAATTTTTAGCCTACATCCAAACTTAAAAAAAATACCTATTTATAATATTATCAGTAAGTTGGTGCCATAGTAATAATAAAGAACGACTACATTAACCTTTATAGCAGCGGTTAGAATTAAAGTTACAACAAAGGCTGTTACTGACTTTACAAGGTTCAACTTCAGTAAAACATCAAAGCTATCAAAATAGAACAGAACTTTTCATAATCTCCTAAGTATAGTAAACTAACTATGTACATTATTTGAAAACTATAAAAGTAAAACAACTTTCAAAAAACAATAAAAGGGTATCAACAATCTCATCAATGCTGTCAGCTGGTAATATGCTCAAGAGACTGGCGGAGTTGCAACGTTGTCGCGTTGTTTGGCAACACTTAGCCTCTAGCAGTTCTTGGATCACGGGAAGCATCAACTAGTCTTTTAGGAATTTCCTTAAACAGGTTATGAGCAACCCAAATCAATTGAGGTAAGAGAAAGATAATACTAATAATAAATGATACTAATATATGAACACTCGGAAATCAAGTTTCAAACCCAAACGGCTCGAAAAATGCTATGTATAATCTTAGTTCAGCTCACAAGTAATTCTCTCCTATCTTACCAAATCTTGCTAACCAAACGCCAACGTGTAAGAAACAACGTGGTCTATAATAAATCCAGCACAAAGCGCTTGCAGCGCTGTAGGATATCGGGGAAAGCCACTTACTACGGCTTACATAACTGAGTGCATTTGGCGAGGCCCGCCGCTGCAAAATGTGGATGCGGTTTTAATAGGGCTGGCAATCTCGGGACAGAAAATTCTCCAGTTCTCCTTTGAAATTCATGCATGTTGAACATATGTTTCGTAAAAGGATCTCAAATAGTATTTATGTAGATAAAATCTGCTTACATTGAATAAAACTATTCCGACTGAAATTTTCTTCTAACCATTTTCCTAAATATCTTTCAGGTCTGTGACTATGTTTATTTGTGCGTGATATCATTTTGCGAGTCTTGTGAATATAATGGTAGATTGAATGTATTTTTAAAAGAGTACTTAGAAATGGGTATACTTAACTACGTAAGTTTTGCAAGGGTTAGTAAAAGATGAGTCCAGTTCTTTCTTCAAAAGACCATTGCAGACATTAATTTGCATAGTCCTCATGTGAGTATACCAAGATTATGTCTGAACCTTTAAAGAGGCTTTACATTTGAGTTTGTTTCGGATGCTTGTTCTCAGAGTAGTCAGGTACGAAACACCGGCCGCAACTTAGGTATTAGTCCTATTACACGGGAGTTATGTTTAACATAACTGGCGAAGTGTGGGTATACTAACGAGTACACATCTGCCTAACCCTTCGCGGATTACTGGCTTGATGTTATGTTATGTGAGTGTTGTTTATTTTGCAAATTGGTTTTCTATTTGCAAATTAAACATCATTTATCACTCAATTAAATATAGATAAAGTCTGTATGTAAGTAATTTTAATAAGTTATATTTGTAACGTCTCCTTGGGATTATTTTCGAACATAACGCGAGTAAAACCTATTAATGTTCCCACTGCAGGGAGTCAAGCCTCCTCTCTAGGAGAGGGATAGATGTCACATATCTTCGAATTTTTGGTTTTAAGATATGCCGGTTACCTCACGATGTTTTCCGTCACCGTTTTGAGAGCAGTGGTGATGAAATAAATTACACAAAGTAATTCGAACCCACGGCCACAACTGCCTCCCTAGTTACTAACAGAAGTTAAATAATTTGCCACCCCTAGTTCTACGAGGGTGTCGTGTAGGGTTGCCAACGTGCCACAATTAACATAACGCATTAGCAGTATCAGATTGAGCAATTAACAACATGTTCATATTTAAAACTAGCTTATGCCCGAGGTTTCACCTGTGGCAGCGGTGAGTTCCTTTATTGTCCCACCGGAACCTAAGCATCGGGATTAAAAGTAAACTAGGAGTATGTAGGTCATAAATTATTGTAAAAAAAAAGTTTTGCCTGAAAAAGTAACAAACATCCTCACAAACTTATATTAGTAGTAGAAATACCCACGAAGATAGAGTTTGCATTAAAAAGGGGGGGGGGGGGGGGGTGTTTGCTTGTCGGCTTAAATAATAACTTATTTCGTCAAGAATAGACATTTATTTATGCTTTTTCATATTAATTTATTAAGATCTATATTTCCCTTGAATCTTAAATTCCTGAAATGCTTCGTTGTCAGTGAATTCAGTATAGTTCAATGAGGATATTGAGGATCCGTTAGAAGAAAGACATCATTTTCCCCTCTCACAGTCCTCTACTGGACATGGTCACTTGAAGTTGCTGCAAAAAAAAGGCATACTAAAAAAGTTTCTGCCGGATATCATATTGTCGAAAGTCAGAAAAATATGACGTCTGGATTCAATCAAGAATCGATAAATCCTTGGCGACTTGCCTTCCATTCCAAATAGTTATATATGCAGATAGCAAATTCAATATAAAATCAATTTCATCTCAAAGCCAAATCGAAAGATAAAATATTTAAACGCAAAAATTTGGCGATTTCGTGAACATTTCTTGTCTTACCTACTACAAATACACACTACTAAGTTCTGAACGATACATCGGGATTGGAAACCCAAAAGTAAATAACGAGCTAAAAAAAACTCTCTAGTCTTCATTGGTTTGAATTCTAGCACGCTTTCTTATATAGACTGAAAAACGGCTAAGTTTTGTCCTAGTCTGTGTCAAATATTATAATTTCAAAGCGACATAATATCAGCGACAACAATGGAAAGGTCGAAACTGTATAGAATTGTCATAAACTACAGGAAAAGTCATATGCGTAGTAACCATCAACGTTTGAAACTCGTCATCGACATACGAAACGATTGACACTGATCTAGGAGTTCTGGTTTACGAAACCAGAATTCTTAAGTTTTAGTCAATAGTCTTACCACTGCTCTTGACGCCATGTCTGTCCTCAGGACAAGATTGCGGTCAAGATTAGACCCATTTAATACAACAAAAAACAAGAGGTACCGGATGGCTTAATACTAAGTGGGTTGTGGAGGTCAGATATACAGTCACTCCATGTAAAATACTGGTATTCAATGGCATCCAGTACGACCCCAATAAAGTTAAGTAAATGTTAGACAGATGCAGATGATATGATAATCTGTCGAAGTTCAGGGTCTGGTCTGGAGTCTAGTTCTTGAAAACGACTAGTTTAACAAAATCACATAAAAACTACTTGGCAAAGTTATTTCCAGTTTGGCTAGGACATTGCAGGTTTGAATCACCTTATTGTCTGACAAAAAAATAATTCCCTGCTTCGGAAGTCACGTATAAGCCGGTGGTCTTGGCCGCCAAATGGCGGTCAACAAACCGTGTCATAGGCTCTTGAGGCGGTTTCGAAACTCTGACACTAGAGTGTGTTGGGTCGTTAGACCTTACTGCCCACACGATAAGAATACCTAAAAAAATATTCAAGACCAAACATTTTCAACATTTTATGTACCCAACAAACTGGGTAACAGTTTGTCGGCGGGATTACTCTCTTACTACATTTGCTCGCTTGCATATTTGTCATTTCTAGAAGCATGCACTCTCGGCTTAAAGTTTCGGATCGCCATCCCTGAAGCCCCGACTTTGCATGTTACGTTACATAGGTACGTTCAGAGTGTTTTACTCGATTTTCTTTCTCCGAGACGCAGCTGCCGCCCGTGATACTGAATTATGAATACGGTCCCTTGTTAGGGCTTTCAGTTTTTGTAACGAGATTTCTTTGGTATGTTGTGACAATGTTGCTATATGCGGTGTTTATTGCAGAATTGCTTATGTGGTTTTACGAGGTTTGTTTTTTGCAGGTATAGATTCTTTCTTTGCTTTTTTCTGCGTGCCGGACGAGGTGAGTAGTTTAAATGTAAGACAATAATTATAAAACAAGGTAAAGTAAAATCATAGAACCCTCGAAAGCTGACTGACTCGACTGCGACAGCTGAAAATGAGGTTATAGCTTTGATTACCAGGTCGAGCTAAGTGTTATTGGGTTTTTCCTTCAAGAATTTCACAGTAGTAGCCACAGTAGTCTGGATTTATGCCCAGTTAAAGGCAATAGTCTCGTCCCCGTATTTCATAGTACTTGAACATAACAGTTTTTTTTTTAAACTTTGTCTCACACTGGAAATATCTCCTGTATCGTGGGTGCGTTCACAGACATTCAAACTCACTTACACAAATACCCAGACCCGGAACTAGTTTCTATATATTTGTTTTGTTTTAATATATTTGTTCCGTGCGGGGATCTAACCCGCGACACGCAGCGCAACAGTCCAATCGCTCAGCCACTGCGCCAACCGATTACTGTGTGTCGATGTTAATGTTACGTAAGGCAGAAAGTGTATGCTTTCCTCACTTTTTAAGGTTCTGTAGCCGAATGACAAAAGACGGACAGACAGACATGACGAATCTATAATTCGTGTCTGTCCGTCTGTATGTCACAGCCATTTTATTCGGAAATTATTAATACTACACAGTTGAAACTTGGTACGTAGATGTATTCTGTAAACCGCTTTACGATTTTTATACAAAAATAAAAATCCTAATAATTTATTCCTTAACCTATTCCACATACATGAAACTAAAACTGAAAAAACTATTTTCATCAAGCCTATACGTGTGCCCGCATCTATAGACAGGTCTTAAAAAATGACAGTGAGGTTCCGAATACCATTTTTTCTCAAAGTCAATCGTTTGAAAGATATACACTTCCAAAGTGGTAAAATGTCCCCCCCCCCCCCATCTAACTTTTAAACTCCGAGAGTGAAAAATCTAAAAAAAAAGTATATGCTATAGATTGCTATAGAAATTTTCAACAAAAATTAGTTTGAACAATATATAATGAATAGTTTTTGACATATAACACATTTAAATAACCGCAAATATAACTTTGTCATTCATACAAACACTATGAAAAACAAACTAACCACAAAATATCTAGTTTTTCTGTTGCTGCCTTCCCTACTACGGTGGTACGGAACCCTATAAGTGCAAGCCCGACTTGCACTTGGCCAGCTTTTTTGTTACGATTACTATCTAAGGTACTTTGAAAACAAACAGTAACAAATACCTAATATCTTTTTTTATGTTACAAGCCCGCCAGACCGCCAGAGCATTTCCAAACCACTGCAACTCCTGAAAGCTAGAATCAACAGTGGCGACCACTAAAAAAGTGCCTACATAATGAAGCTCGACGAAGTCCCAGAGAAAACACTTTAGCTATCTAGGATCCCGCAACAAAATTAATAAGAAAAGATTAGTGGAGAAGGTGGAAAAAAACCATAATTTCCACTTATACTATGTCAGCAGGAGACTGAACAGAACAAGGCCAATAGGCACAAAGGAACGTATACAAATGGAATAAGGCTAGTTGCTACCACGGATAATTATTCCCCAATATCCTATGTAAATACCGATACTTCCCAAATATTCCTTTCATTCAGTACCTACTATCGCTTACCTTCCCCTGGAATACAATACCCACAGCTACGCGGACTACCCGCACGTGAACAAAGCCTCATGTTCACAACGTGTTCCCTTTCACTCGAGTGTTTAGTTTCGCCAGTCAAGTCTAGCAACTCTTAATGTACACCCAACAAAATAGTTTGATTTACGGGCAAAAATATTCGTATTTTTTTTATTATTATTCGTAAGTTATTAAACAAATGTTGGCTTCGTTTATTTCTTGTTAGCAATAATCAATCTCCAAGGATCTTAACAATAAGTTTAAGGTCTAGACATAATCTTAGTATAATACACACATGAAGACCATGCACATTAGTTTCTAAGGTGGTCTTTTGAAGAAAGTACCACACAGGTTTGAGTGGACCCGTCCAGTCAGTGCAAGCATTTGTCAGTTATCGTGGAGCTCGACTTATAACTCAAGGAGCTCAATGTCACGACGAACAACACTAAAGAAAGGACATTTGGGTGGGTCGCTTATAGTACTCAAACTGCCAGACAATCGTTGGTGTTTCCATTAAGAATTTCTCAGTAACAGTCACGGAGTGTGGATTTGTGCCCGCTTGATGGCAATAGACTCGCGCCCTAAAACATGGGACTTAAAAAACTGAAGAAATGTGAGTGTACCAATGGCTACCTACGGTATCCCCTTGTTTCACAGACAGAAATTTCAAAGAATTTCGTTTCTAAGAAAATGTTTCATATAATATTTGGTTCTTGTATTTTTGTTTCGAATACAATTGTTTCAAATACTATTTATTTGAATAAAACATATTTTACAGAAAAACGATTCAAAGAATTTCATGATCACATTTTTTTATTTCAAAAACTTATCAAACCGTAGAATATTTTTTTAACTAATATTGTCAGTTCGGTGTATTTTTCCATGGTATTTATTTCAACGATAATGTAAGTATAGACGGTATACTAATTATAATTGTATAAATAAATATGAGTACTTATTTTAACGCCAAAGTTTGATACGACCACGATCTAGGTCACATAGGTTACACACCGAATAGGTTAGGTTAGAATTGTGACCAGCTACGCGCGAGCCGAGCGAGCGAATTGAGCGGTGCCGCGGCAGCGGCCGGCGAGCGCTATATCGAAATTTGTCGCAGTATTACGGCTTTCCGACACTTATGAACCGCTCGCATGCTATACAGATGTCAGTTTCTAACATATTTGTTTAATAAAAAGAATGAGTTTATAAAATGTATAGTTTATAAAATTTTTAGTGACTTGAAATGTTTAGAAACGGTTACTCGATTAAATATTTTTTATTATTTGTAAAAAGTTTTAATGAACAGTATAGGAATAACTTCTAAATTGTAACTTTATTTGAAACAAAAATCTGTGATTTAAGTTTCTTCAAAGTAAGCATTCTGCGCATTAACTATTCTATAAAATGATAATATGAGAAAAAAAATGACGTGAATCGAAATTCTGTAAGAACATTCGCTATAAAACAACGCACAACCGGCTACCTACACCTCTTGTCTAACCCTTCAGAGAGTACAGGTGTGGTGTTATTTCAATCTTTATTTAGGTGACACTGCCATGTTTCTATGTTTTGTTCGTTCGTTCACTTGTAGACATATATCTTTGTTTAATTGTACTAACTTCTCAGACAGCACATAGTTGGGTCTCAGTAATATTGTGAAACAATGGCGGTCTTTTGTATTATTATATTATTATTATTATTATTTACTTCCTAATATTTATCTGGTATTGGATGATGTTTGTTTTAAAAGTTATTATAAGTTTTGGTATACCTAATATCTTTAGTTTAGTTTATTGAAGTAGGTTTGTGTATTATATTGGCTGCGTAACGCCAATTAAGTTATTCTCTTTCTTTCAAAACGATTTTTGTAATTAGCGAGCATACGAGTATTACTTTTGTTTGAAACAATTCGTCGTCGCTCTAGTAATGACTTTTCAAAAATAGAATAAAAGATGTTGCCTTCTTTAGGATTCCTGCTCGTCTGCTTATCTAAACGTTGAGGTACGTACTTTCAGTGGGTCAGGCACAAGATTCAAAGATTAGATATAAAACAAAGACGCAAGTTTTGTAGAAAAAACTTTAAGCAAATTGTGTTTGCTATTGACAGTTAATCTAAATATCATCATCAGAACTCAGGCCTCCTCCCTAGGAAAGGGATGGGCTAAAATCTACCACGCGGACCCCGTGCGGGTTGGTAGATGTCAAGTCTTCAATTTTTTTTGGTTCTATTACAAAAAAACAATAAAACGATAATGTTATTAGTGCACAGTATGCGTGATGCGCAAAAACTAGCCTCATATTTACACAAAATTGTATCGTATATGGAACAATCCATAACAATATTGGCAATATTATTCGTTTTAATTAAAAAAATATAATGAATGCTGGTACGGAGAGATAGGCAAGTTCGAAGTTTGTGTTGTTTAAACAAGTTCGAGGCAAACACTTTGATTGATGCTCGCCGGCTACTCCGCTAATGGCACATAGTGCGTACATCCTGCTTCCGTTGTGGAAATTATAACTTTATGAGAGAGGATATGATTTATGAGAGAGGATGAGGAGCTTAGATACCATTTTGTTAAAAAAAGTAGTTACAAACAGGTGCCTGCCTTCCTATATTTTTGGTTAGAATATATGAACATTAAACAGTATTGTAGAAAAACTTTGTAACAATTTTGGCGTAATAATAAGTATTTTGGAATCTATTTATAAACCCGAAAAATAGTATTGCACTTGCTTAGCATTAGATACTTTCACGTTAACGTGACAATAATATTTTTTTATTTTTGTTAATATCCCGTATTGTCCCACTCCTGAGCAAAGGCCTCCCCCCATTCCTTATACTTCTTACGATGGTGTGCTTCTTCTCGCCAGCTGGTGAGAGAAAGCACACCATTTTTTTATGTATGTATAATGATATACACAGTACTTAGTTTAATTATTTGTATGGCTTAAAAATAAGTTTGTAACTTAAAAGAAAATACACACACTTGCACTAGAAATTACCAACTGTATGAACGTGGAAATAAAAGGAGTATGTATTAAGGATCGTAGCAGGTCGCTTTCTACAGCAACTGCCTTCCACCAGAGCAATAACCCTCCTTTTGGGCTTCGCCGCAGTTGGGTAAAAAGGCGTGAGTTTATGTCATTATCAACTGCCTAGGAGCAGTGATACCTGTGCTGTCCGAGGCGCGGAGGAAAATGATTTGTGTCTCTAAAAAAAATATTGTAACTGTGTTATTGAACAAAAAAAGTAAAAAAAAACACTCGGTATTTAATGGGGGGTCACCGGGTTATCCTTCCACAAACCAACCTCAGCAATCGCGACTTAACCTGAACATCGACCCGAGCCACTGTTACTTAGCCACGAGTTTATTTGTGTGTAAGTATTTTATTAACCCAGATGATTTTCCCAATATTTCCTCATTAATGCTCGCACAACAGAATGGCCGCAGTGACCCATGCATTATAATTACCGGGCATTGTGTGATACAATAACAACGTTTAATTAATTGCTTCGTGCATTATTTACCTCTCGCCTGGGGCTTGAACCATTGCCAAATAATTTGCGTTTAGTGAGTGACCTTGTTCTCATTACAGATGGCATGATTGGTTCATCTGTATTATTAACCAATCATAATGGTTGAGTGAAGTTTTGACGGCAGATTTCCTGGAAACCAGGGCCGTGCGAGTGACATAATTCTAATTTAGAAACTTTTTATTTTTCTATTCATGCATAATTAATTAAATCCGAATAGAATGCTGCTACGATGAGTGAAAACAAATAACTTTTTTAAGTTAATCGTCTGAACTGAATCAGGATGTGTTAAAGTAGCCGCAAAATTATTTTTTTACGGTTTTTGGTAATGTTGACGTCAGTTTCAGTCGTTTTGTGAGCAACCCTGGCGTTTCCTTCTTAAAGCGATTGTGTTATACTTATGATTTTTGAATGTCGTTGGCCTGAATGCACTACGCAGTAAGCCACGTTAAGCTACATGGTCAAAATCAAAATATTTTATTTCACGTAGGCCTACATAGGCACTTATAAAACGTCGACAAAAAGGTGCATGGTTGGGGATAGTCGTTTCCTATGGAGAAGAAACGGCAAAAAATTCAATGGCTACTCTTTTATAATGGTTTGTTTTTACAATATTTGCATGATACACCAATAGTACTTACATATGGGAGGACAACGAAGACCTGCTCAAGCTACACACTTGTTGCGATGGTGGCAGCAATTACTTTTAAACTAATGGAAGAAGATGGTTGGAACATTCGACAAGCCACCGCGACGCGACTGTACTCACACGAAGGGAACCAACCAGTGACTTGTGCGTGTGTCGTTTGAAGAATCGTCTGAGGTCATGGGCGGGCATTAGAAGAGAGTGGAACTGCGGACGAAAACTATTTCATATGCATGTTTAGCAATTGTGGTTCGTAAATATTTTACTAGCAATACATCGAGGGGTTCCATAGCGTGCTGAGAATCTAAAATGATTGAAACAAGTCTGGAGAATCTGATATGGGTACTTATACTTTACCTCTCATAAAAATAGTTTTATTTGCATGAAAATAGTGTAAAACCCAACTTGCTAGTAGTAAGTCCTGGGTCCAAATCCAGGCAGGAGCACTACTTTATGTAAATTATTTCATTACCACAGCTGCTCTCAAAACGGAGAAGAGAAACTGTCTTAGAACCCAAAAAAATCGTGTGTTCCTCTGTGGCCGGACCACAGTTTAGTACTCAGATGCTATAGTTCGAAATAATACCTACCTAAAGTCTACCTTCATCGGAATATATATATATTTTTAGTACCTCAAGAGATATCTTTTTAATTAACAATTTATGTGGTCCGGCCTCCAGGCAGTGCTCTCTGGCCGCGCCACATCAAATTAAATAGAGTATAATGAACTATTAATAAATCAATATCCCGAAAAAAACTACCTAAAGAGTACCTTGCATACGACAAATATGGTCCAATAAACCCCTTTAGTTAAGGAGTTATTGGTCGTAGAGTGTGGTCCGGCTAGAAGGTATACTCTGCAGCAAGTCAATTTTGCAATACTTAATATTAACTATCCATAAATCAGTTTCAATAATAGTACCCTTTCTCTACTCTTCGTTGATATTTTTTTCTCTCAAGAAACTATTCATTTTGATTAATTAACCTTTAAAATATGTGGCGCGGCTAGGGAGGATTACTTTCAGCAAAAATAACGAAATATGCTTTATTTCTATATGCCATCGAAAACTGCATAATAAGTACTTCATCAAAAGGCCTGGACTTTGTCTATAAACTTTTATTTTAATTACCCACAATGATTTTGAAAAAGGTGTACTTTTTGGTTTTTGTATTCCTATCTACCTTAGAATAGTTAGTAAATTTGACGAAGTAAATGAAAATTTTGGTTTGAAATAAACAATAAGTACACAAAAAACAAATATATATTTTCATAATCAAATAAACACTTTTGAAAAATCCCAACGACAGACTACGGGTGGACGAATTCCTAATGAAGCACCATGAATATATATCTGGGGATTTAAAGAACAAATTTAGTGATGATATTAGTGAACAGAAAACAAAGGCTACTGAAAAAGCTAAAGTTGAGTCAAGTGACTTTTCGCAAGAATCTGTCATGTCTGATGAACCCATCCTTCTAGAGAACTGGCGAGGCCTGGCTATAGGAAAACAGGAAAAACAAAAGCGAGAGATGAGGTCCAAAAATAAGTCGTTCGATGTTTTGGTAAATGGAAGTAGTAGTTCAACTGGTATTAAAGGCGTAGTTGTAGAAAATACTTGTGCCTTCGATTGTCTGGTGCAATCTTTAGCAGTTGCATATATAGATAGAATGAACATCCGCAAACTAATAGAAACAAAAACATCCGGTTTTATGACACTTATTAAGTCTCTTGCTAATAAAGATCCCACAAATTTATACAGCATACGAGCCAATATTATAAACAAATATTATTTTGACAAAACAATCACAAATGTCTTGACGATCATAAATTGTATGTCGAATATTACTTTTGTTTTAGACAAAATTTTATTAAAAGATATTCCTATAGTTAGATCGGAAAAACGATGCACAAATACACAATGCAGTCAGAACAACTCCACATCTCAACGAGTATGTTCGTACATGCCACTGAATGAACTAATTTTGTCTGATAAAGGCATTTCAGCCCTTGAAGAATCGGCTCAAACAATGTTAGAGATTGATTCAGGTGTGCTATGTGATAAAAGTAATGACGACGGTGTAAAATGTACCGGTAAACAAATTATTAACTACACATTGAATGATTTATTAATATTTGAAATTGATTTAGGCGTTGATTTAAATGACATTCCAGACACTATGACATTACAAGGAAAATTATTTACACTGTTGTCAGTGATTGAATATTTACCAAATATTCGCCATTACGTCGCTCACTGCAAGCGTCTGGATGATACTTGGGAAACATATGATGATTTAAGTACTAAAGCTACAAGGACTAAAAACCAGCAAATGAATGTTCATTGTATTTTATACGCAAAATTGTAAATTTTAACTTATTTTTATCAAAATGATTATTTTTAATTTAGGTCTTGCATATTAAAGTTGGAAAATAACTTCAAAGCTCCTTTATTTGTAATATTGATATTCTATATTTTGAATACGCGGTTTTAGTACACTCTTTTTTTCATTGTTATTTCTTGTTTAAAGGGTTAAATGCTTAAATTTAATCTATTGACTTTAGTTTGTTATACAGGGTGTCCAAGAACCTGGCGTCCAACTGGATTCCCACGATGCCCCAAGTTCTAACAGTACTCAGAAAAATATTTTAAAAAATCCACCCCATGTACTTACAGAATTATACTGATTTCAAAAAAAAAGGGGAAATGAGCACCCTGTGACATACTTTTGAATGCTGTGACTGCTAATGCTGATAATTTCGATATTTCTTGGAGGTTTTGTAATCTAGGGTATTGCTGTGTCTAAATAGAATGTAAAAATAAAGTACTTATTGTACCATTTTAAAATAAAATATTATTTTAACTAAAGGTGATATGGAAAACTATTGAATTTCGCAACTTTGACCGACTGTAGTGTAAAAAAAGCAAGTGACGTCAAATTTTGACGCGTTTATTCCTCTTTTTAAAAAGGTATAATACTTACACATTAATTTGAAAAAAAAAATTTTGATAATATTTTTACTCAACAACCCAATTTTTACGAAGTGCCTACCTACTAACGGTAACTGTCGGACCCTTTCTTATCTTAGAAACTGTTATGTTACTACTATTATTTACTTCGGTTCCAAGAGTGAGCAAGAAGGAAATACACACAGGTAGATGGGTTCCCAGTAGAATAAAAGCAAAGAATGTTAGTTTAAAGATATTTTATAACAATAAATGTTCAAAATGTTGACCACCCGCGGCAATACAAGCTCTCACTCTCCTTAAAAAGGACCGCTTTATGTTTCGCGAGTAACTTTTTTGACGTATCACCTGCACTGCTTGTGTTATCTTCTCACGAAGGTCAGCGATGTCATTAATGGGCTTCGCATAAACGAGCTCCTTCATAGTTCCCCAGAAAAAAAAATCCAGCGGATTTAAGTCAGGTGAGCGGGCTGGCCACGGGATTGTTCCTGATCGCCCAATCCACCTGTTCGGGTATTGCTCGTCCAAAAACTCTCTAACGGATACGCGAAAATGTGCTGGACAGCCGTCGTGTTGGAACCACATATCTGGTGGGGTCTCTTCTAGTAAGTTTGGCAAATCATTTTGAAGAAAATTTAAATATGATTCGCCAGTCAAATTCTCGGGCATCTCAAATGGACCAATAATATTCCCACAGAGAATACCGGTCCACATGTTCACTTTGAACCGGTACTGGGATCTATCTTCTCGCATCAAGTGCGGATTTTCCACATGCCACTCGTGCAAGTTGTGTAGGTTCATGTAGCCATCCTTCTTAAATGTTGATTCATCTGACCACAAAATTTTGTCGATAAAGTTTTCGTCTTCTCGATGTTTTTGCAGGATTGTTTCACAAAACGCGACTCGGCTCGGATAGTCTCGAGGTAAAAGACTTTGCACTCGCTGTACGTGGTACGGATGATATTCTTCTTTTTGGAGAATACTGTGTGCTGTGCTCTTCGGTATCCCCGTATCAGCTTCTATTCCTCGCACAGAGATGCTTGGATTTGCCGACACCGCCTCTAAAACTTCATCGCGTATGAAGTCATTTACGGGTCGTCCTTCACCAGCTACTTGATTGGGGAACCGCCCGTCACATAGTGATCTGTGCACATTAATGAAAACTCGATGGTCGGGATATCGCGTAGCCCTCGGATACCTTTCTCTGTAAAGTCTCGCTGCAGCTCGTCCATTACCTCTACATTCTCCATAAATGTAGTGCATATTTGCGTATTCTTGCGGAGTGTAGGTCGCCATGGTAGCACACACAAAACACAAACTGTCCAAACACAGGCAAAGGTCGTCGTAAAGAGTTCGTTTCAAAGTCCAGAGCACAAAGAGTAATCGAGTCCAATAAACAAAGCTTTAAATCGTAGTACGTGATCAATGGTAACAATAAGAGAGAGGTGCGTAGTAACGGCAGGAGGCAGTGACGCGTACTGACCGTACTGTTATCCTAAATAGCACGATCCCAGATAGCGTCACTATCTATCTCACTCGCACCTCTAACCTTTTTCTCCCTCACTCTTACCTGAATAATGGGGTACCATAAAGAAGAACCAGCAAATCGCAAAGATAGTTTCTGTCTTGCTCCCTCCTGTTGTAATAACGAATCACTATGGTGAGATGCATGCACATACCGTCCCTTACGGTCTAACCTGTTTTTTGAGAGGCCTGTTGTTATTTTTATGAGCATACAATAGTAATTCTTTAGAGGTTAGATTCAATTCGTCGTAAATTTTTCTTTCTAAGAATTCTGTAAGACATCGTAAAAATTGGGTTGTTGAGTAAAAATATTATCAAAAATTTTTTTTTTCAAATTAATGTGTAAGTATTATACCTTTTTAAAAAGAGGAATAAACGCGTCAAAATTTGACGTCACTTGCCATACTATTTTGGTACATTTTTTTTACACTACAGTCGGTCAAAGTTGCGAAATTCAATAGTTTTCCATATCACCTTTAGTTAAAATAATATTTTATTTTAAAATGGTACAATAAGTACTTTATTTTTACATTCTATTTAGACACAGCAATACCCTAGATTACAAAACCTCCAAGAAATATCGAAATTATCAGCATTAGCAGTCACAGCATTCAAAAGTATGTCACAGGGTGCTCATTTCCCCTTTTTTTTTGAAATCAGTATAATTCTGTAAGTACATGGGGTGGATTTTTTAAAATATTTTTCTGAGTACTGTTAGAACTTGGGGCATCGTGGGAATCCAGTTGGACGCCAGGTTCTTGGACACCCTGTATAAAACACTTTTCCGTCATTTACAACACCTTGTATTAACAATTGTTATTATTTGATTATGAAAATATATATTTGTTTTTTGTATACTTATTGTTTATTTCAAACCAAAATTTTCATTTACTTCGTCAAATTTACTAACTATTCTAAGGTAGATAGGAATACAAAAACCAAAAAGTACACCTTTTTCAAAATCATTGTGGGTAATTAAAATAAAAGTTTATAGACAAAGTCCAGGCCTTTTGATGAAGTACTTATTATGCAGTTTTCGATGGCATATAGAAATAAAGCATATTTCGTTATTTTTGCTGAAAGTAATCCTCCCTAGCCGCGCCACATATTTTAAAGGTTAATTAATCAAAATGAATAGTTTCTTGAGAGAAAAAAATATCAACGAAGAGTAGAGAAAGGGTACTATTATTGAAACTGATTTATGGATAGTTAATATTAAGTATTGCAAAATTGACTTGCTGCAGAGTATACCTTCTAGCCGGACCACACTCTACGACCAATAACTCCTTAACTAAAGGGGTTTATTGGACCATATTTGTCGTATGCAAGGTACTCTTTAGGTAGTTTTTTTCGGGATATTGATTTATTAATAGTTCATTATACTCTATTTAATTTGATGTGGCGCGGCCAGAGAGCACTGCCTGGAGGCCGGACCACATAAATTGTTAATTAAAAAGATATCTCTTGAGGTACTAAAAATATACAGGGTGTTTGGTAGGGAGCTGTACATACGCCTAGGGTAGAAACTAGGGATAGTCTGCTACCTACCCTCGCCCATTATATTGACCTTGGCCTCAAGGTTTTTTTTTAATTTATTATTATTTTTTATTTGATTTTTTGACTAAAACTACCTGTAGCTCAAAATCTATCCATGGGACCGGTCGGCTAATGGTCTTGTTTTAATCGTTAGAGTCTTAGGGTCCTGCAAAAAATTATTTTACACCAGAAAATTGTGGAGAAGAAAAGTTATGGGGCCTGAAGTACCGTAGTAAGGTAAAGAAATAATTTTAAATTTAAAAAAAACCTTGAGGCCAAGGTCAATATAATGGGCGGGGGTAGGTAGCAGACTATCCCTAGTTTCTACCCTAGGCGTATGTACAGCTCCCTTCCAAACACCCTGTATATATATTCCGATGAAGGTAGACTTTAGGTAGGTATTATTTCGAACTATAGCATCTGAGTACTAAACTGTGGTCCGGCCACAGAGGAACACACAAAAAATCAAAGACATTCTGCCATCTAAAAACCCGCACTGGGCCCGCGTGGTGGATTATAGCCCATCCCTCTCTTAGAGAGGAGGCCTGAGTCCCTGCAAAGGGAACATTATAGGCTGATGATGATGATTGTAAAACCAAATCATTTAAAAGAGTAACAATGGAATGTCTTACCGGTTTTTCTTCATAGAAAACGACCAACTCGAACCGTACCTACATATTTTCTCGACGTTTTGTAATTGGTAAAAAAGTTATCAAAATAAAAATATTATAGGTTTATTTTGATAACTTTTATTGAGAAATAGAAAATAGTGTAAAGATTTATTATCACATTGATGATCAGAAATCTAAAAGTTTCAGTAACTTTTACTTTGCCTACAATTTTGTAGGAATGATAATTTTAGAACACCACCTTTTCAAGGACTGGAAATTTGTTTCTTAGTCTAGTATGTTAATGCACGTAAAAGAAAATGGGGCTCTATAATAACTTGAATCTCACAAATTCATAGTAAATCAATATTAGAAATGGGTATTGAACCCATTTCTAGCTAACCTAACGGAACCTAGTAACAGGGTATATTTTGTAAGAAAGAAATAAAAAGCTGATAGATTTTGACTATATTATTATATTTGTTTAAACAACAAAATCACATGAGTTACATACTTTGGTACACATTTATATGGGACAGAACCCTAGATGTTATTCTATAATACAAATAGATTACATATTTTATACTTGGATTTTAGGTCAATACCTAATAACAAGGGTGATGCCCTATAGTTACATTTTACACAGAAGTTACATAGAATGGCTAAGAAAACATAGTTATAAAATAAGTAAATACTCATCTTTACAGAATTGGTGCAAAACTTCTGCTTCACAAGTCACGCACTTTTTCTTTGGTGTGATATCCGTGGGAATTTCAGGCAACTTAATATGACGGACATAGGACCCTGGGGTTAGGGTCTGTACCGTCGGACAGTTAGCACAGCAAGTCCGTGGATAATTTGGGCCAGCCAGAGTTTCCACGTTAGTGTACTGTCTCCTTGTGGCGAGGATCTCTTTGGCAGCTTAATAATTACGGCAGACACCAGAGGGTCTTTCCGTCAGACAGCTAGCACCAAGAATCCCCCGATCTGTCGGTTACATGCCTTTTTATAGTCTCAGAAATCCCAAAGGTTCCCACCTTTTTCAACCAATCACAGAGCGTCTCAAGTTTTGGCCAATTATCTATTATAATAGCTATTAATAAACAAAATTTATGTAATAGAACTATTTTGAAACTTAATGAGATAGTTTAGCAATATAGTTGTTGTATATTTATAATCTCTAAGTAATATCTGACGAGTTTTTAGTATCTACCAATTGCAGCTCGCCATTACAGTTTTTTGGTTTAAAATCATTTAGTAACAATTTGGTACATCGAAATTGCAATGTAAAATCTAAGAAATATTAAAGTATCATACCATTAATCAATACGTTATCAATTAAAAACGTTAACTTAAATAAACATTAGTTTGATTACGCAAACTACAAATCAAAACATTGATTTGGACTCCAGTCTTTTAAGTCATAATATTTCTTATTCTGCCTTATAAGACTACTTCTTTTAATTATTAAGATAAATTATTCTGTCTTTGAAATATTAATCCGAGAAGTGATAATTACATTTATTTTAAATTAGAACTCTTGTTCCACAAAATATTAATTTACGGTGAGAATAGAATGAATAAATAAGAGATGGACCGTTCCCATAAGTCAACGTCACCTGTCTTGTGACAGCTGACATTGTCTTTGTTATCTAAACATTCTGTTTACCAGTTTACGTTTTATAAGTGACTAGCTGAACCCGCATGCCTTGCAATGCCCTTTTTCCTACCTACTACCTGCCTACTACCTACCTACTACTTACCTACCTACCTGCTAAATACATACCTACCTACCTACCTACTACCTACCTACTACCTACCTACTACCTACCTACTACCTACCTACTACCTACCTACTACCTACCTACTACCTACCTACTACCTACCTACTACCTACCTACTACCTACCTACTACCTACCTACTACCTACCTACTACCTACCTACTACCTACCTACTACCTACCTACTACCTACCTACTACCTACCTACTACCTACCTACTACCTACCTACTACCTACCTACTACCTACCTACTACCTACCTACTACCTACCTACTACCTACCTACTACCTACCTACTACCTACCTACTACCTACCTACTACCTACCTACTACCTACCTACTACCTACCTACTACCTACCTACTACCTACCTACTACCTACCTACTACCTACCTACTACCTACCTACTACCTACCTACTACCTACCTACTACCTACCTACTACCTACCTACTACCTACCTACTACCTACCTACTACCTACCTACTACCTACCTACTACCTACCTACTACCTACCTACTACCTACCTACTACCTACCTACTACCTACCTACTACCTACCTACTACCTACCTACTACCTACCTACTACCTACCTACTACCTACCTACTACCTACCTACTACCTACCTACTACCTACCTACTACCTACCTACTACCTACCTACTACCTACCTACTACCTACCTACTACCTACCTACTACCTACCTACTACCTACCTACTACCTACCTACTACCTACCTACTACCTACCTACTACCTACCTACTACCTACCTACTACCTACCTACTACCTACCTACTGCCTACCTACTGCCTACCTACTACCTACCTACTACCTACCTACTACCTACCTACTGCCTACCTACTACCTACCTACTGCCTACCTACTACCTACCTACTACCTACCTACTACCTACCTACTGCCTACCTACTACCTACCTACTACCTACCTACTGCCTACCTACTACCTACCTACTACCTACCTACTACCTACCTACTACCTACCTACTACCTACCTACTACCTACCTACTACCTACCTACTACCTACCTACTACCTACCTACTACCTACCTACTACCTACCTACTACCTACCTACTACCTACCTACTACCTACCTACTACCTACCTACTACCTACCTACTACCTACCTACTACCTACCTACTACCTACCTACTACCTACCTACTACCTACCTACTACCTACCTACTACCTACCTACTACCTACCTACTACCTACCTACTACCTACCTACTACCTACCTACTACCTACCTACTACCTACCTACTACCTACCTACTACCTACCTACTACCTACCTACTACCTACCTACTACCTACCTACTACCTACCTACTACCTACCTACTACCTACCTACTACCTACCTACTACCTACCTACTACCTACCTACTACCTACCTACTACCTACCTACTACCTACCTACTACCTACCTACTACCTACCTACTACCTACCTACTACCTACCTACTACCTACCTACTACCTACCTACTACCTACCTACTACCTACCTACTACCTACCTACTACCTACCTACTACCTACCTACTACCTACCTACTACCTACCTACTACCTACCTACTACCTACCTACTACCTACCTACTACCTACCTACTACCTACCTACTACCTACCTACTACCTACCTACTACCTACCTACTACCTACCTACTACCTACCTACTACCTACCTACTACCTACCTACTACCTACCTACTACCTACCTACTACCTACCTACTACCTACCTACTACCTACCTACTACCTACCTACTACCTACCTACTACCTACCTACTACCTACCTACTACCTACCTACTACCTACCTACTACCTACCTACTACCTACCTACTACCTACCTACTACCTACCTACTACCTACCTACTACCTACCTACTACCTACCTACTACCTACCTACTACCTACCTACTACCTACCTACTACCTACCTACTACCTACCTACTACCTACCTACTACCTACCTACTACCTACCTACTACCTACCTACTACCTACCTACTACCTACCTACTACCTACCTACTACCTACCTACCTACTACCTACTACCTACCTACTACCTACTACCTACCTACTACCTACCTATTACCTACCTACCTATCTACCTACCTACAACCTAACTATCTACTTACCCAAAAAAAAAAGAACAAAAACTATCCTATGTCCTTCTCCTGGCTCTAAACTACCTCCCTGCCAATTTTCAGCTAAATCGGTTCAGCCGTTCTTGAGTTATAAGTGAAGTAACTAACACGACTTTCTTTTATATATATAGAAGATTATTGTTTTATAATTAATTAACAACAGTTACTTTCCTATAAATGTGAACAATCTAACACACGCAACAAACATTTCACAAAAGAATAGTTGCAACAAAGTACGAACAAAGAAGAACAGTTAAATGAAGAGAATGTGAGTTTGCAACAAAGAATGTTGTCTACATAAATATAACGATTTACGAATGAAATTGAAACATAATGAAGAACAATATAATGTACTTACAGATAATTTACACTGCAAAGGAAAAACGATTTTTTAAATAGCCCATTCTCGTCTACGTCAATTTGTTGAAAAAATTGATTCAGACATCGAAACATGCAAAACTAGGCTTTATTTTGACAAAAAATTGAGCTCAAATTCCAGCTGGCGGAACGTAACAGAATTGAGAACATAAAATACTTTTTTTCATCAAAATGACAAAGAATACGGCCAGTTACAGCCTATACAAAAAATTGCTTCATACAATCTGGATGGCGTGCCATTCTGAATGAAACCTTAACGTGTACATATAAGGCAGGATTTTTATTGAGATGTTGTAAATTGTTTATTTGTTGTTTTATTTGGTTGGCACATTACGACGCCATATTGGTATGCCACTAATAGTGTTTCTTTTAACATTCAGTCTACCTATTCGTTTTTATAAATCGGTGTGTCTGCTTACCTGTGCTGAAATAGTATTGAAATAAATATAAATACGAAAGTAGATACGTATATTATGAAGATGATATTCCGACATATAAGTATATATTGATATACTGAAGGGACTTTTAAAATATAGAATTTATATAGACAACATAAGAAAATAAACTTAAGAGTTTCACTGAAATATTTTAGTTCGCCAGTTTTCTCATGCCCGTTTACTTAGAACCTTGTCTGTAGGTTTTACGTAGTATGTCAATATTGTTAGAAATCCGCTAATCCACGCTATTTAAAACAGAGAATACGACGTAACATCATGCCTGTAAATCTCCACGGATTAGGCAGAGGTGTGTCTAATAATATAATAATAATATAGCCTTTTATTCCGAAAACGAGACACTAACAATAATGGTTAAAACAAAAGTTACAAGATGTCTCGAATTTCGGTGTGCCTCGTGGCATAGGTCTCCTCTAACATTTTCCATTGACGTCTGTCGCGAGCTACTCTCTCCAGTTTGGACCTGCTGTCAGTTTTATTTCTTCCTCCCAGCGGGTGGGCTGCCTTCCCCGATTTCTTTTGCCGTCCCTTGGATACCATTCTGCCACTACCTTGCCTTTAGTGTCTCGCATCATGTAGCCTGTCCACCTCCACTTTTGTCGATATATTTTTGTTAGAACATCGGTCAGTTTTGTTTTGGACCGGAGATCTGTATATCTAATTCTGTCCTGTCTTTTTGAGCCTACCATGCTTCTCTCCATTGCTCTTTGACACTTGGCAAGTTTTTCTCTGAGCAATTTCGTGAGTGCCCATGTCGTACTGCCGCACTCAGAGAGTTTTAATGATTACTTAGGCCATCACTTAGTACAGGTTTTAGTTTTGTCATACAAAAGTATGACAACTTAAGTAATCATGAAATATCTCTGAGTACCGCAGTCATACCCATAAATTAGTGTCTAATAGCATTTCGCCAATTTTAAGTCACATGTAAAAGGGGGGTACATATCTAGACTCCGTGCTACACTGCTACAGAAAAAATCCTGGAAGCAAAATCCAACAACACTTTGCTTAAACTGTGTATCGGAACTGGGTCCTTAAGCGCTTGCGACCAACAAGGTAGACTTCTTCTTATCGTGTGAGCAGTAAGGTCTAACGACCCCACACACCCTAGTGTCTGAGCTTCTAAACCACCTCAAGGGACATGCTGCGGGATGTTGTAAGAGATACCGCGGCCTTAACATATAGGGCTAAGGAGGAACATAGGTGGTTTCTAGTCAGTAGAAGTCTGACACTCCCTTTCGCTCTCCCCAAGAGCAGAAGGGGTTATTCGATGATTTTCCACCCGCCAAAAAAAGGGTCTCTGACATGGTTTGAAGACCGCCATTTAGCGGCCTTAACCACCGGCTTATACGTGCCTTCCGAAGCACGGAATCATCTTTTTATCAGACACTCAGGGTATTTCTAGTCTACAATGTCCTAGCTAAACTGGAAACAACTTAACATAGTGTGCTTCCCTTGGGAATCGAACGTACGATCACCACGGGTTACAATGGTAGTAAAAAACACGACGTTTAAACAAAACCAACGCTTAAGCATAAAGTGGTTGAAACACAAACACGCAGAGTGCCACTCTACGCCTCTACCGCTCGACGACTCTACGACTCTACGTAGAGACTATCACGAGAGCTCGTTAGCGCGTGCACCTGCTCCAGTGTAGAGTCACATCGAGGACAGTTACACTCATATTAGTCGTGTCTATGTTGAGCTAGTGTAGTGAATATTGTTACAGTGAGTTAACATAACCAAGGTTAAATAGAGGCGTACCTAATAGTATTCAAATGCCAATTAGGTTTAAATCTCATATAATAATGGGCCAGCCTATTGCCATCACCTGGACGCAAATCGAGAATCCGAGGCTGCTTCTGAAAAAAATCCTTATCAAAAAACTAATAACAATTTACCCGACTCGGGAATCCAACCGGAGATATCAGACCCAGCAGTCGCGATCCGCGATCAATATACCGAGGCAGTTCAGGTCCGGTTCGGTCGGTTTGCAAAAGAGGGAACATAAATCATTGAAACTGAAAATATAATTTATCTACCAATAAATAATAAAGATACTTAAAGGACTTGGACTACTTTTCTCTTCTTTTTCTTATTGAAATGAAAATGGCGGACGAGTACACCAACAAAAACGTTCAAATGTAACGAAATATCCACGTGCTAAAGCTAGTCTATCCAAAGGACTGTTGCTTACCATATAACCGGAAAAACTAGTCTTATATTGGCATCACCGCCTAACCGTAAAAACTAGCCTCATTTTGGGTAAAATTGTTGGTCAAAAATTAGCTTCATCTCAAAAACGTCCGTCACCGCAAAAAAAAATTACAAACGAAACGAATAGACTAGCCAAACGTAGCGACAAAGCTAGTCACTCTATAGAATAACACGGTTGCTCACCGCGCGCCTGTGAGCGCACGCGATCCGAATTAAATAACAACAATTCAATTGAGCGCTGGGGGATGGGGGATGGCGAGAAATACGATCTTTTTCGCACGTGCCACCCTTCAAGTGCCGTCAAAGGAAATACGATCGAATTGAATCAATCTTTTGTAAAAGATTCCAGAGTTAAAGATAATGTATAGAAATGTACTTCTTTTTATATACACCTGAGTATATTAAAAGGCACGGTTGGTGTGTGGCTGTGGCACTGCGTGTTGCGAGTTCGATTACCACACGTAACAAATATTTGTTTATACTGCAGGTAATTGTTCCGTGTCTAGCTGCTTGTGTTTGTGAGTTTAAATGTTTGCTAACGCACCTAGAAGACATCCTAATGCGCACAAAATAAAAAGAGTAAAGTCAGATACCCATTGTTTATTATATAATATTATATACCCTGAGAAAATAGAGCTAAGCGTAGGTGTAGCGTTTACTTTTTTAAAGATTTTACAGATGTGAGGCAACACACCGACATATAGATTTATATAATATTTTATTTATATAAGCATCCACTAACACAATTTTAACACTGTTTTAATAGTACTACTTTAAGTTTTACCGTAAAATGTGATTTTTGACCCCAAAAAAAAAGTCGTTTCCCAGCAAAAATTTTTGCGTAGGGGTACTTAGTTTGATGTACAGAATGCTTGGTTGACGTATGTGTGAAGGGTTAATTTACACCCTGTATACGTATACGTTTTGGATGTATATGAGGTCGATATTACTATTATGCTTTTAGAATATTGGATCAGTTTATCGGATTTAACTGAATACATTAGAAATTATTGTGGGTTAGTCCTGGCTGGCCTTTGTAGATCTTTGGCACAGGTACAGGTAGTCAGTAACCCGTTTTACCAGTTTTACCCAGGGTCACCGTATTTCTCAGTGGTAAATGGGTTGTTGGGGGTGACCCCAGTATGCTTCCATTCTAATCGGATGTAGCTGTGAAGCTATATCCCAATAAACTAGAAGCCAACCCCAACATAGTCTGGCCTTTTCTCAAACATTCCCTTTTCTTGTTTTAGGCACATGATGATACGCCCGTCGGGCTGCGGGATGTTGTAAGAGATACCGCGGCCTTGACATATAGGGCTAAGAATGAACATGGGTGGTTTTTAGTCAGTAGAAGTCTGACACTCCGTTTCGCTCTGCCCAAGAGCGGGAGGGGTTATTTGGTAATTTCCCAACTCCAAAAAAAAAAGGCATATTATGTTATGATATAAGAGTATAAGAGAGAAGATATATAAGAGTTTGTGGGTTAGCTCATCTTGGCATAACTACGTTCAACGTGCAAACTATACAGGGTGTTAGGTTAAACGAGGGACATATTGAAGGAGGGTGGGTATTCAGTATTTGATTCTCGTCCCAAATAATGTAAAAAAAATATAACCTTAATTTGTGACGTAATTGTCCCATAGCCCCCACATGCTCTCCAGATCTCACTTTTCTGAATGTTTCTTTTTCGTCATTGTCCTACGCCAGTTTTAAAATATGAAAGGAAAATGGATTATATCTAAAAGTCATTGATCCGCCCACATTTTCTGTGATAAACGCAAGGGTTGCGAGACTTTTCAAAAGTTTTTGGTATTATTCTGTCTGTTATTTATCAGCGTTTTTTTTTGTTCATATTTATATTAGTATCATGTAAGCATGCCCTATTCCGGGTTTCAATATGTCCCTCGTTTAAACTAACACACTGTATCAGTAAAGCAGGTACTCATGTAGCATAAGCCAGCTTACTACGATGGAACAATTCAATTTAAGCTGAAGGACTCAGTACAAGAGAATTCGTTTACTTTCGTGCTCCTAATACCAAATCTTTATTTTTGAAATTCAGTGAAGGTGCGTTCGAAACTGGCTTGACCGATATTGGTGATTTTATTTTGAACTAATGGAAACACCAGGTTTTACCTATGATGTGTTATTAGCACTGTTGTTGACACCGAGAAATGGAACATTCATATTATCTTGTGGGTCAGGTAGTAGATCTAATATAATTAAAATAATATCACTCATGTAATCATCGGAGGAAAAGGCAAACGTGTACGGCCTATTGCCATCAACCGGGCACAGTTCCAGACTCCCAAACCCAATAAAACTTTTAAAGAACCGGCAATCGAGCCTAGGACCTCAAGATCAGCAGTCGCACTTGTAACCACAAGACCAACGAGACTATCCGAGACCCAATAAAGCATGTCAATAAAAAAAAAAAACTGGCAGTTTTATCTCAAAATAATCTTTATAAACGCCTTAACAAAAATCTTCAAAACACATTGAAAATACTCTGACACAATGGGTGTTCAAGTGTTTACAAAGGTTTTTGACGAAAGTAATATTGCCAAAGAACGAACAGATTTTAACAATCTTCCATAAAATAATAACAAAGCGTTATTTAACAACGCGTCTCAAAGCGCAAAACGACGTCAAAAAGTCAATTTGTTCTTTCCCAAAATTAGGCTCGTCCTTATTCCCAAAAGAATACCAAAGTAACAAGTAATCACTCAATCTCTTGACGTCATCCCTTGATTGCCTCCTAGCCTTGAGCTCGTCAAAATAACAGCTACTTTTACCCAACTTAAAAAGAAGAGGGTACTCGGTACTTGTTTGAAGAATACTCTTCCCACATTGGAATTTTAAAACAACACTAAACTTTATGACTTTTGATCTTGACTTTTTGTCTAATGGTCGCAAACGCTACTAAACATGAGGTTCTCGGTTTGATTCCCAGATTCGGCAACGTGATAAGTACATGTTACACATAAGACTTAAACATCATCATCTGCATAGCCTTTTTCCAATCATGTTGGGGTCGGCTTCCAGTCTAACCATGGATAAATAAATACCAGTATTTTACATGCAGGGACATGATTGACAGACATGCTGGGTTGTGGAGGTCAGATAGGCAATCTGACCTCGTTAATACTGGGTAATACGATACCCTTTAGTAAAACTGGTTGTCAGACTTTCAGGTCACTGACTATCTGTAACGACTGCCAAAGATCTATATATTATATACGTCAGCCGGGACCAACAGCTTATCGTGCTTTCCGAGACACGAACGAAACTCGGTATGTAACGGGCGGTCACCCATCCACAGACTAACCTAGGCAAGCGCGGCTTAACCTAAAGATCGAACACAACACACAACATAACTTTCGAAATATGCTATATAACTGTAGCTCGCTCGCCATACTCCCTTCTCGCTCCCACACATACTGTCTCATTTCCCTCCTCGTCGCATTCATGCACAATTACTTTAAAAAAAAAATGGTTCATTGCGAATTAACACCACACTAATGTAATAAAGGAGAAAGTTTGTGAGTGTGTATGTTTGTTAATTCTTCACGCAAGAACTACTGAACATATTTAGATAAAATTTAGTACACAGATAGTTTATAACCTGGATTAACACTTATGATAGTTTTATTTCGATTTTATCTACCAGTGGGATAATTTTCGAATTGTGGGGTAAAGCCGCTGGCAACAGCTACATAACCAAACATATACATTCATAAACTCACGCCCCCTGTTACGATTCTTACACACTCCTTTAGCCTCATCCACATTCATACATCTGGTCATACACGCACGCCGGTTACGAGTACTGAACACCTGTCCGAATTAACGTCCTACATAAATTACACAAAGCAATCTACTTTACTGAGTTCAAAACCATGACCTACATGACACAAGCCATTACCGCTGGGCTATCACGTGTTCTGTTAATATGTGTAATAACATAAATATTTGATGCTAAAAGGCACACATAATGATAATGTCATTATCACGGCTCGTGACACAAACTCGCTCGTTCGGGGTTGTGGCGAAAATAACTCGATCACATTATTTTTGCTCGAGTTCTTTGTTTGTATTTTTATTCTGGACTTTTCTATGTTTTTGTTTTAGGTTATTCTATTGATTGACTACGTTACGGGAGATTTTTCTTAAAAAAATATACAACAACATTAACTTAAGCCCGCGGCTGCGGTCGCGTTATGGTTTGAAATTATTCACCGGATACATAAAACAAATAGAAACAGTCAAACATCACAAACAAGCACGACACAAAAACAAACAAATACTAAATTAATTTCTACCCATTAGTGTAAATTTTCTGAAGATTCCAAACTTATTCTGGTATCCGCCTACATACGGTTAAAGTGAAACCCGACTCTAATATAGTTGAGGAAAGGCTATTAAAATGATGAGCGTTTACTTTAAAATCAAAATCAAAATATTTTTATTTCACATAGGCCTACATGGGATAAAACGTCGGTAAAAAGGGGCACGGTTCGGTGAATTGGTCGATTCCTAAGGAGAACAACCGGCAAGAAACTCCAAAGGTTACTCTTTTAATCTTTTAAAATCGTATGGGTTAACAATAAGGTATAATACAAACATGAAGACCATGCAGATTAATGTCTGATATGGTCTTTTGAAGAAAGCACCACACAGATTTGAGTGGACCCGTCCAGTCAGTAAAAAATTAGATATACAGAATGCTTGGTTCACAGCTTCATTAAGGGTTCGTTTATACCTTGTACTTACGTATACGGTTTTAGAGCACATTAATGTATACATTTTCAAGGATTCTAACTGTACATTACATGTTGCCTTAATTACAGTAATTCAACAGTGCTCATATATCACAATGATTAGGAAATCCCTTTGAGGCGCTGCGCCAGCTAATTGTACGAGCTTACAGCTTACACACGTAATTGCTAGCATTAAATAAGCTTCGTGTTACTTCCTTATTCGTATTGCAATGGAATATTTTATAAAAGCATGAATAATTAAAACACGGTTTTTCTTCTTCTACACAACTGCTTACGACTTAGCGGTTACGAGAGAGCAGGTTTAGGCTTAAGACGTAGCCGCTACGACTGAATATGTAGCTACAGGCCTACGAAGTAGCCGCTACGAAGGACAAGCTACAGGGCTACGACGTAGCCGCTACGAAAGACAAGCTACTAAGCTATGACATAGCCGCTACGAAAGACAAGGTACTAAGCTACGACATAGCCGCTACGAAAGACAAGCTACAGGGTTACGACGTACCCGCTACGAGTGGCTAGCTACAGGCCTACGATGTAGCCACTACGAGTGACAAGCTACAGGGCTACGACGTAGCAGCTGCGAGTAACCAAAGTACAGGTATACGACGTAACCGTTTCAAGGGACTAGTAACAGGTTAACGACGTAACTGATCCGACATACTAGTTAGCTATAGTCCTACGACATAGCTGCTACGGAAGACCAGCTACCGGCCTACTATGGAGCCGCTATGAGATCATCAGAGACCATCTACAGGCCCAGGACGTAACCGCTACGAGGGATCATCCACAGGCCTACTATGTAGCCGGTACGAGAAACCATCTACCGAATACAAATAAACCGACCCGGATAGACTCAGAGATTCCGGATTTTGATAGATAATATTCAAAGCCCGGTGTCCGCAGCCAGTCCGGAGTCCTGTCCGGTCGGATACACTGAACCTTTAAATGGTCACAACGTAACACGTAGCTGGTACGAAATAAAAATGAAAGATTCGTCGTCAATGTAAACTTCTTCTGTTTTATTCATACAGCAGTGCAGGTTAAAAACTTTAGTAGGGTAACGTTTAACGTTTAGAAATAGCGTAATTTTCAGGTCATGACCATGACCTACAGGTTTTAAACCAAGTGACCTTGGACTTGACCGTGACAATGTAATTAATACGATGTAACTAAACATTACCAGTGTAATAGTAATTGTTGCGTGGTTATTACTAATAAATATAACACAATATAATTAGCTTAGCGATAAGATAGCCCATTGTGTAAACTTTTGTAAAATGTGACATAAAAATAAATGTAATTTTGATAGTGTGAATAAAACATTCTGCTGAAATATGGCTGTACTGGAACAAAACTACATTTAGAACACTCCTCTATGCTACAGAGAACCTACCGCGTCGTTGACTACGGTAATAACGTGCTACGGCAGACGCTACGATTACCGGCTACGCCGTAGCAAGTGTGCTACGAGAAAACTGTTTCGTGTGTAAAGTAAGTTTCCTTTTTTTGTCTAGTCCTTACTGTCCCACTGCTGGGCAAAAGCCTCTCAAGTTTTTCCATGTAATCTTGTCCAACGTCACCTCGAACGTCGTGATTTGCGGTCCAGGCCGCCATGGGACCTCTTGCTGATCTTTCTGTAGGTTACTTCAATGTGTCACCGCTAAAAACTTACCGTACCTGCTGATCAAAATTCCAATGAGATGTTACTTAATCCGCACTCTTGAAGAACTTACCTGGAACAAAATATAAATTTTGAATAAAATATTTATCTAAATAACGTCAGCAAAAACTGTGAGCAGGATTCAAAGCGCCAGAGAAGAGAAACAGTCACGTATTCGATACACTAATGGCCTGGCGACCACAGTTCATTCTGGTTTTCAATCCACTCGAATTCACAAAACTTTTATTTCATAAGCTAAACCGAGAGCTCTTTCTATATCTCTCACAAAAAATTGAGACGTGACGGAAAGCAAGCGAAGAAACGAGACTAACTACACTCTCACACTGGCCCTCGGAATGCCTCGGCAAGACTTTATAGCCTCTATAAAAGTACTGATATATAATATACTAACGTGTCCGTCAGTGTCCGCAACCGGTTTAACCTTTCACATGGGACCTTAACATTAAAATTCAACAGTAAAAAATCTAGGTCCCATACACCTCTGCTTACCCTTACGAACATACCAATTAATTAAGCCAGGGACGAAGGAATAAACATAAAACATTAAAATCCTGTCAGAGGCTTGATGTATTATTTAATTATTTCTACAAATCTCAAATATCAGTAAATCATAAAAACCAGAAAACCAAGATAACATTTTTGATGAAATAAATAAACAAACAATTATGAGAATAAGTGACTGACTGAAGCCTGCATGAAGTACCGGTTCGATTGCTTCGTCGAGCAAATAGGGTAGTTAACAAAAAAAAAAAAATTAGTCCGTCAGATAGATTTCCAAGAAATATTGGACACGTATTTTTTCTTTTTTCACGTAAACAACCAATGAAGACGATACAGTGCTTTGAAAACTCGTGTGACGTCATATTCTAAGACATTAATTTTAAGACATAAATTATTATTTTCCAGCTTATTTTTTATGTACCTACATTCTAAGCAAATAAAGATTCTATTCTATTCTATTCTATTCTATTCTATTAGTATGACATTTTTTACCAGTGAGTGACGTCACACTCAAATCTTTGACGCGTTTTATCTTCGTCAATTTTTATTGATTTGAAAAAACAAAAACCCGACTACAAATAAAAACGGTGACTAATAAAACCGCGGTCTTAAAAGTATTAAACAAGAAAAATCTACTAGTAAGTAATCATTTGATCATTATTATAGAGGGCAGCCGTAGTCGCATGGTTATAGTTTTTTTACATATTTAGGACGAGAATCGAATACTGAATGGGCTCCTCCAATATGTCCCTCGTTTAACCTAGTACTCTGTATAAGGGATGTAAACAGAACTGGCGAAGTTCAGACAAATAGTGGGAACTTTGTAGTCTGTATATGCAAACGTTATACACATCAAACCACTATTTTGACCTCGACATGCTAACAAGTAACTTGTTCCTTGAATTCGTGTAAACGTCATGCATGTGTGTGTGAGTCGATTCCGAGAATTTATTCCTAGTTGAAATACCGTTTTCGAATTCTGATATGTCTGCTGCTAAACCAAGGTAAGATGTTGGGCGAGGTTGTGACCCTCTCTGCTCCATGATGCGATGTTAAGGGCAGGAAAATTATAATTATTATGATGATGGTGTCAATGACGCTCTAGGTCTTTCTCTTACCCACTATACAGGTCATAGTAGGCCCCTGTTTTTTGTTGTGGTAAATCATCAAACATCTTAGAACCAAAAATTCGAAGATATGTGAGATCTACTAATCCGCACTGGGCCCGCGTGGTGGATTATAGCCCATCCCACTCCTAGAGAGAAGGCCTGAGTCCGTGCAGTGCGAACAATATAGGCTGATGATAATGATGAAATCCTACTCTGAGCGAAACGGAAGGTAGTGTCAGACTCCTACTGACTAAAATCCACCTATTTTTCTTTTTAGCCCATTGTGTTCTCGGTATTTCTTTCCAACAGTCAACAGCCCTGATACTAGGCCCCCTGTGCAATAAATTTACTGATTATAGTTTCCCTGTAATTGGGGGTGGGGCGGGGTTGAGATAAGGGTATAGGGATGCTATGTTATCCCGTTACATACGTCCTCGTTATGTTAGATTGTACCTTGTAACGTTCATTTTAGTTTGTATACGACTAGTTTTTGACTGTTCTCTATTGGTGTGTTGATCTGTTCACTAGATTACTTGTTAATATGTATGACTAAAAACAGGTGCGTCTTGCCAACAAACTATTTAGTTTGGCGAGTAAATTGTTATTTAACAAAATATGTATATTTGTGAACATAAAATAAAAATAAAATAATAAAAATTTTGCAGCTTCGCTCACGTTTAGCCTTTTCTGGCCAATCGGTAAGGAACTAGTCCAAATCAATACACACATTTCTTGAGTCTGTTTCAGTAGCCACGTATAACACATTTTGTTTTTGTAAACGTCATCTACACTAATATTATAAAGAGGAAAGATTTGTTTGTTTGTTTGTAACGAATAGGCTCCGAAACCACTGGACCGATTTAAAAAATTCTTTCACCGTTCGGAAGCTACACTATCCCCGGGTGACATAGGCTAACATAAGATACTTTTTATCCCTGTATTCCTACGGGAACAAGAGATAAAACTCCTCCTTGAGAAAAATAAATATCGTAATGAACAAACAAATTTATATATTAGGTAGAGGTGTACCTAATAATACAACCACATTTTGCCAATAGGGTATTTCACCAAAGTAATCTAATTATTCCGTTAGATAGATTTTCAAAGAATAATGCCCACATATTTTTTTCTTTTTCCACGTTATTAAAAGATAAAGACGATACAGTGCTTCGAAAAGTCTTGTCAAGTCGTGTGACGTCACTAGGTTAGTGTTTTTTTACCCACAAAGTGACGTCAAAAGCCCCCACTCATGATCTTTGACACGTTTCATTTTCGTAAATTTTTTGAAAAAAAAATACATGGTTCCAATATTTTTCGATAATGCAACAGACGGACTAATTCGATTTTTTTGGTAAATACCCTATAATGTTGAAGTGTCCTGTAATAAGGGGCGAGCATAAACTGGGTTGTGGAAGTCAGATAGGCAGTCCTTCCATGTAAAATATTGATATTCAGCTGCATCCGGTTAGACTACAAGCAACTGCAAGCCGACCCCAACATAATTGGGAAAACAGCTAGGCAGACGATGATGATGATGATGTAGTATGAGGTGAGCCTATAACCATCAAGCGTGCACTTATCCAGACTTCGTACCTGCTACTGAGAAATTCCTAATAAAAATCCGAATAACACTTTGTCCGATCCGGGAATTGAACCAAAGACCTCACATTAAACAGTCACTTGGAACGACTAATAACGAGGACGACACGAACAACAAATGATTAAATAAATAAGAAAATCAGAATCATTGATAATGATCGGCATTTTACCATAAAACCAACACTGACTACATTTGCAAATCATTAGAACACTCATATTTGCCGTCTCTGGTATAGCCTCTTACTACTACAAAGTAAATTACAAAACATTATGTTAAAAAATGCGGTAAATATGCTAATGATATTCAAAGACGCTGAACACATAAATATTAAAACGTTGTACTAATTATTCACAATCATGGACTTGGTTTGTTTTCATGATAAATAGCAGCTGTCGTCTCTGATTATAAGAACGGCTTGTTCATTCCACGTCCTATCTTGACTTTGTGTATTTTTTTTTGCAAAATATCATTTTCTTCCGATTATAGAAGCTTGTCACTAAGTAATAAAAGCAAGGTCTCAAGATTTTTTTTTTCATAAAACGTTGCCCCACACTAGTAATTTCTCCTGTATCGTGGGTATGTTCACAGACATTTAAACTCACATACACAAATACCCAGACCCGAAACAACTATCTGTAGGCCATACAAATATTTGTTCCGTGCAGGGATCGAACCCGCGACAAGTAGGGCAGCAATCATCTGCTTAAGCCACTGCGCCAACCGTGTCGTCACGTTAAATTGATTCTGTCCATCAGTTGTAGATCTTTGAGAGTCATCACATGTCATGACCCATCGCATGTCTAATTTAATAATAATAATAATAATATTCCACAACTATCACACAACGCCATCTAGTCCCAAGCTAAGCAGAGCTTGTGTTATGGGTACTAGACAACTGATAAACATACTTATATATTTCTAAATACATACATATTATAGATAAATTACACCCAGACACAGAACAAATGATCGTGCTCATCACACAAACATTTGTAGACACAATTAAAATCATGTACATATGCTGTACTTTTGACACACGTGAGAGGTTAAACTTAATCAGTGGTTTGAAAGTACCTAGTATTAACTGGGTTGTGAAGGTCAGATATGCAACCATGGATGGATGGATACATATGCTGGTTCCGTCTCAAAGCGACTCAAAGTAAATCACTCAAAGGATTATATACAGCATGTGTTCTATCATAGGCTGTTCTCAAAGTGGGCCGATCGATGATCTGAAGTGAAGGTTTAGTATATTATTTTATAGTTAAATATATAATTCCATTTCATTAAAGAAAGCAAAAGTGTTCCTTAAACAGTTAAACAATGCAAGGTACCTTATTAAAATATAACATAAAAAAATGTTTACTAGTGTTTATTCCATGGTATCTAACACAGTCATCATCATCTAACTGCACTTGTCCTATTCTATTTGAGGTCAAAGCTACACGATTCCTTCTTTCATTATTCCCTCTGTCTTTCCATTGGACTTCCGCTCCCTCTCCATCCATCGACATTAATATTCATCCCTTTTTTAGTCACATTCGTTTCATCCTTCCTCATTATATGTCCACACCAAGATAGACGACAACTTTAATTTTTTTTTACATCAAATACTTCCGTGGTAACACACTACCGAAATGAAATAATCAAATGTCCTAATCCAGCCTAGTTGCACTAGTCCGGTTGTTAGTCCGATTGACCGAACTAGTGCAACGTTTCAGTTGAAGTAGTTCGGTTGAAATATAGCACCGAACTACTGATACTCTTTAGTAGCAACTGTTCGGTTTGTAATATTAAGAATAACATTTTATAATACACTTTCTTACTTTTACTTTCTTGTTATTTTAAAATGAACACGAAGAGAGAGCCACTTTGTATATGAATGACTCAGTTGAAATCAGTAGTTCGGTGCTATATTTCAACCGAACTTCTGCAACTGAAAAGTTGCACTAGTTCGCTCAACCTGCAACTAGACCCCTAATCCAGTCATGGTCTTACTGCGTAAAAAAATCATCGGAAAAAGTTCAGCCGTTAATGTGGTAAACGTTACGGACAGACAGCTTATAATGGAGTAACTCGGTCTGAGTTACTACATTTACTATATTGCTTAGTAATGATGGAGGGTGATGTATATTTATCTCATCACCATCTGCCGAGCCTTTTCCCAACTATGTTGGGGTCGGCTTCCAGTCTAACCAGAGTTACGAACAGTAGGTCGTGGGTGCGAACCCAGGCAGGCACATTACTTTGTGTAATTTATTACCGCTGCCCTCAAAACGGAAAAGGAAAACATCGTGATAAAACCGGCATGCCTTAGAACCAAAAATTCGAAGACATGTGACATTTGCCAATCCGCACTGGGCCACTGGTTAGTTGCGGGTCACTGAATATGTATAATTAATTAATGAATGTATAAGTAATAAGGTTGATTATTATTATAATAATTGATTTACATTGTATTTAGTTAAGGTGAAGGTTATATTACAGAACAAGGCCAATTCAAATTGTATATTAGGCCGCCTATTATTCAATTCAATAAACGTGAATACTATACTACGTTAGGTATATCGTGAAACATTAAGCCGTAATATTGTCCTCTTTGTGAACGTTGATTGCTATTGATACCAAGCCTTGAAACTCTCCTATATACTAGCTATTACCTTCGACTTCGTTCACGTGGAAATTTTGATGTATGTGGGAGAAAAAAAAAGGTAGCCTATGTCTTTCATTACTATCCGATCAGTCGTTTGACTGTAAAAGACACAGACAGACAACTATTTATTCAATGATCCTACACCACAGTCTGATTGGATTTCTGAGTCTAAATCCCTACTTTAAGTGTTTGATCAGACTTTGTTAAAGGAAAAATATTCTCAAAACGAGCTGCTTTTTTATTTTTAATTAATTATTAAATACAATTTTATTTAGATCATCAACCCACTATCAATTTGCATGTGTTTGACGAATTGACCAAAAACTGAGATTTCTGTATCGTTTAAAATACTTACAGACACAAAAACATGTATCAAAACAAACATACAAACTACATATTATAAAACAAAGTCCACCGCCGCGTCCGTCTGTCTGTTCGGGATTAACTCAAAAACGACTGCACCGATTTTCATGTTGTTTTCACCAATGGATAGAGCGGTTCTCGTGGAAGGTTTTAATACTTATATAATTTGACCGACATCCGCGCGTGTGAAACCGCAGGCATCTGCTAGCAATATATAAATTACCTTAAAACAATAACGGCAAATATGTGGCAATTATTTGAATCGCTCGCTTTGTCGTCAATTTCGATTCTACATCAACAAACGACTAAACGTAGAAAATCGATATTAAGTACTAATGGGAAACCTATGACCAATTACTTATCGTGTGGATCTGAATCTAGGGCTGGTTATACTGTATGGCACTATATACATAACATAACATCACGCCTGTAACCCCCGAAGGGTAAGGCAGAGATATTAAACCCATATTTCGTAAACTATGTTTAAGTCCCATGCATGGCAGCCTATTGCCATCAACAGAGTTCAAATCCAGACCGAGACTGCTATTAAGAAATTTCTAATGGAGAAACCCTATAACACTTTTTCCGACCCTGGAATAGAACTCAGGCCCTCATGTTCAGCAGCCACGCTTGCAATGACTAAACAAGCGTGGCACCTCTACATACTTAAGAGAATACTAAAACTGCGATCAACACATCTATTAAACCCTCGATAAGAACTTGTAGGCATCCAATACTATCCCGAGTATTCCAATTTACGTGAACATGAAAATATTCAAAGGATTTAATTAGACATTTTAATGTCGAATAAATTCTTAGCGCGCGTTCAGAATCGTCGAAATGAGGTCTTGGTGAAGTATTTGTATTGTGAAGGAAAAGCATTAAGATTAAAATGAAAAAATATTTTAAATACTTCACAAATAATATACAATTTAGTATTCAAGGAGTGCAAGGATCCCCGTAGGAGCTCCAAAGGCCTCCCTTTCCTATTTTTACCTATCCCTATACTATGATGATAAAGTAAAATATTAAAAAAATATGATGACGTCACCGCATTCGATGATTTTCTATAGTGGTTGTCGAGAGCCTTGGTGTGCTGCTCTTTTATGTGTTCTCCAGTTACTAGTATATCCTTTGACTTTAGCTGAAAAACTCCGAGCACCAAGCACACCTGACGTGAAGACATTCCAATTCAAGTGATAGGTGTAGGTGGACTAGCTTTAAGTTGATCACGTGTTGCATCTATTGAGCTCCTTGAGTTTTAAGTCGGGCTACACGAATAAACAACTGAAAAATGCTTGCACTGACTGGATAAGTCTTTTCAAATCTGTGCGGTGCTTTCTTCAAAAAACCACGTCAGACACAAATCTGGATGGTCTACATCATCATCATAGCAAGCAACTGTAGCAAGGTTATGTCTGAACCTTAAAAATTAAATAACTGTGACCACTGTGTTTATTTCGAATGTTTAGTCAGGTACAAAATACCGGCTCCATCTAGTTTAAAAAAGTGACTTGCATAAGTATTTGTATTTAAACCTCAATTAATATGTATTTATTTTTGTTTTTATTTATTTAAATTGTTATTGAATATAATGTAACCTACAAAACTCAAATTCAAACTCAAAGCATTTAATTTATTTCAATTAAGCCATTACAGGCACTTTTGAATGTCAGAAGAACAAATTATAAAACAAAACTAAGAGTGCAATACGTCATCCCGAAAGCCACCACGCCGAACCAGACGCCACCGAATGCCCGCAACAACGAATACTGAGAGCACGAAAGCACGCACACCGCAACAACGAATGCACGAGTCTCTGAATCACGGAACAACGGCACGCGCCGCCGCTCGCCCCCGCACCCACAGCACTCGCCGCCGCAAACATCCGGCGCCGCGCAATTCGACGTAGCAACCCCCGGAACAACGCACTTACAAATTACATTCGGACTATTATACCGCTATTTTTACAGTTGCTAGCATGAAAGTAATTATATTTACTTACCCTGCCAGTAATATTCTATGAAAATCTATTATTTTATTTAGCTACGTTGAAACCAGACGTCCCAGCCAGATTGACCGTAAAAAGGTCACAGCACATCGCTTTATACAACCTCAGGATATTTTATTGAGGGTCTAAAAGATTTATTTCGAATTTCCTACCGTCATAAATACAATATGGCGGATGCTATAAGGGATTTCATATATATGGTGTTCCGTAGTCCGAGAGGGTATAATTGTCGATGGCGATCTAAACGTGGCATTTTGGGTGGGATGCATCCAAGGTTGGGCAAAGTATTATATTATAATTATATTAGATTTTGTTTCTATGGATCTGTCAGTAGCAGCCCGTTTACGATTATACCTATGTAGTTAACGGCATCGGCAACTTACCCAAGCATAACCGACGAAATATAGGTGTGCTATACATCTCTTCAAGCCCTTTGGGGATTACAGGCGTGATGTTACTACTTTAAACTAAGATGACATAGTAGTAATACGATGATCACTTCACCCGTGAGCGATGGAGGCCTCCTCCTTTGTTGACTCACTTCTTGAGCAAAGCGCACCATGTTTTCATTTAATTCTAGATCGAAGACGGAGTAGGGACACACATTGATAGGTACATAAGATGTGTATATCACTATCACATATATGTTGAAAGCTTACAAATCTGTAAGATAACATCTCACTTTGTCAAAAAGAGCTTTGTGGAATAGGCATGAGTCGATATGTGTTAACAACTTACATGAAACAATGAAACATTTAAGAATCTACAAAGCTGGCTCTTTGGTAAATTAATCCCACACAGATGGGACCCGCGGGTCCAATCGACCGAAACTATTTTTGAATTGATCAACTGGACCCGCTGTCAAATTTAATGAGTTATTGTATACTGGCTTATGTATGTATCGTTTTGTAAATGGCTTTTTTTTATATCAGCAACAGAATTCGTTTTAACCCAATGATTTATTAATCTTCACATCGCTTGGAACAACCAAAATTATGAGTGGACTTAAAAGAATGTTCGTCTAAACGTTACATGTCAAATCTGTCTAAGACCGGACCCTAAAATGAGACGTTGTCAAAGACACAAATAAGCGATAAAATATTGAAGTATCGAAGTAAATGTTTTACTAAAGTCTCGACGTTGACGTATGTTATATTTGAACTGTGAGTGTGGATATAGGGCACACTGTAGAGGGTCCGTAAGTTGTCAGATATGTCTTGAATTATGTGTTAGAACCACTAAGCGTAGTCTTTTTGCGATTGCTGATACGACCCTCATTCCTGATCATACGGGCATTAGAACAGTAATATTGTAAACAGCAAAAAAATAATAAAAAAAATGAAAAAAACCATGTGTAATGGTGTGTGTAATGTGAAATAATTTTCGTGGACAATAAGGTATATTATCCACACTATTCCTCAATCTATGCACCTCTTGAAAGCCAGAATCAATATTGGTGAGCACCAAGATAATGAAGCTGTACGAAGAGAAACACTCCAACTTCATGGATCCCGCAACAAAAATAATTGCGGAGGAGTAGAAAATGTAACAGTTTCAGGCTAGCGTATTTTTGTTTGCGCGTACTAGCTTCCGGGCTTACACGCGCGCCGTATTTTGCACTTCAAAATGCCGAACGCGCGAATAAGCGTTTATATCGGCGTGTTCACGTAGGTCTCCCAGCGTAGCAGCTTGCGCATATACGAGCTTATAAGCGCGTGTAAAAGACTGAGTTTCGATTAAAAAGACGAAATTTTACACGGTTCATTGAACTACCGACCTACTAGATTTATTTATTTTCAACACTATTTAAAGGTCGTCAAAATTTGAATTTATTTTGGACAATAATTTTACGAAATGGCTAGCGACATATATTTCACATTAAAATTCCAGGTAACTTATTGAATTAAGAAATATGAGTTTGTTTATTCGTTTGAAGATATAGAGGAAAGTCACCAAATATGAAATAGTATCTTAATATGGAATACCTTCATTTCTCTAAGACTATAAGTATGAAACGCAACACTCGACCATCTTCTGTTCCATTCGGTCTACTAACACGTACGTGGTGCAATAGACCGAATGGAACAGAAGATGGTCGAGTGTTGCGTTTCATACTTATAGTCTTAGAGAAATGAAGGTATTCCATATTAAGATACTATTTCATATTTGGTGACTTTCCTCTAACATCAACACAAATCAACTTGCTAAGATAATTATTATATGTTTAGAAAAGGTCACATAGATCAGTGAGATATGTCATCCATCCATTTTACTTAACAAAATATCGTCTGGATAGAAAATATTTAGTAAAGTAAAATGTACCTAATATTAGACATAATTTCAAATTTTAAGGTAAGTACCTATTTAGAGACTACCTCGTTGACTGAGCATGAGCTCCCGGGTTCGGGTATTCCTCAGTAGAAGCCATGAGGTCTGGATTTAGGCCAGGATTCCACCAAAGCTTAGAGAAGCGGAGACGAGAGGAGGTGTGCGGAAATCGGCCAATCACATTACTTAAAATTTACGTCGTCTTTCGCCCTTTCTGTGATTGGTCAAGTTTGGCACATCTCTCCGCTTTGCTCGACTCCAGTTTTGTGTATACCGGGTCTTATGCCTGGTTGATAATAATGGGCTTACCCCTATGACATGGGACTTGAACGTACGTGGGTGTACCTACATTTATCACACCTCTACCTAAACTGCCAGGGATTACCGGCGTGACGTTATGTTATGCCTATTTATGGACAAAAAAAGTAACACAGAACTGACAGAACCCACGAAAATAACTAAACATCGTAAATCAAATAATTGTGGAAAAACCTTTCCGTAAATATCCCTTCGTTTTCATAACGCAATTATTACGGTTTGTTCCACAAATTGATTTAGAGCTTTTTATTAATACTGTACAAGCGTACATTAATAACACCGAATGATTTTTCCAATTGAAAAAGGTTCCAACATTGATTGGTTCTTCGAATTGTCTTGATTGCTGTGGACTTTCAGTTAATTAAATAAAAAACTTAATCTTTTATAGATATGGCATAACTCGCCTTGGCCGGTTTTTCGGGTTTATTTTATTTATGTCTTAATTTATTTATGACTGGTTGACCGACACGGCAGTAAGATTGAATTGTCAAAAACATGTGTTTTTTTTAAGTTAGTAGTACGGAATTTCCCTTACTAAGGAACCGTTTCAAGCGCGAGTACGGTTTGCATTTGGTCGGTTACTTTGTTTAAAAACTTGACAATAAAATATCAAGTTTTTAAACAAAGTACGATTTATTATAGCAAAGAAATGAAATAACTACAATCAAAGATTTTCAGTACTACTTACTAAATACAATACAATAATTAATATACTCGGTAAAATAAAAAAAACAACGTTAATCTTACAAACAGAAATGTAACGTACATTGCTGGTCTTATCGCTGGGGGCAATTTCTGCCAGACAACGTTACAATGAACACAACGTTTTGTACAAACTGAAAAGGTCAACACGATAATGTTCTGTTACTATACACGAGAAAAACAAAACATGGTGAAGGACCCAGTGTGTAGCACACCAAGGTTAAAAAATATAGTATCATATATTATACGGTGTAATAATACCCCGTCGGGGCTGCGAGTGATTTGAAAGAGATACCGCGGCCTCGACACATGGGGCTAAGAAGGCCCATGGGGGCCCACCAATTATTTGCATGCCCATGTGACGGTAAAATATGGAGATCTTTATTATAAAACGAACATCTATGTACCATTACCCATGTTTGCAAAGCAATAAATGATTTGATTTGATGGGTGGTTTTTAGTCAGTAGAAGTCTGACAGTCCCTACCGCTCTGCCCAGAGCGGGAGGAGTCATTTAATGATTTACCAGCCTCCAAAAAAAAGGGTGCAATCATCACATTATTAATCACACTAATCACACTTCACATCACACTAATATTATAAAGGCGAAAGTTTGTGAGTGTGTATGTTTGTTACTTCTTCACGCAAAAACTACTGAACGGATTTAGATAAAATTTGGAACACAGATAGTTTATAACCTGGATTAACACATAGGGTAGTTTTTATCCCGATTTTATCTTCCCGTGGGATAATTTTCGGGTTGTAGCGGGTGAAGCCGCTGGCAACAGCTAGTTATATTATAAAGGCGAAAGTGTGCGAGTGTGTATGTTCGTTACTTCTTCACGTAAAAACTACTGAACGGATTTGGATAAAATTTGGTACACAGATAGTTTATAACCTGGAATTAACACATAGGATTTTTATCCCGAAATTATCTTCCCGTGGGATAATTTTCGAGTTGTAGAGGGTGAAGCCGCTGGCAACAGCAACACCATAAACAAAACTTCCATACCGCGTTTACTATTAAAAGATTATATTAGCACTATGTTTTGAATGTGTAACATTGAGTTTCACCGCAAAATGTTATTTAAGCAGATGTGTACCTAGTTCCGATATATAAGATCCATGTAAAAGGAGAAATCAACCCGCACTGGGCCCGCGTGGTGGCTAATAGCCCATCCCTCTCCTAGAGAGGAGGCCTGAGTCTCTGCAGTGGGAACATTATAGGCTGATTATTTTTATTTTTGATGATGATGAAAAGGAGTAGTTTTAATAACTTTGAAGGCCTTTTAAAAAAGTGACGCTTTAAAAGATTTTGTCTCATACAATACTCGTTTGTATCTATACTAGAAACTCGTATTAATCCATTTAGTTTCAATGCAGAAATGGAGGCCGAATAATTCAAACCCAGAAACTTAATGTGCCATATTAAACTTAGAAAATGTAAAGCAGTAAGCAAAGGGATGTTGGTAACCACTCTATCGACGCCGACGTATCGACTATAGAGATGCTCACTGGTCCAGAATGTGAAGGTTAGATAAGGGTATCCGCAAAAATCTACGAAGGGTTTAATAATTTCCAGTAAGGGGTACATAATATACTAATATAGGTAGGTGGAGTAGATAGCTCGTGGAGGGTAACGCAAGGATCAATAGGATTAAGGTATTTTGTAATGTGCCAAGCTTTACTAACAAGTTCAGTGTAAAAATGAGTTCGTTTTAGTTGAGATTTTTTCAATTTTGATGAACTTTAAATCCCGTTAAGCAAAATAGGGTAGTTGACAAATATAATAAAATAAATATAATTAGTCCGTCAGATAGATTTCCAAAAAACTTCTTCTAGGTGAAAGACCTAAACATAAAATGAAGACGATACAGTGCTTCGAAAACTCGTGTGACGTCACCCCACTCATGATCTTTGACGCGTTTTTTTTTTTTTTTTTTTTTTATTTAGCCCGTATTGTCCCACTCCTGAGCAAAGGCCTCCCCCCATTCCTCCCACTTTTTTCACGCGTTTTATCTTATTAAATTTTTATTCATTTAATAAAACAAAAAACACATATCGTATATTTTTCGGTAATCTAACTGACGGGCTACACAGAATCATAATTTGTTTAGTGAGGAAACATTCCTATTGTACCCACACTTCACTAGTTATATTTAAGCCCCATGTAATAACCGGCGAGAATATTGCCATCAACCGGGCACTAATTCAGCCTCCGAGGCTGCTACAGACAATATTATGATGGAAAAACCCAATAACTCACCCAGTCCTGGGAATCGAAACCAGGACCACATGCTGAACTGTGGCGCTTATGACCACTAGACCAACGAGGACCACATGCTGAACTGTGGCGCTTATGACCACTAGACCAACAAGAACCACATGCTGAACTGTGGCGCTTATGACCACTAGACCAACGAGGACCACATGCTGAACTGTGGCGCTTATGACCACTAGACCAACAAGGACCACATGCTGAACTGTGGCGCTTATGACCACTGGACCAACGAGGACCACATGCTGAACTGTGGCGCTTATGACCACTACACCAACAAGGACCACATGCTGAACTGTGGCGCTTATGACCACTAGACCAACAAGGACCACATACTGAACTGTGGCGCTTATGACCACTGGACCAACGAGGACCACATGCTGAACTGTGGCGCTTATGACCAATAGACCAACAAGGACCACATGCTGAACTGTGGCGCTTATGACCACTGGACCAACGAGGACCACATGCTGAACTGTGGCGCTTATGACCACTGGACCAACGAGGACCACATGCTCAACTGTGGCGCTTATGACCACTGGACCAACGAGGACCACATGCTGAACTGTGGCGCTTATGACCACTAGACCAACAAGGACCACATGCTGAACTGTCTGGCGCTTATGACCACTAGACCAACAAGGACCACATGCTGAACTGTGGCGCTTATGACCACTAGACCAACGAGGACCACATGCTGAACTGTGGCGCTTATGACCACTAGACCAACAAGAACCACATGCTGAACTGTGGCGCTTATGACCACTAGACCAACGAGGACCACATGCTGAACTGTGGCGCTTATGACCACTAGACCAACAAGGACCACATGCTGAACTGTGGCGCTTATGACCACTAGACCAACGAGGACCACATGCTGAACTGTGGCGCTTATGACCACTAGACCAACGAGGACCACATGCTGAACTGTGGCGCTTATGACCACTAGACCAACAAGGACCACATACTGAACTGTGGCGCTTATGACCACTGGACCAACGAGGACCACAAGCTGAACTGTGGCGCTTATGACCAATAGACCAACAAGGACCACATGCTGAACTGTGGCGCTTATGACCACTGGACCAACGAGGACCACATGCTGAACTGTGGCGCTTATGACCAATAGACCAACAAGGACCACATGCTGAACTGTGGCGCTTATGACCACTGGACCAACGAGGACCACATGCTGAACTGTGGCGCTTATGACCACTGGACCAACGAGGACCACATGCTCAACTGTGGCGCTTATGACCACTGGACCAACGAGGACCACATGCTGAACTGTGGCGCTTATGACCACTGGACCAACGAGGACCACATGCTGAACTGTGGCGCTTATGACCACTACACCAACAAGGACCACATGCTGAACTGTGGCGCTTATGACCACTGGACCAACGAGGACCACATGCTGAACTGTGGCGCTTATGACCACTGGACCAACAAGGACCACATGCTGAACTGTGGCGCTTATGACCACTAGACCAACGAGGACCACATGCTGAACTGTGGCGCTTATGACCACTAGACCAACGAGGACCACATGCTGAACTGTGGCGCTTATGACCACTAGACCAACAAGGACCACATACTGAACTGTGGCGCTTATGACCACTGGACCAACGAGGACCACAAGCTGAACTGTGGCGCTTATGACCAATAGACCAACAAGGACCACATGCTGAACTGTGGTGCTTATGACCACTGGACCAACGAGGACCACATGCTGAACTGTGGCGCTTATGACCACTAGACCAACGAGGACCATATGCTGAACTGTGGCGCTTATGACCACTAGACCAACAAGGACCACATGCTGAACTGTGGCGCTTATGACCACTGGACCAACGAGGACCACATGCTGAACTGTGGCGCTTATGACCACTGGACCAACGAGGACCACATGCTGAACTGTGGCGCTTATGACCACTGGACCAACGAGGACCACATGCTGAACTGTGGCGCTTATGACCACTACACCAACAAGGACCACATGCTGAACTGTGGCGCTTATGACCACTGGACCAACGAGGACCACATGCTGAACTGTGGCGCTTATGACCACTGGACCAACAAGGACCACATGCTGAACTGTGGCGCTTATGACCACTAGACCAACGAGGACCACATGCTGAACTGTGGCGCTTATGACCACTAGACCAACGAGGACCACATGCTGAACTGTGGCGCTTATGACCACTAGACCAACAAGGACCACATACTGAACTGTGGCGCTTATGACCACTGGACCAACGAGGACCACAAGCTGAACTGTGGCGCTTATGACCAATAGACCAACAAGGACCACATGCTGAACTGTGGCGCTTATGACCACTGGACCAACGAGGACCACATGCTGAACTGTGGCGCTTATGACCACTGGACCAACGAGGACCACATGCTCAACTGTGGCGCTTATGACCACTGGACCAACGAGGACCACATGCTGAACTGTGGCGCTTATGACCACTGGACCAACGAGGACCACATGCTGAACTGTGGCGCTTATGACCACTGGACCAACGAGGACCACATGCTGAACTGTGGCGCTTATGACCACTACACCAACAAGGACCACATGCTGAACTGTGGCGCTTATGACCACTACACCAACAAGGACCACATGCTGAACTGTGGCGCTTATGACCACTACACCAACGAGGACCACATGCTGAACTGTGGCGCTTATGACTACTAGACTAACAAGGACCACATGCTGAACTGTGGCGCTTATGACCACTACACCAACGAGGACCACATGCTGAACTGTGGCACTTATGACCACTAGACCAACGAGGACCACATGCTGAACTGTGGCGCTTATGACCACTGGACCAACGAGGACCACATGCTGAACTGTGGCGCTTATGACCACTAGACCAACGAGGACCATATGCTGAACTGTGGCGCTTATGACCACTAGACCAACAAGGACCACATGCTGAACTGTGGCGCTTATGACCACTGGACCAACGAGGACCACATGCTGAACTGTGGCGCTTATGACCACTAGACCAACGAGGACCACATGCTGAACTGTGGCGCTTATGACCACTAGACCAACAAGGACCACATGCTGAACTGTGGCGCTTATGACCACTGGACCAACGAGGACCACATGCTGAACTGTGGCGCTTATGACCACTAGACCAACGAGGACCATATGCTGAACTGTGGCGCTTATGACCACTAGACCAACAAGGACCACATGCTGAACTGTGGTGCTTATGACCACTGGACCAACGAGGACCACATGCTGAACTGTGGCGCTTATGACCACTAGACCAACAAGGACCACATGCTGAACTGTGGCGCTTATGACCACTGGACCAACGAGGACCACATGCTGAACTGTGGCGCTTATGACCACTAGACCAACGAGGACCATATGCTGAACTGTGGCGCTTATGACCACTAGACCAACAAGGACCACATGCTGAACTGTGGCGCTTATGACCACTGGACCAACGAGGACCACATGCTGAACTGTGGCGCTTATGACCACTAGACCAACAAGGACCACATGCTGAACTGTGGCGCTTATGACCACTGGACCAACGAGGACCACATGCTGAACTGTGGCGCTTATGACCACTAGACCAACGAGGACCATATGCTGAACTGTGGCGCTTATGACCACTAGACCAACAAGGACCACATGCTGAACTGTGGCGCTTATGACCACTAGACCAACAAGGACCACATGCTGAACTGTGGCGCTTATGACCACTAGACCAACGAGGACCACATGCTGAACTGTGGCGCTTATGACCACTAGACCAACGAGGACCACATGCTGAACTGTGGCGCTTATGACCACTAGACCAACGAGGACCACATGCTGAACTGTGGCGCTTATGACCACTAGACCAACGAGGACACATGCTGAACTGTGGCGCTTATCACCACTAGACCAACGAGGACCACATGCTGAACTGTGGCGCTATCACCACTAGACCAACGAGGACCACATGCTGAACTGTGGCGCTTATGACCAATAGACCAACGAGGCAATTACTTTGGCATTGTAATAGGGCCTTTATTTTGTTTTCTGGGATAATCTTCAGAATGTTATTTTAGATACTTACTTACGATACATAGACACAACCTACTTAAACTAGTAGCAAGGATTTTCGAAACCTTTTATGTGGATAAATCTTTAGTCCAGGTGATAAAATTGAATAGACTTAATGTTTTGGGTAGAAAAAGAAAAAAAAACCTTTCACTTAAATGGTGAAATGTAGAATAATAATAATAATGCTGTAATAATAACCTACTGTTATCATTGCAGCAATTACAGGCGTGATGTTATTTCATGTAATTAAATAATAAAAAAAAATATCCTAGGCAGATTTTTAAAAATAATAATTTATCGATATGTACTAAAAACAGGTACAACGGCAAAAATCAAGTACATATTACATTGTCATAAAACAGACATGTCAGTTTTATACCGGTATAAAATATAACGGTAGTAAACTGACTTTAAGATTCAGACAAAGGCTTGCTGAAGTGGGTCACAGATGTTACCGTTAAGGTGTCGTCCCGCTAAATTCAGGAATTTTTAGGCATGGGAAAAAATCCAGTTTTATTTTTGTAAGAGGGTAATGGAAGCACAGAATCCGAGCGAAGCTAAGACAAACAGGCCTACCATCAACAGAAAATTATTTTGACTAAATGTAGGGTTTCATAGTGATGAACAACTCACGCATCTTGGGGTTGAGAAAAACCACCTCACGCCACCTGCTACGATCCTTTTTTTTTGGGTGGGAAATCATCAAATGTCAGACTTCTACTGACTAAAAACCACCAATTTTCCTTCTTAGCCCTATATGTCAAGGCCGCGGTATCTCTTACAACATCCCGCAGCCTGCCTGACCTGCTACGATCCTTACATACTCCTTTTGTCTCGTCCACATTCATACATCAGGTCATACATGCACGCCGGTTACGAGTACTACGCAACTGTCCTTTCTGAAGAACGGCACCAATAAGATCAGTGTATGACTTTCTAGGCATCCCCTCCCGGCTTTGCCACTCACATTTGCCTTGTAAACATCCTCTCCACATGACCGAACCACCTTAGCATCCTATTTCCAATTTTATATCACTACATCTTCTTTTAAACAAAGTTTTCTTTTTTTATAAGGAAAGTGTTGGGAATGTAGATGGTTATATTATAATGGTGGAGGGAGACCAAATACGATGGATGGACTGTGTGAAGGATGATATGGTTAGAGAGGAGGTGACTGCTGACATGACAAGAAAAAGAGAAGTATTGAAGAAGAAGATACGCTGTACCGACCTCAAATAAATTGAGAATGATAATGAGAATGTGTGATTTCGTAGCGAACATTGTTTGCCTATTTTTACTTTTTTTTGTCAGTTTCGCCTCTTGTTTTCAATTAAATTATTTATTTAAATAACATGACTGATACTGCTAGTAACATTTTTTTTCCTTTTTTAAGTTTTCCTTATATCTTTGATAGTAAATAAAGTAAAACCAATCCTATGTTGAATTTGATTACTAGTTGAACGAGCCCGCTTACCTTGCAGTGGATTGCGGGCTTTACGTGGCCTCGATCACAAAGCACAACATCGCCACTGACAGCGTCCAGAAAAGAACCTACCTATTAATAAAAGTGAGGACGAAATTGCTTTCAACGGACAAACGTTCTGTCACGAACCGACTTCGGAGACAAAGATATTAATACAAAGACCCTCGTATTTATACTATTTCCAAGGTGTCCGATCCTATTCGTCGTTGTGTTGTGCGTTTCACCTTTACCACTCTTGGTTTGAATGAGTGTGAATTGCTATTTCTACAATAAAGATCAGAGTGGTCAGGCGGCTCGGTTAGTTATAATATTCTGTCAGTGTACACAAATGTTTACAGTTGAATAGGAAACCAATTCTGGTTTAATTAATACGAATAGGTAAACAATATGTTAGAGAGATGAATATAAACTTTGATTATTGGAAATAGAGAGGACGACCAAAAAAAAGTTAGATGGATGATGGATGAGGAACGGTATGAAAGAAAATGTAGTAAATGATAGAGTGGCGCCTAACCGTGAAAAATGGAAAAATAAACTCGTTTGAAAAACGCGTTGCGATGATTCTAAGTAACATGGGGCAAGGGTAATAAACCAAACAAAGGTGTTTGTAGACAAGAGACATCAGTAAACACTGCACGAGGTTAGTTGAACAATGCAGTTACACATATTAAAAGAAAGAACGTTTTACTATCAAGATTGGCGCAGTGGCTGGTAATTAACTTTTGCGCCACAGGTCACGAGGTCGTTTCCCACACGGAATATTAATTTGCTCGGATTTTTGATATATATACTCGTTCTGAGAACCTTTGTATTGTAGGTATGAAAATCGAAGTAGGAAAGTATTTACAACATATTCCTTCCCTGTTTTCTTTTTACAAAAATGGCGCCGGTGACTGCAAAGTGGTGTGGTGGTGGGGCGGAATTAAGAAAATGTAGTGAGAAAAATCTTGAGTATAAATGTAGATGGCTATAAAAGCAGAGGAAGGCCAAAGAAACGATGGATGGACTGTGTGAAGGATGATATGGCTGGAAATAAGCTGCGTGCTGATATGACGGGTTCAAGAGAAGTATACTTTTAGAAGAAGATATTCTGCACAGAGTCACAGATCCCTAATAAATTGGAATAAAGGTAGGAGAATAGTGATACGTATTTTTATATGAGTGGAACTTCTGATTCTATTGTCAGATGTCTGTCGAGGGTAATCCCGGGGCTTACTGGAGGGTCGGACCGTATTCCTGATAAATTTACTGAAACTCTCCATTTGACACCACAAATGTATTTGGTTTAACTGTAAGTTCTGAGGGTTTAAGATACCTTTGTTTGGCCAGTTTCTAGGGCAATCTGGCACTTTTTTGTGTGTATATACTTTTATTTTATTTTATTTAAACGTCGGAACTGAATCAAAAACCAACGTAGAATGAAATAAAAAATGAAGAATCACACGAGCCCACTGTCCCACCGCTGCTCTCGCTTTATCACTTTTTACTAAATATAAACGAACACGCTTAAAACTTTAGAAATGAAGCTTTAAAGTACTAAAGTTAGTACAACTTGCTTCTCTTACACCTGGTTACTACAAAGTGGTACAGTCAACAACAAAATAAGAATAATATTTTGGAAAAACAAATTATGGATCACGGAAGTCAGACGCAGTCGCTCCTTGAAAACTACTGTTGTTCAGAGAAAAGGCTAGGCTAGAAATTTTTAGTTCGATTCCCGGGATGGACAAAGTGTTTCTTTATTGATTTATGCACACAAAATACTGAACAGGACATAACATTAAGATATAAGAGCACAAAGGTATTACTTATTTCTATAGAAATTTATTTAAGCAGACATGCGAGACGTAATTTTTATTGGTTAAGTGTATGTGTTATTGTCAATTTATCAAACACTAGCGAACGTCACGCGGTTTCACCCGCGTAGTTCCCATTCCCGTGGGGATACACTTTGTTCTATGGTACCAGGAGCTGGAACAAGTTATATACTCGCTGAGTTAATACAAATTACATTTTAAAACAAAATATTTAAAAAATAAAACTAACTTATAAAAACAATTTCAGGATATCGGTGAAAATCTGTAAGATCGATTTTTCTGCTTTGTAAAACACTAGAGGACGTCACGCGGTTCTATCCGCGTTGTTCCCATTCCCGTGGGAATACAGGGATAAAAAGTAGCCTATGTCACCCGGGGATAGTGTAGCTTCCCAACGCTGAGAGCATTGTTCATATCGGTCCAGTAGTTTCGGAGCCTATTCGTTACAAACAAACAAACAAATCGTTCCTCTTTATAGTCCTAGTGTAGAAGTATAGATAACAATATTGCACTATGTTCTGTTCTAACTTGTTATGTTGACTACACAAGCCGGCTATATTTGTAGGCTATGTAACTGGTGGCTTGAACCACATAGTAACAATGGAGCACTAAAACTACGTTATAATTATGCGACTTGGCCAGCTGTGCACCCCGTAATTATTGTTGAGGCTGTAACAACAGCTAGAACCTAATAACTCTAACGTGGCATGTTTTAATTCACTAAAACAAGAGTAACTGAACATTTTCTATTTGAATTTTTAGGGTTAAAATTTCGCTGACCGTCCGTCTGTCTGTCAACAGGCTGTAACTCAAGAACCGCGATAGCTAGACAGTTGATATTTTCACAAATTATATATTTCTGTTGCCGCTATAACAACAAATACTAAAAATAAAATAAATATTTAAGGGAGGCTCCAAAGGAGGAACCCTTTATGTGCTAGTCCGACTGGCAGTTGGCCAGTTTTTGAGTTTTTATAAGCCATAAAATTAAATTGTTTAAATTTGCTAATACTGTTAGTGGCATTAACCTGCATTCGGCTAGACTGGGGCGAGACTATTACAATTAATCAGACACAAATTCAGATTCCAGGGTTCATGAGAATTCCTGATCAAAATACAATCAACTAATAACAATATTTTCGAACCAGGAATCGAATCCAAGATCTCACACTCAGCAGTAGCGCTTATCATAATTTATTATGCTACCCAAACAATAAAAACCGGCCAAGTGCGAGTCGGACTCGCGCCAAAGGTGTTACGTATCATTATCTATAAAAATCGCGTTTGTTGTATGGGAACCCCCTTTAAGTATTAATTTTATTTGGTTTTTAGTATTTGTTGTAATAGGGACAACCAAAATACATAATTCGTGAAAATTTCAACTGTCTAGCTATCGCGGTTCTTGAGATACAGCCTGGTGACAGACAGACAGTGAAGTCTAAGGAATAGGGTCCCGTTTTTACCCTTTGGGTAAGGAACCCTAAAAATAAACCAGTTAAGCATAGACGTATATTCCTCTTTTTGTCTACAATAAAGCAACTAAAAAAAGTATAGTTACGAAATAATATCCAACCTCTGGGCAGCTCGCCAACTTTCTTGATTGGTAATCATTTAAACACGAAACATGGCTGTTACCGTAAACTTGTGCCACCACGAGAGAAGAATAATGCTAGTATAATGTCATACCATAACATCACACCTTGTAATCGCCGAAGGGTTAGCCAGAGGTATACCTTACAAGAACACCCACTTTTCGCCAGTTATGTTAAAGCCAACAAGCTATTCTATGAAGCGAAGCATACTGGGTGTCAAACCCAAGTAGCTGATGTTCTTCTGCTGCGAGTTTAATAAAGAACTGGGCTGGTCACATCTGCTGCATGTCTGAGGAGCAATGTGCAAATATTACCACTCAGTAGATACCAAAAGGAAGGAAACGACAACGCGGCAGGCCTAGAAGGAGATGGCGGGTTGAGTCCAGCTCAACCCGCCATCTCCTTCTCTCTTTCACAAAAGATTGGTCTACAATCGCACGAGATCGCGAAAAGTGGAAAGAAGAAGGGAGGCCTTTGTCCTGAAGTAGAACAACATAGGCTTTAGGCTTTTCATAATAAATGTTTAGGTCCCATAGAATAGGGGATCATCAGAAAGCTCAAAGTCACCCAAAGGGCAATGGAGAGGGCTATGCTCGGAGTTTCCTTGCGTGATCGAATCAGAAATGAGGACATCCGCATGAGAACCAAGGTTACCGACATAGCCCAAAGAATCGCCAGACTTAAGTGGTAATGGGCAGGGCACATTGCTCGCAGAACGGATGGTGGCGACCGCGAACCGGAAGACGTTGCGTTGGAAGGACTCCCACTAGGTGGACCGGTGACCTGGTGAAGGTTGTGGGGACCCGCTGAATGCGAGGCGCACGGGACCGGTCAATGTGGCGACACCTGGGGGAGGTTTATGTCCAGCAGTAAACGTCTTTTAGCTGAAATGATGATGAATAGGGAGCAGGCCTAGCTATCATCCGGACATTACATAAATGGCTTAAAAATAACGTACGTACGTACGTAGGTACGTAAGTACCAGCCGCTCTCAGAGATGACACTGATATTAAAGGCTCTGGCTCTAAGCGGTAACATGATAGTTCGTAGGTTATGCGCTCCGTTTCTAGGCCTGCCTGCCTGCTTGTCTTTACGGCGGCCTGTGCGTAAATCGCAGTCAAATATCATAGTAGCCGTCCGCTTCTAATATAACAACGTATACAGAGGGCTGATCAGGCTGCCCCGACCACAGCGTAGTTTTTTCTAAAACATTGCCCCACACTAAGAATTCCTCCTGTATCGTAGGTGCGTTCACAGACATTTAAACTCACATACACAAATACCCAGACCCGAAACATCTATCTGTAGGCCATTCAAATATTTGTTCCGTGCAGGGAATTTAACCACTGCGCCAAACGTGTCGTCAAAAACATTACATAAATATTTTTTTTTAAACAGACAAAAAACAAGAATTTTTGGTGGTGATATTTAGACAAGCTCCATATGAACCACTTTTGACACAGCGTTCAGTTCATCTAACCAAAGATTTCAATTTTTTTTATGTTGTAAGTATGTCTATCTAATACGTTTTCTTTCTTTACCATTTTCTTTATTTTGGTGGTCTAAATGATTTTTAAACTTTTGTCCATCTATTTTAATGGGACTCGTAACTGGGACGCACTTTAGCTATCAACAGCCCACAATCCCAGCCGGCTTTTATCATAACACCCTAACTTTAGTAATCCATATTCACGTGTAATTTAAATGAAAAACGTCAGGATCTCGCTCCACGGTAATATTTTAAGCAATGTGGTTCCCATTAAGTCGAGAACTCGCTCGAATTTCACGAGTTATGAATATATTTTCTCCTTGTTAGTCAAAGGTAGATTGTACAGCTCATTACTCCGGAACGCCTTCCTTATTAACCTGAAAATTCTCTTGCACCGAGAATTCAAAGGGTAGTTTTTCCTTTTTATCGTATTCGAAATAAATTATTGTACATTCACTGCAAACTAGTTTGTTTGCAGTGAATGTACAATAATTTATTTAATATTTTATTTTAAAAGTGTTCCACTGTTTTAGGTTACATGTTTTTAGGGTTCTCTACCTCAAAAGGAAATAACGGAACTCTTATAGGATTACTCATGTGTCTGTCTGTCTCTCCGACCATTGACCAACTTAACTCCGAAACTACTCAACCTAAAACACTGAAAAAAATACAAAAATTAGTTCAACACATAGATTACAGGAAAACCTATAAGAAGTCAATGGTGCTAAAATAACATAACTATCTCTCAATATCTACTACAATGGTACGAAACCCTTTCGGCCTTATCACAAAAGTGGTTAAACTTGGGTTTAACTTAGACTTGGTTTATCTCGCATGCCGTCACTTTCTTTTGAATATTGTCGAAGTGAGATTTATGAGAAGTGGATTAAACCCAGGTTTAACCACTTTTGTAATAAGGCCGTTCATGTGCAAGTCCCACTTGCACTTTTTTTCAGTTTTTTCTATAATAATCTCTCCTTTCTTAATTTCTCAAGACACACGTCAAATTTTCAGTATTTATGTCTAAGTTTTAGTTACTATTTAGAATGATTGGCAGTACAGCGTCAAACGATGCTCAAATAATTATTTGAAACTGAACATGAATAAAATGTGATCTGTGGTTTCGACTTTCTCAACTTCAAATTACTTTTTGTTTCAATTTTCTAAATGATATTCGATTTCATTCATTTACACGATGGTGTTAGTGCAAACGTCTGCGAAATTTTATAAAATAAATGCACCTTATTTGCTGGTGAAAATTGGTCATGTGCGACCTAAAGAGTCCTCATATCACTGGTCAGATTATTTAATTCGCGAGTACCTAATGTAAAGGAGAGAGAAGCCGAAGAAGAAGAAGAAACAGAAGCTGCTTTCTACCTTACAGAAGCCCTTTTTTTGCGGTTGGGATATCATCAAATAACTCCTCTCGCTCTGGGTGGAGCGGATGGGAGTGAGTTAGACTTTTACTGACTAAAAAGCACCCATGTGCCTTCTTAGCCCTTAAGAAGCCCTCAACCAAGCATTATGTACATGTAACTATGCAAATCCCTTTGCAAAAAATATTACAGGGGCGACTTTTTATTAGGGGTAAAAAATCACATTTTATGATAAAACTCAAAGATGCTTTGTTGTTGCGTTTTTACTATCTCAGTTAAAAACTAGCTTATTCCGCGGATACGTTCTAGTGGAAAATCCCACATGACAGTGTCACTTCGCGAGCTCATCCGAAAGCGCACCAAAGGAGTAAAACAACCGCAATCCTTATTTAAGAACCCCGAAACACTCGTTATCCTCAGGCGTTCTTCACTTTATACCCGTAATACCGTAATACCGGATCCGGGAAATCTTATCCGGGCTTGAGGTCTGTCAAACGTCGAAGGGAATTTATACCCGTATGTAATTGCGATTTAAATTGTCTGCGTCTTATGTTATTTGAGAGCTTCGTGGTATATTAGGTAGGTAAGATTTTTCAGACGGATAAACGCCCTTTTCGGTTATCAGCTAGTCGATATTTAGTAAGATTTTTTAAACTGAGTACTTAATAGGAGTTTAGGTCGCCACATTTAGACAATTGAATCCTTATATATTTGATTATTATAATCAACATCAACAGTCTACTGGTGGAACCTCCAAAGTAGCCCGTGTATGTTTCACGCACGTAATGCGTATGTATTTATAGAGAATAATCATTAAAATCATGATTCCTCCTAAGTTGATTTAATTCCATTGAGTGACTATTTCATGAAAAAGGCATTCAAGGAAGCTATATGAACTGAGAGGGTGGTATCTTGGTGATTTTATGTTGATCATTATTACTCAGTTAAGTCACATTTTTTACGGTCGCGAATCCATTAAGTTTCGCGCGCTACCTTGAAGGTTCCACCCTAACTTGAATTTTCTCAGTAATTCTCATCCAGTTACTACGATCGACCACAAAGATCGTCGCTCCACTGAGCCTGAGAGCGTCCCACCTTTCGTACAGACCTCACGGTCTCACCCAAAAAACAAGTCTACTCTAAAGATCTTCCCTTATCATCATAACATGCTTATATCGACTAAGAAATCTAATTCTCTCTTTTTTAAAGACGGTGCAGAACTTTATACTTGAAGCAACTTGTGTCATGATGATTCTCACGTAAATATCACCCTAATATTTATAGACAACTATAACTGTCAGTAAAAGAAAACTACAAAAGAGTGTCTATTTTTTCTGAGAGACCTTTCCCGTTGTAAGCCCTGTTGAATTTTCAACAGGTCCTCCTACTAGTGATGGGCAATTCCCGGGATCCGGGGACAAAGGGTTGGGGTAAGCCCCGTGAGAGTCTGCACCGTGTGGTACAATTTCATCAATATTCAAGAAGGACATTATAGTCTAATTGGCCATTTGTGCTATATTATTAAACTACCGCCCAAGATCACGTACTTAGCATGGACCTTGGTAAGTCGGAAATTAATTTACTACTAGTTTTTACCCGACTTCGGCAATTTCCAGAAGGAGGATAATGTTTTTTTACTTATTAAGCCACGCATGCCACGGCTCCTTCTACATAACTTCCATTTTAGTATTTTTTTTTAACGTTGCCCCGCACTATGAATTTCTTCTGTATCGTGGGTGCGTTCACAGACATTTAAACTCACATACGCAAATACCTAGACCCGAAACAACTATTTGTAGGCCATACAAATATTTGTTCCGTGCGGGGATCGAACCCACGACACGTAGCGCGGCGGTCAACTACTTGAGTCACCACTTCCTTTTAATCCTGTTTGTTTGCTTTGCTCATGCTATATGCATAGTATACGTCGATATGTGTGTGAGTGTAAAAAGTTTACTGCATTATTAAAATTATTTCATCACCACCGCTCTCAAAACGATAAATACAAGCCGTCATATCCTAGAACTACAAATTCGACGCAATGTGACATCTACTAACCCGCTCTGGGTCCCTGATATATTATACCTGTGTCCCAGCAGTGGGAACATTGAAAGCCCATCATAATAATCTGAAATTAACTCCTCGCGCGCCTTACGAACACCATCTGTACATAAAACAATAGCTTTTTAATTGTGTCTATAATAAGGCGCTCAATCAGTAAAAAGATAAAGTTCACCAGTTGTATAAGAAAAGCAATTGGAAGTACCTAACTCAAAAAAGAAAAAATCTCCAGAGATTGGAACCGGGCCGTCCGTTTCAAGAAATGCTCACGATAAGGAGGCATAGCACACTCCATTGTGAGCGCGACGTGAGATCTACCTTCCGTTAGGAGTAGAAAGGATCGGCGCCACTGATCGCGGGCTCACGTGAATGTATCTACGATTGGTTTTAAATGTAGGCCCATTATCATTTTTATGTAGTTTTATTTCTTACTCTTTACTTCTTTCTTTAAAAAAACGTTGTCCCACACTTACGCCACCAAAATTGGAGATCACCCACTTAATTTTTATTAACAATAATAAATCATGATTAATAAATTATCACACTCTCGGTGACACATCAAGCTTGGATTTCATAATATTGTTATCAATTACACAATATTAATATATCTCTAGTTCTCACTATTATGTAGGTAATTCAAGCAATGTAGCATACTAGTGTACTTACGGTTCAATGATCGTACCCGGCACACATTTATATAAAAAAGTAACTAACAAAACCAAAAAATTGCGTCAAAAAACTCCTTCTCTTTTGGTCGTTGTCAACTGGTAACTTGCCCAAGAGACTGGCGTCGTCGTTGCCTCGTTGTATGGCAACGCTAAGCATCTGGCAGGATTAAGCCCTAGCCCCGGTCACAGGAAGTTTCAAGTAAGCGAAATGAGAGATCTGCATTTGAGTGACCTTGGTATAATTTAAACTGCAAATGTGTAAAAGTTGAACATTCTAAGGCACTCACTAAGTAACATATACACCTGTGTTTCTTTGCTCATCAGGGATACATAGAAAAGGATTTTAGACTGGAATTTAAAAATTACGGGACTAGTTCCCAGGAGCTATTTAAATCACAAAAATTACTGGACTAAAGGCCCGGTTTCCACCAAAGCGGAGAGGAGCGGAGATGAGGGGAGATGTGCGGAAATCGGCCAATAACATTAGTTCGCCCTTCCTGTGACTGGTCGAATTTGCCACATCTCATCTCCGCTCTGTCGTCTCCACTTTGGTGGAAACGGGGCCTAAAACTAACTTTGTATCGCTTGATTAGTTGCCGTAAATACAACCGTGTGATCTTACAGGAACCATGCATATTTTAAAAAAATAGTAACAAAAAAATTAAATAGTAACAAAAAATTTAAATACTATCTGAACGTAAGCAGGCATAGGAAAGATTTGACTGTTAGAAGTGCCACCACACCCGAGCCACCCTTGGCTGGAACGTAATCTGCCGGCAACCCGTCCATCGATAAAGGTTAGTTGATTTACGTGCCAGGGTCGAAGGGGCGCAGTCCCTCAGGAGAAGCGTGGACGCGACGTTTGGCACACAATGCAATTATGTGTGAAATTACATGGCGACGAGGTGATTGTCAACCCTGGACATTTTATTGACCCTATACTACATTTATATAATAGCAGTGTCTCTTGAAAATATATGATATAGACAGCCTTAGCTTTTTTTTTTTTTTTTTGGTGCGTGTAAAATCATCGAATAACCCCTCCCGCTCTTGGGCAGAGCGAAAGGGAGTGTCAGACTTCTACTGACTAAAAACCACCCATGTTCCTTCTTCGCCCTCTATGTCGAGGCCGCGATAACCGTTGGACTACCCGCGGCCCCGACAGGCGTCGGCCCTTTCGGGCCCCTCCCATCTTGCTGACATCTCTTTGAGGCGCGCGTGGAACACGAACGCGCCGTCGACACGGCCTGTTTTCGTCGTGAGACTGACGGACGGCGAGTTAGCCCATCACTCACCGTCCACAGGCCCGCGTCTACGGTGACCGGAGGTCATCGCGGGACCCCCGACGCCCGGAGCGCCTCCCGCGGCGGCTGGGACGAGAGGTTCTCTCCCTCTCGCGTTCCGCCACCTCCTTCGCCAGCATCACTGCTTCGCAGAAGGAGGCGACGGCGTCCCATTCCTCCTCGCCCCAGACCATGGCAAGCCATGGCCTCCTTCTCCTTCTTTCCTCCTCTCGCCGGGCCGGCTCGCAGGGCCGGGCGCGAGAGGTCGCCGCCGCCGATCGCCGCTACGAGAACACGGCGGGGCTCCGCCCAAGCGGGGCACACCTCCACTGTGTGCTCCACCGTGTCCTCCGGCCGATCCTCACAATGGTGGCATCCGGGCGTTTCCTCCCGCCTGATTCGGTGCAGGTACCTCCCGAAACAACCGTGTCCGGTGAGGACCTGCGTCAGACGGAAGGTGAGGGCGCCGTGGCGCCTCTCAAGCCAAGACAGCCTTAGCCTCACATGTTAATACGCTTGTTTCGATGTAGACTTCATACATAGCTTTCAACTAGGCGAGTATACGATCGTTGGCTCAATTTTTTCATGTATTTGCATTTAAAACTGGACATTTTGCATGTAGTGTTAACAAATGGATGGTTTTTTTAATCAAAATCGGCCTAACCGTTTACTAACGGTTCGGTTTTAGATCTAAGGATACAGTTGAATTCCAGTTACATGGAGTGACTGCTTATCTGACCTCTTAAATATAGCTACTGTGTAACACGAGCCCTTTTGGCAAGACTGGTTCGGGTGTCGCTGCCGCACCTACTGTCAAAGATGTGTAAATAACAGCCGGGAACCAGATCAAGGCGTTCCGAGGTATACAGGGTGTAAATTAACCCTTCACACATACGTCAACCAAGCATTCTGTACATCAAACTAAGTACCCCTACACAAAAAATTTTGCTGGGAAAGGACTTTTTTTTTGAGGTCAAAAAACACATTTTACGGTAAAACTCAATGAAGCAGTCTTAAAAAAATGTGCTAGTGGATGCTTTGAATAGTAAATGGGTCATGGAGGTAATTTAAGTAAAGTTATAACCTGAAAAACTAGTATTTACAAAAAACAGCTGTGCAAAAATTGGAACTTTGACCCCCAGTATCTCCGTAACTAGGGGGTTCCCAGGTATGGTCTAAAACCAAAAAATTATCGCAGTGGTGGGGAGAACAAGTGCCCTTCGTTTGCGTTAAGGGTACTTTTACACTATGTGTCTCGGTATGTCATACCTGTGTACTTTTTTTATAAATATACAGATACTGACACTGTTAGCCTACATCATTCCACCGCCCGGCAAAGCTTCTCGCCTCCCAACTCAGCTAATGTGATTTTTTTACGGGTTATCTGTATCTCGTCTTAGATATTTTAAAGAAGCCTTTTGGCCGCATGGAAGTTGGGCTACGGGTTATTCGAAAGAGATACCGCGGCCCGGACATAAAGGGTTAAGATGGAACATGGGTGGTTTTTAGTCAGTTGAGCTGAGTCTTCGTCATTTAATGATTTCCCATTCTACAAAAAAAGGGAGTGAATTTCCGTCGCTTCCACGGGCAAGCCACATGAACGCACACTGACATAGTACACTAACTAGTTTAAACGTTATATTTACTAACAAAAATTGTATGTTAATTTGTAAGGATATTATAAAGTCGTCTGATTACAAATGCTAAGTTTATCTCTGTCTATGGCTGTTCGAACACCAGAAGCCACTATGTACCAATTTTGATGCGACATGCAGCAGATGTGGCCTGCCCAGTTCCATTTTAATTTGGCGGCTGTGTTGCAAGAAAAGAGGAATAGGAAACCTTTGCCCTGCAGTGGGACAAAAGGTCGTAATGATAATATAATATGTTTACTGTCCTTGCGGGATCGCATCAGCAATGATGACATCCGCAAGAGAACCAAGGTTACCGATATAACCCGAAGAATTGGCAAACTTAAGTAGCAGTGGGCAGGGCACATTGCTTGCAGAATGGATGGCCGACCATTAGGTAAACCGAGGGCTTAGTGAACGTTGCGGGGACCCGCTGTATGCGAGACGGGATGTATGTATGTAGATCTGTATGGGATCGGCCAGTGTGGCGACACCTTCAGGAGAGCCGGGGAGGCTTATATCCAGCAGTAAACGTCTTTTAGCTGAAATGATGACTGTATTTTTTTCTCCAAAGCTTGTTAGGAGTAAATAATATTCCTATAAAAGCAACGTTTATCTATTTTTTGAAAGCAAACAGTAGCCTATTCTCTCCGAGTACCACAACACGAAAACAAAGCGCTGTTGTTACTCTATAACTAAGTTTCGAGTTGAACACTCCAAGTTCTTCAACAATTCAGTTTAATAGACGAGAGATAAAGATATTGGATTACGTTACCGACTAGAACTGCTGTATGAACATGAAGTACATTTTCAGTGTGGTATTAACTAATGTTGCTAAATAGGTGGTAACACATGGCCTTTATCATCAATATCATCAGCCAATAATGTTCCCACTGCAGGGACTCAGGCCCTGCTGCTCCCTGCTGGACCCGCACTAAGCTACTAGTGCGGGTTGACAGATGTCACACGTCTTCGAGTTAGAAGAAGGAGAAGTTAATAAGTAGTTTTCTCACGATGTTTTCCATCACCGTTTTGAGTGCAGCAGTGATGAAAAAACTTACACAAAGCACTCGTAATGCGTGGATAGCCTGGGTTCGAACCCACGACTTACTGTTCGTAAGTCGGGGCCGCCACCGTTTTGAAAAATTCTTTCGCCGTTGGGAAGCTACACCGGGTGACATAGGCTACTTTCGGCTTTCGGCTTTTTTCCCTGTATTCCCACGGGAACGGGAACTACGCGGCAAAACCGCGTGACGTCCGCTGGTAAGTAATAAAGTACCTAAATTAAAAACAGTAAAAGCCATTTCTTTATCAATTCCAAAAGTTTGTCATAAACTATGACCAGGGCGGTTCAAGTAGGTATACCTATAACATTTAGCTGACCTTTTAAAAGTCCTAACTTTTTCTTTTCTCTCCTGTGTGCGACTGTGCCCGCAAATTGCGGATACCTTTGTCACCTGTTAAACACAACTTTCGCTTTGTTCGAGAGAATTTATCAGAACTTCTGAACAACTTCCATTTCTCTAGATTTTAACAAATAACTGTTCTGCCTTTACAAGTTTTATTTTGTATGTCCTTTTGGAGAACTTTTGGGTTGATAGACATAATCTAATTAAACTAGTCGCGGTTTACTAATGAGTTTTTAACAATAACAGCATTTTATTTAAAGAGATAATAACAGCGTCACTGGTGGGATTTTCAAGTTAAGCCGTATTTTCTAAGTTCGGTCCGTGGACCATCCATGAATTTCCTTCGTGCCTCGGAAAGCATGAAAAGCCCCCAGTTTTGCGATAGTCATTTGTTGGGTCTTTCAATTTGACAGCCAGTTATCAAGTAGTATCGTGTAGTACCGGGTAGTAACAGGTTTGGGGAAGTCATATAGGCAGGCAGTCACTCCATGAACTGGTATTCAGCTGCATTCAGTTAGACTGGAAGTCGACCCCACAGTTAAGGCGGGAAATGGTCGGGCAGATGTGATTACGAATTTTAAATATTTCAAAATATATGGCTCATGACTGTCGTGAGCGCAAGCGCGACTGTAAAACATGGGGTCTTGTTTTTGATTCTAGTTAGTTGTTGGGTTATTCTATCATGAAATTTTTAACAGAAAATCGCAGTATGTATTTGTGTGCAGAGTTAATGATAATAAAAGAGATAATTTTTATAAATGGCGTAATAGTATAATATGCTTTACTCTAATGAAACTATCACAAAAACAGTCCCTAGTAGTAGTAATAAAAGCCCCTAAAATAATTAAATTCTTGACTCAAGCAGCGATCTTGAAAGACCCTAAAGTATAATACAATATATTCCTGGTCAAGTACAACAGGGACAGACGGTGACCTTCAACACTTTGTTACCTTTATAAAGAAACCTATTACCCACCCTACCTGTCGTGTTTAATATTCGGGGCCCTACTCCTCCCGAGTCCTCCCGACTACTCCCGACTCCACCCAACTCCCGCCCGTCGTGCTTCGACTGATATTACCCGTCCAACTTTGATGTTTGTTTTGTATAAAATACCTTTGGCCAACAGTGAGCCACCAATATTAGGTTGGTGGAAATTAGTTTGTAGAGCAGTTGAGTTAGTATTAAATATATACGTGTGCTGGTTGTTACATTCATCATTCTCTTGCTTCTTCTACTTCTCTATTACTTACTAGTGATCTCATCAGACACCTCATTTCTTGCCGAATTATTATTTAGGCATTCCATCTATCGTTGCTATGGTATTTCATTACATTATACAGCATGAAAACCACACCTAAAACAAATATATATTTTAATATCTTTATAAATAAAAATGAATTGCAATTCTGTTAGCCTCGCTAAAACTTGAGAACGACTGAACCGATTTGGCTAATTTTTGTCTTGATATATTCGTGCAGTCCAGCAGGGCTATTGCGTACCTTTTAAATGTCAGTGGCTATCATATTGTCCATGGATTAAATGTCAAATTGGTTATGGTATAATACAAAATGAACCATTTGACAGTTAATTGATGGACACTATATGATAGCCACTGTCATTTAAAAGATACGCAATGGCCCTGCAGTAAAGGTTTAAAGTAGTAGGTAGGTAGGTAGTTGGTAGGTAGGTAGGAAAAAGAGCCTGTGATTGCAACGCATACCGGATACAGCTAGTAATAATATATTTATCGCATTGGGGTTTCCCTGTAATTATAAATGTAAATTGATAAATAAATAAATAAAAATATTAAGCTCGACGCTGTGGGACGGCCAAAGCTACTCCCAAACGTTATCATGCAATTTCACTTCATAACACAAAAAAAATAATCTACATAATATTTTACACTCAAAATTAGCATATAAATGAATCGGTGTAAATAAATTCTCGTCCAACCGCAGCTCTTCCGAGGAGGAAGGAAAACGAGGGAAAATATAGGATCGTAAGGTAAATAATTTTTCTCATGAATGTGCTTTTATACGGTCGAGGTCCGCAAAGGACTGTTTTGATTTTTTTACAGGAATGAATTATAGCGACCGCGAGATATACAAATGTGGGCTGCCCGACCCTCGCCGTGATCAAGTTTCGGTAAAATGAATGTCATAAATAAAAAGGAATGACAATTTAACAAAAAAGAATCATAAACAAATAACAGTGAGAGTGAACTTCGGTCTGAAAATAATAAGAAGCTTCATCATCATCAGCCATGAGACGTCCACTGCTGGACAAAGGCCTCCCCAATAGAACGCCATACAGAACGGCAGCCTGCCGCTTGCATCCACCAGTTGCCCGCAACTCTCACGATATCGTCGGTCCACCTGGTGGGAGGCCTACCAACGTTGCGTCTTCCGGTTCGTGGTCGCCACTCGGAAACCTTTCTTCCCCATCGGTTGTCGGTTCTTCGAACGATGTGGCCTGCCCATTGCCACTTCAACTTGCATACTCTGAGAGCTATGTATATAGGTGACGCTGGTTCAAGGAGCCTTATCAGGGATAAATACCCAATATGACTGTAATCTTCGAACGCAAATAAAACGTGTCAAAGGTCATGAGTGGGGGCTTTTGACGTCACTTTGTGGGTAAAAAAGTACTAACCTTGTGACGTCACACGGCTTGACACGACTTTTCGAAGCACTATATCGTCTTCATCTTTTGTTTACGTGAAAAAAAAAAAATTAAAAGCACATTTTAAATTAAACAAAACTTCGAAGCAGGCGGGGTCCAGAAAGAGATTTTAATAACCTACTCGATGATAATGGAAAAAAAAACTTTTTCATATCTGCTATGTAACCCCCAAAGTCCGCAATTTTTCTTTGTTTTTTTTTAATTTTAATGTAGCCAGTGACACTCGCGTCTTCAAGACGAATCCAACGGCGTATATTTTATTCAAATTCCTTCATCCATTTAGAAGTTATGAGGGAACAAAGAAACAGACATACATACACGCCAAACACATAACCCTTTTGGGCTTCGCCGCAGTCGGGTAAAAAATACGTGTCCATTATTTTTTGGAAATCTATCTGACGGACTAATTAGATTTTTTGGCGAAATACAAACTTATGGCAACTAACAAAGCCATACAATCTAACTGAAGACTACGCATGGAAGTAGCACAAATAAATAGCATGGAACATCATTGTCATTCCCTTGCCATACACCAAATCATTTGTGGTCAGCGTATCATGTGTTCTTCTTCCGTAGGTACTTCTCAACTACTCGTCTTTACATGAGACACTTCCTTACTTAATCACCACCTGCATAGTTCTTCAATCTTTATACGGCACGGTTGGCAAAGTGGCTAAGCGATTGGACTGCTGCACTGCGTGTCGCGGGTTCGATCCCCGCACGGAATAAATATTTGTATGGCCTACAGATCGTTGTTCCGGGTCTGGGTATTTGTGTATGTGAGTTTAAATGTTTGTGAACGCACCCACGATACAGGAGAAATTCCTAGTGTGGGGCAACGTTTTTTTTTTAAAAAAAAAAATCTTGACTCTAATCGTTAGAAGCTCGACTTAATGCAGAAAACTGAACTTCCAGACCAATACCGTCGGTACAGTCAAGTACTTAATTAGCAAACTTTAAGGCAAACAGTTTACCCCCTACAACGCCCACTACTTGCGGCCCGAGGCGCGATTCGTCGAGCACGTCCGAGCGGCTGACGTCCTCTTAACTATCTCTTAATTACTACCTTTCATTAGACTGGTTATATCGAAGTGCTGATGTCCAAACTGACTTTATTAGGTTGATATTTATGTAGATGATTTTAGGAAGGTAGGCTAAATTGGGTGGCTGCGGGATGTTGTGAGGGATACCGCGGCCTTGACATATAGGGCTAAGAAGGAACGTGGGTGTTTTTAGTCAGTAGAAGTCGGACACTCCCTTTCGCTCTGCCCGAGAGCGGAAGCGGTTATTTGATGATTTCCCACCCCCAAAAAAAAAATTAAATTGGGTCACATTATTTGTTTCTGCGTTATGCATTGCTATATGTTATTATTTTATTATGTTATACACATATTTCTTATATTTAAAAAAATATTAGTTCACTGGTATTGGAACAGGGTTCGTGCTACCGGTGGTCAGGGCTCTTGAGAGAGAAACCTCCTTTACAATACGCACTGTGTCCAGAAGTAAGTACTGCTTTCTGAATCAAGCCCTTGATCCAGCTTTAAAGTGAGAGCCTTCTCGGATATTGTATGTTGCTATATATATAATTATTATTTATCCTTAATTTATTACCCAAAAATTAGTTTAGTTTAAAAAAAGGTAAATCTAAAAAATTTTAACGGTACCGTTAGTCCTGGAAATCATCTATTTATCATAAATTCAAAATCTTTAAATTTTTGTTCATAAAAGTTGGAACGAGATGGTTTTGCTCCTCCGGTGTTTTAACATGCCATCGCTCTCAAGTATTTGGTACCGTCTAATTCAATAAAGTAATTTTGTGTATTTTATTGAAGTTTGTTTGACAGTGATCTGGATTTGAAGCAAATGTGGCTGTGTAAAAAGTTTCTCGAACCAGTGCGAATAGTTGAGAGACTGATGACTAGATAGATAGATAGATAGATACAACGGGCTAGTGTCCGCAACTCCACGCCTAAAGCGAGTATTTTGCGTACGGGTGGGAAATTTATTCGATCCATCCCAACTCCCCGAGAAAGGCCAGCAATCCTTTGGTGTTACCGGCAATCTCGCGGAGAGTACCTGCGTTACCGAAGTACCTGGTCCTGTATGGGGCAACCCCCGAACAGTGCAGGAGCACGTGGGCTGCTGTTTCTTCTTCCTCCATGCAGGCTCGACACAGAGGACTATCTGTGACACCTATAACAAAGAGGTGCTTATTAAAAGTACCGTGTCCAGTGATGGCGGCCGTCACTGTGCGTAGCTGCAGCTTAGTCAGCCGGAGCGCTTGTTTGGTGAGGCGGACGTCGATGGCGGGAAGCGCCTCCTTGGCCTGCCTGCACTCGCCGTGGTCTTGCCACAGCTTGGCATGAAGTTCTCTAGTACGTTTCCTTACCAACGTGCGAAGATGACCAAAAGGGAGCGGCACGATGGGTTCTGGTCCCACCGCCGCCATGCTTGAGCCCCTTCGAGCGAGCTCGTCTGCTGCATCGTTGCCTCGGGAGTCGCTATGTCCTTTAATCCATTGAATGGTTATATTATTGAGGTTACCCACCTGGTTCAGGCGTTGGTGGCACTCGTATATTAGCCCGGAATTGACCGTGTGGCTCCTTAATGCCAGTAGCACCGCCATGCTGTCAGAGAGTATGCGGATCGATTGCTCCTTTACCTCCCTAGCCAAGATGGCTGATGCCGCCAGGGAAATTCCCATGCATTCTGCCTGAAAGACAGTGTTGTGGACCCCCAAAGGTACGGCTAAGTGGATATTGAGATCCTCCGAGAAGACTCCGGCTCCGGTGCCAGTACCTGTTTTAGATCCATCCGTGAAGATCCGCAATTCTGCAGGGCTGAGTCCCTCGCAGCGGTGGTCCTCATGGAGTTGGATTTTGTATTTTTTGTCGAATACGTACTGTTTGGGTACTCGATCGTTAACAGCTTTCACCAGGGGGAACTCGCTTTGGAGTCCCTCTAGTGCCGCAGTATGTTGCGTGTACTTCTTACCCCAAAGTTGTAGCGTATTGAGGCGCACCGCCGTCATCGTTGCTTCCTGCTGAATGAACAGGTGGAGCGGCGGAAGCCCCAGTATGGCTTCGAGGGCTGCGGTCGGAGTTGTCCTCATGCAGCCTGTGATCGCCATGCATGCGAGCCTTTGCATACGTTGAAGCTTGTTAATGGCTGTTATTAATTTTGTGCGGGGCCACCAGACCACTGCCCCGTAGGTGATCATGGGTGACTGATGACTAGCACTCATTTTTCTCGTACCACGGATTTCGGCTCAGCGCGCACCGTGCGTAAAGCTTTATTTGTTTTTCATGAAATATAAACAAATGGTTTGTACCCATGTTTACCATAAAGAAAACGGCTTCAATAAAACTTCAGAATATCAGTAGCCCCGAATAACTGGATCGAAACTTTACTTGAGATTTGAGTTTCTGAATAATTAAATTATCTGAATAATTTTGAATAAGGTTTAATGGGGATCAAATACGTACCTATGACATTATTTTAAACCATTCACTATGATAATAACTTTACTAAAAATAATTATGAAATACCTTATCTATCTCCATAGTTGTGAGTTTAGCAAGTACTACCTACAAGATAACATACTACACGTAGCTACACGTACAGTCACGAACAAAAATATACAGAGTGTAATTCAACCCTTCACGCATCCGTCCACCAAGCATTCTGTACATCAAACTAAGTACCCATACACATTTTTTTTTTGTTGGGAAACGACTTTTTTTTTGGGGTCAAAACTCAAGCACTCTTAAAACATTGTGCTTGTGGATGCTTTGAATAGTAAACGGGTCATGGAGGTAATTTAGGTAAAGTTATAACCTGAAAAACGAGTATTTACAAAAACAGCTGGAAAAATTTGGAACTTTGACCCCCAATACCTCCGTAACTAGGGGGTTCCCAGGTAAAGTCTAGAACAGAAAAATGATCGCTGTGGTGGGAAGAACAAGTGCGCTTCGGTTGCGTTAAGGGTACTTTTACACCCTTTATAAGGTTGCATTCAAATAGATGGACTTTTAGAAAACATTCAGACCACCAAAATAAAGACGATGGTGACAAAATTAGAAAAAAAAAATCGCTAACGAAAATATACTGAAAATGTTGATTTAAGCATTTCAGGTCAAAGTAAAAAATCACTTTAATTAGTGGATATCTTTCCTTTTTATCTTTTTTCTTTTTCATTCTGCTTACCTTTGGTAAGACGTAATGAACTGTGTGTACGCCGCATGTTATGTTATTTTAAAATTTTTATAGTTAATTAAGCTGAATTCGAACTTCTAGGATAATATGATAACCTGCCAAGTTAATATTACACCTTAATAAGGTAAAAACAACATCTGACCACAAAAACCGAACTAATGGAATAAACTGTAATCTACATCCTGTCTATTGTTACTGGTGAACTATTTAACAAAATATTGATTAAATAAATATTTGTCTTTATTCGGTTATAAAAACATCTTGTCCCACACTAGGAATGTCAGCCACTGCGTAAAACGTGCCGTCTAATGAAAAATAAAATAAAATTATGATCTGCTAAAGTGGCCATTTTAAACCCCCTGATTCTCGCCCTATAACCGCGCTTTCACACACACGCACAAACAAACCCAAACATGTCATTATTGCGCAAACGTTATAGGTATAAGTTACGTGTTGGATAATTTCATATTCCCTTAACTACGGCGAGGGGATTATTCTGAAATACTGTAAAGATTTAACAACTAAAAAAACAGCGTAAACAGCGCAATTATGTTCATTATTGACCAGGTACTACCTATCTAGGTAATTTAAATTGAATATTTATATCTCTTATGACAATCCTGAATTTTACACCAGCTCTTGCGCTCGGCTTCGTCCACGAGCACATCTAAAACTATAGGTATACAACCAATGTATAATCTATACTAATATTATAAAGCTGAAGAGTTTGTTTGTTTGTTTGAACGCTAAGATCTCAGGATCTACTGGTTGGAATTGAAAAATTCTTTTTGTGTTGGATAGTCCACTTATCGAGAAAAGCTTTAGGCTATATAACATCAAGCTACGACTAATAGGAGTGGAGCATAAATGAAAAATGTTGCAAAAACGGGAAACGATATTCCTTATTGAGAGCTTCCGTTGCGTGCGCTGCGAAAATGGTTTAAGTTATGCAAATATTATGTATGAAAGAAATGTTCCTTTTTAAAAGTTCTACAAATAAGTCCGCGATAGCATATATCTATCTACTAAGATTGACTCACTGTAACCATCATTTACTATCGAAATGTTAGGTTAAATAGAATTAAATTGCGAAGCTTATTTAACCCATAAGGTATTAATCTATATCTAAATAAATATGTTTGTTAGAAATGAAATTTAATATAAAATATTTGTTCCTTTTACTCTATATAGTTTAAACAAATATCTTAGAAGATATCGCAATGTTAAAATGTACGCGCGACAAAATAATTACGCGGTCCGCCGGCCCTCGCGTCCCGATGTAGATACGTGAAGATTCTAGCCTCCGGGAAATTCAAATTCAAATTATTTATTGCACCATAATATTTACAAGGTGTTATTGTATATTGTTTTGTGAGCAGTAGTGGCCCAGTGGTGGCGGCTCCGACTTACGGTCAGTTGGTCGTGGGTTCGAACCCAGACAGGCGCATTACTTTGTGTAATTTATTTCATCACCACTGCTCTCAAAACGGTAAAGGTAAACATCGTAAGGAAACCGGCATATCTTAGAACCAAAAATTTGAAGATTGTGACATCTACCAATCCGCACTGGGTCCGCGTGGTGGATTATAGCCCATCCCACACCTAGAGAGGAGGCCTGAGTCCTACAACAAACAATATAGGCTGATGATGATGATGATGATGATATGTACCTATAGTAATTCTCACTTTAATAATGAATTCTAATGTAATCTGAACTAATATTATAGAGAGGAAAGATTAGATTTTTGTTTGTTACGATTCAACTCAAAAATTAATAATAATAATAATAATAAAGCGTTTATTCATGGCAAAAAGTCATTTTCACAAATAATACTTCTGCCAAACTGTAAAACAGTTTGTTGGCAGATGCAGCTCCCATTTATACTTAATCTTAATTAGGTACTTACTTTACTCTGACGACTTTGAAAATTATTTCCACATTAGAAAACTAATTGAAAAATATTACTATGTTGGATAGTCGATCTATCGAGGAAGGTTGTTAGCTATATAATATATTATTGTGACGCAGACGAAGTTACGTGGGTCAGCTAGTATAAATATTATTATTAAATATTATTAAAGTTTTGTAACATTATTCTGATTTAAAAGAGTGTCCATGGAGTTTCTTGCCCGTTCTTCTCCATAGAGATCTACCCTAGGGAATGGACAGCTACAGTACGGGGCTGTAGCTTCTGTTTCATTTGTATTTGTTTCGACTATTCAAAAGTGCCTGTAACTGGCCTTCTTGAAAAAAACGATTCGATTTGGATCGGTAAAAGACTTTTGACAATCGAACGAGTAGTCTAGGAGATTTACAAACAGTACAAGAGAAAACATACATTCTAACTTATAAACGGTAACTCCATCTACTATAGATAAGATTACAGCTGCACAGCTGCTGTCGCTAATAAAATCGGTACCTACAGCAATACCAATACGGCAGAGTGGAGGCAGTTAACTCCTGTGCTGAGGGAGATTCGGCCCTGGAATACAAAGGAGTAAGAAGGAGCATGGGTGGGTTTTAGTTAGTACACTGTTCTGACACTCCCTTTCACCCCACCCAAAGCGGAAACGGTCATTTGATTACTTCAAATTCACAAAAAAAGGACAGTAGGTCACATAATTCAATAGGCAACTTTGCCAAAAATATTATGATGAGTAAACAATTTAAAAGTCCTGTCCATCAAATTCATAAGAGTCTACTTACCCAAAATTTATTACAATTGGAACAAAGACGAAGTCCTCAAAGATTCAAAAGTCATTTGAGTCTATTGTTCCGCGAGAGAACTCTGGGAGAAACCAAATTAATTTCATAATAGAGTCATGGCGGCATTAAATAAGATAAAACGACCCACAGGAGCCGCTTCTGTTTTATATAACAGTTTTAGGGCACACGTTATATACGACTTATATAAGTTTATTCTCACGCTTTACCATAGGAGTAGGAAACTACAGAACGGGATCTGCAAGGAGGGTCCTACATCTAAATCAAAACTATTTTATTTCACACTAGCTGTTGCCAGCAGCTTCACCCAAGCGGGATAAAAACTATCGTAGGTGTTGATCCAGGTTATCAGCTAACTCGATACCTAATTTTATTGAAATCTCTCCAGCCGTTTATACGCGAAGAAGTTACAAACATACACACTCACAAACTTTTGCCTTTATAATATTAGTGTGATGGGCACTTATAAAAAGTGCACGGTTCGCGTTTTTCGTTTCCTATGAATCGGCAAGAAACTTCATCGTTACTCTTGTAAAATGATTTTGTTTCACAATAATGTCATGTGACAGCATTAGTACTTATGTATGACGGGACAACGTAGGCCCATCAATAAATCAGTTGCAGGGTAATGCGCCAAAACACAAAACAAGCAGGGACTCAAAAACACCTTCATAAATGTTACAGAATTATAAGTGTTACATGTTGAATTCGTAACAGAATCAAATATGTAACACTTATAAATGTCTTGTGTTTTCAATGTGTTAACCCAAAACACTTACAAAAGTGTAACCGTAACATATCTGTAACTGATATAAAAGAGTTAACAGTGTTAATAAGCGTAACAGAAAATTTGGAAAATCGGTTCATAAATGACGGAATTCATGAATAACGTTTCCCTGCATAGTTTCAATTCCTGCCCGATAATAATTCGGCTTACTGAGTTCCTTACTAAATGGTTTGCGAGTGACAGAGTTCAAGTGAGCGAGCTATACGAATTTTAGTTCTGAATTTTGATACCCGAGCACCGGCGGCTTATTTGGCACTGTCTGCTTTCTTTGCTAACATGAAAAATGTTGGCGTTTTTGTAATATTTTTGGTTCTATGATGTATTAAATATGTTTACTAATGTAGACACTACGTAGGGTGTAATTTTCCCGAAAGGAAGCCTGTGGGAATCGAGTTATGGGCACGCTACGTCCCTGCTAAATACCTAAAGCTATACTAAAGCTGATGATTTCAGTCAGACATCTTAACACTTATTAACACATATATATAAGGTTACAGTTTGATTCGGTAACATTATTGTATCTGTTACATTCAAAATTGTTTTTCAGTTAAAAATGTTTTAACAACAGTGTTAAAAACACTTATTACGGTTCCAGTTTCCAGTTTCTTGGTTCCAAGAACCAAGCATGCGCGGCGGACAATGCTCGTTCCCTGTTTGTAGAAGATACCGTGAGATAATCATAAAGTTCTTCTTCTTAGTGTGTCACCATTATCATCATCATCAGCCTATTAATTTTCCCACTACTGGGACACAGGCCTCCTTTCTTTGGGAGAGAATGACCCCCAGTGCGGATTGGCAGATGTCACAAGTTATCGAATTTTTGCATCTACAACACGCGGTTTCCTCACGATGTTTTCCTTCACCGTTTTTGAGAGCAGTGGTGATGAAATAAATGACAAAAGTAATGCTCCTGCCTGGATACAAATCCACGACTTACTGTTCGTAAGTCGCGGCCACCACTGGGCCACCGATGTTTAGCGTGACAATGACAATATTTAAATTGAGTCGGCCCATTTAGCGACGAAATTGGCAATTGCAGTAGCGTCCATCTGCACCTGTGATGTGCAAGCAACAGGACAGGTAAGACACGATATCAGGTGTCAGCTGAATTATTCAGAGGTAATTGTGTTTATATGGCTCCACTTATCTATAACTCTCTACCAAAGTTTATAACTGATCTTCCGTACAGGAAATTCTGCAAAGTACTGAAAAAGTGGCTTATTTCACATAGTTTTTATTCCGTAGCAGATTTTTTTAAACTATCTAACTGTAAATCGTTCCATTACCGGAATGCATTATAAAGTTAGGTACCTTAATTATTATTTTAAGGATTTTGTATTTATATACTTCAAAATATGTAATATTTTGTTTTCTTTGTTTTGTTTTTCTCTCTGTTTATGTTAAAATTGTCTTTGTATGTTTATTTTCTATTGTTAAACATTTGTTTTGTGCCGAGTTCAACTTAGAAATGCACTTAGTTACTCGTATTTCTAATTTAATGGCTTTTTCACAGTTACTGTGTTTTGAACTAAGCATCTTATCTTTAATGTTTGCATGCCAACTTAATGGCGAAATGTGTCATTGCACTACATAAGTATTAGTTTACCATCTTTTGTACCACATTTGTTGCAAATAAATAATTTTGACTTTTGACTTTGACAGCTAGAAGAATTACCTGTAAACAGGGAAAAAGGAACAAAACTCTAATTAGGCGAAATAGGTATTGACCCGATGTAACAAAACTGTTAGGAGTGGAATCTATTCTTTACCGATCAAGTACGTATCTGCCTCACACGTGGGTTCCGTATTAACACTTGTAAAGTTGTAACAAGGAAAACATACCGTCACAAGTGTTAATTACATAAGTTAAATGTTTAAACAGTTACTTGAACACGATTTTTATTTTTTTATTGCCCGTCCTGTGCCACAGCTGTGCAAAGGCTCCGTGTGCTTTTTTCTAGTTTAAAAAACATTTATAAATATGAAAATAGTGATAAAAGTTTATAAACCGACATGATCACTAACATTACCATTAATACAGAAACCCATGGTCACAAATACATGGTAAATATGTATGTCGGTGTTGGGAGCTATCCGGTATTTAGTGTTCCAGGGACAGGAACCTACTCACAATGCGGGCAGTATCTAGGAGTACTGCCTTCTGAATGAGACCGTTGATCCAACCGTCCAAAGAGCCTCGACAGATGTTCATATTATTAATTAAGTGAGTAGCCGTTTTTTTAAGTTACTGAACCCCAAAAATGGTTTTATGTTTTTGAATATTTTACACGCATACAGATAAGAATTAATTCTTATCTACATTGAACACACACGTGCTAATTAACGCCTGGAAACCAGCTAACTTGTCAACAGGAAAACTAGAGGTTTTTTTTTTAAATAATCTAACTTATATAAGATTAATTGAGCTGATTTTGTGTTAATTGTTACCTTCATTCAGCGCACTCCATGTGGAATATATCAGCAGAATGATTGTCGTCCATATTTTACTATTTTCTGTTTTGGTGAGTGTTTTATAATACAATTAATTATACGTTTACACATAATATATTTATTTATTTAATGCACAATGTACATATGTAACACGCTTGGCTTAAAACTAGTAGTCTAATCAAAAAGTTCAAAAACATGTTTTATAGAAGTAAACAGAAGCAAAGCTCCTAAAAATATGTGGAATAGCTCATTCGTTTTGGTATGACAGCTAGACAAATGTTTTTTAAGGGTTTATTAGTACTTAATGCCGCACTCAGAGAGCTTTAATGATTACTTAGGCCATCACTTAGTAAAGGTTTTAACAGTTTTTTCATACAAAATTATGTCAAATCTTTACAAGTGACGGCTTAACTAATCATCTCCGCAGTTAGACTTTAAAAAAAAATGTATTTAGTTTTTTGTTAATAATTTCTGAAACAATGATTTTGAAGTAATTTTGAAAAAAGATCCTGAAAGGGGAGGAAATTTTCAACAAAAAATTCTTGACTCCCCGAAATCTATCTCAATTTTTATAAAAAATATATTGCTGAAAATAGGGCTCCGCGAGGTTGTTACGGCATGGCGGCATAGGCCCGACGTCTAAAAAGTCGGTATATCACCTAAATTATTTCTTTTATAGTACTAAATAACAATTTGAATAAATTATGGTGTAATCTAGACAATTGAGCGAAAAACACCTCGGAAAAATAAATTTTCAACACACTTGCTCATAAAATGGCTCTAATTTCACCGCATCGGACTGGGTCAAAAAAAAAATATTTCTAATTATCTTAATTATCGAAAAATATTGGATACGTGTTTTTTTGTTTTATCATATTAATAAAAAATAATGAAAATAAAACGCCTCAATGATCATGAGAGTCATTGAGTTGTTGAGACGTCATTTTTAGGTAAAAAATGTACTGACATGTGACGTTTTCGAGTAGTTCACGAGTTTTCAAAGCACTTTATCGTCTTCATTTTTTGTTTAAGTATGTGAATATGAAAAAATCTATCTGACGGACTAACTAGTTTTTTTTTTCGATCCCCTATTAGGCACATAATGACACCTGTAAACAAACTGTGACTTTTTCATTGCCATTAGTCACAAGTGAGTTTTACGTTACTTTTTATTGGTTGAGCTACTCTGTTCTTACAAAAGTTTCGATACAAAAAGATCGTGTTAAATAGTACAAATAAGTTAATTTACCTATTATTTGCTCATTTCACGTTTATTTTTATTTTTTTATTATTCATTTAAATAGATAATTTCAACTTGTCCGTTTTTTATCAATAAAACTTTCACCGAAATATATCTTTTGTTTTCTCTGTAGTAAAGAAAACTATGAATTCTCTGATTTTTTAAGTGACAACAATGCTTTATGACTTTTTCACAACTCGTTTACACTGTTGAAAATGATTTTTTATTATTAATTTATTCACAAGTGTGTTGAAAAACGTCGTATGATACACGTGTGTATTGATGATTACCGTCCTCGGCTCTCTTAAGACCCTCACCTGACGTTTCAATTACGCCTCGGCGATAATCACCAACATTACACACTTGTACCATACATAATGTACTAAAATGTAGATTTTTTTAAAGTTACTCCATTATTAATAAACAAATTATTTTTCAATTTCCGTTTTTAAATTGTATTTATTTATTTTTATTTTTAAATTAATAAAAGTTTTAAATAATTGGTCTATAAATATTTCGCTTCTCTCGTTCAGGTACCTACTTAATAAAGTTATAAAAAAAATAATTAAAGTTTATTATTTTGTTAATTATTAATTATAAATGAAAATATTAAACACGTTTTTGAATTGGTTCACAAGACTATAATGTAGTGACGGCCGCAGCAAGATAACTTAAAACGAATAATATTGTAGTGTCTATTATATCACGTAGATTGGGCACTTTGACCACTTATTAAAGTATTATATTATTGTAATAATCCCCGAAGGATTAGGTTAGGTTTATCCATTAGGACACCGTCCGTGTCTTCTCTTTTCCTTTTTTTTGGTGGTGAGAATTCATCAAATGACTCCTCCTGCTCTAGGCGGAGCGGAAGGGTGTGTCAGACTTCTATTGAGTAAAACTCACGTTCCAAGTTCCTTCTTAGCCCTTTGTGTTCCGGGGCTGCAGTATTCCTTCCGGGCAGTCCTGCATCCCCGGCAGGCGTCGGCCTTTGTTGCTGACATCTTTATGAGGTGGGAGGGGAACATGCCGTGAACATGCCGTGAACACGGCCTGTCGGTATCACAGGGACGGACGGCGAGCTCGCCCATTACTCACCGTCCACAGGCCCGCACCTACGGTGGCCGGAAGCCATCACGTGACCCCCGACGCCCTAAGCGTCTCCCGCGGCGGCTGAGGCGAGAGGTTCTTCCCCCTCGCTTTCCGCCACCTCCTTCGCTAGCATGACTTCTTCGCAGCAGTAGGTAACGGCATCCAATGTTCTCTCGCTCCACACCATGGATTGAACTAGGGCCGTATACGAGAGGTCACCGCCGCCAATCGCCGCTATGGGGACAAGGGGGTGCTTCGTTTGGGCGGACCCAAACGAAGCAGACCTCCACGGTTAGCTTCACCGTGGTAGCAACGGGGCGTTTGGGAGGTATTGTTAGGCAGATATATACCTGTGGAAGACACACCGAAGTTTTAACAGTTTGTATAGTTGTTTGTATGGTTTAAGTGTGTGTTTATGAAGTAGGTCCGATACTATAACTACGTTTGTTCTTCTTCATTTCAGTTGTTCAACACAGAAGCCTACACAGGCAGGCAACGCTTTTGGGGCGACTATTGGGACGAAGTAACTGCAGCAACGTAAGTGATCACGGTCGACTTTATTATCAATCGTTTTGTAAGGCAATTCTCAGACGACAGTAGTATTGAAGCGGGACTCACGTCACATTGGCTTGTATGGAATTAGTGGTGGTTAATATAACGTAACGCTAAAACATAACACGTTAGTTGTTCATAACGTAAAACGTATGTTATACCGATTCTGCCTACTCGTTATAATTATAACGGCTCACTCAGCAACACGCTCATGAGCCAAAACGCCAACAGCGGGGTCAGAACGGGGAAGAAAGTATAACAACATAGTGATGTCGCGGTATCGCCGTCGGGATACAATGGGGAACAATAAGTTTTAAACTTGGAAATGCACATAGTAATTATTCAATATTTTTTCTAGACCCATAGGAGATCCTGCTACGATTACAACAACACCAACTGATACGACTACAGCCACAGCAACTCCTGTTGGTGCATCTGGTGGATCAATTGACTGGTCGTTACAAAGCAATAGAAGTACAGAACCAACTAATCTGACTACAGCCGCAACATTTCCTGTTGCTGAGCCTGCATCTGGTGGATCAATTGACTGGTCATTATACAGAGAAACTGCAAAACCAACTGTAAGACCTACGTACCGACCACACGACACTGCTGCTATGACTACAATAACACCAAATGACTGGTACTGGACTGTAAAAGTACCATACGAGACTAGGGCAACCATAGAAGATTCTACTACGTCTACAATAAGACCAACTGACTGGTGGTTACACAGATACAATAGAACTCATGCAAGACCATTTGACAGGTGGTTTAACAAATACGGTACAACTACAACTAAACCATTTGGCTGGTGGACCTATAAATATACCGCGTATCCCACGACCACAACTGGACCTTATAAACACACCTGGTTTACCAGGAGACCAACTGAACCGCATAATTTCATCTCAGTTACCACCAGCACAACTAAACCTTATGAAAATACCGGATATCCCACGAGCACAACTGACACTGATAAAAATAATAATACGCACAAAACCAGCCCCTGTAAGTCCTGCTACGCTGTAAATAATTCGGAAAATACAACAATCAAGAACGATGACAGAGGAATCTACAGTAAATTAATAGATTTACTTAAGAACATTGTAGATAAAGTACATCTGGGTACTATTAGCATAATACCAAATTCAAATGTATCAAATATAGCTGTGGCTACTGGTACCGAAAACACGTTTATCTATGTAAACAATTAAGTTTTGTGTGAATTATAATAGATTAATAATAGCTTTACATTCTACAATTAAATAATTGTGTTTTATTTACGGGCTCGGTCAATGTGGCGACACTTGGGGGAGGCCATACCCCTAAGACGACCCACTGACCGGCCTATGTCTTGGGGGACGTCTTTAAGCTGAAGTGATGATGATGATGATTCATATTAAATCATTTATAACGAGTATTTCAAAATCGTAGCAGTTGGCGTTCTGTAGAGACTGCTTAACCCCATGGGAAAGGGGGCGTGAGTGTATGTAATGAGACGGAAAAGGGGTGCGTGGCGCAGGTTATTTAATAAATAAGACCACACAACCAGTCTACATAAAAAATATATTTAAATTTAAAAAATGGGTGTGGGAAGGTCTACGGACACAAACTCCTAAGGCCCCCCTGTGGGATGAGCTGTACTGCCCTGATAGCCGGCGTGGCGATGACAACAGCGAGGTGCCACGCTGGAAGTGTAGGGGTGATGGCCAGCTCTTCTATACGTCGACCGGGCTCGGCCCACGTGGCAAGTATGGCCAACAGGTGGGAAGTCCGATGCCGGCCCGTTATTGGCACGCACGATGGAACCAGCCGCGTATCTGCCGAAGGGCTGCACAGGCTTGAGGGTGTTCTCCTAACCGGAACTTTGGAATCAAAATGTGTTCCTCCAGCAGGAACCTGGGACCCTGGAACGTGACGTCCAGCGTGTCAAGAGGTGGACAAAAGGTCACCTCCGCTGATTGCGACACCAAGCTAAGCAGAGCGAGTAGCAAAAATAGTGCACTAATGAAGGTGTTGGTGGATTGTCACAATCAGACGGAGTTTACATATGGGAAGAGTGAAAATAAGGCATGATAGCACATTTTGAGTGTGAAGCACGAAAAGTCAAAATGCATTGAGCTGAAGGCCTTAAGGTTAAATACATGATAATTATAGCGTAGCATAAAGTCGGAGAAAAATAGGCATACATGCTAAGATAACCTATAAAATTAGGAACACAAAATACACACATGTTTAAGCTGTTCAAAACTTACCCAGTAGGTATGGGGGTTATGGAGACACTGAATTTAAATGCACGATGGCGGAGAAATATTCAGATTAGGTCTAGTACCTATAATAACATTAAGCCCGAATGATGGCGAGAGATAGGCACTCGTAATGGGCGCAGGCGCGCGCCCGCTAGGAGCGCACGCCTACGCCGCCGCGCCGGTGACCGAATTTGGAGTGTGCTGTGTCAACCGACTCACGTCAAGTCACGTCGTAATGACATCTCTGCGGAACGAACGGCTATTGGTCGCTCTGCTCACTTGTAGTGATGCGCGCGCGCAATATACGTCGTTCACACATTTTAGTAAGGTTTACCACAGCACTACAACTTATTATCTGTGGTTATTATATTTTGGAGTCTGCGGTTCTTTGACGGTTGAATTAAAAAAAATATTAAAAAATTGTTTATTCATAAACCACAAAAAAGACAACAAGTTGATGATTGGAGCCTCCTTTTAAGCAACAAAAAGCCTGTATTAGGAGACTCCGCTCTTTCACAGCTAGGTTTTGTAACAGAACAGAAAACATAAAAGTAAACAGAACAGAAAACATAAAAGTAAACAGAACAGAAAACATAAAAGAAAACAGAACAGAAAACATAACACAGGGGGGGGGGGTTGTGTGTTTTTTGCGTGAGTGTGTAGGTGAGCGTGTGTGAGTATGTGTGAGTAGGTGAGCGCGTGTGTGTGTGAAATGGGTGAGTTAAACTATGTGCTGCAAAAGCTTCTCAGTATCATCATAGGTAAATGATTTTATCCAATTTGTTACCATTTTTTTACATTCATGTAGTTGTTTAGTGTATATGTATATCTCCTTGTTTACTCTATTATATCTCTGAGCAGAACGTTTGTTGTATTGAATCGCAGCGAAATTTGTTTTAGTTTGAGGAATTTGGGCAATTATGTCTTTCCGCCTCTTTGATAGTGTGTTTGCATTATAAGGAAGTGTCTTATGTTTTTTTAGGACTGTGTTAGTAATGTATAGTTTTCTAACCGCCAGCAGATCACTCATCTGGTATAGACTTTCGGTTGGGAATCTTATCTGTATAGACTTTCGGTTGGGAATCTTATCTTTTTGAAGTACATTATCTTTATTAGTGCTCGTTGTGCTCGTTCTACATCTATAAATCTGGTTTTTGCTGCACCGCCCCATATGGGGATACAGTAAACTATTACAGATTGCACAAGTGCCACATACATTAAGGAGATTTCTATTAGTGCCTACTTTTTTATTTATATTTGTGGGGAGGACATATCGCAATGTTTTAAATATCCATTCCAGTTTAACTCTTCCTGTAACATGCTCAAGTTGAGCATACCATGATAAAATTTGAATGTAGTAAACATTGGAATGTTGCAGTGTTTTTATAATTAAATTAGTTATTATGTTTTGATTTGTGCAAAATGTAACGACTACGTTACAGTATATCATAATGTACCTAAACAATTTTAAGTTTTACCTGGTGATCGACCCAGTGGCGTAGCCTGCCTTGGCGGGGCCTCGTATAAAACATTGTTTGGGGGCCCTTATGAATGGTAAAAATTTCTCACAAAAGGAAAAAGAAAATGTTTGCATAAAATTAAAATAAATATTCATTCACCATAATTATTCTGTCACTTTTTCCAAAATGTTTACAAACAATTCAAATTAAATATAACTCTCCTAGCCTTTTATTCGTCAACTGATGTATTAAATCATTTATAGCTGATGATAACTTTAGAACGCACGCTTTACGCGGGGAAAGAAGAAATTGCTTTTTTGTCTTTTGTCATTTGAACTAAAGTAAAAATTGGGAAGTTTTTATTAATTTTTGCTTAGGCACGTCGGGAGCCCCCGTGTCCCTGGGGCCCCGTATAATTGATACGGCATATACGGCGGTAGCTACGCCCCTGGATCGACCCCAGTGGCTGTTATTATTTAATCACGAACTTCCTTAATACAGCTTATACAGCATCCAATGGTTGATGAGATATTCGCTGCTGACGCTCTAAAAATGTTATCCTGAATACTTGTGGATTTTGCGGAACGTTAAGGTTTGTTTGTTAACAGATATTCTACTAAAACCTGCTTTTCATTGAAGTAATTTTATTTTATTAGAATAGGGTACTTGACAAAAAAATCAAATTAGTCTGTCAGAGATTTCCAAAAAATAATGTACATGTATTTTTTTCTTTTTTCACGTAAACAATAAATGATGACGATACAGTGCTTGGAAAAGTCGCGCGACGTCGCAGTTTGGTGCACTCACGATATTATTTATTTGATAAAACAAAAAACACGAATATTTTTACACAATATTCACAATATTTTTCGAAAATGTACCAGACGGACTAAACAGAATCGTATTTATTTTTTGTCATTCAATTATCTTATTCTGTTGACCTATTCGGTAACGTGGATCACTAATAATTGTAACAAAAAATTACTGAAGGACTACGTTAGTTTGAGAACAAACTGGAAAACGCGAAGTCAGCTGCTCAATACATCGTGTTAGCATAAATTGAAACATTAGTTGCGAATAGCAGGTGGCTTACCATGACTTCTTAAAGTAGAATTGTTTTAATATAATTCCAGTGTGGAAAAGAGATCCTTTAGGGCTGCGGGACTGTTCGAAAGAAATACCGCTACCCCGCAACAGAAGGGGCCAAGAAGGAACATGGATGGGTTTAGACAGTAGAAGTCTGACACTCCCTTCCCGAGCTCGGAAAACAGATAGCGTCACCCTGTACAGCTGTGTCGCTTTCCCACATTGTAATAACATTAAAACAATCCTTATTTAAGGCGTTATGGTAAACCCACAGGTTACTTTTTAGGGTTCCGTAGCCGAATGGCATAAAACGGAACCCTTATAGATTCGTCATGTCTGTCTGTCCGTCCGTATGTCACAGACACTTTATTCGGAAACTATTTAAGACTACACAAACTTTTAAACTAAAAGAGTGAAACATCTAAAAAAAATATACAGGGTGTTTGGAAGGGAGCTGTACATACGCCTAGGGTAGAAACTAGGGATAGTCTGCTACCTACCCCCGCCCATTATATTGACCTTGGCCTCAAGGTTTTTTTTAATTTATTATTATTTTTTATTTGACTTTTTTATGATTTTTTGACTAAAACTACCTGTAGCTCAAAATCTATCCATGGGACCGGTCGGCTAATGGTCTTGTTTTAATCGTTAGAGTCTTAGGGTCCTGCAAAAAATTATTTTACACCAGAAAATTGTGGAGAAGAAAAGTTATGGGGCCTGAAGTACCGTAGTAAGGTAAAGAAATAATTTTAAATTAAAAAAAAACCTTGAGGCCAAGGTCAATATAATGGGCGGGGGTAGGTAGCAGACTATCCCTAGTTTCTACCCTAGGCGTATGTACAGCTCCCTTCCAAACACCCTGTATATTGTAGATCGCAATGTATACTTTCAACCAAAATTGGTTTGAACGATATAATATGTATAGTCAACAGCTTTTGAGATATACTCGTATAATAGCATATTTAATTTTTAAAAACCGTAAATATAACTTTGTCAACAACAATATAAAAAAACTTATCACAAAATATGTTTTCTGTTTCCAACACGAACAAGACATAATACAAATTAAAGGAGGCTTCCCGACTACGATAGTACGGAACCCTTCATGTGCAAGTCCGACTTGCACTTGGCCAGTTTTTAAAGTGAAAAACGAACAAAAGTAACCTACAATTGGATTATCTCTGTCCTCAGACACATGAGGGTAGTGCTTTGAGCCACTAATTTACTTTACATAAAGAATTCTGTCCTCAGATATCTGAGCAAATTCGATAATAGGGTGTACCCTACTAAGATTTCACTATTCAAACTATAATTAATATGGGAACAACAAAACAGTGACTAATTTTGAGTTAGGCTCGCTTTTGTTCTTGACAACTTGGAAAGATACTGTAATTTACATTTATGTTAATTGGGTAGGTAATACAAAGGAGATATTTTTTCTAAATCAATTATCATAATCGTGATCATCAATTTTTAATGCCTATAGGTAGAGGAAAGTCACCAAATATGAAATAGTATCTTAATATGGAATACCTTCATTTCTCTAAGACTATAAGTATGAAACGCAACACTCGACCATCTTCTGTTCCATTCGGTCTACTAACACGTACGTGGTGCAATAGACCGAATGGAACAGAAGATGGTCGAGTGTTGCGTTTCATACTTATAGTCTTAGAGAAATGAAGGTATTCCATATTAAGATACTATTTCATATTTGGTGACTTTCCTCTAGTAAAGGGCCTAGGCAAAATTCTTGCATACAAATTTAACAGCCCTATTCTAGTTAAATTTGGTAGGTAGGTAGACAGCGTGGGGTGGCTAACCCGTGTTGTCTCAGTAGACGAGGGTCGCATTATTACGAGGCACTGAATAACACAACCAACCTACTTACCCTTATAGACACGTCAAAGTGTAGTGCGTTAAAATGTGCTTTACGGTTTAATCCGAATAGAGAATGCTGATTTTATTGTAAACTAATTCTGCGAGTTGTTCGAAAGAGACACCGCGGCCTCGACACAAAGGGCTAAGAAGGAACATGGGTGGTTTATAGTCAGTGACACTTCCTACCGCTCTGCCCAGAGCGGGAGGAGTCATTTGATAATTACCCACACCCCAAAAAAAGGAAACCAGCATGTCCTAGAAACAAAAAATCGAAGACTTGTGATATCTACCAATCCGCACTGGGCCGATGTGTTAGATTATAACCCATTCCCCTATCAAAGAGAGAAGGCCTGTGTCCCAGCTGTGGGAACATTAATACTATTAATAGGCTGTTGATGATGATGTCTTTTCTTTCACCGTTTATGAGAGCAGTGGTGATTAAATAAATTAGGCAAACTAAATGATACGCCTGCCTGGGTTCTTACTTAGTCGGGGCCGCCACCACTGGCCCACCGCTGCTTTAAATATATATTTTTTTATTATATCACAAGATACGAGTTTTGTTGATTTTGAAATCGACAGAATCCGATCGATTATGTTTACCCGTGCACTGGTGGTTCTCCAAGCAAGACAAAGAGTTATTGGGTTTTAATATCAGGTATTGGTCAGTAGCATAAACGAAATCTGGATTAGTTCACGTTTGAAGGCAATACGTTCGCTCCTATTACATGGGTATATAACATAACAAACAAAATGTGGCCAATTATACCCGAAGCAAATAGGATCTGCCTTTTTTTTTTTTGGCGGGTGTAAAATCATTGAATAACCCCTTCCGCTCTTGGGCAGAGCGAAAGGGAGTGTCAGACTTCTACTGACTAAAAACCACCCATGTTCCTTCTTCGCCCTCTATGTCGAGGCCGCGATAACCTGTGGACAACCCGCGGCCCCGACAGGCGTCGGCCCTTTCGGGCCCCTCCCATGTTGCTGACATATCTTTGAGGCGCGCGTGGAACACGAACACGCCGTCGACACGGCCTGTTTTCGTCGTAAGAAGGACGGACGGCGAGTTAGCCCATCACTCACCGTCCACAGGCCCGCGTCTACGGTGGCCGGAGGTCATCGCGAGACCCCCGACGCCCGGAGCGCCTCCCGCGGCGGCTGGGACGAGAGGTTCTCTCCCTCTCGCGTTCCGCCGCCTCCTTCGCTAGCATCACTGCTTCGCAGAAGGAGGCGACGGCGTCCCATTCCTCCTCGCCCCGGACCATGGCTTGCACCAGGGCCAGGCGCGAGAGGTCGCCGCCGCCGATCGCCGCTACGAGAACACGGCGGGGCACACCTCCACTGTGTGCTCCACCGTGTCCTCCGGCCGATCCTCACAATGGTGGCCGGGCGTTTCCTCCCGCCTGATTCGGTGCAGGTACCTCCCGAAACAACCGTGTCCGGTGAGGACCTGCGTCAGACGGAAGGTGAGGGCGCCGTGGCGCCTCTCAAGCCACTTTTCAAAGAGGGGAAATAGGATCTGCCTTAAATTATAATAATAATATCATGTTACTATCCTTGTCTAGAGAGATGCAGAAAGTAGCAGCAGAGGTTCAGACACAAAAGAGACAGTTTTTACAAAAAAAGGTCTAATTAGAGAGTAGTCGACAAAAAGAGTAACTAGTCCGTCCGCTTTAGTTAGATAATCTAAAAATATTGGATACGTATTTTTCATTTTTATGAAATTACTTAATAAAAATTGACGAAGATAAAACGCGTCAAAGATGATTTGTATAGTAAGAAATGTACTGACATGTGACGTTTTCGAGGAGTTAACGAGTTTTCGAAGCACCTGTATCGTCTTCATTTTTTTTGTTTATGTGAAAAAATAAAAAATATGTGTTCAACATTTTTTGTAAATCTATCTGACGGACTAATTAGTTTTTTTTTGTCCGATCCCCTAATATTAATCTTTTAACATCTCAATTTTTTTTATACGTTTTAATTTTTATTTATATTAATACATTTAACATAACACCACGCCTATAATCCCCGAAACATTAGGCAGATGTGTATACCGGACACGCAACGCCGGTCGAGCCCGCGGTATCTCTTACGAACAACTTGTCCTGACCCAGGAATCGAACTCATGACCCATAATGTTTAGCGTTCGAAAAACAGCAGCAACATTGACAGATTTATTGATTTATTTATTCTTGTTTTAAACGGAAAAATACCCGATTTTTGCTGTTGGAAAATAACAAAAAAACATAAACTCCTTACTCGTTAAATTACATACCTACCTAATTACCAACCTTATTTTCCAATCGTTACAAAGACCGCCCCTCAGTTATTTGATTAGTGTGTTCCAAGTTCGACTCCTCCTAAATATGTCATCTAACTTATAAGTCTACCTGTACCTACGTTAGATAATACACCAGCTGACAGGACATTCTACCATCCGATTCGAAAGACAAGTCCTTTGATCATAAAGTAAATCGTTGCGGATTCATAGTTTGACTGACGAAATGATTAACAAACCCTTTGAAAAATATTGTTACAATTTTTCCAATTCACTTTCGACATTGGCAGAATAGTCGACATCGGCTCTAATTGCCCTAAAACAAAAATAGAATAGAATAGAATTGTTACAATTTTTACTGACACGGACGTTATACAAACTATCGTTTTGAATTGCGTTAAATTCAAGGACGTAACTATACTAATGATTCTCGCCCCGAATCAATAATAAAATGGTTTTTTTTTATAAACGGAAATCGGTAAGTGTGCACGCACCACTGTTTGATTCTCGCCCTGTAAGTGCACTTTCACACACAAATACAAACGAACGCGAACGTTTATTCTATAATTTCTTATTTCCTAAACAAGGGTATTATTCTGACCCACTTTTTAACAACAAAAAAACAGCGTAGATATATCCATAATTGACCTGGTACCTGAACTTTAATTGATTATTTATGTATTTTATGACAACTTCCTAAAGATTGACGCGGATTATCCTAGTATTATGTATTCACTTAGTAAAGAAAGTTCAACAGAAGTTTTTTTTAGAATACAACTTTGAATAAATATATGTGTGCATAATAGTATGTGCTCATAGATCGTAGTAAAAAATGCAATCAATACAATAGGGATGAAAACACAGTTTACGGTAGAACTCAAACTCAGAAAACACTAGATGCATAATTCCGATTGGTGCATTGAATAGCAAAACGGTCATTAATTGAAGTATTAATGTTTTATAAGACTACAAACTTATTTAAAAAAATGCGAAATAGTTGAGACTTTAAAAGAACATCTCAGTTCCAAGGTATGGTCCAGACCAAAAAGCAATGGTCGAAGGACAGGAAGAACAAGTGCCTCTCGTAGTCTCGTTAAACATCTTCATGTTCATCACCGTGGTTTTATTTATTTTTTGGGGGAAGTTTTGATGGATGCTCTACGTCTCTAACCAGCTAAAACCTATCTGTTCCTACTACTATCATGAGTCAGGTCCGGGAGATACCTACAAGCCACACCAAGGCCCACCAAGTGTGGACGTTCTCCATCAAGGCGCGTAGGATCCTCTGCGTGCCACCTTTGGGCCTGGCTGGTCGGGAACCTTACGGCTTTACCTAGTGCAATTACCTGCAACTTGCATGCAGAACAGGTAGCACATACCGGGAAATTGAATGATTACCTGAAACAAATAATATCAAAAGTTTAATTAGGTGGTTGTTTCAATTACGATGCTTTCAAGGTGGGGGATTGTTGGTCATGTCTAGTCTTTAAAATTCTCAACTGATGTACAATGTAATTAACACTAATATGAACGTTTAACCGTCAGTCCCGAATTCCCGACTGTCAATTGCAGATCTTTGACAGTCGTTAGTGAATAGTGATCCAAAAGTCTGAAAGGCTGTGAGGCTGGCAGCCGACCCCAACAGTTGGGAAAAAGAAATGCACATGATGAAAAACAATCTGGTTTTGGAGTCACTAATAGGACCTTCCAGAGATGCATCTAGGTATTTTTATATAGCACAAAGGTGCACAGAAATAATAGCCTCTTTTAATTCATCCACTGCTATACACTGCCCTAACGGCGCGGCTTCGCGCGGTGGCGCGCGTGCATTCCAAGACGTGCCACTCGTAAGCTGGGTCCCGTCCAAATTATGTGCATATTTGATACATGACAGGCTACAGGGTCACGCTTTGTAGGCGAGGATATGGGTGCTGATCTAAATGACATTTAATTTGATGTTGAGTCTCTTGTGTTGTTATATACCCACTTTACTGCTTACTTAACGATATGACAGATTAATTATTGAGAAGACTGTACATTGTGTACTTGACTGACTAAAAAAAAATGTATCTGTTTAGTCCGTCTGTTAGATTATCGAAAAATATTGGATACGTATTTTTTTAAAGTTAAAAGGTTTTATTTAACTTGTAATGTATGTTTGTAATATGTATGTATCGGGCGGATTCTTGCACCTTTTTTTTTGGCGGGTGGAAAATCATCGAATAACCCCTCCCGCTCTTGGGCAGAGCGAAAGGGAGTGTCAGACTTCTACTGACTAAAAACCACCCATGTTCCTTCTTAGCCCTCTATGTCTGCGGCTGAGGCTGCGATAACTAGTGTACAACCCGCGGCCCCGACGGGGGATGCTTGCACCTCAATTTTGAATCAGATATCTTCAACACAATATTATGGGATGGAGCTGACCTCAAGATGAAGCCCGAAGGTGGACATAGGAACTCCGTTATAAAACCACAAAACCCCACCGTGTTTGGGTTTGTTTTTGGTTTATCACATAATAAAAATTGTCCAAAATAAAACGTGTCAAAGATCGTGAGTGGGGACTGGTGACGTCACTTTCTGGTAAAAAAATTACCAAACTATGACGTCGCGCGACTTTTCCAAGAACTGTATCGTCTTCATTTATTGTTCACGTGAAAAAAGAAAAAATAAGTATCCATATGTATGTTTATTTTTTACAAATCTATCTGACGGACTAATTCGATTTTTTTTGGTCAACTACCCTATTTTGAAAGCACTATCCCAACCCACAAGTAATAGTCGTATCCACTAGGGAACAATTGACGCGCAACGCGTGACGCTCACAATGTTTGAGAGCATTGCACAACACAACGTTATGTGACTAGCTGGCGCACTTTATGACGTGTGATTTCTTGTTTGTTTCCGTGCAACATGCAGTGGAGCATCAAATGTTGTCGAGTGTAGACGTTACACGCAAAATATCTGTGATAAAATTATAAGCTCCACCGCTGAATACAACACTAGTTCCTCTGGCGAGTTATCGCTGACAACTGATCATGCGTGGACAGACAACTTTTTTTACACAAAAGTTCCATACTTTTCAACATGTTAAGCAACATTCCGCGCGCCAAATATTGCCTAGTGGACGAGGCTTTTCCACACAATCCATTGCAAATAGAGATACAGAAGTTCTTTCGTTTTCTACAACAAGTAAGCTTAATTTAAATAACAAATACAACAAAGCTGGCAGTAATCGAATAACATGGAGCAGACAATATAATTCTGTTTAATCTTGTTAGAAGTCGGTCGCTCTCCGATATTTATCACAATTACAACTTCACGCGAGCGAAGACAGAAGGCTTACTGAAACTAGCACTACGATAACGTACTTTGCCAGAATAATTGCCCCACTTTCCTTATCCTACAGACTGTGGGACATGGAAAATGTCCAACATCGCGGCACTCTCGCACAAGCGAAGATAGCGAGACGCGTTTGACGCCTATAGGGAGAATTGGTTCACACATATAATTCCCGAAGGGTTAGGCAAAGATGTACCATTAGCTACACCTCTGCATTCTTCATTCTCTGCATTTTGCTAGTAATGTACATAACATTATACCTGTAATCTTCTAAGGGTTAGGCAGAAGTGTACGTGATATTGCACCCACATTTTACCCAGTATTTAAGTCCCGTGTAATAGGGTGCGAGCCTATTCCTTTTACCGGGCGTAGGTAAATTCAAACTCCGGGGCTGGTCCTGAGTAATCCCCGATGGATAAACCAATTACACTTCGTCCTTCCCATGAATTGAACCTCATATTCACCATCACCTCGTATTTGCTCAAAACAGACCTTGGAAAAAAGAAAGGCTCAACTTCATCCCGCTATTGGATGGCACAGGTTGGAAATAATTGTTAAAGAATGTCACTCAATCGTGAAAGTGGTTTCGAGATGTTTCCACACGCGACATTTGTGCATGTAAGCTGTATATTAATCCCAGTTCATCATCATCATCAGCTATAAGACGTCTACGGCTGGACAAATGCCTCCCCCATGGAAGGCCATAACGAAAAGTAACTTGCCGCTTGTATCCACTGGTTGCCCGCGACTCTAATCTCAGTTGTCAAAACTAATTACTTTCATCTGAGATTTTGTTTGTTACCTGTAAGGTAGATGGAATAACCTTCTCAGCTGGATTTAACCGATAGCACCCGTTTGCTTCATGACAAGCTCACTCGCAGAATATTAAGTTTCATCGACAGATGGCGTGCTGTTCTGAAAAGCGTTCCAACTTGATCTTCTGCAAAGTTCTCCACCACGGATAATAAAGACTTAAAGTTGTGCACGAGTTGAAAAACAGATGAAGTTGCTGCAAAGTTCTCACTGTCTACAGGCACCGGGGTACCACCAGAGGTGGTTCGTGGCGAGATATTGTGATAGATTAAACTTTAATTTCCTACTTAGGGTGCGAGCTGCAAAGTTAATGGTCGTTATGAGTAAAGTTTATGGATGTCGGCCGCTTATTGTGTCCGATAGCAGTAATACCACGGGTATCAAAAAAGTAGTTAAAAAACTAAAAAACCCGACTGAAAAGACTGAAAAGCAAAAAACAAGCACATTTTAAATTAAACAAAACTTGGAAGCAGGCGGGGTCCATTCTATTTTCATTTCATAATTTAATATTCAAATGAACCCCGCCTGCTTCCAAGTTTTGTTTTTTTTAAATGTGCTTGTTTTTTGCTTTTCAGTCTTTTCAGTCGGGTTTTTTAGTTTTTTAACTACTTTTTTTATTTCTAACTTTTTACCCGACTGCGCCGAAGCCCAAAAGGAGGGTTATTAGTTCTTTAGTGTTTGTTCTTTCGTTGGTCGCGTAAAATACTTCGCAGATGATTTAACTTTTGTGTTTATTTATAGAATTTGTGACTTTGAATTTATTTTAAACATATAAGTGTTATATATTTTTGTAATCTCCTTTTGAAACCCTTCATTTTGATACCCTACTCGATGGTAATGGTTTTTTTTTATTTTTTCAAATCCACGATTTGGGCCCCAAAGCCAGCAATTATCTTTGTTTTTTAATTTTAATGTAGCCAGTGACACTTGCGCCATCAAGACGAATCTAACGACGTATATTTCATTCAAATCCCTTCATCCGTTTAGGAGTTATGAGGGAACAAAGAAACGGACATACATACATGCACACATACTTACATACATACATACACGCCAAACACATAACCCTCCTTTTGGGCTTCGCCGCAGTCTGGTAAAAATGAGGGCTGCACGTAGCAGTTGCCTAGATCGACTGACTATAACAATCAACTAAAAAAAAATACTGAGTCATTTAACCCAGGTGAACACAGGACACAAAAATGTTTTAACATTGGTTTAGTGTCCTCAATTCACCTGGGTAAAACTAATATCTAACAGCTGAATTGAGGACACCACTACTTTAGTATCTAATCCTTATATTTAATGGGGTAGTTCAGGCCGTTTTAACTAAATAATTTTCTCCATGGGACCAATATAATTTTTTCCAAAAAAATACCCGATTCCATGCGTTGTTATGGTATCGGTTTTTGTGTAGCACTCTTAAAACATTATTTTATAATTAATGCTTTGAATAGTAAACAGGTTTTGGAGGTAATTTATGTAAAGTTATTTCCTGAAAACCAGTATTTAAAAATCAGCTGCGACAAATTTGCAACTTTGACCCCCAATATCCCCCATTATCGAAGGTATGGTGTGGAACAAAAAAAATATTGCACTGCTAGGGAGAACAACTGCCTTTCGGCTTCGTTAAGGGTACTTTTACACCCTTTATATTTTTCTTTCCGTATTTTATTTTCTTCGCGACAACATACCTGCAATTCTCGAAGGATTAGGTTATGACCCATTACTAAACCTCGTAAACCCACATTTCGCCAGTTATCTTTAAATCCCATTTAATAGTGGGCGAGCCTATTGCCATCAATCAAGCCCAAATTCAGACTCTGTGGCCACTACTCAGCAATTTCTGATGGGAAAAACCCGATAACATTGCTCGACCCAGGGCTATTGCGTATCTTTTAAATGACAGTTGCTATCATATAGTGTCCATTAATTAACTGTCAAATGGTGCAATTTTGTACTAAACCTTAACCAATTTGACAGTTAGTTCAAAGACACTAAGATAGCCACTGACATTTAAAAGATACGCAATAGCCCTGCTGAGGATGGAAGCCAGGACCTGATGCACGGCAGTCGCGCTTGCGACCACCACACCAACGAGGGAGTACTACCTGCTACCAAAACCAGTGCCATTCATTTCGTTCCGTGAAATTAGAGTGACATGGTACCCTATGAACAATAAGTAGGTGTGTAGGTAAAAATATGTCGGTAAATAGGTAACAATAAGTAGGTAAGTAGGTAAAGATATGTCGGTAAACAGGTAAAAATAAGTAGGTACTTAAGTAGGAGTAGGATTTCATTTCCAAAACTCTTTGTGGAACACAAAGTTTTCTCACAATATTGAAATAACAATTTCAACATAATAAATAGAATTCAAATCGCCTTTGTCGACTTTTTAAATTCTAAAATCAATTTTGACGTGTAAACAGAAAGCACTTTTCAAGTTAGTGTCGGTTCTGCGTACTCATTTAACAGTTTAGAAATAACAAGCTGTGATAGTTCGCGAAGTAAAGGAAATACAGAAACATTAAATCCATAAAATTGATATTATTTTATATAGACACGTAAAAGGTCTATTTTTTATGTGGTTATTGTAATTATATGTCGATCTTTACCTTTAAATATCTTGATAACGTGACACTTAAGGGTACCATGTAACGTGACATTTTCTGTTCGTCTAAGTGTCTTCTTCTACCCATACATACCAATTTCATCGTAGCCCGTGATTTCTAAAAAAAAAAAAAAAATGGCGGTGGGTCGATATGTCAGCTTGCAAACAAAAAAGTTCAAATCCCATTCAACTTAATCGGTCCATTAGGTTCGGAGCAAATTGACAGACGCACAGACAGACACACGAGTGATCCTATAAGGGTTCGGTTTTTTCTTTTGAGCTACGGAACCTTAAAAACAAACAAATGGAATTAAGTACTAAAAAATAACAAATAAAACTAAAATAACATCTGAGAACCCCTAAAATAAGTTTCCTTGATATGTACTTAGCTCCTTAGATGCGTGATATAACATTATCTATTTGAAGCTAAACTCACATAACAAACACGAGTATAAACTGTGATTCTTTTCAGTTACACAAAATCGTGACTTCTGAATACAGAAGTGATGCCGAAAAATTTAAACAATTTATTTTGGTATTATTATATTTTTGGTCAAGTACGAGTTGTTCATAATTTAAGACAGTTAGTATTTTATATTTTCCTTTCTCAATGCCCATCGACTGTATTTCGTATAAGGTCATTTCGTTAGGTGTGAGGAAACATAATCATGACACGCAAACATTTTTATGTACAACTAGGTGTTGCCAGCGGCTTCGCCCGCTACTACTCGAAAATTATCCCACAGGAAGATAAAATCGGGATAAAAACTATCCTATGTGTTAATCCAGGCTATAAACTATTTGTGTACCAAATTTAATCCCAATCCGTTCAGTAAGTAGTTTTTGCGTGAAGAAGAAATAAACATACACACTCACAAACTTTCACCTTTATAATAGTATATTAGTGTGATTTGTACTGCGATTGCCCATATTATCCAAATGAAATATCTCTGTGTATATTTCATTTAAAGGAAAAAATAATGAGTTAACTTCCGCACCACAGCTCAAGTGGCATTTAGCGGTCTTTTAGAGAGAAAATGTTAAGCCAGCTCGAGTAAAAAATGTACTTAAGAAGGCTGAGAATCTCACAATTTCCGAAAACATTCTAAACAAGAAGTTCGGACGTCGTTAGCCGGCATTATTCCTTTGAATATCTTATGACAGCACCCAGTTTTATATAAAAGTCGTATTTTATTCATCTGTTTTACGAGTTCCTAATGGGTCGGCTTTATAATGCGGCTTACACTTTTTATTTTGCTACAAATAGGACCAAGAAGATTGAAATCTTCTTCTTTATCGTGTGGTTATCTTGTGTCAGGGGGTCTAACTGTTGGCTGCGGGTTGTTCGAAAAAGATACCGTGGCCCCAGAACACAAAAGGCTAAGAAGGAACATCGGTGGTTTTAAGTCAGTAGGACTGATACTCCCTTTCGGTCCGCCCAGAGCGGGAGGATTCATTTGATGATTCCACCAAAAAAAATGTTTGAATGCCGCCCGTAGCCTTTGACTTACTGCCGCACTCAGAGAGCTTTAATGATTACTTAGGCTATCACTTAGTAATGGTTTTGACAGTTTTGTCATACAAAAATATGTCAAACCTTTACTAAGTGACGGCTTAAGTAATCATTAAATATCCCTGAGTACGGCAGTTAGCTTTAGATGCCGTCGAGAAATATGTCTCAGGCATGCTTGGTTTCCTTACGATATTTTTTTCACCGAAACAAAAAATCAGAGGTGCGTGTCTTGGGTACGAACCCGAGACCCATAGTTAACTAGCCAGTCATAACTTGCAGACAGACGGTGACACATATCACTGTTAAATTGTTAAACTTAACTACGTGTAGCATAACAAAGAAAATATATTTATTTGGCACACGCCACAAGCGCACACAAAAGTACTAAAATCTAAACAGAAAAATAATAATAATATTGTGTATCTGAAATAAATAATATTGAATATGATTGTATTCCGTAATATTGACGGCACGGTTGGCGCGGTGGACTGCGGCGCTGCGTGTCGCGGGTTCGATCCCCGCACGGAACAAATATTTGTACGGCCACAGGTAGTTGTTCCGGGTTTAATGTATGTGAGCTTAAATGTTTGTGAACGCTCCCGCGATACAAGAGAAATTCCTAGTGTGGGGCAAACAAAAAATACGTATCCAATATCTCATGGCAGCTCCTAAAAGGCGGGGGTTCAGAATACAGGTTCAGGACCTATCATCTGACCCAACTAAACCTACTTTTTACTAAACCTAAATCTGTGTTGGGATAGCTTCCAGTCATTTTTCATTTCATTTATTCATTCATATAACAATTCACATTGTGTTTGAAATATAATAGTACAGTAATTAATTTATCTAAGTTAAAACAATAAAGTATAAGAATCAAACAGTAAACATTAACAATAAAATTTATGTCAATAGAAAGTTAATAAAATGTCAATAGAATTTAAACAATTATTTGTAACATGTAAATATTATCATTTCAAAATTATGTATTATATAAATCTATTCTTAAAAATCAGTAATAAAAAAATAAATAATAATAATAATAATCTAAAAAAAATGTCGTAAATAACGGTAGGTAAGTATAAAAAGGTAAATTATTAAAAATATAAAAACTACTTATCATCATTTGTAATCAATTCGGATATGGAGTATAAACATTTATTTAACAGGAATGCTTTAAGTTTGGCTTTGAATAGAGTACCTTTGTAAATTAATGATCTTAATTCAGTGGGCAACCCATTAAATAATTCTACTGCTTGGTATTTGGAGCAATGTTTAACAATACCAAGCTTAGGTGCAATTTTATTTTTTATAACTTTTCTTCTAGCTTTCTCTCTAAGTTCACGTTCTTCTTGTGATTCATATTCGTGTATGTATTTCGCAAAGTGGCTGAGTAATACTAAAATATACAAACTTGGAACAGTTAAAATATCAAATTTTTTAAAATACTCTTTACAGGACTCCCATTGTGGGATTCTGACAATCGTTCTTAACGCACGTTTCTGCAGTATGAATGCTCTTTGACAATTATACTCGTAACTGCTCCCCCAAAACATAATGCTGTATCGTAACCTGGATTCCACCAATGCATAATATACCGATTTTAGTTGTTTTATATCAATATCGTCCCTGAGGCTTCTTAGCGCATAACAAGCTGAAGATATTGAGGAATCAATGGCGGTGAGCTCTTTTTTCCAATTTAATAGGGAATCTATGTAAACTCCTAAAAATTTCACTTCCTGTACTAGTTCAATATTTTCCTTTTTGAGCTTTATGTCTATGCTATCATTGTTACGTGACGTTGCTTTGAACAACATCACTTGGGTTTTATTTGTATTTATTATTAAATTGTTCGCTGTAAACCAAAAAGAAAGATTTTCTAAACAGTTATTTACATTTTCTGTCAATTCATTTAAATTTGGTGACCCGATTATGGCGTTCGTATCATCTGCAAACATTACAAGCCCTGCACTGGGTTGGGTTTTATTCATAAAATTTAATAAGTCATTAGTGAAAATTATATACAATATTGGTCCCAAGATTGAGCCTTGAGGCACACCGCGGCTAATTTTGGTCATTTTTGACTTATATATTACTTCAGTCACACATTTCACGTCACCATTGCTTGCTTTAATGTCTTTTATTTCTACGTACATTCTACGGTTTTTTAAATAAGATGTCATAAGTTTTAACGCTTTACCTCTAATGCCATAATGCTCTAGTTTAGCCAGAAGCAGCTCGTGATCTATTGTGTCAAAAGCGGAACTTAAATCAATAAATAAGCCAGCCACCTTTATTTTGTCATTTAGTTTACTAATAATGTCATTAACTAGATTATCTATCGCGTCAGAAGTGCCTATCCCCTTTTGGTATCCAAATTGTCTAAAATTAATTACTTTATTTAAATTTAAGTGGGTCATTAACTTAGCTTTCATGACTTTTTCAAAAATTTTTGATAATATTGGTAATAAGGATATTGGCCGGTAGTTTTTGGGATCTGTTTTTGTACCCTTTTTATGTAGCGGAACCACTTTTGCCAATTTAAGCTGTTCAGGAAAAACAGACTCGTCAATACATTTATTAATGAATTCAGAGAGGGGATACGCTAATACTTCTATGTTTTCCTTGATCACCGATATCGGCACGTCATCATGTCCACAAGACGATTTGTTTGTCATTTTACGTACAATTTTTATAATTTCTTGTGGTGTCGTCATATCGAAAGTCATCTCACTTTCTACTCTCACTGTTGAGTTTCTTAGGCAATACAACGCTCTTTCTTCTTCTATTTTTAAAAGTGATGATTTAAGCACAAACTTATCAACAAAAATATCTGCTATTTCTTGTGGATCTGAAACTACTTTATTGTCAACGTTTAGAACAAGTTTTCTTCTTACTTTGTTTTGCATTCTCTTTGTCCGATTATTTACAATTTTCCATGTCTCTTTTACTATATTTTTGGCTTTATTGAGATGACGTGCTATGGCTAACTTTCGTGCGTTCTTTAAAACTCTTCTATATACTCTTATGTAATTCATTTTGTAGTTAATTACACTAGTATTATTGGTGTTGCCCGAACACAAAATTCTTTTCATTTTGCTTGCCACCTTAATTCCCTTGGTAATCCACTTAATCTGATTATTGTTCCTCAATTTTATTTTACTGGTTTTCTTTGGGTAACACTCACGAAATTTTTTATTAAAATAATTAAGAAATGTATTGATGCCCAGGATATCATTACATGTACTTTGAAAGCATTATTTTTTGGGTTAAATGTTCTTTTATTAATCAATATGGAATGTTCAGATTCGTTTGTCTTTTTATCTATCTTCTCAAGAATTGTATTACAAAGAAGGCCGCCATGGCCATCTGCTAAACCGTTATGATCTACCAAACACTGCTCTATATTATCGTCAGAAAGATTAGTCAAAATATTGTCAATGCAAGAGAATGATTGGTTTCGAATAAAAGTAGGAACATTTATAAGGTGCCTGAAATTGTAAGATGTTAATATGCTTATAAATTCAATAGATTTCTTACTTTCCGCAAGTATGTCAACATTAAAATCACCAAATATAACGCACTTCCTGTCGATAAAATGATCCAACAATCTTTCTAGACTCCTTAGGAAACTCTCAAAATTCTTGTCATTTGGACTTCTGTAACAACAACAAATATTTAATCCTGTCTCAAGATCTTTTACACCACAAACCTCAAAGCTTTCAGATCTGTATAACTTCTGTATTGCATCAATGTTTTCACACGTTTTATTCATATTCGCTAAAATAAGACTACCTCCTCTTTTTTTGTTTTTCCTTGTGTTATAAGATACTAAATTATAATTGCTTAATTGAAATAAATTAATAGATTTATCATTTAAAAAATGTTCTGTTATACATATATAGTCCAAGCATTTACAAAAAGTCTGACCGGATGTAGCTGAATAACAGCGACAGACTATCTGACCTACACAACCCAGTTAGCACTGGGTCAATACAATATTCTTTGTTTAGACCGGTTGCCAGCGTTTCAGACTACCAGTTAAATACTGAGAGTTTAGTCATCATTTCAGCCAAAAGACGTCCACTGCTGGACATAGGCCTCCCCAGGAGTCGCCACATTGACCAGTCCCGTGCGTCTCGCATCCAGCGGGTCCCCGTAACTTTCACCGTAGTCGAGGTTAGACGGGCTGCCGGGTACTAGGGGCCTGTCTTGTATTGCGCTCATTTTTCAGTAGGGGGTTTGCCATAATCGGCGATCGCAGTGTGGTTGTTACAAAGGCACAGAAAACGCTGCTGCCCATTCTCTGGTAAGTCCCTTAGTCGCCTCTTACGACACCCACGGGAATATATGGGATGGTGCTATTCTTACGTCCGACACTATACGGAACCCCGACACCATACGGAATTTTAGAAAGTTTAGTAACATATAATATTGTTGACGGAGGAGAATGGTGCACCGTCCGAAAGTAATATGAGTGAAAGGCAGGAAAATGATAAGAAAAAAATCTCTAAAAAGAGAAAGTTATTATAGACCCAAGAATAAAATATTTAGTGAAGAACAAAGGTCCTCAACTAAATATTTTCTTCTTTTTCCCTAGGTATCGACGTGTATATCCTATTCTTATTATTTTGATGATAATTATACCCGTATTTATAATCTTCATTTTGTAAATTAAAATTATTTTAGAGTAGTTAAATTAATTCGAATTTCTCAGAGTTGGATCCTTTTATTGTTAAAGACATTGTTACTCACTGTTATAGGTACAACAAGTACCTACAAATAATGGATTGATCACTATTGATCAATCCATTATTTGTAGGTACTTGTTGTACAGTGAGTAACAATAACAAAGGACTGACAGATACCTAGACTATAGAGTCTAGGTATCTGTCAGTCCTTTGTTTTCAATATTAATAAAGGTATTATGTAGTATACAATGCACCCGTTTGATGGCAATAGGCTTGCCCCCTAATACATGGGATATAAACATAGCTGGTGAAATAGGTGTACCATTAGGTTCACCTCTGCCTTCGGTGATTACAAGCGTTTTGTTGTGTAATATTAAATTTCGCTAGGGTCAATCTTTAGGTTAAGCCGTGCTTGCCGAGTTTCCTCCGTGCCTCGGAAAGCACGTTAAGCTGTTGGTCCCGGCTGCCATAGACAGGGAGTAAATTAACCCTTCACACATACGTCAACCAAGCATTCTATACATCAAACTAAGTACCCCTACGCAAAATTTTTTGCTGGTAAACGACTTCTTTGGGGTCAAAAATCGCATTTTACGGGTAAAAGTCAATGTAGCACTCTTAAAACATTGTGCTAGTTGATGCTTTGAATAGTAAACGGGTCTTGGAGGTAATTTAAGTAAAGTTATAACCTGAAACATTAGTATTTACAAAAACAGCTGTGCTAAATTTGGAACTTTGACCCCCGAATCTTCGTAACTAAGGGGTTCCCAGGTATGGTCTAGAATAAAAAATGATCGCAGTGGTGGGGAGAACAAAGTGCCCTTCGTTTGCGTTAAGGGTACTTTTTCATCCTTTATAGATCTTTGGCTGTTGATAAAGGTAGTCAGTGACCTGAATGTTTGGCAACCAGTCTTGCCAAAGGGTATCGTATCACCCAGTACTAACTGGGGGTATAGGCATCTGACCTCCATGTAAAATACTAGTAAATTCAGCTGCATCTGGTAAGATTGGAAGCCGACCCCAACGTAGTTGTAAAAAGGCTAGGCAGACGATGAGTAAGTGTGGTTACGTGAACAGCCCTGAGCAGACGATGAACTGTTTGCCTGCCGCTAATAGAAGCGCTGTTTGTTCAACAAACAGCTTCCGTATCTGTCCGATTGAACAAGTCTACTCAACCCCTGAGAATCAAACTCAAACTCATTTATTTAAATTAAACCATTATAATAATAATAATATAGCCTTTTATTCCGAAAACCAGACACTAACAATAATGGTTAAAACAAAAGTCACAATATGTCTCGAATTTCGGTGTGCCTCGTGGCATAGGCCTCCTCTAACAGTTTCCATTGACGTCTGTCGCGAGCTACTCTCCTCCAGTTTGGACCTGCTGTTAGTTTTATTTCTTGCTCCCAGCGGGTGGGCTGCCTTCCCCGATTTCTTTTGCCGTCTCTTGGATACCATTCTGCCACTACCTTGCTCCACTTGCCTTTAGTGTCCCGCATCATGTGGCCTGTCCACCTCCAATAATCTTCCACATAGGCCAAAGCATCCACTTTTACTTTTATGTCCACCTTTTTAGAATTTGTCATTAGTTTTGTCTTGCTATAATTTATTTTCAGACCAATTTTTTCACTTTCTTCGTTGAGACTTTGAATCATGATTTGCAAATTTTCTGGGTTTTCTTCGAATAAAACTAAATCGTCAGCAAATCTGAGGTGGTTCATTTTCGACCCATTTATGTTCAGACCAAACTTTTCCCAGTTCAAGTAGCGAAAGATGCTTTCCAACACGGCAGAAAACAATTTTGGAGATAGTGGGTCACCTTGCCTTACCCCTCTTTCTACGTGGAATTCGTTCCCCAGAGATTCCAATTGTATTCTAGCCGTACTGTTGGAGTAAATGGTTTGGATGATGTTGGTGTATTCTGCTGGTATTCCTTGTTGCTTTAGAGTATCCCATATGTATTTATGGCTTAAGCTGTCGAAAGCCTTTGCGTAGTCAATGAAGGCAATGTATATAATCTTATTATATTCCTTATTTTTCTATTACCTGTTTGACTGTGAAGATATGGTCAATTGTCGAAAACCCTTTTCTAAAGCCTGCCTGTTCAACCGGCTGTTGTTCATCCAACATTGGGCTTATTCTATCCAGTATGACTTTTGCAAATATCTTATACACATTTGACAATAGGCTTATTGGCCTGTAGTTTTCAATGTCCTCTTTGTCGCCTTTTTTGTGTATTAAGATGATGTGAGACTTTGCCCATTTTTCAGGGATATCCCCGCTCCTCAGGATCTCGTTGAATATTTGGGTTAGGACGGGAACCAGTTCTTCCATTGAGCCCTGCAGCAGCTCATTTGTGATTTTGTCGGGTCCTGGGGATTTACCCGCTTTTTGACTCCTGATGGCTTTTTCTACTTCTTCGGGTAAAATTGAAGGGACAGGTTCCAAAATAGCGTCGAGTATTAGTTCTGTGTGATTTTTCTTTACAGCGTTTGAAGTTTGTTTTTCATATAGACGGCGATAAAAGTCTGTTGCCAGTTCTTTGATGTTCTTCCTCTGTGTAGTCTCTGTGTGTCTCTGTGTAGTCTGTTGTGTTTTAAGTTTTGGTATCCATTCTTTTCCTGCTTCACGCAGTTCTTTTAAAGCCTTTTTGACACCACCGGTTCTTTGTATATGATACTCTAGGGTTTGCAGTCTTTTGGTTTTGCGATCCGTTCTTATGCTTACTTTTATTTTCTTACTTGTTTCAGTTATAATTTTTATGTTTTCTTTTTTTATTTGATTCTTTATCAGCTCTTTCCTTTCATTAATCAGTTGCAAAGTATGGTCACTAAGTTGGTATTTGTTACTTTTTTCTTTCCTGCTTGCGATCTGATGGTTTTAAATTTGTTCCTCTAGTGTATCATATTTCTGTGCCACAGTTGAGTACTTTGTTGAAATGCTTTTTGTTTCGTTATTTGTATTGTTTATGTTATTTGTCATTTGTAAATTTCTTGGTAGATCAAAACGATTAATGCTTATGTGATTTCGAGAAGTTTTAGCAGGGTGCTTCCTTAAGGAGCTGCGTATCATGCGGTGGTTTGTGTTAAAATTAAGCTTGCATATAACGGCAGTGTCTGTGAATGCTCTAGGTTGGTTGCTTATTATTAAACCATTAAAGGCACTTAATTTTCAATGGGTAAAAAGCAAAAAAAGCTACAGTCACAAGTCATTTTTTTTTTTATAATGACTTGTAGTAGAACTCCAGTTACCCATTCCAAAGCGTAGACCTCTGTGAAGAAGAATAGGCAAGAAACTCCATGGACACTTCTTCAATATCCGGCAAGGTACTTATATGAAGTGTTACGTCAGAAGTTTTGATATATGTATAAATAATAACAAGTAGTTTGACAAACTGTGATAGCCCGTATTTACAACCTGGCAGGTCACCTTCAACACTCTTGGTATACTGTCTGCAGTTCAACTCGATCAACATTGTAAGATAACTACATTACCTGACTGAGTAGACCGTTAAAATGCCAAACGACACACGAGTACAGAGTGACAATAAAGATACAATGTAAGTTAATATGTCTCTCTTACTATGTGTTGGCCCCAATGGTATCGTAACACTCAACGTCGACTCTCCACCGACGACTAAACTAACAATAAAGGTTTGGTCTCTCAAAGTCAACCTAAGAAGTTGTCGTCCACTTAAGCCGTATTATCCTGTTGGTATCATGAGTGTAAGGCCTTCAGCCAGGGCAAACAAAATAGATGACTACACGGTAAGAGCAACCCCTGTGGACGCAGCCTCGGCTTAGAACATCGATGGGGGAGGACAGCATAGGACTCAGGCTGTATCGTTCAGGCTGTAAAGATCAACATTTTTATTGTGTGGCTATTGTCTCGGCACAGGTTTTATGTATTTTTTTTATTTCGTTTTACATGCGGCCGAGAAATGTCTCTTAATGTCTAAGAGACATTTCTCTCTGATTTCTACACGATATTTTTTTTCACCGAAGCTTGTGATAAATAACACACATGTATTCAAAACATTAGGTGCGTGTCTTGTGATCGAACTCGAGACCCACGATATAGTAGTACGATGGTCACGCCGCTAGACTAGCACTGTTAGGCCCGGTTTCCACAAAAGCGGAGTGGAGATGTGCGGGAATAAATGACTTAAAATTTTAATCTGGTCTATCGCCCTTCCTGTGATTGGTCGAATTTGGCACATCTCACCGCTCTGCTCGTTTCCGCTGTGGTGGAAACAGGACCATTGAAATGTGCATTGAATTGGGCATTGAAATGTGTGCTTAATATATCGTGTTACTTACGAAAGAATTTCCTCAATTGCCGCTTGTTAGGAGACCAAGAGATAACTTTAAAATGGCGCTCTGCACTCGGCGAAACTCTGTATCATTATTGGATTGCAGTGATAGCAGGTGCACTAAGGCTGTCATCGAATGGCAAGGAATTTTAGACCGTCCGACAGCGAAGATAGGCAAGCGAAATAATTGCCATCAATATAAAAATCTCGATGAGGCTATCACAAGAACGTGAGATTGGCATAAGAAAAAAGGTTCTGTATACAAGATGTTACTTAAAAAGTGAGGCGCAAAATTGGGATGGGATCATCTGAATATATGAGAGTGTTCACGAGTCCCCTCGGGGCAAAACTCACTTTACATGACCTTTCCATCGAAGATCTACTAACGTAACAAGGTTCGACCTCGCCACTAGCCAAGGCTAGATATAAACAAAATCACCTTATTTTTATGAAGAAATGTTTTACCAAAGAAGTTTATCCGCTAGGGGAATACTCCTGAGTAGGTAAGGTATATTATTAAACGATAAATGTAGCTACCTAAACCTTAGCTTTTAAAACTGGCTTGGCCCTTCAACCTACTACGGTTAGTCCAATCGAAACATTGTAAACACCCGTGGGTGTGCGCGAGTTAGCTAAGTTTTTAATTATATTTATCAACAAAGAGGATTCATCAGTAGGCTTGTCAACAACTACATGTTTCTGCCGATCAAGGTAAAGGTAAAGGTAAAGGTAAAGGTAATAAAGCCTAACCCTAAAGTATATTTAGCTGTACACCATCACCTCCAAGCCTCGAAAACGCGTTTAACAGTAGCCTGCCATTAGTAGGCTGCCATTCGTGTATCTTTAACAGCCGTTAGAAGCCCGAAAGATTGGTAACAAGTCTTACCAATGGGTATCGCGTTTAGGTACGCATGCAGTAACTTGATTGTTGTGCTCAAATAGGCAGTCACTCCATGTAAATACTGGTATTCAGCTTCATTCGATTCAAGTGCAAATCGACCACAACACAGTTGCTAAGAGGCTTGACAGATTATGATGGAGAGAAATCAACAGTGACGTGAGGAACCTAATAGGGATGTTTTCTGACAAAATAAATGGGATTCTGTTTGGTCCATAAGTTAGATTATCGAAAAAAAATATTGTTTTATCGAATTAATAAAAATTTACAAAGATACGCGAAAACGCGTCAAAGGTCAGGAATATGGTGACGTCACTTTCCGGTGAACAATGTAATGCAATGTGACGTCACACGCATTTTCAGTGCACACTGTATCGTCTTCATATTTTGTCTACGTGAAATAATAATATTTTTTGGAAATCTATACCGTCAGATATAGATTTCCAAACTAATATAATGAGTTGTTTGTCAACTACCCTATCATGCTTGGTGCATGCATGGTTCAGACCATAGGTTCAGTCAGACGATAATCTGCTTGGAGCCCAAAATTACGTCGAAAACATTTTCGAGAATATTATGATGTCAGAATAATGTCTTTTAAGAAAAACAAGTTTGAATTATTATCTAATTATACCCTTTGTATCGAGCTAACTTAGAGTTTCATTAAAAACACCGCAATCAAACTTTGATTTATTATGTCAAACATTTTAACAAGTTTTTGTGCAGCATACAATTTTATTGAAAGGTGCCTATTTAAGGCAAGTGACGGTGGGAAGAGACCAGATGGAAAGACGCTAATGCCTTGGAAGGGTAGGCCTTTGTTGTGGGATGCAACCTGTGTCGACACCCTTTTTTCACACAAAAATTTGAAAATTAAAAAAGGTTAAACCATGTGATACATATTTGAATGTCCAATTAAAAGAAACCATTAGGTAACGTATTTATAGGACCATGCCATCGGACAAATAGTTATGTAATAAACCACTTTAGGCCTTCGCCGCAGTCGCGTGAAAAACCCGCAATTTTCAAAACAGCGTTAGTCTTGGCTTTCCCAAAGCGCATTCATTACTGCACATTACTATTTTAGCATGAAAGCCTCAAAGTGTTTTACGGAAAAGAATTTCTTAACAGATTCATCAGTGCATGGAAGTATTTAGGAATTTGAAGCTTTTACTTAGGTCTCATAGAGCTTTAAAAAGACCACGGAGGTCCTTTACTTTAAAATGTATTTTTATGTGCCAGCTAGTTTGGCTATTTGTTAGTCGGGTAATCAGTTGTCCTATACAAAATCTCTTGACTCTAACAAAAATTTGTACTTAAAGTTAAATCTATACTAATATTATAAAGAGATTTGTATATTTGTGTGTATGTTTGTAATGAATAAACTCAAAAACTACTGCGCCGATTTCAAACATTATTTCATCATTAGAAAGCTACATTCACCCTTAGTAACATAAGCTACTTTTTATTCCTGTGTTTCCACGGGAACGGAAACTACGCGGGTGAAACCTTGTGACGTCCGCTAGTATGTCATAAACGGATGAATCCTTGAATCGAACATTGGTTTACACACACCCGCAATATTTTTGATGACCCCCCATTTTAGTAGGTATCTCAAAGTTCAAAAAAAAAAATTACTACTATAACGGCGACATACATACACTGGATTACAGCTTTATTTATCGTACTAAAAGTTTCTAAACTAAGCCGTGGACAAACATAAATACCGTTTCGTTCGTACGGCGTTATATCAACTCTGACCGCGGCGTCGGCAATTCGGCACTTCAGCAGTAGGCCGGTGATTTCTGTTATTATAATATTGATGCCTCTTTCTGACTTAGCGCTGAGAAGCATGGTCCTACGATGCACCGTTTCCGAGTAATAAGCGAACAAAATTTTTGAAAAAAAAACTTTTTATTTAAAATATCTTAAAAATGGAGCATCCTATGCAAAAAATGACCCGTGATATTTAAGTGACAATCACACGACACGTTGTGGAGTATTATTATTATTAATTTTATTATAGAAAGTCTTACTGTGGTACTCAGAGATATTTAATGATTACTTAAGCCGTCACTGAGTAAAGATTTCACATGCTTTTGTATGACAAAACTGTCAAAACCTTTACTAAGTGATGGCCTAAGTCATCATTAAAGTTCTCTGAGTGCGGCAGTTAGACCTGGAAAGTATAAAGTTCTTGATCATTAAAAAATATTATATTTTGGGTCTTAATATCATAATAACGATATTATTATTTTTGTTCGTATACAGTCCACCACAAGATAACATTTGCTGCACATCATTGCGCACGTTTAGCGTGTTGCCGAATAAAATAATAAAATCTCAGCGTTCAGATTGCTGCCGAGTTTTGTTACTACGTGTTATAATAATAACGTATAAAATAGCATGTTATAAAAATATATTCAATATTCATAACATGTTAACTACTTATAGCAGAATTGCACATCCCACTAATTGGCACCTATGTCATTGTAAAACATAAGTAGGTAGCTCTCAGGGCCAGAGACCACAAGTTTTAAAAAGAGAAACACTGAAAAACTCAACCCAAACTCTCAACCCGATTCCATATTTAAATTATACAAGTTATAGCAACCACTTACCCTGAACTGTTTTCACAAGTTTCAATATAATTTGATTTCACTTCGAACAATACTCAATAACATTTACTTTGGGATCTAAAGACTTGATTAGCTACAGCTTCGACCAGTCGGCGAGAGATTTTCTTAGAAAGAAGACGTGCATTCGGGTTCCAACACTTCAAAATAATAAATGGGAATAATAATGGGGAATTAATTGACGTAGTCTTAGGTAAACCCTGATCAATGATCACTAAATAACACAACACAACACTTTGACTTTCACTTTGGTTACTTTACTTTTGTTTTGTTGGATGACATGGACTCTGTACTGAACAAACGGTCTTATGAGTAGGTTCTCCAGGCCAACGGAACTGTTCGAAAAAAAGAGATACCGCGGTCGTGAAACACAAAGGGCTAAGAAGGAACATGCACGGGTTTTAGTCAGTATAAGTCTGACATTCCCTTCCACTCCGCCCAGAGCGGGGGGGGGGGGTAATTTAATGATTTCCCGTTCATATAAAAAGGGTAGGTGCTGAATTTTTTAGAAGTCCTTCACTGGCTACTTGCCCAGGGCTAAGTGACATCTAGTGGACACCGTAGAAGACGCACGCAGGCTCTGGCGACTAGGAGGTGGTACGGGCAGTGGTCGGTAGCGGCGACGTCCCTCAGAGCTGCAAATTGGAGTCCAGTGTGCTCCCTGATGATCCGGAAGAGCGTGCGGAGCGGTGTAGTGGGTAGAGCCTATACCCAAATTTCGGTGTAGTGGTGAGTGTGTATAGCGCACCCACACCAGTCCTGGAACTTGTAGAGGAATCGGTCGATGGTTCAACACCAGCGGTAACGTGTACTTTACGCCTCGTGACGTGACCCGCGACCACAGTGCGATGACATTTTTTGTGTATTTGTACCTTGCAAGCCTCTGCAATGTCTAGTTTCACTTATAATAATAATAATTTATTTATTCTTTAAAATTAGACACAATTATGTTGAACAGTTTTAAATGCAGTTAGAATTAGGTACAATACAAAATATATAATCTGAGTAATTAATGAGCAATGGCACCATTTCTGACACTCGACCCCTACATTGCTTGACATCCAATTTTAGTGTTAAATCATCATCAGCCATGAGACGTCCACTGCTGAACAAAGGCCTCCCCCATAGAACGCCATAACGAACGGCAACCTTCCTTTTGCATCCACCGGTTACCCGCGACTCTCACGATGTCGTCGGTCCACCATGGTGTCTACCAACGCTGCGTCTTCTGATTCGTGGTCGCCACTCGAGAACCTTTCTTCCCCATCGGTTGCCGGTTCTGCAACCATGCCAGCGCCATTGCAGCTTTGCAACTTGCATATTCTGAGAGCTATGTCGGTGACCAGGCGGTCTTCAGCGTATTTCCTCATTTCGGATTTTATCGCGCAAAGAAACTCCGAGCATAGCTCTCTCTATGGCTCGTTGAGTGACTCTGAGCTTCTCTAAGAGGTTCGACAGAAAATAATATTTTTCTTCACTGATTTCCATTACACAATTTCTTCCCCGACAAGTTCTTGGAAGTATAAATCCAATCAACAGTTTCGCCCGGGGGACTAGCAGAGAGGTATTAAGTGGGCAACTTACGTAAAATGTTTGAGAAGCGAACTTATATAAATGTACTTTCCAACAAAAAAACCTGGATGAAGAAAAGCGACATTTTTATGGTACCTATGGCTTTATTCTTCCATTAAAACGTCAACGAACTAACTATCAAATTCAATAGCTCTGGAATTGGAAGGTCGTTCTTTGTAGTAGCAACCTTAGTCGCGTGGAGGCAGATAGACAAAATCTGGCGCTTACTTTACGTGAGTTAATACCATAGTTGTTAATACGATTAAAGTGCCTTTGGATTTAATTTCGATACACATTTGTGCCAAGCACCCTGGCATATCGGTTGAACAATAATTCGTTTGTGCACCTACAACCCGGCTCCGAGTCCGCCATACGTAGCTATACAATGTGGAGCAGGACGATTGACATTCCTCTAAACCACGTAAAGAAAGGCATGCTCTTGACCCGTATACAAAAAATCAATCAAATCCAATGACTACTTTAGCCACAGGAAATTATTTTTCATTTTCTTATTTTTCAACATGATGTAGATCGGAGTCCGTAATAATAGGTAAACATTGTAAGGTCAGGAACCTGTGCAAAAACCTACGATTCTATTCTCAACGTCTCAATACGCTTGAAAGACAGAGAAAGGTGTCATACGATCCCACTCTGACGCGCCCCGCACACTCCCACAAAATACTACAATTATAAAGAAAAAGTAATATTACTTACGCAAATAATTTATTTATTTATTTATTTATTTGGTTCACCAACAATTGTATACACTGGTACATGGTAAGGAAAATACAAGCAAAAAAATAACCAGAATAGAGTGTAACAATCACTTATAGGTAAACTCTGCATGCACACAAAACGTTGTCGTAACTTACAAAATAATAAAACACAGTATAATTATCATTAAAGTTGCAAACTAAACAAATTAATTAATCTAAGTTAAAATGTATTAAACCAGATTAACATAAAACTAAATAAAACTAGGTAACACAAATATGGTGAAGACATGATTTAAATACTCGTAATCAGAAACTTATTATTGTTCGGGAAGATACTTGTAAAAACTGGCTTTCAATTTGCCTAAGCCATCAAAATGGAGGTCGATCTTATCACTGCAACTGTTCACGACCTTGCAAAATCTCGCATAGGGAGAATTTGTACCTAGAACTGTTCTTCTCTGCGGAGGGCAGAGTGGCGTTATAGGACTGCGAGGAATTCTTGAGGGGGCACGGAAGCAAAAATGATTTAATACTTGCGGACAGTCGATTTTATGGGCCATCACTTTGCACACAAACATCGCGTCATTCAGTCGTCGACGTTTGTCCAGAGAATCCATTTTAAAATGTTTGAGCCTATCTCTATATGATCGTAATTTCTTGGACAAACCGCTAGCATAGGCCAGGTGCCCAAGAAAACGTTTTTGTACACGTTCAAGACGCAATGAGTGGGTAACATAGTGTGGCCGCCAGACTACGCTACAATACTCTAATATGCTTCGAATTAAGCAATTATATAAAATAATTTTGGTTCTGCAGTGTTTAAATTGTTTTATGTTTCTGATAACAAAACCTAGCATTTTGGAAGACTTTTTCACTACATTATCAATGTGAGGGATAAAGGTTAATTTTTGATCAAACATGACACCGAGGTCTTTTATTGTGTCCATTTCCATTATTTTCTCTCCGTCAATGTAATAATCCTGGTCAATGAGATGATGTTTCCTAGTAAATTTTACATGGTAGCACTTGCTAGGATTTAGGAGCATCTGATTTATTTGGCACCATTTCACCAATTCATCCAAATCACTCTGCAATTTAGAGGCGTCATGTTTAGATTTAACTATTTTAACGAACTTTAAATCATCGGCAAACATAAAAATTTGACAGTGTCGAAAGCAGTTCGTTATATCATTAATGAAAAAAATAAATAACACCGGCCCCAAATGAGACCCTTGTGGCACGCCCGAAGATATGTGTCTGAGGGTTGATCGAAAGCCATTGACTACTACAAAGAAAGTTCTGTTTTCAAGATACGAACTCAACCATGAAAGTAAAGTTCCAGCGACACCGTATGCTCTCAGTTTATCAATGAGAATTTGATGCGAGACCCGATCAAACGCTTTGCTGAAGTCTGTGTATATGACATTAGCTTGATGGCCAGAGTCTATTGCTGTTGTCAATAACTCGGTAAAAAGTGTCAGATTGGTATTTGTAGAACGAGACTCCACAAAGCCATGCTGTTCCTCACTTAAGTAAGTTTTAAGATGATTTTGAATGTGAGGGCAGATCATAGACTCAAAGACCTTACCTAGGGTGGATAAAATTGAAATGGGTCTATAGTTCGAAACTAAGTCCTCATTGTTTGATTTATGAATGGGGACGACCTTTGCTTCCTTCCACTTTGAGGGGAAAATACCACTGGACAAAGACCTATTAAAAATAAATAATAGAGGTATGACCAGCTCATTTGCACACTCACATATGAAAATTGGTGGTAAGCCATCTGGACCAGCACCCTTGTTGCAGTCTAACGTTTTTAGTTTTTTGTATAAGGCTTCACTGTCGATATCTGGGCTGTTTAAAAGTATGCTACCTTCCCGAACACTAGTAATACTTTGAGTACTGCAACCGTATTTAGCAGGGCAGTATACTGAAGAAAAGTAAGAAGCAAATAACTCACATATCTCCGTTCCATCTGATGATGCAGCATTACCATCCGTCATAGCTAAAGGGTACGAGCTGGAACCGCCCCGCTTAGTTTTAACGTAAGTCCAAAAAGATTTAGGGTTATTGGTTAGAGTGTTTTCAATATTTTTTAAATAATCATTATAGCAAATCGTAGCAAGTGCATCACAGCGTTTGCTGATTATTTTTAACTCAATCTTGTCCAAAGGGTTACGGTAAGATTTATACCGTTTCCTAATCTTATATTTCGTGTTTAATATTTTAATTAGAGTTTTGTTAAACCACGGGGGATATTTATTATTTTTTGGTATTTTAATAGGAATAAATCGTTGAATAGCGCCATTGATGACATCATAAAAAGTCTTTACCATTTCATTAACGTCATGTTGTCCCTCAAATAATGCCTCCCAGTCCTGTTCTTTTAGGTATTTTTTAATCAGTATATAGCTTGTTTTGCGGAAGTCACGTGACTCATTCTTAACATTATATGGGAGTTTGGCTTCTTTTTTAAAACAAATATTTATATCTAGGGGTGGGTGATACTGATCAATATTACATAACGACCCAATACTTTGACTTACATTACACAATGAATGATCAGTTAACACAAGATCAAGTATGCGAGAGGAGACATTGTATACGTTATTACATTGAATGAGTTTATTAACATATGTGAAATCCAGCAAAGCTTCACACGTATTGGGCAGTTTGAGGTTCCTATTCGAATTACTGTCAAGTTTCCAGTCTATGCACCCTAAATTAAAGTCACCTATGATACATGTACATAACTCATCAAGCTGTTCAAAAACAGCGTTACAATTGTCTAGGAAATTTTCTAAGTTGGTGAGGCGTAGTGGCGGCGGCAAGTATACGGCGCAGAAAGCTATTCGACGGGAACATTTATTGGAAGGAAGGTCCAAAGTTACCCAGAGATCCTCACATCCACTCTCAAAGTGGTGAGCACGTTTAGGATTCAATTCCTTTTTGGCAGCTATTAAAACTCCCCCACCTTCTTTGCCAGCAAGTTGAGAGGTTTCTCTGTCTCTCCTATGGACCGTATATCTGTCATCGAATAGCTCACTGCTCCGAATGGAATTGTTAAGCCAGGTCTCCGTAAAAATTATAACATCATAGTTATTAATACAAACATTTCGGAAAATCGTGTGCGTTTTTGTTCGCAATCCTCTGCAGTTCTGATAGAATATATTCAAGTTATCGAATTATGGACGCTATAAAATTCACAGGGGCGTGCATTTTGTAAATAATGAAAGATAGCAGCCTCTTTTAAATCTATACTAACTTATTTAAGGAGTCTAAACTCCTGATCAATATATGTTCGTCTTCGGTAGTTTTTCTAACAAAAATCCTGCTGTTTCTCACCCAGACAAATTTATATCCTTTGTCCTTTGCCTTTTGTCTCGTGGCTGCATGTAGCGATTTATTAGCAGGGGATAGGTGTTCAAGCACGAACACTGGCGTTTTATCGCCAGCAATACCCAGATCTGCTGTATTGAGTTTCTCTGAGTTAACCTTCTTGTTTTTGTTGTGATTTATAACTGACGCCAGGAGGGTATCACGAACTTTCGGGGAGGCGAGTTGGACAACGATGGATCGAGGACGGGTGTTGTCGGCTTGCTGTTTGGCAACACGGGTGCAGTGATGAATGTCAGTGTCACTTAGGTTGCATCCCACCACAGATCCCAGCTGCTTGACGACAGTATACAGGTTCTCCTGTTTGTTTTCGGGCAGGCACTGAATTTCAAGGTTTTTAGAACGAGTCTGTTGTTCTAAGTAATTTACACGTAGACTTAGATCCTTCGTTAATATTTTTAGGTTTGAGTTTTGTTCAGTTAAGTCTTTCACCAATTTTCCTAATAATTTATGATCTGACTGGTACTCTTCGAATTCTTTGGTATGGAAGGTTAATGATGCCGTCAACTCCCTGATTTCTTGTTTAATAGGCGCAAGTTCCCTGTTAACAACGCTGAGTATGGTGCTGTTGAGTTGTTGAAGCATGGAGTTGAACTCCGTTTTGACAACCTCTTGGACTATGGTACGCACATCCTCAGTAGTTACAGCTGCAGCTTGAGGTGGCGAGTTCAATGCAGGTCTCTTGCTTCCTCTAGTAGCTGACACATTCCGGTTCGGGGTAGCTGTCTTAGAAGCATTTGCAATGACAGTCGTGCAGCCTGAACAATGCCATTTGCAGTAAGCTTCCATCTCAGAAGGAATTTCCGGGATAGATAGACAGGCGAAATGAAATGATTTTTTGCATTTCATGCAATTTATAAATTCCTTGCTGTCCTCCAAACAACAATTATCGTTGGTACAACAGCCCCACGACGGTGTTGAAGTCGCCATATTTATGAGTTATAAGTATAAAACTTCTTCACTCAGTTCACAAAAACAGTTTGGCACAAAAAATAATATCCAATAACAAGTGCACCGGGCACTCAGAGTCGGCGAGTCGGCAAGTTCGCGAGAAGAACGTCGTATGCGCCGTGTAGGACGGGGCGCTTACGCGTTTACTCACAACGCACAGATATTAAACAACTGACGGTAATCAGGATTATTATCAAAGTTAATTTGGGCTATATTATTAAAAGTATGCACTGAAACACTGGATTATTGTCATAAGTTTATGTCCTGTATCGCCTTCTAACAGATTTACACTTTCAATAGCACTTTCGAATAGTTTAAGCACTGATTTTAAATACTTTGGTGGAGCAACAACAAAGAGCAGTTACACGCACAACGTCCGATGAAACGACCCCAATGCATTAGTGGTGCATAGAAAATTGCGAGTGTGTGTGTGAGCGGAATTTTTTTCGGCAAAAAGTCCTTGACTCGGTAACTATGTCAGTCAGTGCATAGCGGCGCCCTTTGAGGAGAGCACACGCCTACTTTTTTTTATCACAAGACGAGCCGCGCGCGCATTGTCGTGATTTTATGAAAAGTTTGTTGTTATTGTGATTAAAGACGATTTATGATATTTGGATTAGTGCATAGGTTACTGTGACTTATTGGTGTTAGTGTAATATTAGTTATTTAGGCATTTATTAGGTAGCTAGTTTTGTGATTTAGGTTAAGTTAGTAAGTTTTTTAGTTTAATTATGCCTCAAATAAGGTTTTAAGTGATTAATTATTCAATCAGTGATCTTTTATTAATTAACAACTCGCAACTTAGTGAGTTTATGCCGCTGATTTGTTGTTCTCCGATAAAAAGTACCTACGCCCAACATCGCCGCCGCTCGCTGCACCCCGCGCACTAGGTCAGTGACTTTTCGTAGTTAAAGCGTGTTTACTTTTTATGCAGTTGATTCTGCTATTTATTTTGTTTGAAAATTGCAATTTTTAAATTTTCCACTAACTACTAATCTTCGTGTTTTAAAATGTTTCGATGGACTAGTACAGTGCTAGTTTTAATTTAATGTCGTAGTTCCAGATCCACATTGTATACATATATTTTGAATTTGGCAGAAAAAGTGTTAAGATGTAAAATCGATTTTTGAAAAAGGTTTAACTTCGTTCGAAGGTAGATATTTTATACAGTGTTCTGATAAAAATAGGTATTTTTTAAATAATCATCTTTGTTTACCCCGGTTTTAAAATAAACTGATATTCCTTTTTTTATATATAAATGATTTAATCATTTTAATAATTCACTACACTATACTTATTTTGGTACTAATTTTTGGTTTATATATCCTAGTCCAAAGGGACCATTGTTTTTCAGTTTTATCTGATAGTGAAAAGTGAAGTATAGATGAAGGTTCACTTTGAAATGAAACTCACGCTAACCTCATACAAAACAGTATATAAGATTTAAAAAAAAAAATCTAAAGCTAATCAACAGCTACCATTCAGCTATCATTCTTAAAGACCTTGCAGATTCAAAAGAAATTTGCAAACTCAACAGTTTTCAGGAACGATAAAGCAATTTATTTGATATCGAAACCGTCATAAAATAAGTTATTAGGGATAAGCCTATAAGTAAAGAGAGGAGGATACTGTATACTGGTTGAAGATATATTAGACATGTACGGGTTGTAGTAGTTAAAATGTCAACTGTCCGAAGGCTGGTCCCTGGTTGTCGATCTTACTTACCTAATTGTCTATGGACACAATTAGGTGTTTAGAGCGAGATAATAATATTAACAAAGTTAGGTATAGGTTATTAAAGTAATTCTTATTAGTAAATGTCTTCATTCGCCTTTTTAGTGCACACTTACGCAGTTCATAGACATTGACTGCCCGCCATGACTTTGTAAAGACGATTTGGCGCGTTGCCGTGTAAAAGCTTTTACCACGATGGACAAAACATTAATGGTGCAGGTGTGCGGTTTTAATGCAATTTATATTGCGTTATTAAAGGCCCGTTAAAAACGAATATCAAAGCAGCTGCTGAAATGAAACAAATAACAAAATAGACCACACCTACTTTCGTTATTTTTCCCTTTGTTTTTATAGAGTGTTTTTGTCATTCCATTATTTTTAGACTAGCTTTATGACAATAGGTCCCCTAAATTACTTGAGCATTAGTATACTAGCGAAATTTGAGTGTAAAAGTGACAATTAACCTTATAAAGAAGGAGGTTCTCAATTCGGATGTTTTTTATGTTTGTTCGGGCATAACTCCGTCGCTTGCTAACCGATTTGAAAAAATATTTTTTATTACTCATGCTCTGAACGTAGGCCGCAGCCGTAGGCCGTATGCCTGCGGAGCGGGTTGAAAGTACTACTTTTTAGCCCTAGGGAGAATCGGTTTCAACTGACAGCTGTCAAAGTATTTTAAAAAAAACTATGTCTATTTTCACATTTTTATTGAGCCATGTTCCAACTTTTCATAAATTATTAACTCAATCACAGCGCGATTTAAAATTAAAATAACAAAGTTAACTTCAGAATATAATTATATTATGACTTTAATATATTTTGTTTTAACTATTTCTCTAAAAAAACCTAGATTCCGACAAAATCTTTGCCATTTTTTTTAATGATGATCATGAAAAATACTGGCTGTATAGCTGAACGACCAGAGGATAAAAAAAATAAGCGGGAAGCGACAACAAACGATCAACACTAATTTTTTCTTTAGTTAATAATTTATGTTCTTATTTTGCTCGTATTCGTAATGAAAAGCACAGTGTTTACCTCGGGTAAATTACTTATTTAGTCCCTCGAACTATTAGCGCCCTCACTACGTTACGGGCGCCAAACCCCGTCTCGGGACTAAGATAAGTAATTATCGTCCCTTGGATAACAATGTACTATTTGTGTTCGATACACCAACAGTACATACATTTCACACTGAAGAATAAAAATACTAGTTAGGGTTCTGTTATAAGTACCAATCACAGGTATACACAACACAATTAAAAATGGCTTCTAACAAAGAGTCTACCATAACAATAAAACTAAGTTTTAGATCCATAGTCATATAGCTTGATAATCACCGGGATTTGGTAAACGCGGCAAAATAAGAATTCAAAAGAAAAGTTATTGAAATGTGCGGATGCTTGCTTTTTCATGCAAATGTGCGGATGCTTGCTTTTTCATGCAAATGTGCTTTATAAAGGTTGGTCTTCTCACCGGGCTTAGATCGGAGGGGTCTTTTTTACATGGGGATTTTGGCTCACTGGCAGAACTCAAGGGAGTTTTTTTATCAAGTTACATGATGATTAGTGACTGTTCCACAGACGTCACGAACTGAGGTAGGCAGATGACGTTGGGACAAACAACAGGAAAATGAGGCTGAGCATATGAACGTGGATATTGATACAAAAAAAGGGAGACCCAGAAGTATTAGATAGATAGATAGATAGATAGATTCATTTATTTGCCTGAAATATGGTATTTTACAGATTTTATCACACTTATGTACACAATAGTTCTTCATATTCCGCCTCTTAGTTAGGCATGCAAATTTTGTGACAATAACAATTATTGACATTCAAACAAATTGAACAACATTATTAAATTACAATGTCCAAAAAAAAAATAGTACTACATCAAAAATTGTTAAAATGTCAAATGTCAAAAAAGTATAATAATTAAATTACGAATGTCAAATAAAAGTACCTATTAATTAAATTACATAATTATGTCAAATAAAAACACCAAGTAAGTTACAAATTACCTAATAACAATTTATTCAATTCTTTTTTTTTTTAATTTATTTTATTTATTCAAGTTGCAGATGATAATGATAATGACTGTAATTGTAGTATACATCAGTTTTATACCTAAATCATCAATACAACTCTCCAAGTTTAAATAATCGCATTGAATGACTATGTTTTAAGCAAGGGTGGCCAAAGTCAAAGTCAATAGTACATTGTTATCCGAGGGGCGAAAGTTACCTAATAGTTTGAGGGACTAAATAAGTAATTTACCCGATGTAAACACTGTGCTTTTCATTACGAATACGAGGAAAGTAAAATAACATAAATTATTAGCTAAAGAAAAAATGAGTGTTGATCGGATTGTCGCTCTCCCGCTTATTTTTTTTGTTCTCTGGTCTTCCAGAGTATTCAGCCAGTATTTTTATGTTCATCATTAAAATAAAATTGCCAAGATTTTGCCGAAATCTATGTTATTTTTGAGAAATAGTTAAAACTAAATTATACTATTGTCATAAAATTATATTCTTAAGTTAACTTTATGTTATTTTAATTTTAAATCGCGCTGTGATTTAGTGGTTCATGGAACATGGTTCTATAAAAATGTGAAAACAGACATCGTTTTTTTTTAATAATTTGACAGCCGTCAGTTGAAAGCGATTCTCCCTAGGGCTGAAAAGTAGTACTTTCAACCCGCTCCGTAGGCATGTTATGACCTACGTTCAGAGCATGAGTAATGAAGTAGTACATTATGATATAAGTGCGGTAAGTTGAAAATTACAGCCGAGGCGATATTGCTTGCCCGAGCCGTAGGCGAGGGATAAAAGAAAGCAGAGGTAATTATCAAAGCGCACGTATGTCATACGACGTTTTATAACATATTTGCGAGGAAATAAATATAACTCGGACTTTCATAAACGAATAAATCTTTATTAAAGCAGTTATGAAAATTTGAGCAATTAGTAAAATTGATTATTACTTCTTAACAAATAAACGCGCTTTTCGCGCTTTTTATTCAGGCATAGGCATAGGCAAAAAACAGCCAGTATTATTAATAAAGTAAATTAATATTTTTTTTTTTTGTTACAAATATTAATGGTTGTAATTTATTGTCAAAATTAATTAAATTAAAGAATTAAATGTTTATTTATTATATTTTATCTCCCAAAGTTAATTTTATTCATAAAATGTTGACCACTTTTCTGAAATAAAAACTCTTAGCTAAGATTTTAAAAACTAGGTACCGTTCATTTTGACGGAGCATCTTGATAAACCGTGCGATTTACATTACATTACCGCACGAGTACGTAATGAGATACATTACGATATTGAAATTAGTGTATTAAGAGACCCTTTACGAGCAAATGTTATAAAATATATTATTTCACATAGGCCTACATGGGCACTTGTAAAACGTCGACAAAAAAGGGGCACGGGGCAAAGGGGGTGGTGATCAATACGTTGTGCCTTCTCTGTAGTAGATGACTAGACCTGTATGTACACCTCTACATACAGGTGTGTATGTACCTTTGCCCAGTAGTGGGACAGTAATAGGCTGGTTTTATTATTATTTCAACTCTCGCACGTCAGACCACACAAGCGTATGTCCTGCGAGTTCGTACGGTCGCATAACAGAATCAGACATGCCCAATTTTCTTCATAAGTTTTCCTTCGCAACACGTGTGTAGATCGGGGCCAAGCAAGGTAGCTCGCGTCGTAGCTGTCTCAGTTCATACATATAAGTCTCTCGAGTGACTATTTGATGAAAAAGGGCATTCTTGAGGCTTAATTGAACTAAGACGGTTGTATTGAAGATTTTAACCATTATTACTCAGTAAATAGACATTGTTACCGCCGCGAATCCTATTTTATTGAACATAGATTTGACACTGACCGGCAAATTGCAGAAAATTCGAATTTCGTAGGCTACCTTGTCGCACCACACCATGCCAACCTGTTGAATCACATCTTACCCTGACTTATAGCAGCATATTTTCTCAATTTTGTGGCGCGTTCCTAACCTATCCAGCCCTAACCTTCCGAGAACCGCGGAGTCAGCGCTTGGGAAGTATATGATTCAGCAGCGACGAGGCCACCCTTGTGTTCAACAGCCACCCTCGGCCCCTCACTAAGGGTGCTATTCTTCAAAAATTATTGCCAATGGAACTTCCAATGATAACTGGCGGCAAGTCGGTGTACTCTCAGACCGACAAGTCAATATTTCGATGTTTTCTCATAAATAAAAAATGCTGGGACTTTGCGATCTTCAGTAGCTTCCTAATTTGTCGTTATGCATTGTTTAGTGTGGTGCAAGCGCTGGTGCGGAGTGCACAAGTGACACTTTATGAATGTTTTCGGTACGTGAAACCGACGCGAGTATACGTGTAACTGTTTTAGGCAGGGAATAAATACTTTACATCGCCTACTGTTAGAAATCGATCTCAAAATATTATTGATTTGTACTTTTATTTATTTATTTATTTAACTATTTATGTACACACAGTAGACAACACAGGAAAATTATAAAATATAACATTAGAGTACAAAGGTACTGCTTATTTCTCAAGAAATTTCTGCCAGCAGACCTGCAAAAGGAGAAATGAAAAAAGAAATGTAGACTATAGTGTGTGAGAAGCGGAAAAGAATTCTGTGATTAAGTGTCGTACGTAACTAACTTAACCTATATAACAATATATACACATATAAGAAAATAATAATATATACGTATATAAATACACAAAGTTAATATAAATATAAACAAATAAAATATATACTTATGTACATAAAAATCACAATGGAGAGGAAAGGTAATATTCTTTCACTCTGGTTTTGAATAATGAGATAGTCTTAAGGTCCCGAATGCTAGGCGGAAGTGAGTTCCACAACCTTACAGCATGGACAGAGAAGGAATAGGAGTAATAGCTGGATTTGTGAGGAGGGGATTTAAGTATGGATCTAAGGTGAGATCTACACGGAGCGTCAGTGGAGCGGGCATAAGAAAAACGCTCGCGCAGGTAAGAAGGATAGGACGGGTTGTGTAGGATATTGAAGAGGAGACATAGGATCCTAGTGTTCCTGCGAAGACGGATTGGGAGCCATTTGAGTTCTTTGCGAAGGTGAGAAACGTGGTCATATTTACGGAGACCATAAATAAAGCGAATACATAAATTTTGCAACCGCTCAAGCTTATTTAATAGCTCCTCAGTAGCATCCAGGTAGCAGGCGTCGGCATAATCTATAATCGGCTGAATAAGCGTTTGAGCCAGATTAATTTTAGTCTTCAAAGGCAGGAGACTCTGAAGGGATTTCAGTGAATGAAAGGAGAAGTGTACCTTGCGACTGACCTCGTTGACCTGAGCTCGCCACGACATATTGGAGTCAATAGTTACACCCAGATCTTTGGCAGTATCTGTATAGTCGATGCGAACACCATCGAGGTATAAAGGCATCAAGGATGCAACAACAGCCGCACCACGAACATATCGGCTGCCTATAACCATGGCCTGAGATTTGGTTGGGTTAATCTGTAATCCAAATGACTTAGCCCAGGCACTAATACAAGCCAGGTCATGATTCACAGCAGCAATCGCGGAATCCGCATCAGCTACAGTGAAATGCCGGTAGAGCTGCAAGTCATTTGCATACAGGTGGAAATTGGATCGCAATGAGAGACCGTGCGCGAGTATACGTGTTATGCCAATGGGCGCGAGTATACGAAGGATAAGGACACCTCTGACAGCCTAACCTTACGAAAATAACAGGCGTGATTTTATTTTATGAAACTACTGAACTGGTTATGTTATGTCGAATTAGAGCCACTAATTTCATATTACCAGTTGGTAGTTTAAGGCGTGGATATACGTGAATTGAACTTTTTTAGGATACATTAGAACATTTTTTTCCGCAACCATCAACGGATTGTTTTCAAAAAAATACAATATATTAATCTACACAGTCAAGAGCATGTCCTCTTCAGCCCAAAAAAAAAAAAAATTTAAACATTATAAATAAATATGCAAAGTAGCCTCTGTTTTTGACTCACTACATTTTTTCTTCTAAACTATCAATCATAGGATATTTTTATTGCCATCAATATAATAGATAAAGTCATGCTGATGGGACTTTCAGCTTATTTTTGCCAATAACTGTCTTAATTATTTATTTGGATTTTTTTTACGTAATCGCTACTCGCAAATCGTGTAGCTACTACCCCTCTGGCGCCCAATAAATCGTTGCGGGAGGATGAAATGTCAGTGAAGTATAATATATCCAGCTCTTAGGGGGCTTGTAAAAACAAAAAAGAAGTGAAAAAAACTTTTGAAATAGAAATAGACGTCTTGTAATAGCTCCATCTCTATCCCTCGCTGGAGTGAAATTCAGGGCAAATTCACTTCTTCATGGGAAATTTTCGTATGTTTTTACCCTTTTTTCGCTATCGGATTGTATGTTTGATTTAATAAATAATCACTAAAATCATCAATACAACGCTCTAAGTTAATTTAATCCGATTCAATGATTTTTGCACGAAAAGTCCCTTTGATTGATGACTTCTATTATTATAGTTATGTAATTAGCATAAAAAATCTATAAGGGTTCCAGTTTTTTTGCCATTCGGCTATAGAACCCTAAAAAGAACCTCAACCATCAACTGGGCATAAATCCATACTCTGTGGTTTTGCGACTGATATATTAATTTAGTATTTAGGTGGGCATTCGAAACACATAGTTGTTTGTGTCTTAACAACTGTCCCGATGTTTTACCTTCTCTGGCCAATCAGTAAGGAACGAGTGCAAATCGTCACGACAGCAATTCTTCCTTGGTATTAAGTATTAGGCAAGGTAATCATGTGTTAAAGGAACAAAGGAATATAGACAATTAATATACTGGTATACGAGTATAATTGCATCAGATTAGACGATATAGCCCACCCCTACATAATTAGGAAAAGGTGAGGCAGGTTCAGGCAACGGCAGGTCCATTGTGACAACTTGACATTGATAAGATTACCTACTAAATTATTAAAGGCCGACCGGCAGTGAACGCAGGCCTAAACAGAGTATAAGTTGAAGAGTACAACTACAAGTAGTGTTAAACCAATGCAATGGTTAGTTATTTGCGACTTACTGTTACCGTACCTACTTTTGGCGCCACCAAAGTGTTGTCACATTCAGTCCTAGGCAGGGTTACCATTAAAAAAAATAAAACATTGATATTTTTAAATAATATAAAAAAAAAATATCCGCAACAAACTAAAAAAAACTGAACGCAGACCCAAAAAGCCGGAATAAAAGTACCCAAATATATTATGATACCATACAATAATATTATGAATGTGGTCGTGTTTATTGTACCTGTTTTCACATTGTTGTTGTTGTTGGTACCCGTGGCCTGGCTGAACAGCGACGCACCTGTCAGCCGAGCTCGCCGGAGGATCCACCACATTTTGCTTAATCAATTTAACTTCAACCTACTAAATTTTCTAAAGTACGTACCTACAAGATTTTAAAGTCACTCTTTTATAAAATTATAAACAGAATAGGGGAAAACTCAATGTAAATTACTTAGTAGTACTTTAATAATTATTTTACATAAAAATAATTCAAGGTATGTAGGTACCAATTCTTTTCTACCTAATTGTTTTTAGTTTTGATCGTAAAGACGCGAGTAGGCTTATCGTTCGGGGCAGGGACAGCCTTACCGCGTGACTGCCGACAAGCTACTGGCCCGATGGCCGTCCCGTCCTGCCACGGCTGGCATGACATTTTCAAACACTGGCATGCGCAGTATCCACGATTAATTCGGGCTAACAGGTGAACGGTGAACGTTACATTTCAGAATAATGTAGAATTTGATAGTACCGTGATACCGTCCTATCTGTGCTCTTTACTTTGGAACATCATTATTATAGAGATAGCATAGATAATAATAATCGTTAAAAAGTACGATTGTGTGTGTGCCGATTTGTTGCGTTATCTATGCGGTTTCCAGAAGTTCAAGTTGAAGTTTAGTTTTTTACTGCATAATCATATTAATCATGTGCATTCGCATGTTTGTATGCAAATGCATCTAAAATGCATTTTTATAGAGTTATTCATATATTTTAGTACTGTCTCATCATTGAAGATATTAAACGTTGTTTATTTTTTTAACGTATTTCACTTCTGATTAATTTCGCCCACAACGTAAAACTAGTTTTCAGGCTTTAAATTTTAGATAGAAGCGGGTAGTATTTAGCGATAGTTAGATCGAGTCTAAACTAAACTAGTGCCTCGCGTTCTAAGCGATCTCGTAGCCGCCACATGGTAGGTCACGTAGCAAGTTTCGGGTGCCCCACATTTTCAATAGTTAGTAGAGTTCATAGAAATGTATGTTTCAACTTTCTCCAAAATTATTGTGTTTTGTTTTGAGAGAGCTGCATGGTATCTTTAGTTCTAATGAAACTTGTTGTGTTGACATCAAATCAATTATTCAAAAATATGCACAAACCTTCAAAGTATTCTATAAAGAGACTTTAAAGTTTAATAAACTTTCTTTGATTTATATTTTGCAACTTACATGAAAAAATGCTAACATGAATTCTAGTTTCGGAAATCATTTCGTGAAATTCACGTATAGTCACGTCGTTGGTTTTCAAATAAAGCGGCCACTAACATATTTCATACTAAATTATTATATTATTATTATTTTGACTGCATTAGACTCAAAAACGTAACTATAGAATAGATTACGTTAGGTTTTCAACCTATCGTCATCTATGGAGCTCATGTTACGGATTATAATTCTTTCTGTGACCGCTAGAGGCGCTGTACAATATTTCATACCAATATTTTACGGAGACGCTTGCGAGTTTTGGCTGTGTAAACTCACGGTAGAGGTACTGGATCCGATCGCCGTTCCAGGCGCGAACGAAATCGTTGTAGGAGCCGTGTGAGGACGCGAAGTTCTGTGTTACCGCCTCACTGACGATCGTTTGAGACCATTGTCTCGCGGTTTAGGCGCCGCTCCGGACAGGATTGTGGGTGTACTTTCGTCCCTGATACAAGTAAAATCGAACCAATATTATATTTCGTTGGTTTAGTGATCGCAAGCGCGACTGCTGACCATGATGGTTCTGGGTTCGATTCCCGGGTAGAGCTGTGTTTTTGTCTGGATATGTGGCCGGTTGGTGGCAATAGGCTCTCCCCTATTACATAGGACTTAAACAGTTAAAATGTACTAATAGGTACACCTCTGCCTAACGGAATGCAGTTTTCCAATGGTGTAAGAATTTTTCAAATCGTCGCAGTAGCTTATGAGTTTCTTCATTACAAACATACACACACACGCACAAAAATACAAATCTTTCCTCTCTATAATATTCTAGTGACCCGCCCCGGCTTCGCACGAGTGCAAAAAAAGATACTAAAACCTTCCTCTTGAATCACTCTATCTATTAAAAAATTTAATAGAGTGATTGTTGCGTAGTTTTAAAGATTTAAGCATACATAGGGATATAGGGACAGAGAAAGCGACTTTGTTTTATACTATTCTTACGTCGGTCATCTAGAATCTTCGAGAAACCTCGCTAATTACTGAGAAGTACGTACGCGTGAATTCTAGTAGGTACCTAATTCCATTATGTAGGTAGTTAGTCCGCCGCCCGTCGTCACGGTACTTGCATTTTAATTTCGACCGTATGCCTACGGCGTAAAGTAACTTCTTCTTTGTTGGTTATTTTATCTTTAAGTTTATTTTTTTGTAAATGTTTTTCTGGATGCTTTATGGAATAATAGCGAACTTTCTCGAATATCTATTGTGTGTTTGGGGTATAAAAGGACCGAGAGAGGACGCAGCGAGTCAGGATTCGCCTGCAGTCCACTCGAGAGGTCGCCCATCGTGTTGTGATATCTCGGGTGACACCAAAGTTTCCACGTGTGTGCTGCCATCTGGAGGCGCGCCGTGGAACTTTGCCGCCTCGCTCGGACCATTTTTACCCCTTTCCCTGTGTTCGCGCGGGTGCCTAGCACTGGTGCGAGCACAGGGGGAGCCATCGTGCTGCCCGGTGCCTTGCGCACTGTTGTGGTCGCGAATAACTGCACCTAGAAGAGATGCCGAAGCCTGGCGCCCGCGGCCATTCTGGCCGCGGCGACGCCGGCTACAGAACAGACCCTTGTCCGGGGCTGGACCGGACGACCTCGATGCCGAACATCGGCTTCGAGTCGGCCGGTCCGGCGCCGGCCGGTACCCCCCCTCCTCGCAGTGAAGAGAGGAAGAGTCCCGGCAAGACAAGGAAGCCAGGGAAAGGAGACGCGGGACCAAGCACGGCGGCGGCGGCTGCGCGTGGAACGCCGACGCCAGCGGCGCCTGCGCGCGTTGCGCCGTCGCCCTCGCCGAGCCACTCGCACGCCGTTGCCGTGCGCCCGCCCGCTTTCCGCCCGGTGCCGTCACAGGCACCCGAGCCTGCCTCCGCCTACCCAGGCCGCGCGCAGCAAGCGCGCAGCACCGCGCCTAAGGCGCGAGTGCCGGCCGCGCCGCTCGCACGCCCGCCCTCAACTGCACGCACAACCGTGGACACCCGCGGCGACATCCGCGCCTACACAGCGCCCCCCTGCGGCTTCTGCCCGCACCCCCGCGCCCACAGCGCCGGCGCCGCCTGCTCGTAAGAACATGCAGGCACCGACGCAACCAAAAGCTGCGCCACGACCCGTCGCGTCGACTGCGCCCCCCGGGGCTGTGTCCGCGACGGCAACGACCGGCCGCACCACCACACCACGCACCAAACAGGTGCCGTACTCGCCGGCACCACCTCGCGCCTCGGCCTATGACTCGCCGGCCGGGCTATCGGCATGCTCGTCACGCACTGGCTCGAGCATGTCCGTTATGTCCGTCGGCTCGGTTGACTCTGGGCCGGGCGACCCGAGGATGCGGCGAGCCACACCAGCATCTCCGACGCCGTCGCTGGGATTCAATTATGAATTCCAGTTGGAGCCACGGCCACAGCGACGGCGCCGAAGCACAGATGAGGCTGAAGAGGAGGCCAAGCGGCACTGCCTCGACCCACCGCGGCCGCAGCGTGAGCGTGAGCACACGCCGCCGCGCGGCCAGGACGCCAGCGCATCTCCGACTTACGCGGAGATGACCCGGACGCCTCCCGCGTCGCTATCACCGACGCCTTCACAAGGACGAGAGGAGACACAAGGGGTGAGTGTCTCAGATTCCTACGGTCCCCCCCCTAAACCGGCGGCCCCCCCCTCGCGAAACGAGCAAGGAGTGGCCACCGAGCAGCTAAAGCCGAAGCCGCTCAAGCGGTCGAAGTATCCTCCGCTGGTGGTGGAGAGGCTACCAGGATGGGCCACTCACTTCAGGGCCCTCAGGGAAAAGCTGGGGCACCCTCCCAACGCCCGACCGTACGGCGTTGGGGTTCGTTTCTTGCCCGAAAGCGAGAACGAATTCAGGGTGGTCCAGAGGTACCTGACGGGCCTGGAAAAGGAGTGCGGCACATCCTGGTTCGCCTACTCACCCCCAGCGGAGCGCAGCTTCAAGGTGGCCATCACGGGGCTGCCTGTTGACACCACTCCAGAGGAGATTGAAGAGGAGCTCCGCGCGCTAGGGCACGAGCCGGAGTACGTGCGCCATATTAAGGCGCGCCAAGGAAGACCCGGCTGCGTGTTCCACGCTGTCCTGAAGAGGACACAGGGCTCAAGGACTCTCTATGACACCACCGAGTTCATGCTCATGCGTGGTGTCAAGGTTGAGCCCTGGCGGGGAAAGCGTGGGCCCGCCCAATGCCACCGGTGCCAGAAATTTAGGCACTCATCGCACCACTGCCACCGGCCGCTCGCCTGTGTTCGCTGTGGAGAGGGACACACTGCGCGTGATTGCCCCCGCCCACGAGAGGAACCGGCGACGTGCGCCAATTGCGGGGGTGATCACCCCGCTAGCAACATCAGGTGTCCCGTCTTCCAGTCGGAAATACGGCACAGGCGAGCGGGCACAGTCGCCGCGACGACCGCCTCACGCCGACCGGACACGGTCACCGAGAGGCCGAAGGAAGTGACCTCCACTGAGGCCCAAGGCGAGTCGCTCATGGCGCCGGCCAACGGGCCCACCAACAGGGGAGAAGCCCCCCCTCCCTCCTCTAGGCGGAGGAAGCGGAGAAAGAAGCGCGGGCGCAAGGGGAAAAAACCCGTGCCCCTCCCGCTACAGAAGAACACCAACGGGCCGACCCTGCCTCCGTGGCGCAGGCCGGAGTCCCAACTCCAAGTGAGGCGGCAACTGAGACCGCTCACAAACCCGTACCGAGTCCAGCAGCCGGTGCCGGCAAAGCGCAGCCGCTGGCCCCGCCCCCTACTCATGGGGCGACGCCAAGCGCTGCCAGACCGTCCGGCGCCGGCTCTTCCGACAAGGAATTCATGGCCTGCGCCATCAAGATCCTGATGGGCCTGATAAAGGCCATCAGGGAAGGCCAAGACCCCGGGCTGACCGTCCTCGACGGCCTGGCCGAACTTACCGCCCTATATTTCGGCTCGGCCGCCGGGGATGACTCACTGGGCTGTCCGCGGCCTTAGAGGTAAGGTCGCCCCCCTCCGCCGTCTCCTCCAACGACTCTCCTTGGGTTCACAAGTCCGCCAGGCAGTGGCACGGACCCGGGTTGCCACCCGGGCGCCGCCCTCGTAACACTATGTAGTGATAGTGTAGAAGTATAGATATAATAAATACATATAAAGTTACTAAGCTAGGGGTCACAAGTTGGGCCGCGGGTAGTCCAACGGTTATCGCGGCCTCGACATAGAGGGCGAAGAAGGAACATGGGTGGTTTTTAGTCAGTAGAAGTCTGACACTCCCTTTCGCTCTGCCCAAGAGCGGGAGGGGTTATTCGATGATTTTACACCCACCAAAAAAAAAAAAAAAAAAAAAGGGGTCACAAGTTCACTTGTGACCCCTAGCTTACAGAGCAGGTATGAAGTCGCTAGGCTGCTTATTATAGCAGCTATCAACTGTGTTGTGTTGCTGTTTTTAACTGTTGATGTACGTCATGACTGAAACAGCACAATAGAAGAAAACATACATAAGGCCTTATTAAAATTCCACAAAATTAGTGAGGAAATCGTGCAGTTCGTTTACGGAAAACGAGTTGAATAATATAGAAAATCGCTGGGAGCGTATCCTTAGCGTAATTGCAAATAAGAACTTTCGTGACGGTCTGCGTAAGATCCCTCGCGAGTTCTGATTGCCTATTTGATGAAATTCAGCTGCGCGCTTACATTCAGAGACCGGTGGCATGGACAAATAGGTCCTTGTAAGTCCTTGGTTTGGCATCGAAAAAGGTTCTAATAAGACCACCTCTAAGGTGGCGAGCAAATAGAGCAAACTTTCGCGAGTCCCCACAAAATAATGTGACCTGTCGTCAAAAGATTAGAATTCTAGAAGGGATAAGAACCCGGCCAAGCAAAATAATTAGAACAAAAAGTTGTACAATAAAGAAGAAACATGACAAATGATTCGCAGCCATACCACTTTTACGGAGGCTGTCTCCGAGCGTATCGGAGGCAGTGGCAGACGCTGTGGGCTCCGGAGGCCCTTCTCAGAATGATCACGGGAATGCGTCTGCCATTTACCTCCAAACCACCACTGATTCATCCATCAGTACGAACTTTGCGTCGATTCCAGACCATTCAATCACGTAGAGATGCCAATCAAAAAGGCGTTCTAGAAGATGTGGATCACCGCGATGCCAGTCCGAGATTTTCTCAACAATGTTTCACACAAACAAGAGCGACGGTTCCAAGCGGCCTATATTCAACCTTCATTCAGCCCCTGAACCGTCATATAGTTCCGAAACCATTCCACCTGGTCTTTCACTTTCAAATACCCCATTTTGTACAAAAAGACAGCTGGATGGTGAAGCTGGACCTTTCCTCAGCATTTTTGCACGTAAGCGTCTTGAGAAACCACAGACGGTTCCTCAGACTAATTACTCAGCGTTGACCAACTGGGTGGCCCTACTTCTACGATCCAAAGGCATGCGAGTTATAGTCTACTTAAACGATTGTCTGATAGCATGCCAATCGAGAAGTCTTCTGCGGTCTCGGGTAGTGTTAACCTTAAACATTATAAAGACTGTAGGGTGGACAGTAAATTACGAGAAGTCTGTCACCGAACCCTCTCAAGGGATGAAATACTTCTGGTTAATTTGGAACACCAAAAAGAATTTCAAGTTTTACACAGGCCTTTTTATCTCTTAATCATATCTCTTTCGAAGAGAGTCATACGAAGAGGAAAACTTTCACTGATGGAAGCGCAAATTATTTTAGGCATTCTCAACTTCGCCAACTTTGTAATTCCAAGAGGTAGTCTTTACTGCCGCCAACTTCAAATTCTTTCCCATACCTTGAAGTGTCTCCCTCCGTTCAAACCCGCAGATTACGGGCGGAAAGCATAGTTAGACGATCTTTCGGTTTTAGGGAAGTGGAAACTAGACCAGCGGTGCTGGCACTGCAATCTCGCGTGGAACAGGCGGCAGAATGGCATCTACTAAGACCAGCTCTAAGATAGACGTTTCGCAAAGTTAGGGTTCCCCATGTGGACCTCTTTGCCACCAAAGAAACCAGGGTTGTGAAGGAGTACGTTGCCAAAGAATGTTCAGACTCATTAGCTTAATTTTGCAACGCCTTCAGTCGTCAGTGGCTATTTCAGCTGGCGTGGGTGTTCCGCCTCCGAGTCTAAACCGTCGAGCCCTTCACCATCTTAACTCAGCTCAGGGCGTTTTATTGATAGTGGCTCCAATGTGGCAGAGAGCCTATTGGTTACTGTATCTTTGACGCAGAGCACTCTGCAGATACTTGAGTCTCCAACCTAGCTCGAGTTCTTGTAGATCAGAGCATGGGCCTGCCACCTCCTCCATTCAAGACATGGCTCTTTGTTTGAAAGATAGCGGGTGGGGCGAAATAACTAGTAATTGTTCAAAAGCTGAAACAGCCCTGCTCCGATCTAGCTGGAGGGAGTCCACACTTAAAACTTATAGACCGGCCTGGTACCGGTGTAATGATAACAATTTTGCTTTCAATTGTCCTAATTATATTAGTTTGTCAATCATTTCTATTAATTGAGGAGAGATGAGCCTATCCATATTGTTGCATAAATCTGTAGTTCTGACCTTTGGACGACCGTCCTGTAACGAAATTTGAATGCAGACTTCTTAGCACAACATATGCTTAAAGCCATTTCGCTCCAGTCTCCTAGAGCAGGGAAACCGCCTATTTGGGATCCAAGCGAATTGATTGCCTGGATGCAGACCGACCTACCAAGTAACTATATTGATCAGGGTGATCACATCATTCTATATCCCGTGTTTGGGTCAAAGACGGACACTGGCTGCGTTCAAACAATCGGGCTGGAAACTATCTTGTCATGCTAAAGAAAATATATGCCCGGTTAGTTGGTTTAGAATTTTTGTTTTGGAATTAGGAACACCGAGACATACATCCGATTGTTCATCATTCATTGTTTGTGTCAATTTGAGGTCTCACACAAAGTGCATCACGTATTGTGACAGGTAATTGGATTAAAAGCTCACTAAAAAGATGCAGTTATATCTGCATCACCTAGTAGTTGAAAGTATGCGTTCAGCCGTGGCTTCCTTGATCATATGGAAATGTTCCAATCGAAGTTATCCCGAACGAATACTTTTGCACAATATTATTGTAAACAGATAATAGGTTAAAATCTTACTTCCGAGTCCGAGTAATCTCTCGAATAATTTTGAACCGGTACAAGATGAAATAGATGGTCTATATATCATAGTTTAGTTGTTTAATTCTTATTTTTCAGATTATTACATTATTTTAAATTATTTTGAGTGTATTAGAAATAAAAATAATATAGGTACTTAGTTACCTAAATTGAATTGTATAGCTAGAAGCTGACTATTCCGATTCGTACCTATAATGAATAGATGTTGCCGTGTAACCATGGTATTATTTTTCAGTAAATATTATCATATTCTCACATAGCGTCGTTGTGGTCACCAGGAGTTATAAACACGTCTCTCACAGGATGCTGTGCATCGTCACATGCCAAATAATAGTGCAAGTTTTACATAAAAATAAAACTTGTATTATTAAGCAGAGACGATGCACAGCATCCATTTAAGGTCTCCTGGTGAGAGACTTCTATGAGGTAAAAGTCCGCCATTAGCGAACACGCCACCTGGGACCACGTGACTACCGGAACCACGTGACTACAAGAGCTGTCATTGGTTGAAAATTAACGGGAAGAAATTTTATTAATAAAACAAACGCTACCATCAACTTTGAGCAAGCGCTTAAAGATTTACAAGAAAAAAATCTTTGTGAGTTGCTGTTTTGTAACGATCCTAATTTGTTAATCAGTCGACTGATACAAAAGTTAGCAGACACTATTGAACACAATACTAATATAACAAACATTCCTAGCAGTAGTCGTATAATCAAACCATGGATCACTCCCGGGTTACTGCGCTGCATAAAGAACCGCAATAAATTACAAAAACAATCTCGGTTAGATATTCACAATGAAATTTTAAAAATAACATTTTGTCGGTATATGAATTATTGCAACAATCTCATAAAGAAACTGAAAAGAAAACATGAAAGAGAGTTACTAGCTAAATCTGTCACAAATACGAAGTTACTTTGGAAAAATATAAAATCAATAACTTACTCAACTAAACCTAAAAACCAAAGCTCTGACCTCTTAAACATCTTGCCGTCTCCAACTGCATCGGTGAATTTTGTTAACACCTATTTTGCCAATATCGGAAAACAGTTAGCTCAGCAAATCCTACCTAGTAAAAATTCTTGTCGACCTAAAACCTTACCTACGCAAACTAATTCCTTTGTGCTCCTGGACACTGACCCCAAGGAAGTGGAAAGTATCCTGATGAGTTTGAAGTCAAACAGTGCAGCAGGATGGGATAATATCTCAACTCGGTTCTTAAAATACATTAGCACGGAAGTCGTTCCTATCATAGCGCACTTGGTAAATCTCTGTTTTAAAAATGGTATCTTTCCGACACCACTCAAACAGTCTGTTATCCATATATCACACACACAAATCCTCATCCATTATACGCCACTCAACTTTTACCTTTAATCGCTCATATATACATTCATAACTTATTAGGAGAATATTAGGATTGTATTGGTAAGAAAATAAAATTGTATTATCTTAATAATTATAAGGAAGAGCGGAGTCTCCTACTACAGGCATTTTTTGCTTAAAAGGAGACTCCAATCAACAACTAATGTAAGAACTATTGTTTTACGGAAATAAATATTTTTGTATTTTGTATTTTGTATGAAATAAAGAACAATATACTTTTTACGAAAAAAAAAAAAAAAAAATAAAAAAAATAAATAATACAAGTTTTATTTTTATGTAAAACTTGCACTATTATGTACTGTGTTGAGCATTAAAAGTTTGAATTTGAATTTGAATTTGAATCTAACATTTGAAGAGGCCGTAAAGGAATATTTTTGCAAATTTGAGTTTAAGCAGTACTTTTTGCGCCATTTCAGAACATCGAAGTCAATTGAGATACAATTTTGAATGAGTTTGGTATAGAGCTGTTAATTGAAAAAAAAAAGTAAATGGCTTTTTTCAAGATCTTGAAAAAAAGGTTGAAAAAAAACTTGGCGCCGTCGTTTTTTTTTTCTAACATTTCTTTAAAAAAAATAAAATGGATTAAAACACTAAAGGAGTTAGAATCGATGTGGCATATCAACCTGCCCGCCATTTCGTTTTTTTTAAAAATCGCGACCGCCTATGAAAGTGGTATTTGTGTGGATAGAGGACATATAGACGAACAAAAAATGTCTAGTAACACGGTACCCCAAAGTGTCACGTTACCGAGATATTTGAAGGTAAAGATCGACACATGAGAACAACGACAATCATTATAAAACTAAAAAAAACATTAACTCTCCCGGAAGCCGGCAGTAGTCTGGGAAGGCTGCTACAAAAACCAAAGGGTATTCTGTCCTTGCCAGTGCAAAAAAAAAAAATATTCCTTGTAATTGAAAATCACGTATCACTAAACTAGCTAGATTAATACCGCTACATACAATGTAGCGGTATTAATTAATATTAAAAAAAAAAAACTAAATTAATATTACATCAATAATTTCTTTTGAAATAAAATTTATTAAGGCCAAAATTCTTAAAAACTTTATAGCCATATTAAAAAAAGAAAAAAAACCTGGGAATCATTTTCGTGATGAACTCGTATTTCAGCTTTCTCAAGTGCTTTTTTAATAAAATATTTATCTTAAAATTTGATAAGATCGTGTTAAAACGAATTAAATAGTGAGGGGTTTCCTGGATGTGGAATTTCTCTTTTCAGGTTAGTTCTTTTAATTTTGTTTACAAATAACGACTAGCTGAGATGTTAAGAAATATTATTTTATGAGATTATAATTATACCGATATCGATAATAGATAAGGCGTATATTTTACAATGATTTCATGATTCCCGTTTATAGGTCTAGAACGGGCCCCCTATGTTGTTTCGAACGCCGCTGTTGCGACACACGTTGTTGCGAAATATTTGTCCACTGCCACACCTCGGACACTCCATACAAGGCTCGCAAAATAATTGCCTATTACTACTACATAGGCAAATAACGTTTGTACACGTGCAAATGTGTGCGTAAAATCGTAGGGTTGGCGTAGCGTAAAAAATGGCGCGGGAAGTGTAACGGTTTGCGCCGCGAAAACCGAACGACGACTTCGGGCAGCGCGGCTGAGCGCGGCGGCCGGCACTGCCCGAACGCACGCACATGATTATGAAGTGACCTTGTACAAGCGACGGGCGTTCAATTATTTAACTATTATAGTCGGGTTCATAATGAAATAAAAATAATAATAATGATAGTTATTATGTAAAATATATTTATTTATTAAATTAATATTGACAAAATAAAGTACCTACTTAACTAAATATTGCTTTCGAACCTGTGAGGCAATGGAAAAATAATTCGCAACAGCGTGTGTCGCAACAGCGGCGTTCGAAACAACATAGGGGACCCGTCGCCGTCTAGAACACAGTCATATGTTCTAGACTTGTACGCCTCTGTAACATCCCCACCCCTTGAAACCCCATGTATCGGGAGATATCCAAGGTTAAAGTTTTTAGGTTAGAATACCGCTAATCGAATTGGGCTTATGAATTTAAAAAAAACTTGAACACAAATTGTGTAAAAACTCCATGCGAAAAACTCGTAAATTTTATTTACACTAAATTTAGCTCTCCAATTAATTTTGTTAAAAGAACCGGGTAGTCACTAAAATTCCTGCATGGACCTAGGATGTTGTAACTTTTATTGTAGGTTTCTACTAAAATAAGAAAACGATTTGCAAAGTTTCATCCGCTTTCCGTCGGAAACGAATACTTTCGGAGATATTAATTTTATTGTAGAATTATTGATGGAATTGTATTGAAAGACGACATTCTATGACATTTCATATACTCTTTGATGACTACTATTTGGTTCAAACCACAGACTATTTTGCTACAGCAGAGTATAACGTCCATACAGAGTATATAATGTGTGGCATGTTCAGTGAAAAAAGCACAAAACAAGTAAAAAAAAAAGTAATAGTCCAAGTTTTGTTTAATTTAAAATGTGCTTGTTTTGTTGCTTTTCAGTTTTTTCAGTCGGGTTTTTTTACGTTTTTTAACTACTTTTTTTATTTCCAACTTTTTATTTCTTTTGTGTTTGTTCTTTCGTTTCGTTAGTCGCGTAAAAATCTTGGCAGATGATTTAAGTTTTGTGTTTGTTTATATGATTTGTGACTTTGAATTTATTCATATAAGTGTCATATATTTTTGTAATCTCGTTTTAAAACCCTTCATTTTGATACCCTACTCGATGGTAATGGATTTTCTTTTAAATATGCTATTTGACCCCCAAAATCCGCAAATTTTCTTTTCTAATTTTAAGTGACACTCGCGCCATCAATACGAATCTAACGACGTATATTTTATTCAAATGCCTTAATCCGTTTAGGAGTTATGAGGGAACAAAGAAACGGAAATAGATACATACATACATACACACATACATATACGCCGAAAACATAACCCTCCTTTTGGGCTTCGCCTCAGTTGGGTAAAAAAACAAAAAGCGGCCATTTTCTGAGTTTTTGACAGCACTCATTCATCGTCTGCATCTCGCGTTGAGCACTTTGGTGATCTACTACCCATTCAGATTTGCTAACTCAACCGGTCATAGAATTGATCCGTAAATGTGACCTTGGACAGGACAACAAACCTGAATTCAGAATCAACTTTGTCAACCCCGACGCTCTGTGGTCTTGGTCTGCCCTACCTCCAGAGTGTTTTTTTATAGCCCGGAGGCACGGAGCCGTCCGGAAGATATGGCAGAAAGGACTTAGAGCACCCCGATTATTTTTTTTAAACCACCCAGAAGTAGAAGCCTCGCGTAGTGGGGCTCCGTCGACTGGTTCGCTTAGATATAAAGTTACCTTTCTTTTCTACCTTTATTTATATTAATGATTTGCCTCACCTCATAAAGGATAACCACGATATAGTGTTATTTGCGGATGACACTTCGCTTTTGTTTAAACTTAAACGACAACAACCCGTTGTAGACGACGTAAATAGCGCGATTTCGAACGTAGTGCATTGGTTTAACGCTAATAATTTGCTGCTTAATGAAAAAAAAACCAAATGCATTAAGTTTACACTACCTCACGTTAGGCAGGTGAAAACTTGTGTGTTGGTAAAGGGCGAAGAGTTGAATCCTGAAGATAGCACGGTGTTCTTGGGCTTAACTTTAGACACTAAGCTTCAGTGGGGGCCTCATATAGATAAACTGTCGAAAAAGCTGAGCTCTGCAGCATACGCAGTTAGAAAAATTCGTAATTTAACCGATGTAGAGACAGCCCGATTAGTGTACTTCAGTTATTTTCATAGCGTAATGTCGTACGGCATTCTATTGTGGGGGAATGCCGCTGATATACAGACCATCTTTGTTTTGCAAAAACGGGCGGTTAGATCAATTTATAAATTGAGTCCGAGACACTCTCTCAGAGAAAAATTTAAGGAAATTAATGTAATGACTGTTCCTTCTCAGTATATTTATGAAAATCTCTTGTATGCTCACAAAAATATAAAGCTGTTTAAGAAATATAGTGATATTCACAATATAAATACAAGAAATAGACATAAATATGACGGCGTCGCCGTGTAAACAGCACGTGCAGCGGGCCAGGTGCGCAGCGCAAGGCGTCACTAAGGCCGCGCCACTTTCCCTACTGCTCGAGCCGGTCTTTATAAACGAGCGCTCGGCATGGAGGGGATCATCAGGACTCGCCGTCTGACCGCCGCCGCGTACGGACGTGTATCGCTACCTGCGCTACCCCCCGCCCGCCGCTATCAGTGTCACCGGTTCGTCGCGCGTCCCCAGCGCTGTGACGTCATCCGTAGTCTCAGACTACACCCATCGAATAATTGGTGTCTTTTTCAAGACAACTTTTGTTCATCTATTTCTGTTTGAGAGAAATATCGTCAAAACGTTGTGCCCCCTCAGGGAAAAACCACAGTTTCGTGGTTCTTGGTGGAAACCTTACGGTGCCAACGAAGCCAAGAGGGTGGTGCCCCAATCCTACCCGCCAGACCCCTTCAGGGCGAGGCTACCCATTGGAGTCGAGAGCTAGGAGCTTGGCCTTGGGGGATCTCCTAGTCAAACCTAGTCTCTGGTTCTCTCCACAGCTACTCACCTAGTGTCGGTTGGGTGTGTCTACCCCTTCGCACTAGACCCCAATAGGGCCCTGTCGCACAATAAGACTGGCGACAGGTTTACAAGCTTAGGGCACACCAGTAGGTACACACCTCCCCTGTCACACACACCATCCCCCCTGACAGGGAGGCCACACACACCCCCGGGCCCGTCCACCCGGGGAGTTAGGTTGTTAGGGTGTTAGGCCTTGTAGGGTTTTAATTTCGTCATGACGACTAATTTTTAGTTGTTTAATTTTTTCAATATGTCTGAAGTCAGTCAACTCCGCGAGGAGTTGGATGCCCTCAGACGTATATTACAGGAGCTCCTCGACTCGAGCGATTTCGTCCGAGAGAGGTATGGAGGCAAGCTGGCTGCGCTCCGACGGCCCGTTATCGCCGATTTTAGCGATGCACTTGACAGCCCCCTGTCACCTCCGCCCGCCGATCAAGGCATTCCTTTGAGGAAAGCCGCCCCGATTTCCAAGAAACCAGGTATTTCTACGGAACCCGCCGTCCAGTCATCGTCGTTGTCAACACCTATTGTTTCAGGGACAAAGGCAAAATCCGCCGCCTCGAGTTCTACGAAGCCCGCCATCGTGACAGCAGCCGCCCCATTACCTGCTATTGTTTCAGGTACAAAGGAGACCGCCGCCGCACCTGCGTCCATTTCTGAGAAAATGGATACCTCAGTTCCTTTGTCTGACAATGGCTCATTGTCAGACAGCTCAAATAACCCATCGTCCGATGACGATTATCAGCTTGTCGGCAAGGGCAAGCGTAAGAAGGGCAAAAACTCACAAGCGAGCTTACCCAAAAAGCTTGTAGCGACCGCAGTGGTCCTACACCTGTGAGCTCCTGCCCTTCTTCGCCCGCCCCAGCCACTCAGGCTACACCAATTAGCCGCCCGTCTAGCCCTATGGCTATGAACTCTGCTCCGATAGTTCCTCGGAAGCAAAAGCCCCCGCCCCCTATCTACATTCACGAGAAAGGGAAATGGACAGAAGTGTCCAAGATGTGTGCGGATCGCAAGATTCAGTACACAAACGCCCGCGCTACTCAAATTGGTATCAAGGTGATGGTGCCCTCGTCCTCGGACTTCAGGGAACTCACCCGCCACCTTCGCGAAAGGCATATTGCCTTTCATACGTACTCCCTTCCCGAGGAGAAGCCTCACCGTGTGGTGATTAGGCGGATCCCTAAGGAAATACCGTCTTCTGAGATCAAAGATGATCTCATACTTCAGGGGGTGCCAGTAATAGCTGTGCACCGCCTTCACAAAGCGCGCGGCGGAGACCTGTACGACATGGTATTGGTCGTCTGCGACCGCGTTGAAGGCCATCACCCTATTTTTAAGGTGAAGGCCGTCTGCTCGCTATCGGGCATTATCATTCAGAAGCCTAACAGCCTCTCTATAATTGGACAGTGTCACCGCTGTCAGTTGTACGGCCATAGCGCCAACAATTGTTTCGCGCCTCATAGGTGCGTAAAATGCCTGGGAAACCATGGCACCTCAGAATGCCCTCGTCCTAAGGACATCTCACAGTGCACAGAGCCGCCTAGTTGTGTTCTCTGCGGCCAATCGGGTCACCCGGCTAACTACCGTGGCTGCCCTAAAGCTCCCAAAGTTTCGTCCGCGAAGCTGGCCAAGCGCGCCAACGCTCGTCAAATCAGAGAGGGCTCATACAAAGTACCATCTTCCCAGATGCCAGATCGTCTTGGTCCTCAGCGACCCTTCCACTGGGATGCTCTCAACAGCCAAAAAGAGTTTCCCCCTCTCGGCAAGAAGCAACCCACCCCTCTTCCGGGATTAATGGATCAGCCTGTTATTCCCGTCAATTCTGCAGTTTCCGAAACTGTGCCCCCTCCAAGGGAGGCCTTCTCAGCACCAGCCAATCCTCGTCGCTCGGAGCCCTTCAGGCCCGTGAACACGACAGCCCCCCAAAATCAGACGAACTATGAGACGATTATGGGAGCCTTCCACTGGTTCGCCACTGACGAAGCCGACCGTTGCGCGGCTGAAATCAGGGAGGCGAACTCTGATAGAGAAAAGCTTGGGAAGATTTTCCTCAAGTACAACCTCAAAGAGTCACTCCGGGGAATCAATTACAAAAAACAATAATGGGTACCACAAAATTATCCTGCGGCCTACCCAGATCCCTCAAGTTAGGTTTCTTTAATGCCAACGGTGGCATTAAAACACAGCGCGATGAGATCGCCGCCTTTCTTCGCGACCATCTCATCGATGTTTTCCTCGTGCAAGAGACTTTACTCAAGCCGAGTCACCGCGACCCAAAAATTGCAAACTTTCGCATGATACGCAATGATCGGGTTCGCTGCCATAAGGGCGGTACGCTCATTTACTACCGCAAAGAATTGGGTAAAAATCATTTAAAATGACCATTTTGATTGCAAAATTTGTCCACACCCGATATTTTATGATACAGTTATTTTTACTATGTAAGAACTACATATTAGTACTCTGATGTATATTATCTAGCTATATAACACACACATCTATATCTGTTGAGCATATTACATTCTTTATATTGCTTTGTTCTCATCAAAGTCGGATAATCTCCATACAAAATAATTTGTCCTCTTCACGGGCTGCGTTACAAAAATCATCTGAATAAATTTATTAGCTACAGTATTTACTTATTGGTGAACTTTTTGCCAACACGTTGTTGATGGCCCTTGATTACGGTTAAAAATATTTTTTATTAATTACTTAAAATATTTAAATTTTGGGCACAAAATAATGTCCAATATTATGTTCATTTTTGTTATTCATTTTTGTAACGCCCAATTTGGTATTATTTTGAATTTGCAAAATGGCAACACTCAAACTATAACGAGCCAATCACATGCCAGAATCTAATATGAGTCGGCCATTTTGTCCTCGAGTGAAAATAGTGAATGACGTGTGTTTTTTTGTCGGCGAGAAAAATTCCAAATTTAAATTATCACTTTTGTTTTGTTTATAACAACGCAGGTAAGTGAACACTTATATTATTAAATTAATCAATTAGATACTTTATTGTTGACATTTATTGAAATGCTAGGTGCTTGTAACTCATTGAGATTTCTGTTTGGCTTAACGTATTTGTAGTTACTTTCAAAGTACGGCAGTTTTTCATTTTTGTTATGATTTACTTACGTTACAAAAATGAAATAAAGTGGCAATCACATTGCTGATAAAATGTTATTAATAGCGGATGATTTTAATGTTGTTTAAAATAATTGAGTGTATTTTTGTTGTATTTTATGGGTCCGTATGTCTTTCTGTTTGTCATGTTCACTGTAATTTGTTAGCCCTTGTTTATTTTATATTGCACACGAATATTTATATTTCCGTGTAAGAAGCGCCCGTAGTCCTTACTGGACAGGCGGACGGCGAGCTACCCATTACTTATCGCCGCAAGCCTGCGTCAATGGTGGCCGAGGACCGCTCTATGACTTCCAACTTTTGCTGCGTTTTGAAATCGGTTTTTTATTTTATTTTTATTTTGTCTGCTTTCTGTTTTATTATTCTTCCGTCATCAAGTTCGCTTATTTGTCTAGTTGACTTTTATCCGTCGGTTAGCCTTTGATATGCTCGCCGTCTATCATCGCCTTAGCTTGTCTAGCTTCTTGTTTGTTTATTCATTTATGCATATTTTTATGTTTGTTTGTTTGACTCTCTGTCTGTTTGTGCTTACGATATATATTTTTTTAGGATGCCAATGACAGCAGCTGAACGTCAACGGCTATATAGGCAACACCTAAAATAATCAAATCCAGAGAAGTATGAAGAAATACGATTGAAAAATTTGACCAGAATTAAGAAGAAATATGTGCCAGTTTTAATAAAACAAATGATAAAAACGAAATAAACAGTGTTTTATTGCGAAACACCATTTACTTAACCAATAAAAAAAAGTCAGATAATAATGTTTATTGTAACCGAGCCCTAATATTTCATTTTTGTTATGCGTTTCATTTTTGTTACATTTCCATTTTTGTTTCATTTTTGTCACAATGGTCATTTTAAATGATTTTTACCCAATTACACTGCATCCCCATCGATGCCCCACCACTTGTTTCTCTACTAGAGGTTTCAGTCTGTCGGCTCGGTATGACCGGCCATCCACCGGTTCATATTATATCGGCTTATATGCCCCCTACTCTCACTCCTGAAGATCACGGTCTTCTGGACAAGGACCTCACAGTCCTCTTCGGCTTGAGTGATGCCGTTATCTTAGCGGGTGATCTCAATGCCAAACATCCTGCCTGGAACAGCGCGACCACGAACCCTAGGGGGAAAGTCGTGTTTAGCCTTGGCGAGAAGCTTCACTTCGACACTATCGCTCCCATGGAGCCTACCCACTACCCGGGTACCATTGACCATCGTCCAGACGTGCTCGATATAGCGCTGCTCAAGAACATCAACCTCAGGTTGCGTTCCATCGAGACGCTACATGAGCTCCACTCTGATCATCGTCCAGTGTTAATGCACTTGGTTCCTCGGTCGGGTCCTTCTGACCCCAGCCAGCCTCCTGCGACCATTACGATCACCGACTGGAAGAAATTAGGCGAAAAGCTGAAATCGACCACGTCGCCGCACCTGGACGAGATCCCCGATCATATTGTCTCAGTCGCAGACACGACGGCCGCCATCAACTCGTTTACAGCTCACGTTCAGTCCGTTATTACGGAGTGCTCGCGGAAGGTACCGGAGATGAGTGATCATCGCTGGAAACTACCCGCGGACATACGCGATCTGATAACCGAGAAGAACGCGGCCATACGTGCCTACAGTAGTTGGCCAAATGAGTCAAACAAAACCCACATGCGTAACTTGCAGCTTGCTGTAAAGAAACGCACTAGTGAGTTTCGTAACACTCAGTGGGACAACATGCTCAGCGACCTCGAGCCAACCCATCAGGCTTTCTGGCAACTGCAACGCAAGTTGCGTGCCACCGATGAGGCTTCGATGCCCCCTCTCAATCGACCAGACAAGAGCGTCGCCTTTGACGACTCCGAGAAGGCTGAATGCCTGGCAGACAGCCTGGAAGCTCAGTGCACCGATAGTTCTCAACCGGTCGACAAGCGTCATCTTGATAAGGTGAACGCAGTAGTCGATCACAAAACTAACCTACCACCTGTGGAAGACCCTGATAACCCTCTGCCTGAAGTGACTCCCACTGAAGTGCAAGAGATCGTTAACAGGCTTCTGCCTCGGAAAGCACCGGGCTCCGACGGCATCACCAACAGGGTGATTAAACTTTTACCTCCTCAACTCATAGTGCTACTGGCTGGCATCTTCAATGCTGCCCTAGCTAATAACATTTTTCCGCAAATTTGGAAAGAGGCCACTGTAATAGGTTTTCCCAAGCCAGGCAAACCCAAGGCCGAGCCGTCGAGCTACCGGCCAATCAGTCTCCTGACCACGCTCGGCAAAATCTATGAAAGGCTTATTTATAAGCGGCTCAAAGATTATGTCGAAGCAAAGAGCCTCATTCCCGACGAGCAGTTCGGATTCAGGACCGAGCACTCGTGTATTCATCAGGTTCATCGCATCGTCGAACACGTCAGCGCTGGTTTTCAGCGTGGCCTGATGACAGGCGCGTTATTTTTCGATATAGCGAAAGCATTCGACAAAGTCTGGCACAACGGCTTAATATACAAGCTGTACCAAATGGGAGTGCCTGACCGTCTCGTGCTCATCTTACGGGACTTTTTGTCGAATCGCACTTTCCGCTATCGCATAGGAGAAGCTCTGTCTTCCCCGCATCCGATTCGTGCTGGAGTCCCTCAGGGCTCCGTACTTTCCCCTTTAGTTTTCACGCTGTTTACTAGCGATATCCCAAAGATCAAGAAGGCTCAAATAGCCCTTTTCGCTGATGACACGGCTATTTTTTATTCCGGTCGCGAACAAGGCGCTATCGCGCGATCTCTACAGTCGGCAGCCAATGCGCTTAGCGCGTGGTTCCGAAAGTGGAGGATCGAAGTAAATCCGGACAAAAGTCAGGCGGTACTTTTCACCAAACCTCGACTTTCGCGTCCCCCACCACGTCCGATCACAATGTACGGTAAGCCTATCCACTGGGAGAAGCAAGCCAAGTACTTGGGAGTCATACTCGACCATCACCTTTCCTTCGGGAAGCATATAAGAGCAGCTCGTAACAAAGCGGCCTTTGCCATGAGTAGGCTCCACTACATTCTTCAAACAAAGAGCAAATTGTCACTCAAGTGCAAGTTGCGGCTTTACACCTCAGTGATCCGACCAATTATGACATACGCTTGTGTCGTATTTGCTCACTCTCATTCGCGTCACATCCACACGATGCAAACTCTACAAAACCGATTTCTCCGTAGGATCACCGGAGCCCCGTGGTTCATCCGTAATTCCAGTCTTCATTTAGATCTTAAAATGCCCACCCTTCTTCAATTCATGAAACGCCTTTCCAAGCGCTTCTTTGATTCTGCAGTCAAGCATAGGAACCCTCTGGTCACATCGGCCGCCCGATACGAACCATCGCGTATTAGCAAGACCCGCCGTCCGCGGCATACTCTTATCACTCCTGATGACCCTATTACTATTCTTCAAGAAAGTAGTAGGGAAACCAGTACTCTTAGGAAGAACAGACATAAATATCCGTCATTCCGACCGCGCCGCCGCGGTCCGTCGTCGCGGAATCCCATTTCAAGCCCCCCCCCGACCCTCGCCAGAGCCAGCCCGCGATGCTGAGCCAGTAGTTTTAAACCAGCCCCTAAATAACATCACTCAGATCCAGCCTGTCCCCTTGCTGCCCTCCCCCAGTGACGTCCTAAGCCGAGGTCCGTACCCCACAGGGGGTGCCCTTAGCGATTTGTCACTTAGTTTGTAAGTTTTTTGCCCTGGCTGGAGGCCTTAAACTCAAGGCACCCACAGGGATTTGCCCGGTTAAGCAGAAGACAGTCTCCTAGACTGAACAGCGAGATGCCATTTAGAAAAAAAATGGAGGGGATCATTCTTGTCGCAGGCTTGGCCCGGTGCACATGCTGTAGCGCTTAGAGTTTTTAAATTATATCTGAATTATATAGTGGTTTATTTTAAGTAACGTGCTATTGGAGTAAAAGTTTATTACCGCTATATTTCGTAGTTTCATTTAAGATGTTGGACCCTCTGCCTTCATCAGAAGTGGGATCGGATCCACCTTCCATTAATTATAGTAATGCAAAGCTATGCTCCTGGCTTTTGATTTTGATCTACCGGGATGCGATATTGTGAATTGGTGTACACTCAGTGAAACGATTATTGTGAAAAATAAATAAGAGGGTGTAGCCCGTGTGTGGTGTAGTACTTTGCGAAGCTTCACATTGAATAATTAATAATGGGTCATCGTGGCCATGAGTGCCGGAACAAACAGAAAGCCTCTTCAAAAAAACCTGCCTGCTGCAAAAACTGAAATACCAAAGACAGCCGTTACGTGCTTTGTATACAGTGAGCAGGGACACAGCCAATTCCTGCCCAAAGCGCTGGAAGAAGGAATACTTCACACCAAGCACCAGCACTAAGCAAGTGTACCTGTGTTCCAGAGCAGCCCGTAGAGTATTACAGATAAGTGGTGCAGATTTTCGTTTTACATTTAACTTTGGTTCGAAGGCTTAAGGCTGTAGCCTTATGAGGCAAAGCAACGGTCGATCCCAGTGGTCATAGATGGCCGCTCCTCTGACCTTATTGCTATTGATACCGCAGTTCCTCAGGGGTCTGTTCTCTACGCGACACTTCTCCTACTGCACATTTATGACCTCCTTGTTCCTGGCATTGATAGGCACGCAGATGACAGCACTGTCATGGTGAGTTATACATCCAGCGCAAAACATAGAGTATAGTAATATACACACATCAAAAGTGTCTAGGGATCAAGCATTTTTATGCGGATTTCTTGAGATTGAGATGTGGCTTTGTAATAAATTTATGATTTTATAAATTTATATGGATCCTTTTTGGTGCATTTCATAATTTGAATCAGGAACTGTGAATCAAATTCGAGTAAAAGATGAAAATCAGCTGTCAATATTTTCCCTATAAAAACATACAACGCACTGAAGACATTATTAGTGCTACTGTTTCCCTACTACTGATTAAAACCAACGTTATTATGGAGCGGCGACGTCATTTAAGCAGGGAAGAAATGCTCAGAGCCGTGGGAATGATAGAAGCTGGTTCCCGGCAACGTACTGTGGCTTTAGCTCTGAACACAAGTCAGAGTGTTATCAGTCGACTTTGGACACGTTACCGAAGCACTGGTACCGTGGCTGAGCGCCATGGAGGACGGTATCGCTGCACCACACGGAGACAAGACCGATACATTCAAATCTTAACTCGAAGAGCTCCAACAATAACCGCCATGATGTTAGCCGTGAGGCTTCATCACTCTTCAGGGAACTTAATTAGCGACCAAACAGTCAGAAACCGCTTGCATGAAGTGAACCTTCATTCCCGAAGACCGCTACGGGTACCACCTATAGCAATGCACAATCGTAGGATTCGATATCAATGGGCTCTTGAACACAGAAATTGGGCAGAAGAACAATGGCGTTTCGTGTGCTTTTCTGATGAGTCTCGTTTTGGTATGAGACCGGATACAAGACGTATACGACACTGGAGAACCCCTGGACGCCAACAGCGATTACAATCCTGCCAGGAAGTCCATCCTTATAGTGGTGGAACCATCATGGTATGGGCGGGTATTTGGATCGGCGGAAGTACTGAGTTGATTTGGATCAGAGGCAACCTCAACGCTCAAATTTATGCTGAGACGATTGTATCAGACGTCATCGTTCCTCTACAAGTGCAAATCGGTCCCTTATTTCAGTTAATGCATGATAATGCACGACCGCACACCGCAAGAGTTGTAAGACAGACTCTCGCCGCAGCTAACATCAATGTCCTGCCCTGGCCTGCTCAGTCGCCAGACTTGAACCCGATTGAGCATGCATGGGATATGCTACAGAGAAGAGCTCTGCCGAATATGGAGGGTATCCAGTCGCAAGAAGACCTTTTTTTGTTGTTGCAACGAACATGGGCGGCCATTCCACAGCGTGATTTGGATGAACTCATTTTGAGTATGCCAAACCGATGTTCTTGTGTTGTTAGTGTTCGCGGTAGAAACACGGATTATTAATTGTTTAAGTTACCCAATAAAATTTTAAAGAAAACTGTTATTTCAGTCTTTTTTTCGAACTTTAATGTTAGTGGTTCAAATGTCAAAAATCCCTTTATTAGGAAAATGGCAAATTTCTTTATTAATGCAAAGGTGACTTGGTTTATCGTTACTGTGACAAACGAAAACACTTTATTTGATGAATCCTTAAAGAAAATTTTAATTAATATCAATCAGGAGAAAAGTTATTGCAAAAATATATGTTGATCCCTAGACACTTTTGATGTGTGTAGATTGGGAAAAAGCAAAAACAAAAAAGATGATGATGCAAAAGCTGGGATGGAGTACATTCATAGAGAGGCCATGGTCGAGCGAACGAGTTCAGGTAATCTGATTGATTTCAGCGCCACCAAAACACAAGTGTCAGTTCTCCGCCAAAAGGAGTCCATTCAATCTGGCTCCTTCTTTCCGGAGTTCATCTGTACAAGTTACTGACAGTCTCGAGCTTCTTGGCACGAAACGCGAATAAGAACTTCGGCGCCTACATTCAGTCAAAAGGTCAGGTTTTCAATATTACCTACATAAAACTCAAATCACTTCCGGCATGGAGTATTGCTGTCACCTTTGGGATGGCTCAGCCAAATACCAACTTCCCACACTGGACTCTGTAGAGCGCAGAGCCAGAAGGTTAATTGGTGACGATAAGCTGGTTGCCAAGCTGCGTATCCTGGCCTGCCACCGCAAAAATGCATGTCTGTCAGTTTTCTACGGTTTTGGCCGTCTACGAAACCGTAGTTTCGTAACTGGTTACGATGAAGGAATGCAGACTGTGCTTCGGAGAGTGTGCGCAGAAGCTCCACAAGCTTATTTCACCGTCTCCCTTCTTCCATCGGGAGACTAGACGTACTGCAAGTTATCACCCATACCTTGTCGATGTTCTAAACATTCGTACGAAGCGCTTTGCTAATTCTGTTATTATGCGCACAGCCAAGGAGTGAATCTCCCTGCCTGCGTCGGTTTTCCCGAGTTCATATAACACCAATCTATTTAGGTCGCGAGTAAATAGGTTTCTTCTAGGTTAGCTCGTTCCATCGGCGACCTCATCTCTGCCCTTTTTTTTTTTTTTGGTGGGTGTAAAATCATCGAATAACCCCTCCCGCTCTTGGGCAGAGCGAAAGGGAGTGTCAGACTTCTACTGACTAAAAACCACCCATGTTCCTTCTTCGCCCTCTATGTCGAGGCCGCGATAACCAGAGGACTACCCGCGGCCCCGACAGGCGTCGGCCCTTTCGGGCCCCTTCCATGTTGCTGACATCTCTTTGAGGCGCGCGTGGAACACGAACGCGCCGTCGACACGGCCTGTTTTCGTCGTGAGACGGACGGACGGCGAGTTAGACCTCATCTCTGCCCTTAGGGCATGAATGTGGTCAAGAGTATGCCCATTTCAAATTTAAAAAAAATAGTTATCTCGTTAACGGTGAATGAACATGAACAAGTGATCATTAACAGCATATAGGTATGAGCAAAGTAACGTGCCTCATAATCAGCCATAAGATGTCCCCTGCTGGACAAAGGCCTCCCCCATAGAACGCCATAACGAACGGCAACCTGCCTTTTGCATCCACCGGTTGCCCGCGACTCTAACGATGTCGTCGGTCCACCTGGGGAGAGGCCTACCAACGATACGTCTTCCGGTTCGTGGTCCGACTCGAGAACCTTTCTTCCCCATCAGTTGTCGGTTCTTCGAGCGATGTGGCCTGCCCATTGCCACTTCAACTTGCAATTCTAAGAGCTATTTTGGTGACCCTGGTTCGTAACGTGCCTATTACAGTTTAAATGTCCAACTACTACACAAAATCGCTTAATTAAAATAACATGTCATGTATTACCGGTGGAATGCCTTAGTGAGGAAATACTACTAAGTCGTGATATTTTTTTATTTTACCCTTACTAAAACCAAATTCTTTATCAGTTCTTGTTCAGTAGTCTAAACAATTTTTCCGTTTAGAGTTGTTAGAGGATTAAAAAGGTTACGTTAATTTATAAAAATTGGGAATAAATTTTCGAAAGTATGTTGCTAAACCGATGAACTGCCTAACTTGAGGAACAGTTCCATGTGCAGGAACGGAAATATAAGGGACCTTTTAAAAAAAGGGCCGTATTGGAAAATTACCGGTACGAGTTAAGATATATTAACGGAACCCATAGGGTCTACAAATATTCTCACAAATATTTACGTGAAGTGCCTCGTGGTCAAAATTGTCTGGTAGATATCGCGAAAAATTATGATGACGTGACGGCGGACAGGATAACGATATCCTTGTTCATGAAAGTAACCACGAGAACAACATCATGCCTAACAGCAATATAACTTTGGCTAATAGTGATACCGTGTCTGTGAATAGCGATACTATATCGATTAACAGTAGCACAGTGTCTGTCGTGGAGGAGTTCGTGGCTAAATAATAGTTACAGTAGTTACAGGTGGTCAGTGTCTTGAAGTTCTGACAACCGGTCTTGCCAAAGGGTATTGTATCGCCCAGTATTGGCTTGGTTGTGGGGGTCGGATGGGCGGTCGCTCCGTGGGGAGTACTGATATTCGGCTGGATCCATCATGGACTGGAGGCCGACCCCGAAATAGTTGGGAGGGGCTGGGCAGATGATGATGACAATATCTGCCGACTCCCGTTCTTTAACAGCAACCAGCGGTAGTCTGATAAATCGTGGTTCACTTTTGAATCAACAGTCTTCTAGCCCAGATTCAATTACTTTGATTACTAAAGCAGTCGTACATTGCTTATCGAGACCATTAATATGACGATAGAAAAAAAAAAATTAAAATTATTAATTTGCAGAAACAAGTGGACCTGAAGTGTCAGCAATGACTGTTCCAGGAATTTTCGCAGGGTCGTTATGTGAATAATGACTAGGCCAAAAGTTTGAAGGCTCATTAATGAGCGGTCCAAAATTAGTAGCAAACTGAAGGGACAATCTGGACCAGTTTGCTAGTATAAGCCCTGAAGGCTCAATATAGAGCGGTCCAGGCTGCTGGTATATGCCCTGAAGGCTCAATATGGAGCGGTCCAGGTTGCTAGTACATGTCCTGAAGGCTCAATATTGAGCGGTCCAGGTTGTTGGTATATGTCCTGAAGGCTCAAACTCGAGCGGTCCAGATGTATCTGAAGGGATGCACCGGACCAGATTGTAGTCAGGATGAACGAACATCACTCATAATTATGTTTCTGTCTTTTAGATACTGTTTGATGAGACTCCGCGCACGAGGACGTCCGCACGTCAGTATGGCCGTGACGGCGTCGCCGTGTAAACAGCACGTGCAGCGGGCCAGGTGCGCAGCGCAAGGCGTCACTAAGGCCGCGCCACTTTCCCTACTGCTCGAGCCGGTCTTTATAAACGAGCGCTCGGCATGGAGGGGATCATTCTTGTCGCAGGCTTGGCCCGGTGCACATGCTGTAGCGCTTAGAGTTTTTAAATTATATCTGAATTATATAGTGGTTTATTTTAAGTAACGTGCTATTGGAGTAAAAGTTTATTACCGCTATATTTCGTAGTTTCATTTAAGATGTTGGACCCTCTGCCTTCAAATATATTGTACCCACAACAAGGCTCAAGAAAATAGGTGGATCATTTAGATGCCAATGTATTCGCTTTTATAATAAACTACCAAGCCACATTCAAAATTTAAGCCTTAATAAATTTAAATCTTTTATAAAACGTAAACTTTGCCAGAGCTTTTTATGCTGTTAAAGATTATATAGAGGACAAAAAAGCTTGGGATTGAACTGCTCCAATTTAAATTGTTTTTTTTTATATATATTTTATTTTTCTTTTACAATTTGACATTTTATTAATTTTCTTCTTTATACACAATGACATTGTTTACTTTTTCAAGTATGATATTATTTTTTGACCAATATTTACTTTTTAAATATTTTCATTATTTTTTTGTTTTTGATTTAGTTTTGTGTTTTTTTTTTTTTTGACATGTAATAACTTGACTTATTTAATATGATAAATATTTTATTCTTTTGAGGACTATGTGGGTCTTTCTTTAATTTTAACGATTGTCTGGCAGTTTGAGTACTATAAGCGACCTACCCAAATGTCCTTTCCTTGGTATTGTTCGTCGTGACGTCGAGCTCCTTGAGTTAAAAGTCGAGCTCGACAATAACTGACAAATGCTTGCACTGACTGGACGAGTCCACTCAAATCTGTGTGGTGCTTTCTTCAAAAGACCATCTCAGACACTAATCTGCATAGCCCTCATGTGTGTCCCAAGATTATGTCTGGACCTTAAACTTATTGTTAACCATTTAAAACCATTTTAAAAGATTAAAAGAGTAACCTTTGGAGTTTCTTGCCGGTTCTTCTCCTTAGGAATCGACCAATGCACCGAACCGTGCCCCTTTTTTATGTCGACGTTTTACAAGTGCCCATGTAGGCATATGTGAAATAAAATATTTTGACTTTGACTTTGACTTTACCCATTTTATTCTAAAACGCTAAACAGCGCTAGTTTTACCTAATAAACCATGGATATTACGACAGAAATTTTATCATAAATATTTTAAAACAAAACCATTTCATAACCTGGGGTAAGCATGATCTTCTCCTCCACCCCTCCCTGCCTCATAAATCGATGGTTAAAAATGGAAATTTTGACTGTAATAATTACAATTTTAAAAAAATCATTAAAAAAAAGCTATGCGTTTCCGACGAATTTCCACCACCTCGGGGCGTTCCTATGCCCTTTCGCCCCCAAAACCCCCTACCTACATGCAGGCATTTTAGTGACCTTCCGATACTAAATTAAAATGTCAATCTCGCTCGGAACGCTTTTGAGTTGCACTTGCACAGTCCAGATAGTATATAAAGTCCTTGGTCCGATAGTTCCGTTTGCAGTGTTGACAATTTGGAAGTTTTCCCCTTAAAATTACGGGGCAAATACGTTTTTTTATGGGTATCATATTTTTCAATGATATTAATCCTCTTTTTGGGATTTGGCACAGTCGGTAAAAACAGTTGCATATTTGCACAAAAGTTGCTACATATAAAATAAAACCTGTTAAAACACCAATATTTAAGCACAATATGATTTTGAAAAGACAGATCCGGAAAAAAAACTTATATTATTAGTAGTTTGACTGGCCTGTTGGTCTAGTTGTTAGTGACCCTGACTGCTAGGCCGGAGGTCGTGGGTTCGATTCCCACCCAGGACAAATGTTTGTGTGATGAGCACGATCATTTGTTCTGTGTCTGGGTGTAATTTATCTTTAATATGTATGTATTTAGAAATATATAAGTATGTTTATCAGTTGTCTAGTACCCATAACACAAGCTCTGCTTAGCTTGGGGCTAGATGGCGTTGTGTGATAGTTGTGGAATATTATTATTATTATTATTATTATTATTAAATAATGTACTTAAAGAATATTAAAGAACGTAACAGTTTCTTTTTTTTAGTCAAGGGGTTAGGGGAAAATATTTTAGAGAGTTGGCAACACTGATCGTTTGTGGTTTGAAATTCAGGTCAGGTACAGTTCGAACAAATTATCTTGGCAGGTCCGAACTTCTGTTGTTGTAATCTTCAAGTAAATTATCCTAACGTTATGTCTATGGTTCACATATCTCATTTGACAGTTCCCTCCCCTCCCGCCTTCCGTACTTCTGTATCTAAGACGCCATGTTTGTTGGTCTGTCAAAACTTTTGAAGTTTATTACAGTGATTACAGTTTCAAAGTTGATCGAGTTTAGTTCTGCGTTGATTTATTTCCGTAACTTATTCTCTCAATTTCTGAAGCTGAAATATTATCGTGCAACATGTACAACAAGTGCTGTGTTGTGACCTGTGCTAGTAGACGAAATGACGTCAGTTTTCATATGTTTCCAAAAAGTGAGATAGGACTCAAAAAATGGTTACAGTGCATTAACTGCGAAAGATTGCGAAGCTTGAGCTTCCAAAAACTTCGCAAACAGAACAGAAAGACCTACCCTTCAGAACATGCTGTGAGATTTTTTGGAATCATAATAGAAGAAGCAAACAAATACTTAGAAAATCAACCTGAACGGAGTCCTATTATAAAAAGTATTAAAAATCATATTAAATCTAAGAATTGCATAGGGATGCTGTTTCTGAATGCTTTCTCGCATTAACCTTAAGATTGGCAGTATTTAATTGGTGCAATGTTATTAATAAAATATTAAAAGGTACAGATGTCTTCAGACTGGCAAATAAACCTTCGTTACCTCAGATGCAATTAAAAATTTAAATAAATTTAAAACAAAATTAAAAAATAAAAAGAAATGAAAGTCTAAAAGAAGTTTTTTTTTTCCCTAACATTCCCTTTCTAACATAATCTTAGAACATATTGCAATATTTGCAATAGCATTGCAATTATTGCAATATGTTCATAAAATGAAACTAAAAAAATTACCAATTCCTAGCAAGAAAACCGTGTAGGCTGAATCCGTACCACGCCATTGCATAAAGTTTCGCGCCGGAATTAAAAAAAAAAAAGCTGTCAAACATGATATGTGAACCTTAGGCGAGTCGATTTTTCTCTATGAGAGTGCCCTGTCTGAAGCTAATTGGTCTGTGTTGAAATTACAAAAAGTATTCTTCTCTTTGATTGATTGACCAATAAAATTCTGTACAGTATTTTATTATTAATTTGTGTTGTGGTCAATCCGATTCTGTCGTCAAGTGGGTACGAACTTTAGTAATTTACTTCTTTTCGGCTTTCGCTAATTCTTAAAAATTCTCAGCCTGAAGGAAAGGTGTAAGTATCGTGCTATTCATTTTTCGTTCTGTTTCTGTTTATTTAAAATGTACATAAACTTTAATTCTGTAACTTACTCGAAGAATAAAGTGCTCACAGCTCAAGCACAATATACAATGCGCAGGCGCAGCCGCAAATACTGATCTATAGATTTAGATCCAATGTGCAATACTGCTTACGCTCACATTTTGTATAAATAAGAAATACCCTTGCGAAGTCAACCAAGTATTCCGTTTATAAAATTAAGTTACATACCCTTGCAAAATATAGGTAATTGCTGAGGTACAACTTCTTTTTGGTGCGATAAAATTAATAAGAAAATTTCGTTTTTTTTTCTAACTACCTAGGTACGTTGTGATCGTTTTCTAGTCTAACCAAATACACAGAAATACCAGTATTTTACATGGAGCGACTGCCTATCTGATCTCACATCCCAGTTGGTACCTATTTAATACGCCCCTAAGACGACCCACTGACGTAAGTTATTCAATTTAAAACTTGTTAAAAAAAACTGATGAAAAGTTGGACGTTTGACCAATATCTACGTAACCAGAAGGTAAGGTCTAAAACAAACTGGTTACTCTTAGCTTCTTCAAGATGACCCAAGGGTTTTAACACCTTATATTTAACTTCCACTTTAGTCAGCAAATAATAAGCAGTCAAGTCATTAAAACCTCTAATGTATTTTGAAATTCACAAACAACAACCTTGTAGGCTGGTACCTGCAACGGGGATATAATAACTTTGTCTATAAGAGTAACTAGCAACCTCATGCTGCTTGAATAAAGTTCATTTTGATCATCAACATATGGACATCATCATCTTCCTGCCCTTGTCCTATGTCAGCGCAACACGTTTCTTTCTTCCATTCTTCTGTATCATACTAACATCTGCCCCTGTTTTATTCATATTGTTTCTTACACAATCCTTTTCTGTAACCGGCGCTACCTTCAAACTTCCTTCCTCTAACCTTTCGTGTGCCGGGACGTAGATCCATACGAGAAATAATGGCTTTTTAATTGTGTTCATTGTGTCTAAATACTCGGCATATGAAAGGTTAATAAATAAGTATGTTGCTCATAATAAGTTTATTGTTCTAAACAACTCAAGTTTCTTATAGCACAGGTAGCAAAAAAGACAAGTTAAAATCTGCATTCAAATTCAAATAGTTTATTTCAAATGCAATCCATAATGCATCACTTACAGGTGATATCAAATAATATATTATGTATATAGGAACAATGAACCCTGTTAGGCACAGCAAATTTAAATAAGTAGAGAGGAAGAGTGCTTTGTTAGATTTATTTATTTATTTCTTTCTTAAGGAAAAACAAACAGTAGCATATTACAGATATATGAGCAGGCTTAAATACTAAAATATGATAAATATGCCACCCACTACGTTTTCCACAGATTACTTTAAGTGTTTAATAGCTAGAGAGACAATTATATAGGATTACAACTAAAATAACAGTTATATGAACTAAAATAGTAGTTATATAAACTAACATCAGTTATATAAAGTAAAATTGCCGATATAAAGTAAAGTAACAGTTATAAAATAAGTGATACAAAATATTGGGTCCCGTATGATTCCTAATCTATATCAATAGTATTCATGAAGTTGAACTTAAAAACTCATAAAAAAAAAAAAAAAACAATTAACAATAAATAACGAAAAACAAAAAAATAGGTTGGTCATTCAAAAAGAGAAAAGACACATCAGATACAAAAAATCGGGCTTAGATGCAAATGACAAACAGTTATACCCACCACGCACCAGCCAAATCAAGAAAAATGTGATGAACGAAGGTGCTGCATTGTATAATAAATACCAAATATCATCAAGAACTTAAAATCCTTTTCAATATTCATTTTATGATATATTTTAAGATCACTTTATTCATTTTATGATAGATAATAATATATTTAATTTATAATAAAAAAAAAAAAAAAAACAAACAGCTGTGAAAGTTTTGGAACTTAGACCTCTAATATCTCCGTAACCAGGGGGTTCCCAGGTATGGTTTAGAACAAAAATAAAATGATCGCAGTGACGGGGAGGACAACGGCATTTTGACTTCGCCAGAGGGCGCACCTACTACGCTATATAACATTAAATCAAAGTGGTCTGCTGGTAATTCTTAAGAGTTGCATGGATTTGCTTCCTGAATACGTTTTTACTGAGGAAAAGTATGTCGATTAAGCTAAACTCGTTGTTGTAAGTCTCCACCAAGCGATGAAGAGGTGAGCGCGAGCCAGCGTTAGTTCTACAACAGCTAGTTGCAAACAAGCGCCGTGCGCGCACCTCACGTACATGTACTGTTCGAGGAACAAGGTAACATAGATTCTTTACTAAATCAGGACAATCGAATTTACTGCGGCATACATTAAACAGGGTCATAACATCGAGGAGCATTCGTCTTGATTGCAAGGTTAGGAGATCATATTTTCTAAGAAGTAATTTGTATGAGACTTTTTTCAGAAAACATCTGTAGTTTACAGCACGAAGGTACTTTCGCTGTACCAGTTCCAAAGCTTCATTATATTTTTTGTATAGAGGGTTCCATATAGGTACCGCAAACTCCAACTGCGGTCTTATTATCGACTTGTACAAATGTAAATAGGTGGCGGGGCGACGAAATTCCCTAGACGCTCTCATTACAAAACCAAACATTTGGTAAGCCTTACTAACTATTATATCTATATGAACATCTAGATGGAGCTTCGAATCCAGCTGAACCCCAAGATCGCGGATGGAAGTAACTTTATCGATTAATGTATCGGCAAGGCAGTAGTTAAATTCAGTTTTATTTTTCTTTTTGGTAAACGTTATAACATGGCATTTTGGAAGACTGAGATAAAGCTTGTGTGGAACAATAATCAGAAAAACGGTCCAGATCTTGCTGGAAATCAATACAATCTTGTTCATTTGATATAATTTTATAAACCTTTAAATCATCTGCATAAAGAAGAAATTTGGAATGCTGAAAACAAAAATTAATGTCATTAATGAATAGAATAAATAATAACGGTCCCAGAATGGAACCCTGAGGGACACCAGACGTGACCTGAATAGAGCTGGACTCGAAGCCATCAATCACCACCTTCTGAGTTCTGTTGGTTATGTAAGATATAAACCACCGCAAAAGGTCGCCTCTGATTCCGTTATAAGCAATCTTACTCAGCAACAGTTCATGATCAATTTTATCGAAGGCTTTCTGAAAATCAGTATAAACCGCATCAATTTGCTGTCTATCGTCAATACTTTCAAAGAGATGGGATGTGAAAATAAGGAGATTACTAATACATGATCTGCCCTTGACAAAACCATGCTGTTCATTTATAAGGACATTGTGAATAACCGGATATACCTCGTTATGTACAAGCCTCTCAAAGAGCTTGGAAAAAGCTGATAGTATAGAGATAGGTCAATAATTAACTACATCATTCTTAGATCCATTTTTGTGAACCGGCACGATATTTGCTTGTTTCCAGATATCTGGAAAGATACCAAAAGATAAACATTTATTAAAGACAATAAATAAGTGATAGCAAAGTGTATCACAAGTATTTTTCAGGAAAATTGAGGGAATCCCATCCGGACCCGGGCCCTTAGACGAATCGAGTGATTTCATTTCTCTATGTAATCATTAATAAGTTGACATCATTATCAGCACTGCTGGTGGGAGGTTTCCAGGAGTTGTAGTCAAAAGTTGAGGGTTCATATACGGAATGGAAGAATGTAGCAAATAAGTTACAGGAAGAGATAGGGTCATCGGATGAGAGTTGGTTGAAGTGAACTGTTGATGGGATTTTATTTGTAGTTTTGCGACTGGCAACATATGTCCAAAAGGTCTTAATATTGGTAGCAACGCTATCCTCGACAGCCCTGATATAGCTATCGTAGCATCTGTCAGCTACTTTTTTGAATCTAGCTCTGTTAATGGAAAATACCTCATAGTCTTTTAAGTTCCCGAATTTCTTCCACCTAACCCAGGCCCGAGATTTACTTTTAAAAATAGCTATAAGGGATTTGGAAAACCAATTTGGGTAGTTTACATTTTTAAGTTTACAAAAAGGAGTGTGTGATCTTATAATTTCATAAATTTTTTCATAGAATGTAGATACTGATTCTTCAGGTGTTAAGTTATCAAGTAAGAAGCTCCAATCAACGTTACGTATATCAGTATTTATTTCTATATATTTAGCTTTATGATAATTTAGTTTGTTATGAGTAGTGCATTTTGAAATTTGTGTAGGGCAAGTGAAAGAAGTATGTACATAGAAAGCAGGATGGTAGATGTCAATGGGCAAAAGAGTAGTATCGGGGGTAAACGTTACGGCGTGGATGTTACAAAAGAATAAGTCTAAGATGCGACCGACAGAATTGGATAAATGGTTATACTGTTTCAGAGCGTGTTGTGAGCAGAAGTTTAATAAATTGCGACTAATGTTTGTGAGTTTATTATTTGCAGCATATTCCAAGTACGACGATTTTTTTCCCAGTTAATGGATGGTAAGTTAAAGTCACCCGCTAAAATAATATTATCAATACAGGACTCATCACACAAAATGGACAGCGAATCAAGAAAACTTAAGTACGTATCATCAGTAGCGGCTGGAGGTATGTAGACGGCACTTATTAAATGATATTTATTATTGTTGGAGATAATTTTTAATATGACATACTCGGGCAGTGTTAACGGAGGCGAAAAAGACATACAGGTTGGTTTCAGTTCTTTAGATACAGCTATCAGGACACCGCCGCCATCCTTTTTATTGGTGAGTACACGGTTACGATCGCACCTAAATACCAAATAGCGGTGATCAATAAATTCAGCATCGGATATTTCTGGCGTCAACCATGTCTCTGTTAAGATAATGACGTCGAATGCATGTGACAAAATATTCAAATATAGGGTATTTAGTTTAGTCCTGATTCCTCGACAGTTTTGGTAATAAATGGAAAGATTAGTATTATTAGCCATTTTTAAAGTGAGAGGGTATAATGAGATTCACCAGTAAAATTAATTTAAGACTTACATATTTAACTAAAACAAACCGTAGCTAATAACTTCCACAGTACCTTTCCGTCATCATATCAGGTAGCAAACATACAAAGCAGACAAAATACGAGGAGATTAACCACCAAAGTATATTTAACACTAGCATATATAACTAAAACAACAATGCTTGTGACTTGCACAGTAGTTTTCCATCATGATATCAAATAATAACAATAAAAAGTGGACATAAATGACATTAGTAACCATAATGAGATAAACCAGCAAAATATATTTATGATTACCATATATAACTAAAACAACACAATGTTTATGATTTCCACAGTACTTTCCTGTCATGATAACAGATAACAAAAACAAAAAGTAGTTATAATCGACATAAGTAACAATATTATCATGCAACAATATCAGGTTTGGTGGCAGGACTGTAATGTATATAACGTTATTTAGCGAGACATTTTTATATTGTAAACAATACTTCGAAATGGCGGGTACAATAATCACACGGCTGACCGCAACCAAACATAACATACCAACGAGTGACAATTTAAGGTGCAAGGAACAACTCAATTTACGATGGGTTATAATTATCACTGACACTAGATTTAATATTTTTAAGAATGTCATCATCCGGGCGGATCGCAAAGGTTGATGAGTCATCTGTTTCCTTGACCAAGACAGTAGCATTTCGGACCCATACATACTTGAATTTACTTGCTTTGGCACAGCGTCACGGCTTTTACGAAATAACTCCTTATTCCTAAGCGTTAGGTGTTCATTCATATAAACACGACTCTGAGTTCCAGCGAGACCGATACGGTCCGACGTCATACCTTTAGACAGCCGATAAGCGCTTAGCACATTATCACGTAGCAGACGGGAACACAGCTTTACTATAACATTTTTAGGACGAGAATTATGGGTGTGTGCGTGTGGAACTCTGTGAATAGCCACAATATCTCTATGGGTTAAAGGTATTTTGATAGCTGACGCAATTGACTCCATGATTGCAACTAGATTTTCCCCACGTTTTTCGGGCAGGTTTCCAATTTCGATATTGCACTGTCTAGCATGTTGTTCGAGCCTATCTATTTTATTTTCCAATAAAGATATGGTCTCAGACGCACAAGTGTCAATCCTTGACTCCATCTCCGCGATACGTTTTTCGTTGTCAATATTGTTCGCCGAGTTGAACTCAACCGACGACTTCAATTCTACCATGACATTCGATAATTCTAGGTGTTTTTTTTCTAAGGTTAAAATATCTTTTTTAGTAATAGAGAACTCGGAACGTAATTCTTTCAAATCATTTTGTATTTGAGAGGAGGTAGATGACAGTTTGTTGAATTCATCTTTTAGATCTCTGATGTTAGTATTTATATTGGCAAACTGGTCACACATGTCAACACGCAGAGTATTCATTGACTTCTTAAATTCTTCGGACAATGCAGATATAGCCAAAGTCAGCTCGCAGTCAGGCTGCTTCCCCTTAAAACTTCTCTGCGTTACATTGTGGTCAGCGTCTTCGCCAGAGTACAGATCTGGAACCGATTGGCATTTACTACCTTTCGGGGAGGGCATCATTGTGTGTATACAGTGCTTCACAGGGCGAAAGTATGAAGAAAAGAGTTGTGATAACGTTAAGTTACGCAGTGCTCAGCTGGTAGGCCCTTGTCAGTTGTACGCCGAACCGGTTTTCTCAAAGAGGTGAACGGAGTCGCTTCACGGTGAGCGAGACACAAATATACTCCGCACTGTTTTCCCCAGGGGTGTGGGGGGAGCCGCACGCGCACTGTCACCAACGATTTTAAATTTAATTTTCGTAGAGATAGGGTACGATTTAAATGGCACAAAAATTTATGACTGAGCAAAAAACACGAAAGCACGTCTGCTCTAGCCAAATATTGAGCGGTTTATGATTTGTTATTTAATTTTAATTATTTGGTATCCTATCAAGTATATTAAATTTCCATTATTTATTTATTTACATATTTAGCCCATTAAATTAGGTGAGAGATTCAAACTTTATGTCTGAATTGTTTGGTTTGTTTGGCTATAGGATGTCTCTCAACTCAGTGTACTCAAAGGCAAGAGACCTTTGAGTACACTAAGTTGTACAGTAGCTTCCATTGCTTCCTGTTTTGAGCAACTCACCTCCATTTAGTTTTCATCCTCGACGTCTCTTGCCATCTCTTTGATACAAATTCGTTATTAATTTGGCTCCACTTTTCCTGTGTAGATCTCAACATGTGGCCAATCCATCTCCATTTTTGGAGATCTATTTTTTCAAGGTTAATTTTGTTTTTCTAGTAATAGCATGTTGCAAACTCTATCTTGCCTTCTTGTTCCTGCAGGCTTAGCACGACGCTTTCTATTTCTACTCTACTATAGAATAGAAATCGCTTGTCTACACTTCTCAAAATCTCTCCTTCCCGAGCACGAGGTCACACCTAGACTTAGGTTTCTTCATAGACAGTGACTTTTCCATAGCAACGGGGTAGTCGCTAGTGACGTGTAATTACTAGCCAATTTTATCATATTTCTGAGTTTCGTTCTCAAAGAAGCATTGTTTTGAGCGGACCTTTCTTCAATAACATAACGCAAATTCTGAATGTTTGACATATTTAGAATTATCTGTGATTTGTTTGCTCCTAGTGCGGCTAAATTAAATATTAAAACGGATTTGTGTGCAAGTACACCGTACTGTGTGTTGCGATTTTATCTATAGTAAATTGTGATGCGCGAACTGGAAGACGTTGCGTTGGAAGGCCTCCCACTAGGTGGACCGATGACCTGGTGAAGGTTGCGGGGATCCGCTGGATGCGAGACGCACGGGACCGGTCAATGTGGCGACACTTAGGGGAGGCCTATGTCCAGCAGTGGACGTCTTTCGGCTGAAATGATGATGATGATGATGAAATTGTGATGGCATCACGCAAAAAGTAAGTACATATCCCACCAAAAACAAAACTTCTAAAAAAAGCCAAGCCGAGCAACTCACTTTTACCGTAAAAAGTAGTGAGATCCATGTAATACCAAGTCAGTTAATATATTTAATCCCTACTTAAAAACCTTTGATGTTTTAAATACAAGATTGACTTGGCCACTGCATCACATTGGCCAATGCCATGGCGATTAGCTATTACAATGGCCTGTTTAACATTGGCGAATGCGATGCGATGGCCAAGTCAACCTTTTATTTAAAAGGTTGGTAAGTTTTTTTTAAGCTTTTATGTCTAAACTACTGGTTCAAATTGAATGAAATTTTAAATATACCGGCTCACTTTCTGGGAGATCGAAGGCTCCCACGAGCTCCCTAACAGCATCTCTTTCCCATCTACGCTCAACTTTACGCATATAAAAACTTAAATAATATCGTCGATTTGAACCCAACATGTTAGTAAAGAAATAAATGAATTTATTCAAATTCAAAAATAGAAGTAGGTACTTATACTACTACGGAATACAACAAAGCACCTATTACTTTTTATGGTGTATTATAAAGCACCGCCTAAAATTATTAGATTTAACGAAAAAATAACTAAAGAAACTCTGTCTAGGTCCTTTTTAATGTAGACTATTTCGGAAGAAAGTTCTCTAATCCAAACTGTCAAAATCGGAGAAAAATGGTACGTCATGCTTGACATTATAGACAGTTGTCTAGGGTAGTGAAGACACTTCTCTTCACATTTGATTTTATAATCGCCATGCTACAGACTGTAGACATCTTTCTACTGTCTACACGGAAACGTCATTTTTGTCTTTTCTTCCGTCGACAAAACCCTTCTCTACGGTTCTCGTGCTAAGCCTGCTGTCATGCTTCGTTTCGTTCCATACCTCTCTGGCAGTTCTTTAAATTGTCTCTATGGTATTTTGTAAGGGACCATGTTTTGCAGCCGTAGGTGATGCATGGAAGAATACAAGCATTGAATACTTTTTTTTTCATTGCCATATTAGCAATTCTCTTGTCAATTTCCTTGGTTGTTTGGTCTTGGGAGATGATCTGGCCCTTGGGCCAGTGTTGCTACTTGTAGCAACACTCGTCGACATATTGTATTTGTTGTCCTTGGATTTCAATGGGTTCCATTTTTGAATTGTTCATCAATTTAGTTTTTAGGGTTCCGTACCTCAAAAGGAAAAAACGGAACCCTTATAGGATCACTCGTGTGTCTGTCTGTCTGTCTGTCCGTCTGTCACAGCCAATTTGCTCCGAATCTAATGGACCGATTAAGTTGGAATTTGGTATACATATGGATTTTTGTGACCCAAACATGTACGGCTAAAGTAAATAAATGAATTTTGAATATGGGGGTCGCTTTTACGGGGCAAATAAGAAAATTAAAAAAAAAGTTTTGCAAACTGTACCATGTGATACATCAAATGAAAGGGCTTACTATGAGGGTCTCAAATATATTTTTTTAATAATTTTAAAATAAATAGTTTTAAAGTTATTTAAGAAAATAGACGAAAATTGACCGTTCCCCCCCCCCCTTATCTCCGAAACTACTGAGCCTAAAATTTTGAAAAAAATACAGAAAATAGTTCTATACCTGTAGATTACAGGAAAACCTATAAGAAGTCCATGGTCTAAAAAGGTAGATATATTATATTCATCGTACGGAACCCTCTTCACGCGAGTTCAACTCGCACTTGACCGGTTTTATTATGTTCATTTTTAGGGTTACCTTATTCACACGCCCAACCACAACCCGTTTATGTAATTACGTAGCCATACTTCAGTCTAACAAAAATTTGCAAACTTAAACTTAATATTTCATCAACGAATGCCTTAATCGAAAAAAAATTGTTAAACATCTAAAAAACCCGACTGAAAACAGATAAGCAAAAAATAAGCACATCTTTTTAGTCACGCAGACGATTTAAAAATTAATTTAATTTTTTTTTTTTTAATCTCTTGCTCTTTTCTTTTATTGTCTCTCAAAATATTGTAATACGCACTGGGCCCGCGTGGTAGATTATAGCCCATTCCCTCTCAAAGAGAGGAGGCCTGTGTCCCAGCCGTGGGAACATTAATAGGCTGTTGATGATGATGAGTAGCATAATTATATATCGAAAATAAAAGGAAAACTATCAAAGCTGAGTAGGCTTTATACTCGACCAACTTATAAAATGTACTTTTATGAAATATATTATTTTCCTATACATAATGTATGGGAGCACAAGATCTCAAAACTGCATATGTAAGTTTGTTATATTTTTACAATAAAAATCATCGTTCGGAGGCAGGTAGGCAGGGTAGTAGTATAGTATTGGGCATTCTGTCCCACCTGTCGCGCAGTCGAACTAGTTCGCCTACGCTCCGTTGTGACAGAATGCCCAATACTAAACGGATTCGGATTATTCGTTCAAAAAATTCTGAATTAGGTTTTGTGCATTTTGATCCACTGTTTCACTCTTCTAAACACCTCCACGTAGGCCAAACTACCCAACACTGTTTCGATCGTGCGAGTACGATCAGGCTAGTTCAGGACAGTAGTGTGACCTATACCACTGTCGGCAAGTCGCGAGGCGAGTGCGCCTCGCTACGGACAGTGGTATAGAATGCCCAATAATCGATAATCGACTCGACTCTCTACTCTACTCGATCTTAGCTATGAACTCACCGCCGCAGATACCTGAGACTAAATATACAATAACATTAGATAAACATATTTGAGAGTAAGAGAGGAGAGCAGTGGTGGTCTAGTGGTAACGGTTGCGACTTACAAGTTGTATGGCGTGGGTTCGAACCTAGGCTAGCGCTTTACATTGTGTAAATTATTTCATCACCACTGTTCTCTGAGAGAGGAGACCTTTGTGTCAGTAGTGGGAAAAAAAATTGACTAACTGAAATCTTATAGATAATCATAAATTGAAGGCACCATTTCCCCTACTACAACTACAACTAACCTAACCATCAGGATCTTGTCACCGCTCATGTCATAGTATTCGCCCATACTTCCTCTTCAGGAACCAGACATCATGCATCTGCGTCACGATTGTAAACACATTTTTTGATGCGACCAGATGGTTCTTTTATAGTCATAAGACGAGGAAAACTTTGCTTGCGCGATTTAGGATTTGATGTTTTAGTTCATCCGATGTGTCATAGATGGTGCTGTAGTACTTTTTGTAGTGTTTACTCACCGAGGAATCAACCACGCAAATGCGCTTGGATTTTATTACCTACCTGTCCAGAGTTGACCTAAGCGCTCGATAGATGACGTTGATACCACTGTCGGCAAGTCGCGAGGCGAGTGCGCCTCGCTCCGGACAGTGGTATAGAACGCCCGATAATCGATAATCGACTCGACTCTTTACTCGACCGTCGATCGTGCGAGTACGATCAGGCTAGTTCAGGACAGTAGTGTGACCTATAGGGGGTTAGTAGTATATTATTGAGCATTCTGGATCACTTTTCGCTATGCCCAATCGTGAACTGTCGACTCGGTTTAGTAGTTAGTAATGCAAAATGGATAATGGTAGTGGTAGGGTTTATAAATATTAATCTAAAATAATATTAGTTATTGTTAATTGAACTGTTTCACACAATAATCATGAAATTTGTAAAACAACCACAATCGTTGAATGTCAACATAATATGTAATGAATTTTGTAAAACTGATTTCCGTCATAGTGAATTATTACCTAATTCAGTACGCTGTATAATTTGCGGACCGTCAAATTGTGGAAAAACTAATTTACTCATTAGTCTTCTTATACACGAAAATGGTTTAAGATTTCGAAATGTTTATATTTATTCAAAAACCCTGTACCAACCCAAGTACATATTTTTAGAAAAAGTTTTGCAACGAGTACCAGGTATTTCGTTTCAGAAATATCAGGAAAATGAAGAAATACTAAGAGTTCAGGACGCAAAACCCGACTCTGTGATTATATTTGATGATGTTGCTTGTGAAAATCAAAACAATATGCGTGATTACTTTGCAATGGGAAGACACAAGTATATCGATTGTTTTTATTTAAATCAAACGTATAGTAAAATTCCTAAACAATTAATAAGGGACAACGCGAACCTAATCATACTTTTTAAACAAGACGAAATTAATTTGAAACACATATACGAAGAACATGTCAACACTGATATGTCATGGGTTCAATTTCGTGAAATGTGTTCAAAAATATGGAACGATCCCTTCAGTTTTGTAGTGATTAATAAAGATTGCCCTAAAAATAAGGGCTGTTATAGAAATAAATTTGACACATTTGTAGTTTTTGATTAAATCATTGTTATTTAAATCCGTTACCCTAGCTTTTCTAATTATTCTACTTACGATACTTAATCAATCACTATCTACTTCATCAACATGGAAAAATCTTTGAAAAGACAAATCGTTGAAGCGACAGAAGCCGTGAAGAAAAAAGTACGAAAAATGAAGGATATTGAAATAAATAATAAAGAAGCGCTGGAATCAGTTTTCAAGCCTGTGACAGAACCTTTAAACTTAATTGCCCATGTCAGTAAACAATCTGCTTCACAAAATATCGAAGATAAAGAAATTGAAGTTCCATTTATTGATAAAACTTTGCAGAAAGAAGTTCTCAGTGACAAAGGAAGCAATGATACAGACGATTATGACTCTGAGGTCGACAGTGACTCCTCCTATAAATCACTAGGCGAAAAAAAACAAGATTGTAACACAACATCCTGGTCAGTTTCTCCAGAAGCGTTAGCAGATATTCCATTTGGTGTCAGATACGAACATGGAAAGTTGATGTTGGGATCTGCTCGCATAATTGTCAATGACGAATATATCACAGTGGCAGATCGCAAGTACCGAAGTACGCCTGGATTAAAACAGTTGCTACTAAAAAAGGATGTAGATTTGAGTTTGGTTACAGGGAGTGATATGCAACATTATAAATTAATGCTACTTGATACTAATGCACACCGTCGAGATTATGATCCAAGTAAACCGATAAAAAGTAATAAGGGTGTAAAATATTTACAAATTATTAAACCGCTTTTTACACAATCCCAAGGGAAAGGACTTCCCTTAACAAAGATGTGGAAGAAGAATGTAGATTTTATATATTGGGATGATCCTAATGAATTGGTAGAACGGCTAAAATTGTTAATTGCATCTCAAGATGCTGGTAACACAGGGGTAAACAACGAAATTATATCTATAATAGAGGAATTGCGTGAAAGTAATATAATAAATACATAAATCATCTGTGTTTCATTTTACCGTCAACCTTTCAAAACAATACATCTTAAAGATGAATGTAGACAAATTCGGTAATTTTATTCACAAGAGATTGCGTTTTTCAGATTTATTTGAATTTAATGATAACGCATTGTTAAAATCAGAAAGCGGGGATTTTGATTTGAAAGGATCAAGACTGAAGGGAATCCAATCTCCCGTAGATGGAGACGATGCCGTAAACAAGGATTACGTAGATCGAATAAGTGCTAATACGATACATGAATTTAATAGATTAATTGGTGCATTACGTTCTCAGCTCGTGTTAGATGCAAAAAAAACAGTTCAAGCTACTTTAAAAGCAAAGATACCTGAGGATTTGAATCATTTGGAAGATAAGTTTTATACTAAAGCAGATGTTGATAAATTGCTTAAAAAGCTGTAAATTATGTCAAAACAGCAAATTGTAAATGAAATACACAAAACTGCACGAAGAAATTTCCTTCGGCGTTCTGTTGTTCTAAAAAGTATTGACGACTTATGGCAAGCTGATTTGATGGACATGCAAAATCTAAGAAAATATAACAAAGGCTACAATTACATTTTAATAGTGATCGATTGCTTCTCAAAATATGCTTGGACGCAGTCGATAAAATCTAAAAATAGACTTAATGTGAGTCATGCATTTGAACGTATATTACTTAACACTCATCGAAAACCTGATAATTTACAAACTGATATGGGGACAGAGTTTTATAATAACACATTTCAAGCGCTCATGAAAACATACAAAATTAACCATTACTCATCGTTTTCTACCAAAAAAGCATCAATTGTTGAGCGACTAATTAAAACCATAAAAAATAAATTGTACAAATATTTTAGCCTCAATGGAAACTATAAGTGGCTGGGTAAACCATTAGAAGTTATACTGGAATCGTATAACAACACAAAACATCGAACTATTAAGTTAAAACCAATCGATGTAAACAAGTCTAATGAGCAAGTAATAAAAGAAAATATTTTGAAAGCATATAAACATGTATCTATTCCATGTAAACCTAAGTTTAAAATTGGTGATTATGTTCGTATCAGCAAATACAAACACAATTTTGAGAAAGGTTATACTCCTAATTGGTCAACAGAACTTTTTACTGTAAAGAAGATTAATAATACAATACCAGTGACATACTATATACAAGATCAACGAAAGCAATCTATATTAGGAACCTTTTATGAACAAGAACTTCAAAAATCAAACTATCCTGGTGTTTATTTGATAGAGAAAGTTTTAAAAAAGAAAGGAACGAAACTTTACGTAAAATGGCTGGGTCTTAGCAATAATGAAAATAGTTGGATTGACAAAGCTGCATTAGTGGATTGACTTAATAAGTATATTTATCAAAGATTTTTGAATATTTTTCCATTGCGATTTGTAGAATGCAAGGTGGTGGACTAGTTAATAGTATAATAGAAAATCTACCGTTCGAGCTTCATTTGCCTGGATATAATTATTGCGGACCAGGAACTAAACTCCAGAAACGTTTATTACGCGGTGACCGAGGTATTAATAAGTTGGATGAAGCTTGTATGCACCACGACATTGCATACGCTAAGCACACGGACTTATCACATCGTCACAAAGCTGATTTACAATTAATGAATATGGCAAAACAAAGACTTAAATCAAAGGATGCTGGGAAAGGTGAAAAACTTAGCTCATGGCTAGTGAGCAAAGTGATGAAAGCCAAACTAAAGTCTGGTGCCGGAATTAAAACGTTTCGAAACTTTGTATCGAAAATAAAATCAAAAATTAAGAAAATTAAACACAAAGATAGTAAAGCTTTAATTAATGCTGCTTACTTAGCAGCAAAAAAGATATTTCCAAAAATTCAGAAAATCCGGGTACCGCGAATCATACCCATACCAAAGACTGGAGGTATTTTGCCTTTAATTCCAATTTTTGCTGGCTTATCAGCTTTAGGCACTTTGGCTGGTGGTGCAGCGGGTATTGCAAAAACCGTTAATGATTACAAAGCGGCTCAACAAAATTTGCGAGAAACAGAACGTCATAATAAGACTATGGAGGCTTTAGTTTTGGGTAAGGGTTTATACATTAAATCGCATAAAAATGGTAAAGGATTATTCATAGAACATTCAAAAAACTGATAAAGAAGCTACCTAATCGTCCTCTGACTAACATCGACATCCAAGAACATGCACGAGACATCCCACACTTTCGAGGAGTATACATGAAGGATCAATTGCCAAGAAAGCCAAAACAGATTGAATGTGGAATTGTTAACTTAGACGATTCTAAAAATGAAGGAACGCATTGGGTAGCTTATGGTAAAGTATTCGACTATTGCGAATACTTTGATAGTTATGGAGACTTAAAACCTCCAATGGAATTAATGAGATATTTTAAGAATTGTAGTGTTTATTACAACTACACAAGATATCAAAAGTTTAATACAGTAAATTGTGGTCATCTATGTTTAGAATATCTGTGGAAATTTTGGAATAAACATGTATAAAATTAATGTGTTCTTTTCATTTCAATCATTTGCAAGATGTCATTCACTTTATCGATAACCGGGAACTCGTCTATCTTATCCACGTACTATCCTAATACGTTACAACTAAATGGACAATATGAGTGTGCATTATTGCATTTCTCATCATTTAATTCTATTCCAAACATTGATGAAACAAATAACAAGTTTTACTATGGCTCCGACATCATTGAAATACCGGAGGGAACCTATGAATTGCATGATATCGGTGATTATTTAAAATCTAAGATAAAAGGTGCATCAATTAAACTAGATTGCAATAACAATACTTTAAAAACTACTATGTACTGTACGAAAGATGTAAATTTTGAAAAAGAAAATAATTTTAGACGTTTGCTAGGGTTTGATAAGCAGATATTAAAAGGTAATAAATGGCATGTGTCACAGTTTCCCGTCAACATTTTACCTACGACCGTGGTTAGAATCGAATGTGATATTATAAGCGGATCGTACATAAACGGAGAACCGAGTCATATTATCCACGAATTTGCTCTCAATGTGCCTCCTGGATATAGGATCATAGAAATCCCAAAAAACGTAATATACTTTCCAATCAACCAAAACAATATAAGCTGTATACATATCAGGCTATTAGACATAAATAATCGCTTAATAAATCTACGAGGTGAAGAAGTGCAGCTGTATTTGCATTTAAGAAGAAAACATGATTGACTACAATAAATATGAGCATCAACAAATTAAAAAGAACAGTTCCGCTCAACCTTCCAACCAAATAAGAGCTCGCTATAAGAAGAAAATAAAACTAACTAAAGACAACAAGGCCTTCCTTAAAGCGATCGGATTGCTAAAATGAATATCTTAGACGTTTTATCTTCTCCTACATACAACAACACTGTTGAAGGAATCGAATTTCATTCTTACAAGCCCTACGTAACCAGTTTCAACAGGAACGATGAAATCCGTATACCTATCAACCAACAGGACTTGTACATACTTCCATCAGCTAGTACCTTGTATTTGGAAGGAACTGTGATCGTGACCAAAAAGGATATGAAAGAGAAAGCCACTAGTATTCATTTTACGAATAATGCTCTACTGTACTTGTTCCAAGATATTAGGTACGAACTAAATGGTGTGGAAATTGATAGAATAAAAAATGCTGGCGTAACTACCACCATGAAATCGTTGATATCAATGAATGAGAATGAATCAAAAATATCTAACGCGTGGGGCTGGAATATCGATGGCGTAAAAAATATGAATGGTGGTAGATTTTCCGCTTCTATACCACTCTGTAACATAATGGGTTTTGCAGAAGACTTTAAGAAAGTTGTGATAAATAGCAGGCATGAACTGATATTATTACGAAGTAACACCAACCTGAATGCTGTGAAACTTAACACCAGTGAAATTGTAGACGACGTTCAGATCGATAAAATTATCTGGCGGGTACCGCATGTTAAAGTGTCCGACAAAGAGAAAATAAATTTGCTTAAACTGTTAGAAAAAGACCGAGCGCTCCAGATGATTTTCAGGAATTGGGACCTGTACGAATATCCAGCTTTACCCAAAACTACAAAACATACTTGGGCTATCAAAACTTCCTCACAAATAGAGAAACCAAGATTCATAATTATGGGTCTTCAGACAAATAGAAAAAACAATGCAAGTTCTGACATGTCCCAGTTCGATCATTGTCATGTTCGTGATGTTAAAGTGTATCTCAATTCAACTTACTTCCCGTATGAAAATCTAAATTCCAGTTTCGCGAATAACCGTATCGCTTTATTATATGAACAATACACCAGATTTCAACAGTCTTATTACGGACGCCGCTCGGAGCCCTTATTAAGTGAGAAACAGTTTAAAGATTTGGCACCACTATTTGTCATCGATTGCTCAAGACAAGCTGATAATGTAAAGACAGGTCCTGTTGTGGATGTAAGAGTGGAAATCGAGAGTGATTCGGATATACCAGATCAAACTTCTGCATACTGTCTGATATTGAACGATTGTATTATTGAGTATAAGCCGCTCAGTAATACTGTGAGAAAAATATCATGAATCCGAATACTATCATAGTAGATGTTCAAGGGTTTAAAGATCTATATAATAATTTTATTATAAAGGAATTAGCTTTTGCTAGTCGTGATTATACGCAATCATTTTTAATAAAACCACCATATTTGTTTAAATACTTAACAAGTGACGAAAAAAGGCAAGTTAAATGGTTGGAAAGGAATAGAGGCATTTATTGGAATGAAGGATATATTGACTATAGAGAATTTAAACGTATAATCGTTCCGTATCTAGAAAATAAGGAAATCGTTGTAAACGGGTTGGAGAAGGTGAAGTGGGTAAAAGAGCTTTGCATGAATTGTAAAGTGTCAGACCTTGGTAGAGAACAATGTCCTAATTTCTCTATTTTGCATAAAAAATATTGTGAAGATAAAACTAAATTAAATTGTAAGAAACATTTGAAGCATTGCGCCCTTAAAAATGTTTTATGTATAAGAAAGTATTTAGAGTGGTCATGAAATGTGTACCTACTTATTTTGTGTATTGGTTTCTAGGTATATAAATAAAAAACTTTAATACGATAAATATGTTTTTATTTCTTTACAGCATTTAAAACTAGTCTAAATAATAATAATATAATAATAATAATTCTTTTATTTCAATCACTAAGTTCAGTTATTAAAAGTCACTATCTATTAAAGATTTCGATATTTTTTTAACTAATGATTCCGTATCGTCCATAACACTATCAATAGCGTCTTTCACAATGTACTGTGCATTTATTATAACGTTCTCACTATCACTATCACTGTCACTGGTATTGTTATTGCAGAGATCGATAACTGATATTTTTATCAGCTTTATCCCGCGTCGATGCAGTTTACTCATCACGAATGATTTCGTTGGTTGTTTATTATGAGAAGGCTTTTCTCGACGTTGTCGTTTGGATCGGGTCTTTTCCTTTGTAAGTCGACTGCAGTGCGGTGGTTCGTTGTAAATCATCTCAGAGAGTCCTTCGTAAGGATCCTGAGCGTACTGGCTGAATACAATTTCTGAATCGCAAATCTGAAACAAAAAATAAAATAGATTAACATCTATTCAGTGAAAATAATCGTTACCTACAGTATAATTTTTAATTAGATTTAAAATAAATATTCTGCTTACCGTTGACATGATTAAGACGTACACTGATAGATAAAATATCTCTAATATTCTACAAGTACTCACGACAGATAATATTTTATAAATGACCTAAATTTTATTTAAATACCTGTATAGTTTATGCCCTGACACAAGTATTGCGACATTATAGGTTACGGTCCGTACACATAGACCTATTTGCTATGCTAATTTTGTTTGTATTTGAAATAAAGTTTTAGTACGGTAAGGAAACTGAACCGTTAAGCGGATTTGTTAAAAAAATAAAAAGTTAAGCGAATTTGAAATGTGTTGGGTTAAAAAGGATATACTTTCCATATATCTGTTAAAGATGACAGTCATTTTTTCTAAACAATCTGTTCAGTGATCATACATTAACAACAGATTTATTTTTTTATTCCAACATCATAATTACATTATTCGTTAACAAGGCTGTGTGTACGAGCCCTAAATTTTCAAGTCACGTCAACTCTAATATGTTAACTTAGCATTTTTGCGATCATTGCGATGGTTTTCATTAGACTGATAAAGCATATTATGATCGTAATAATTATGTTATTGAAAGTAAATCTTATCCACATAATAATAAAAGTGAAATACCACTGGCTAATCATGAAATAAAAGTCGTTCGAATGTTGATTTGAAACGTGTATGAACTTGACCATGCACAAATAGCAACCTTGCATTTATAGTGTCACTGACATGCAGTATATCATATATCGCTATCGTAAACTAGCATCGTCCTGCGACGTTACCTGCGAATTATTGATATGAACCTAATTCGCTTATATTTTTAATGGTTAACAATAATTAAACGGTGTGTTGACAAATAAAACAATATTAATTAATAATTAAATTCATTTAATAAACATTAAATACACTTATGTAGGTGCTTAGAATCTACAGATACAAAATAATTACTAAACATAATTATATTATTATACGGGTACGTACCTACTAGGACATTATTTAGAAATACAATGGTTGAGTGGTTATGTTTTTTATAACTACGTCTTATTAAAATTAGGGTACAAGAATTTTAGTGCACGTTACATAAACATTACATAATTAAATTACTTATTTTAAAAATGAGCAATGACCCCATGCTTGGGTTGCGATCTTACAATTAGATATCGCGCGTTTATCATCGTTGCTAGAGAGTGCAATTTTGTTTACACTTTGCGTAAATATTTCATGTTTAAGGGATTTAAACACAATATTTTTCCTACGAATGACTTCACTATTAAATAAAACATTTTCGTAATCTGTGATACTTAGATCACGAACTACACAAGATTTAACTCCTTTTGCTTTTTTTATTATTTTGTCTTCTGTTTTTATTGAATAAAGTTTAGATCTTAAACCAACGAAACCTGTTATAATTTTTCCTCCCATTTCATCTTTAAAAAGTCCAGGAATTTTTTTATTAATTTGAGGTAACATAAATTCATTTTCTTCATTATAATTACTGGTGTCGAAGTATTGCAACAACCGATGTTTCATATCGCGATAAAAATCATTAGTATATATTTCGTAAATAAAAGAATCCGTGTCTGTATAACATGATTTCACTTTTTCCTCATAAATAGGTTTGATAATATTATAGTGAAAGTGGTACATGTGTGATTTAGACAGTTCTAAAACGGTAAAACCAATATATATAGGCTTGTCTAAAATTAACTGATCTGGTGTCATTTGTATCGCTACTAAGTTTTCAGAAAGAATTGATGCGCTATGAAAATAGGGGTTGTTCACGAGTCTCTCGGCGTAGGAGGACTTTTTGGTTTTATTATTCGCATCATTCCACTGATTAACCAAATGAACAGAAACTCTGTTTTCAGTGTTTTCTAAGGTTTTTCCAAATACGCTATTATTTAACAACTTGAAGAAATCTTGTTCAAATGTACTGTTTGCCTTTTGTCGTAGTTGTGTATTTAATTCGATATATTGCTTTAAATAGGGACTTTGTCTAAATGTGATGACTCTATGAATTTTGCGTATTATCAAACCGTGCTCTAAACATTTTTTTAAATGCACATAATGAATTACATAGTTATACTTATTATATAGATTTGAAACCAGTTTTTTAGTTTTACCTCCTGGAGGTATGCATTTTTCAGGACAAAAAGGTAAGTCATTATGATCGCTGTGTAAGGATTCAGGGTAAAACAGATCGACTTCTAGTATGAAGCCCCATTTCGCATTATCATCAATACATTCAACTTGTAATTGGTTTATTTCATTTTTATTTAAAAATCTAAAATCTGAATAGGGTAAATATTGACACATACTGTAACCGTAAAGGTTATTGCAGTCCAAATAAACTATAAAACATTGTGGTTTTGAAGCATCGCAATTTGTTAAATACTTATTATTAGCTTTTGCATAGCGATGGGAGCACATACACAAACCACCTCTAATACCGTTTTGAATCATTCGCACGATAGCTAAGTCAGAAACGAGTTCAAGTTGAACACCCGTTTTCAGTAGCATTGCATCAAATGATAAACTAGGGGCGGTTACGTAAAACGCAGGGTCCAGTTTGTAATGCTGTTTACAAGTTTTTCGAAAACTCTGGAATATATCAGTTAGTAAAAGAACATCTGTTTTCAAATATAAATCGGTATATTCACCTAAATCTTTTATATTGAATTCGTTCCAAACCAAACAAGCATGTTTATAATCTTCATCTGAAATAGCTTGGTTAGTTAGAACGCTAAAAAAATGTTGTTTTGACGGTAACTTTGTTTGCTCGTAACATTTCCAGTTAGTCATGTAATCATAAGGATATACACCCTTCCTTGTTAGCAAATTAAATTGATCATTGTTAGGAAATTGAGAGCGTAGAGTAATGAAGTCATTATTATGCATAGTTTTTGCAAGCTTGTCTAAGCTAGCTCCTAAAAAATTAAACGAATCTAAAAATCGTACTTGAACGTATTCATTATCAGCAATTTGAATGAATTTGGAAAACGAAATATATTTTTCTTTAGTCTTTGGAATAATTCTCAATTTTCCCGGCATTTCTCCTAATTTTTTTATGAATAAATGGCAATCGTATCCTGATAAGTTGTGAAAAAATATTGGTATGAATTTAGGTATTTTATACTGTAGATTACAATGTCTATGAGCGGCGCCACGGTATCGCCCTGTTATATGACAATGATCTCTAACTTTACTAGTCCAAAGTAGGTTTTCACATATGTGACATTTATAGGCTTGTTGAAAATCTCGCGCATCGTCTTCTGTAAATGTCATGACCTGGGTTTCGGTTAGTATTTTGTAAATCTTTTTAACATCAGCAGAAAGAGAGTCTATAAATTTTGAAACACAGTCTAAACCACGATAACTTATAGATACCTCATCATTAAAAGCATAATTTAACGAGGAAACAATGTTATAGGCAAATGCTACAGGCACGTGTCGTTGTAAAAATGATGTATTAGCAGTGTCGGGTTCACTAGCGGATGTTGGTTCCAGTAATGTTTCGAAATCTGCGTATATGGCGAATGGAATATTTTGTTTTCTATCATGATTTTTAAATTGTAATACAGACCCCTTTTCAGGTAAAACAGTTACGATTCCTCCACACAGATGATCATCGATTTGTTTAGGAGTAGGAAAAAACAATAAGCAACTTTCGCAAAAATATAATTTACTATGATGTTTTGTGATTTGGGTTTTAACAAGACGAGGCAAATCTTTGATAAGGCAATAATGGGATGAACTACTATTTTCTAAGAACAGTAGATGAATACTCTTAGATTTACCCTTACACGATTGAGGTCTGTAGAGAGGACCTGTTATTACCTTATTTTTTTTTAAACCGTATACGTATATATTTAAAGAAGGATTATTTTTTTCAAAAATACTTATATCTGAAAAAGTTACGGGAAAAGAAACGTCCTTAATATTTAAAACATCATGAAAGTTAGGATAAGATGTTACTCGCTCTGGATGTTGATTTGTTGGGTACAATGCAGCCACAATGCACCACATAAAACAATAATTGTCATTATTGTGAATATTCAAACACGCTTTTTTGTTTTTTATGAACTTAGGTAAATCTATAAAATAAGACCCACTAAGTGGCTGATACTTATTAACATTAACTTCTAAATGTAAATTACTCAAGAATGTCCATCCACTGTCTCTCTCCTCGAATTCTTCAATTTTTTTCAACAACGACGTGACAACCGTTTCATAAATAGTATTAAAATCATAATTCAAATGTATGACAAAATTTTTGGTGGCGAAAGATTTGATTTCTTGTAAATCATTTTTGTACAATAGAAATAAAGAAAAAAGTTGAAAATTAATTTTTACTGAAATGTGTTTTTTAAGTGAATCATCGATTAAAGATTTAACCTGTTCGCGAATATTACTAAAAAATGTTTCTGGAAAATTATTTGCTTCATCTTTGGATGCAATAACTCTGTAAGAAATAATACGGCCTTTAAACGATGATCGTAAGATTTCAACGTTTTCAAGAAGAGGTACAGTACTATTATTTTTGTGTTTATTAGTTCGTAAGTGACTGGTCCAGCAACGATTATCTAAATTAACATCGCAAACCGAGCAATGAGGCATTTTGTTAAAATAAAAAATGTATAAACGTAAAAGTAAAGAGAATAACTGAAAGGTTGAAAATCTAAAGGATCTATGAGCCAAAGTTTTAAATGTTAATATTTTTTATGAAAATACAATCTGTGTGCCAAGTCTAATATACAAATTACAACAAAGAACACAAAAAGAAATGATACTTGGATCCTTTAGATTTTCAACCCTTACATTGATACAGAACAGTAAAATAGATAGAAACCTTAAATACCAATTAATGTAGTACTTCATGCATCTCGTATTTGTATCCAAATTACCGCACAGCCCTTTGTCCTCTATTATATTATGTAAATGCAAATATTGTTGTGTGATCTCAGTAGAAAATCGGAACCAAAAGTCAATCAGACGCTTCCTGAAAATAACATACAAAATTATTTAATTAAATCTGTACGGCAGTATACTATTTTCTTTGCTTATTCCCTTGTGGGAAAAATGCTAAGTATAATATTTACTTTTTATCCTAAATTTACATTGAATTTCAAGCCAAACTTCTCAACGTTATGCTATGTTATATCTTGACTTGTATGGAAACATCTCCGGGAGATTCCAAAGGTTTTAAAAAATGTTTTCTGAAAATAACAAACATAATATACGATTTAATTAAGTAAGTACTGAAAAAAAAAAACTCTATTCAGAGGTACCTAATAGAGTATTTTTTTTATCACTCGTGAAAAAATGATAGTAAATATACCTTTTATTTTTCTCGAATTATGATCTCTATTTGATGATGATTCCACTTGATACAATTTTTGTGCAGACCAAATTCCAAACCACACTTTTCTACACAAGTTGATGTAAATTACGCATCCTGAAAATAGAATATACATATCTATAACTTAATTAAGTTAATACTATGAAATGTAATACGTATAACACGCATGATAAAATGTTTAAATATTTACCTTTATTTTCCTAAATTATTAATGTTTATTTCGCGTTAATAATTCAGTCAACCACCGCACAGTTCCTTTATGATAATGGAAGCCTATGTTTTGGTATATTTGGTTCTTATACGAAAAAAAATATTCTTCAGTTTATTACATTAGTCATATGAGCCTGATATTAAAAATATTCATACGACCTTTTTCCAATAAAGTAACCATTTCATATTTCCATATTTCGTAATACTTATTTGTCAGTTTTATTGGACTTTGATCGACCTTAATATATTTTTTTTCTGGTCAGCAAAGTCACATTCGCATAAATCAGCTATCTTAGGTAAGGATGGCATGCGTACATATTTACCTTATTAATGTAAATATCGTTGCTTGTAATTGTAGAATTAATAACATATTTAGTTAGTCAGCCCTAGGTTTTTTCGCTGTATTAACAATTGATGCAGTTTCGTGTCGAAACTGTTTGTGATCTAATTCATGACTCTTCATTTTTGCGTTGATATAATACGTACAAGAAAAAACAGTGATTTATTCACTATAACTCAGTGGTTTGCAACAATTTTCGAATTTAGTAGATTATCACACGATTTTGATTTATATACTACATGTTTTCGGAGACCTAAACACAGTCGAATTTAAGTATTCAAGTGTGGATACAGTCTTCAAGAAGTACGTTGCGAACGCTCATTAGTATACAACTACTAGTTGTTGTTACTCTCGGTGTTGATCGCTGACCTGCTGCCGCTCGCTGACATCTTCTGCTCCGCCTGCCGTCATCAGTTGGTGAAGCATCAAGCTCCCACCTTCTCATTAAAACAACCGTTGATTGAAAACATGTAAGTATAATAAGAAATGTAAGTGTACTTAATAAGTTTTTTTTTTTTTAAATTGTGTACTATTTTTCTCTTTACTTGTCTATATTATCATGTTGTCCTTCCTAAGGTTGTCAGAAAAATCGTCTAGACCGCAATGAGATGGCTCATGGCGCATATAAATAAATCATAATATTTTATGCATTTTAGCATACAATACAGTATATAATATATTTTGTACTGTATTGTGTACTTATAGGATAAAAAAACATTTTGAGAATGTTTTAACCAAAACCATTGATCTATTTGCATTTACGATTTTTATTAAATGTTATTACATCTATATTTCAAGTCTGAATCTGAGTGCGAAGTCTATCATCCAACTGCAGTCATCGAAAAGAAAACTAAACTCACACGCAAGCAGCCTGTCACCAACAACAACAGGAAGCGCAAGTCAGGATCGTCAATGGATTCATCGCAATCAAGGTAAACAAAATTTTGTTGTAAAACAATGTTGAGTAAAATACTTTGCTTTGATATTCAGATAACGCAGTGCGAGTATTAAATTAATTTTAGAATTTAGCTGTAAGCACACGTGATACATTTAGTATTGACGGTGATTGATGATTTTGTGACTGACATTGTTGTTAGGTATATCGTATTTTAGTGACTTGCTGCATTCGAACGCTTCGAAGCTGCATCGCGTTTGACGACTAACTGCGTTCCATTCTAGCGTTCAGTCGCTACTCAAAAAACGGCAAATGGCGACATGACTGCTGCGACTAGGTTTCGTATGTGTGCTGCTTGAAGTGTTCGAGCTTCCGAAAAGCTACTGTTGATCACTGATGTTAAAAGTAGCAAGTGCGTTTTGACCCTTATAATTTTTTTCAGAGACATTTGATTTGAGTAAGAAATAATGTAACTAACCATTTTGTTTTCTACGTTGTTTCAGTAATAAAACAAAGACCAGTCCTATGGATGTATTCGGTATCAGTCCGAATAACGAAAGTGATGCAGAGTTCAACGAGGAGACATCGAGCAACCGACCTGTTTTATCATCGTTCTTCGTAAACCGTGTGGCTAATGGCAGCGAGCGACGAAATGCAAACACTAAAGGTGAATACTATGTCGATTGTAAAGTGTACAAAACAAGCGATGCGCGTGACACCGACTCCAGGGCGTTATGGAAGAAGGCACTTGTTCGTATAAAGTTCCAAACCGATACGGATACATCGCAGTGGCGTAAATTACAAGATTTTATTCGTTTGGCCGACAAATTGTTCGAAGAACATCCAAGGCTTTTTATTGATAAATAAAATAAAATAATTAAAAGACCTTTGTTTTATTTGATTAAATAAAATTGAGTTTAAAACCTGTCTTAGAAATCAGTTATCTGTTAACTATAAAAATACACACACACACACACACACAAAACTCTAAACCTAAGTGTACGAACTGAGTGCCGAGCGTCCAGCGGCAGTGGTTCGTTCAGCGTTTCGAAGCGCTCCGCTCGACCGCCACTCAGGTTTGACACAAACGCCGCACGCCCTGCCTCGCTGGACGCTCGGCACTCAGTTCGTAACCTAAATATTCGTTGTATACCATTGTAAGTAACAGATTTACGCGTATATAAATTTTTGATCGATCAATTCGAACTTTAATTATTGAATTTTCTGAAACACCGTCCATAGCGACAGCGAATTTATTGCCGAGCGATGAATGAGTTTCAAAATACCTAATTTATACGAATCCGTTTAGTATTGGGCATTCTGTCACAACGGAGCGTAGGCGAACTAGTTCGACTGCGCGACAGGTGGGACAGAATGCCCAATACTATACTACTCAGGGTGGTTAATCAGTTGAGTATTTTCACATAATATTTGGCTTGGGCAACTACGGAACCCTACATTGCGCGTGGTCCGACATGCACTTGGCCGGTTTTAAGTATTGTCACGAGCTGGGTATGGGATAACTAAAAGCACTACCAATTGAACACACGAAATAACTTTATTACTCGCATATCACTTAAAGACAATCGCAAAACACTACTGAACACTTTAGCGCACTTGATATCTCTTCGAACCTTCCGTTGTCTTGCTTAAAAGTAGACTGACTCGCTTCGTCCTCTCTCGGTCCTTTTATACCACAAACACACAAAAGATATTCGAGAAATTTCGCTATTATTCATAAAGCATCCAGGAAAACATAAACAAAAAAATAAACTTAAAGATAAAATAACCAACAAAAAAGAAGTTACTTTACGCCGTAGGCATACGGTCGAAATTAAAACGCAAGTACCGCCGACGCCGGACGCGCACTAACTACCTACAGCTACTAGAATTCACGCGTACTCTCACTTATAAGCAACGTTTTCCGAAGATTCTAGATGACCGACGTAACAGTATTAAGCCCGAAGTGGGTGTTGGTAGTATGAAAAAGGTGTTAGTACAGTAGATTGTTGGTTAAATCCTATCCTACTAATATTATGTAGGTATAAACGCGAAAGTTTATACGTACTCGTAAGGTCTCAAAAAGAAATTGTAGTAAATAAGATTATCTACAAATTTTGAACAATAAAAACACATTTTTTGCAAAAAAAATATTAATTCAAAAATACAAAAAGGTAATAAAATTAAAAACACAAAAAAGTGAACAATAAGTTCAGAAAAAAAATCTACTTCTGAAATCGGTGGCAAAAAAAAACGAAATCAACCAAACAAATGTCACCGACTGCGACTTAAGAAGCTGTTTTTTTTTATTTTTCTATGCATTTAACATTCAACCAAAAAACCTAACCCTGAACCTTCAAGATTCCCTTTTTATTGCTTTCAACTTCTAATCGTTGAGGAGTTATACTTTCCATCATTAGCTCATCAACATGAAGTGAGGACTACTGGATGCGAATACTTCACAAGCTTTAGAAAAAGCACGAATCACGTAATATTTTTTTATTAAATTTAAGGGTTGCCTGCGATTTCTCTGGAAAATTTTCTAAATCGGTTCAGGCGTCTTCGAGTAATCGGTGAATATACATAAACAAAAATTCCGACGAATTGAGAACCTTTTTTTTTTAAAGTCTGCTAATGAGATTTACCTTGTATCATCAGGTCAGCCTAATAGAATGAATACAACTATCGGCCCATAAGTTTTTTTTTCTCTCTTTCTCTTTATCTGCCATCGGTTCGTCAGCCATAATCAAATGAGTTCTGGTAGGAAAATATTTAGGAGCAGTTTCATTGAGTTGCCCTAATAACAGCTGTTGATGAACTTCTTAGTTCCTCTGGTCAAGCGAGAGGATGTCCCTTCTCTTGAGGCGTTTTATTGTGCTTTGGTCATTCAATAAGTTTTTTGCTAACTTGTTGGTGTGCTTGTTGAGCCTTTGTTTATATTTTGTGCAGTAGTTGTTAACTTCTTTGACTGTTGGCATCTCGAGGTACTCGTGGATTTCCAAGTTTCCCACAAACCAATGTGCACTGGAAACTGTTCTCAAAGCAATGGTCTGAAATCTTTGGAGGATCTCCAGGTTGGAGTTGCTAGCTGATCCCCAGAGCTCTATGCCATAGGTCCAGGTGCCAGATTGGTTTTATGATTGCCTTGTAGACCAGCAGTTTGCTGGTGAGTGAGAGTCGGGACTGTCGTCCTACTAGCCAGGAGAGACCTCTGAGTTGCAAGTTTGCTTCTGTTCTTTTAGCCTTGATGTGGTTTGCCCAGGTGAGTCTTCTGTCCAGATGCAGACCAAGATATTTAACAGTCATGCTGGTTGGTAATATACTGCCACCAATGCTGACAGGTTCGCAGTCTCCTTTCCGGAGAGTGAATGTAACTTGCGTTGATTTGGTTACGTTCGGTTTGATTCTCCATTTTTGCAACCACATGTAGAGAGCACCACGCTAGAGAGGCATGCAGTGTCATCCGCATAGGTTGCTGTTATAACATCAGCAGTTTCAGACAAGTCTGCCGTATATATGGAGTACAGTACTGGGCCAACTACTGATCCTTGTGGTAGGTACTGACGCCTTGATATCATAAAGCTTTGAGTAGTCTTCTTCATATTTTACTTGGAATCTTCTGTGTGCTAGGTATGATTTAAGAATCATGTAGAATGAGTTTGGTAACAATGTTTTAAGTTTGTACAATAGGCCATTGTGCCATACTTAATCGAACGCTTCCTTTCCAATGTTTGTCTGATCGAATGAACTACTCTATGCACCTGTTCTACTGTAGCGTGTTTCTCCCGAAATCCAAATTGGTGGTCAGGTATGATTTTATTGATTTCAATTATTCTTTTGAGTCTACGTAGGAAGAGTTTCTCGAACAACTTCGATAGGATAGGGAGCAAACATATTGGCCTGCAGGGCTAGCATGGGCTGGGGATAAAACTTTTGTCCACCGGTTATTTCCACTGACAAGGGACAAAATTATTTTATCCACCTGCCAAAGCACGGCAACAGGGGAAAAGAGAATTATATCACTTTTTGACATTAGACGTGGATACTCACCCCCCGCCTATAGCATGGCGACTAGTGGAAGAGAAAAATTACAGATATTTTGACATAACAAAGGGAGAAATTTGTACTCATCTTTAGACGGTGGGTTTAAGTATATCTCTTGGAGAAAATATAATTAATAGTAATATAAAAATGTCTCGTGCTTACTGGAGCTTAGTGTTGTCGTCGGAAAGGGAGAAAATCGAGCGAAAAATACACCGGCGTTCAATTCGCGATTCGAGCAACCCGTTCGAATTACCCGACACAGAATTCCGCCGGATTTTTCGAATGCACAAGGATTGCGTCCATTATTTGTGCCAAGAACTTGATCAAGCTTTGAAACCATCGAATACAGAAGATGGCCTACCAGTGCACATCAAAGTAAGAAAAAATAATAATAATAGTCGATAGAATATTCGATTATTCAATAGTAAAAACACAAAAATAAATAAGTACTTACTTTTTAGCACTCATTATAATATTATGTATGTGTAAGAAGATTTTGGTAATAAATTATTATCTGTTTTGAGGTTATTTATTCAGAGACATTGACAACAAAACAAAAATATCCAGCACAGATGTAATAAAACGAAAAAAGTATTTTGGTTTACGACGATAATATCGACTATTTTGTAATTGAATAAAAGTTTTCTTATAATGGCAATAATTTCAGGCACAAGCGTTTCCCCTGTTTTGTCCACCGTGAATAGTTTATCCACCCATGTCGCCATGCTCGGAGGGTGGACAAAATTGACAGAGAGGAATAGTATTTTGTCCTCTCCCCGTGGATAAAATCTCTCCGGCCATGCTAGCCGTACTGTACGAGCTTGGGTCAGGTGGTGGTTTTCCCGGTTTTTGCTATCATGCATATTTGTGAAATTTTCCACAACTTGGGGTAGTAGTGCACTCTGAAGATAGCGTTGATCAGCATTGTTAAAAATACTATTACTTTTTTAGGTAATTGTTTAAGTACCTGTCCAGTTATAAGGTCGAAACCCGGTGCTTTTTTGTTTTCCAGGTTGCAGATCATTTTTATAAGTTCCTTGGGAGTAGTCGGTGAAAGAGGCAACGAGAGTTGTTGATCACTGTTGACGATTCTATCAACTTCCTCATCAAACTCCGTCAATGGCGACTAGTTAGGAGTGAAGACTTCACTTAGGTGTCAAATCAAATCAAATCGTTTATTTGTGATACATGGGTTACATGCAGGTGTTCGTTACTGGAGAAAGGAAAAACTTCTCGTTCTCGTCTTTTTGTTCTTTAGAGTCGATCTTGCCTCCAGCCTCTCTGACGCCGTCCTCCCGGCGACCTGGAAATTAAAATTAAATCATTAGATTGCCAACGTCATCAACACTTAAAAAAAAACCGCATTAGTAATAAACGCATTACTATCAATGATATATTAAAACTATAGATACGTTGTCCGCCCTCAAAAATGGCAACATAAAATGAAGCCAATTGGCCACATCGCGCTTAGTTACGCACCAACCTCTCGCGCGACGCTACGTTTGTTCTTAATTTAAATCGTGTGTGTAAATCTGCGCAAAACATAAAAAAAAACATGACGTCGTGTGTTTTCTTACGAAGTTACGATGTACAAATTATACTCTAAAAGTTATAGATAAAAATGTGTCATTTCATGCGTAAGTTCCTATTTTTATTTTATTTTGTTCGACGCCGCCGTGTAATGCTGTGCTGGGCTAATAAAAGAAAAGTGGCTTAACATAATAAGGGTTCAAAGACGTGAAAACGATTTATTACTTATTAAATTTTTTAGTACTTACAATATTTTAAAGATTAATATTTTTATTACTTTATTGAAGTAGGTCATACGATAAATCAACTATTTTATTAACTCAAGAAAATCGAATGTCCTTTTTTCCCCATATGCCTCTGATAGCTACGTCACTCACGCGCTCGACCAATGAGCAAGTAATTAGACGATTACTTATCCTGTGACGTAACTGAGGATGTATATTTATCTCTCTCTAGCAACAGGCATCCCGCTGTATGGTGTCATATTTTCTTTCCCTTTCTTTACGCGTATAAGTAGTTATCCAATATTTTCGCCGTTTTTAAGCCCCGCGATATTACTACGTGACGTGTCTATATATAATACGTCATTGAGTACTACCCTGATTTTCAGGGCAGTAATGAAATTCCATACAATATAACTGCCCAGATTTTTGAGAAGGTTTAATGAACAGCTTTCAAGCCTTTTACTGGGGTAGTATTGGTACACTTACCAAGCAAGTGTAGTATAAAATTTTTAACTAAACTCCCAGACTTAGTACCTATGTCATTACGTAATGCTCGTTAAAAGTTGGATGATAATATTTTATATGTCCCATGCAATAGCAAAACGTTCAGTTCCTTTTTTAAATTCTTCATATGACCGGAAATATTTCATTTTAAGTACCTACTTATTTCATGTAGCGCTTTTTTCTTTTCGGAAGTCGCTGTCGGTATCTATTGTTTTTTTTTCTTTAACTTTGGTTGGTAGGTACCCCATATTGGGTTTGCCCCTTAAACCCGTTCAAGCGTGGTATTATGTTATGAAATGGTGAAAGAAAACAATACATAAACGTACGATCACAGTGATCGCGAGCCATTTGCTGTCTATATTATTGAAGAGTTCCATTATCTACTTTCGAATATCTCAGATCCTAATATACACTTCTGGACACATCTATTGGCCCACCTTGTATTTTCAGTTTCGTTTGGTCCTAGCTAAAATTTTATATTAGGTCGAGCAAAAAGTTTTTATGCAGTTTTGAACCTGGCACATTCACAATTTCATTCAAGTCTTTTTTTGAATTTCGAACACAGAATTTAAAGAAACAAAAGACAATTTAGAGCCTGTTTGTTGATATCAAACAATCGAATACTAAGAAAACTTGGTTTTATTGGTTTACTTGGATTTAATTCTTGAAAAAGTGATTGATATCTTTGGTTTTGCAACAAACATTACTTATTCTTAACATTAAGGTGAGGTTCTATCAATAATCTATGGATACTTCACCTGAAGTCGCCGCCCAAGCTGTGGCTCTTATTCAGGCCGGACACAGCCAAAGAAACGTGAGTGCTCAACTTAATTTAAGTCGATCTGCGGTCCGAAATGTTTATCGGAGGTACCTAGAGACTGGCGGCTTTGTTCGTCGCCAAGGAAGGCCACGATCTCGGGTCACATTTGAAAGGCAGGATCGATTCATCGTGACGACCAGCTTGAGAAATCGTCACCTTATCTCCATTGAGATACAAAACCAACTTCGCGACTTCCACGGAGTATCTGTGAGCGCTCGAACTGTTCGGAGAAGGTTAAAAGAACGCGATATGGTACCACACAAGCCAGCTAATGGGCCCAAACTAACGCGAGCCCACCGAACAGCGCGCCTTCATTTCGCACGCAGTCATTTAAATTGGACACAGCAAGATTGAAGCCGTGTACTCTTTTCTGATGAGTCTAAAATTGTGTTACATGGCAATGATGGAAGGCAGAAGGTCTACCGACGTAAGGGAGAGCGTTTCGCACAATGCTGCTTTGAAGAGAGGGTTGCTTATGGCGGTGGCTCATGAACTGTCTGGGGCGGTATATCCGCGAGCGGCAAAACTCAACTTGAGGTTGTTACAGGACCACGGCTGCCAACATTAAATGCTGAAAGGTACATTCGTGAGTGCTTAGAACCTCACGTGATACGCGGACTATGTGGGCCCAAATTTCCTTTTTATGCATGATAATGCAAGAGCCCATGCGGCCGGCATCGTCAGGGAATATCTTCGGGATGTGAACATCACAGTTATGGACTGGCCAGCCAGAAGCCCAGACATGAACCCCATTGAGCACATGTGGGACGAGCTAAAAAGACGTGTTAGGGCTTGTCAGCCAGTTGCCCAGACGATGCAGGAGTTGAAAACTGCCATAGAAGAGGAATGGGAGATGATCCCTCAAAATTTCATAGAGCGGTTGATAAACTCTATGCCTAATCGTATGAGAGCTGTGGTAGATGCCCATGGAGGCAACACGCGTTATTAAATTAAACCTTTATTTGATAAAACATGTTTTTTATTCAAAAATCAATTACCTTTAACAAGGGGCATATCCGACTTGTTAGGCGTAGCTCCATGTCGTATGGTATTCTGAATTCAAATTTAAAACAATACGATCGAAAAAGATGGTAAAATGTATCAGGTTTAAAACTGCATCAACAGTTTTTGTTTTGAAAAAAAGCAATCAATCTAGCAATCATATTTCGGTAGGGGATTCGAAACGAATAGGTGTTAGAGGTATAGCACACAAATGGTTCTGCTCGTACCTGGAAAATAGGGAACAGTTCGTAGAGGTAGAACATGGCGACCTGCACACTGGCCAAATATCACGCGTAAGATCCAATAAAGTAAAAACAATAATGTCAATACCGCAAGGCAGCGTTTTAGGATGCTTATTATTTTTAGTTTATATAAATGACCTCCCTAAAGAAATTGACGCTCAAAGTATTCTATTTGCTGACGATTATAATTTTTCCTTATACTGACCAAGAAAACTTAAACTCAAGTCTAGACGATAAGCTCTCCAAAATAATAGAATGGTTAAACGATCATAACTTAGAATTAAATTTTGACAAAACAAAGCTAATGCAATATAGACCATACCAAAAACGCAAACTGGACATAAACTATTCATATAACAACATAAAACTGCAATGCATTGACGAGTTTAAACTGTTAGGATTGACTATAGATACCAATATAAACTGGAAAGCCCATGTAGACACATTGGCCAACAAACTAGCCAGCTTTACATATGCCTTGGGGGAGCTTAAAAGAGCTACCGATTTTAAAACTGCTCTAACAGCATACTATGCTTATGCATACTCCTGGCTAAATTATGGAATCGTGGTGTGGGGAAATGGCGTAGACAGAGATAGAATTTTTATTCTACAAAAGAAATGTTTGCGAATTCTTGCCAATATAGATAGCACAGGAAGCTGCAAGCCATTCTTTGTACAATACAATATCCTTACACTAACTGGTATCTACATTTTAGAAGTTAGTCAATTCGTTAGAAAACACCCGTCACTGTTTCCACTCACTAAGGACCTTCGCCCACAACAACGCAGTGGAAGGCGTCAAAACAAGAATGAATTAGCCTTACCAAGCTCAAAACTAACTATGTTTCATTCAGGACCTTTGGCCATGTGTGTGAAAATATATAATCAGCTTCCAAATTCAATTAAGGACTTAGAGTACGAAAACAAATTTAAAAACACTCTCCAGAAATTCCTTACATTAAAGTCATATTACAATTTAAAGGAATTTTTTGACGATAAGTAAATTTTTTGACATTCATCTGACATTCATATCCACACCTACACACAACACCTACAAACTTGACTATTTAATGTAAGTTATTTTTGATCTTGATTATTATTATTATCGCTATTTGTTTTAATTGTTTGTTTTTTTTTTTAAATCTTATTCCAAATTTATGAATGGACATGTTGACTATCTAATTGTATCCTTATTATTTCATGACGTTCACCTATTTAAATAACAAATGATGGACATGTTAAAATTGATATTTTCGTAAATTTTTGGTTATTATGTGACACTCCTTAAATTAAACTAGTATATTGCTGTGCCCTAGCAGGGTTCATGTATGAATCCTAATAAGTACCCTGTAACAACCTGTAACTACATGAATGCAATAAATGATGATTATGATTATGATTATGAAACCTAAACTCTAAGTTGGGCCAATAGATGTGTCCAGAAGTGTATTATAGGTACAGTGAAACCTTCCTTGAAAACATAATATGCATTTATCAACGAAAACCCGATCAATATCGGATCAGTAGTTTTTGAGAAAATCGCAGATACATACAAATAGAGCACCATCTTTTTTTTGAAGTCGGTTGAAATACCAACCTACCTGTTTATTATGACGTAATAGTACATTATGATATAAGCGCGGTAAGCTGAAAATTACAGCCGAGGCGATAGTGCTTGCCCGAGCCGTAGGCGAGGGCTAAAAGAAAGCAGAGGCTGTAAATATCAAAGCGCACGTATGTCATACGACGTTTTATAACATATTTGCGAGGAAATAAATAAAACTCGGACCTTTTTTAAACGAATAAATCTTTAATTAAAGCAGTTATCAAAATTTGAGCAATTAGTAAAATTGATTATTACTTCATAACAAATATGCGATGCGCGCGCGTTCGCCCTTTTTTTTCAGGCATAGGCACAAAACAGCCAGTATTATTAATAAGGTAAATTAATATTTTTGTTTTTGTTACAGATATTAATGGGTGTAATTTATTGTCAAAATTAATTAAATTAAAGAATTAAATGTTTATTTATTATATTTTATCTCCCTATACTATACCTCCCTATACTATACCTCCCTATACTATACCTCCCTATACTATACCTCCCTATACTATACCTCCCTATACTATATTTTATCATTTTATTCATAAAATGTTGACCACTTTTCTGAAATAAAACTCTTAGCTAAGATTAAAAAAAAATTAGGTACCGTTCGTTTTGACGGAGCATCTTGATAAACCGTGCGATTTACATTACATTACCGCAGAAGTACGTAATGAGATACATTACGATATTGAAATTGGTGAAATAAGAGACCCATTACGAGCAAATGTGTTATAAAATGAATTAACAATTACCAAATGCGTTTTCAAAATTCCAAGTCATCTAATTCTATTTCAATAAAATTAAAAAATTATATCAAGGATCAAGATTATTTCAATGAGGGAATCGAGAACTATTGTGTGACTTTGCCTTGTGCGACTTTAGTTACCTAAATATGAGTTCGTCGAAAATTTCACAGCGTCCATAAATGATGCCAATGATGCAGTTACGAACAGACAGGCACATGACTTTGTGTAATTTATTATATTTTATCACCACTGCTCTCAAAACGGTAAAGGAAAACATTGTGATAAAATCGGCATGTATTAGAACGGCATAATATCTTAGAACTAAAAATTCGAAGATATGTGACATCTACCAATCCGCACTGGTCCCGCGTGGTGGATTACAGCCCATCCCTCTTCTAGAGAGGAGGCCTGAGTCCCTGCTGTGGGAACAGTATTGGCTGATGATGTAATTATGCCACTGCCTACCTAATTTTTAAACTGCAAAGCCGACGATGCCGACAAGTAGTTCAAGAAAATAATATCTTCCCTTTTCTTTGTTTTCAGATATTGGAATACAAAGTTCTTTAAATAAGTGAAATGGTCGACGCGTGGATTAATGCCAAATCCCCAAACTATGAAACCAACAAGGACAAACTATATCCTTATTCAGAATTGCCATTTTTAAGCACCTATCAACTACTAAAGATACCGTTGCGTGTTACAGATCTAATAGAACATGTTGATTACTTTGGTGTGGGGAGAAAAAACCTCACCACTGGCATCACCGGGTTTCCCGATTGTTACAATATTAACTATGAATATAGATTAGTTGACGAAGGTCCGGATTTAGGCAGAAAGATACCTAACAGAATCCCGATATCCGGAGTGCAAAACATAGGATTCTCTACCCGTAGCTACATAAAAGATAATTCTGTCCTTACAGTCACTGTGAACCTTCAAAAAGAGCAAGTGGATGATAAGATAGCACAAGATATTGTTCGTTTAGTGAATAGTGAGCGGGGAAAAGTAATTGTTTATGGATACAATGAGTATTCATTAGAACGGATATGTGACAAACTAAGAACAAACAAACCGTTATTTTACTGCCCTATTTACTTGTTACCAGATAAACTACGATTAACTTACTGGCAAACTGGTTATAGAGCATATTTGGGTGTAAAGGAACTCAAAAGAGAACTCTACCGAAATGTTTATAAAGGTGATTTCGAGGCCGCGGTCATTTTGACAGGTAGCTTGACTGACACATACTGTGGGGGAGCTATAGGTGACGTCGTTAACAAACTCCTCGATAATAAGGTCGGGAATGTCATCGCGTACGGCTACAAACTGTGGAACAGCAATCACGAAGGAGTTGTGCGTGGGCATTTTCCATCTGTATTTCATCACATTTTCGACGGAGACCGAATGGCTATTATCAACAAACAAGACAATCAGGCTTTGATTTTAGAGCCTAAAAAAACAAAAGATGGAAACTACAAATCCAGTAAGAAATTAGGCTGGAAGATAATTCCAATATGGGATGATAATAACATTAAATTCAAACTGTATAACATCGACAGCGCTTACTATTTACAGCTGTCTCCGACAGCTCGGGAGGACGGCGTCAGACAGGCTGGAGGCAAGATCGACTCTATAGAACAAAAAGACGAGAACGAGAAGTTTTTCTTTTCTCCAGTAATTACGGAGAACGGACAAGTCGCTTTTGACATTTTCAATTGCGAGGATAACAAACAATTGTTGGAGTTGCCTGTCGATGTCAATTCCTCAGAAGTTACAGCTGTTGTAGGACAGAAAAGTGTAGGCAGTGTACAGGATGGACGATCCCGTTGGATATTAACTGTTTTGGATGAGACGGTTATGAAAGACGAGCAAAGTGGTGAAGATGAAGATTTTTCTAATATTTATGATTATGATTAGTAGTAGTGGGTAGTAAATTTGTATGTTTCGGCGAGCTTTTCTACATTCCATAGGTAGAGGTACTTCAATTGTTATAAGCCTTGTTAGTCATGTCATGTCCGTTTACGAATTAACGATGATTACATTTATTAACCAATAGAAAACATTGATTGGTCTCTTACGTTCTTATGATTCCCGAAGAGAGATGTCGTTCGTTGGAGGCGCATAACTTAAGTACTGAATATTGAATAAGTGTATAATTTTAGTTAGATATTAGATGTACCTTTAAATCTTTGAAATGCATGCCCGATACCCGTCTCAGGATGACCTGATATAGCTGCATAGTGCTGTCACATACTGAAAGCTTTCAATTGAAGAAATGTTGTTCTTTTGACTTTTTAGTTTTAGTAAAACTTGTAAGGGGATTGCTACAAGTGTTTTGATTTTTGTTTTAGTGTGACTGACCTGTCTGCCAGGAAATTGTGATTTTGTAGAAGAGATAGAATACTTATATTATAATTTTCATTAGAATGTGTTACGTACCTAATTAATGACGTCTGATTACCGGTATTTGTTTTCCTTTCTAAGTATAATAAATACAATATAATCATAATTTATCTTACTTTTATTCAAAACCCAGCTTTACCACTTAAATTACAAACTCTCCACTCTTTTGAAAAACATAAGTATTCTCATCATCAAAAAAAATAATGATCATGTATCACAAATGAAACTCTTTAACAAAATCTTTTAATTGTTTATTTTGAATATTAGTAGGTAATATTATTTTCAATAAATATACATCTAAAAACTTTAACATGTCTCGATACAAATTTAAACGCATCAATCTGATGGTAATGAAAACAGTCTTTGACGAGTCTTAATTAAACTGAGAATAATTGATCAATAGCGAGGTTAACCCGCAATTAGAGGATCCCGGTCCTATTATAGTCCAGAAATATACAGGACTCGTTTTAACAACTTACTTTAATACATTTTTATTAATGAAGATTCCTCAAACTTCAATGAGCCTGAACGCGGTTTTTCAGCCTCGTATCATAAGTACAACAAATTAAGAAGTATGCTTGAAGATGAAACATTGGTAGCAGTGAGTAGTGAATAAACTTTGAACAATTTGAAGGTAGATATTAATGTTAATAATCGTATGGTCACAGATATGGACGACATGACTGCGATAAATAAAGGAGCTTGAGCGCCTCTAGCCAGACATACCGGCTTTTATAGCAGCTATCTCTTTAAGCTTCGTGTTTTCAGATACCAACGCCTGTACCCTTTGCTCATATTTCTGTCTCAGTTCCTGTTGAATAATATAATAACATTCATTTAATAAACTAGTAATTTGTGTCATAAGTCAGTTCGTATAGCTAAATACTTTAGTACCTACCTTGAAAATAGCTAGCTGGGTTTCATACTCCTTCTTCAAGTCATCGTTGAGGGTTGTGCTGGTTTGTGCTCGTTGCAACACCAGTCCGTATCTATCCTTCTCAGCCTTAAACCTGGCTTCCATAGCCAGCAGGCGGTCCTGGAATATAAGCACAAAACTGTTACACCTCCGAGTGCGTATTGGCAACAGCAATAGTTTATTTCAAGGATTCAATGAGCATTAAAACACAATTCGATGTGCGAAGATTAGTGATAAAATTGTCCTGCACGACCAAACCAACGCGGTCTACGTGTATATTATTATTCTCTAGTTAACAGTGAATCCTACTAATATTATAAATGTGAAAGTTTGTGAGAATGGATGTGTGGATGTTTGTTACTCTTTCACGCATAAACGGCTGGACCGATTTGGTTAAAATTTGGTATGTAGATAGGTTGGATTAACATATAGGATAGTTTTTATCCCAATTTTATGATCCGTGGGATAATTTTCGAGTTGTAGCGGGTGAAGCCGCTGGCAACAGCTAGTAGCTTTATATTTCATACAATTTTGCTTTTTACGCTCCTCGACCCCGACCAGCAGATCAACTCCCTAGAAGATCAACGGTTTTCATACACTTCCGTTGAACATTTATTTATTTTAACCGCGGCCTCTGCACAAGGGCTAAGAAAGAACATGGGTGGTTTTTAGTCAGTAGAAGTCTGACACTCCCTTCCGCTCTGCCCAGAGCGGGAGGGGTTATTAAGATGATTTCCCACCCCCCAAAAAAAAATAGCGTAGCATCAAGGTCAATACGAATAATTAGGTGCTCCCGATAATTGCACGTCAACTTTACGCAGTAACGTTGAAAGTCGCCATACGTTTCTTCGCTGACGACTTTGGCACCTACCTCCATAGCTTTAACTTCAGAGTTCCGAATTTCCAGCAGGTCTTTTGTAATCACGTTGATATCCTTGAGTGACTGAACTTGTGTCGTTAAAGCTTCAATCTGTAGTTCCTGATTTTTTACCATCTTTGTCTTGTCGAAGATCATGCCACGCGCTTTGCTCAACAACTGTAATGATACAATACCGAATTTTTCAATGTAATTACGTGCAAGCTTGTGTGAAATGAAAACATGGATCAAGTAAAGCAAACCTCTTCGTGCTGTCGTTTGATATTTTCAATCATCTCGTGGTTCTTGCCGGTAGGTTTGGATAAAGCTGCCTGCAATTCCGTCTCCAAATTTCGTACCCTCGCTCTGAGAAGGTCGATCTCTTCTTCACGAACCTGTAAATGAAATGCAGGGATGGTAATAAGATAGCATGCCCTGAGAGTCTGGGAGAGCAGTAATAAACAAAGGTTCAGCGACCTTCAACTGACGAAAGTAAAAGATTTCCTGTTACCTTCAATTCAAGTTTAACTCCGTCTTCAGTCCTCTCGTTTTTTACTTTCTCCAATTGGTCAATTTTCTTCAAGAGTTCTTGTTCTCTTTGCTGCCAATCGCCCTGTAAGAAGATATACATTTGAAGAGAACTGCAACAAGTGGTCACTCCAACCGCCTCATCGAGCAATTATTAATTCCAACTTGATGACTTACATTGTCGGTGACGTTCATAGTCAGTTCGTTATCGTCCGGCGCAGTGGCGCTGATCTCAGCAGGCTTGCTTTCTTCCACTTCTTGTTGTACCTTTGTCTCTTCAGGTTTTGTATCAAGCTGTTCGCTCGAAGGTTCAGTCTATTAACATTATAAGTAGGTAACTAAGTTTAGTTGGTTTTAAATTATGAGTGTTTAATTATTATAGACCAAGTGATGAATTACACTGGATTACTTTGTGTAATTTATTTCATCACCCAAAACGGTGAAGAAAAACATTGTGAGGAAACCGGCACGTCATAGAACCAAAAAATTCGAAGACATGACATCTGCCAACCCGCACTGGGCCTGCGTGGTGGATTATAAGCCCATCCCTCTCCTAGAGAGGACCTGAGTCCCTGCAGTGGAAACATTATAGGCTGCAAAAATGGGGAGTATTTTGTATACTGCTTTAATCTGCAGAAATCCGCAAAATATTTTTTAACTTACAAATTTCTTGTGTTCATCACCGACTGGTGACTGGTCGGTAGGTTGTACTGTTCCTTCACCGCCCCTTAACTCACCAGACTCCTGAGCTTGGCTCTGAACGTCAACTTGGTCTGCCTGGAAACAAAATAATACTTAACTAACCAAATTGAATAGATGTTATGTCGTAAGTACTTGTTTTTCTGGCATTCAAAAGTACCTACTGCAAATTATTGTTTTTAGTTTCGATGTAGGACTGTCTGTATCTCAATGCATGTACCGTCCGCAGCACCAATATGTAAACAACGTACAACGTACGTATGTAGCAACGTTGAGAAGCAATTTTCACGTACTGAATTGATTTCATTGTCATGTGACTTAACGATACTAATATTTTGATACTCTTATATTTTCCTAAAGTAGGTAGGTAGTATAGGTCATTTTCATATCTCAAAGTTGCAATCGAGAAATTCGCTTTTAAACTTTGCCAAGTTAAACATTATTGATCGTGACTCGTGTCGATGTAAACTACACTGTTTCTAAATCACAATCTACATAGGTAAAATACCTATGTAGTTTGTGATATATAAATAAATATTTAGGTACGTAGATAGATACCTACCTACCTTACAACGAAAATAGCACGACGCTAAGGTAACCAAGTAAGTAGTACTTACCTACCTATGCAGGTATTCAGAAAGACGAAGAGATTTTTTTTTCAAGCTTACCTACCTAGTACCTAACAATATGATGTATAAAAAAAAGCAATTTAGCGGGAAAGAAAGGGAAACATGCTGCGTCATAAGTCCCATAGCATGAGCATACAATCGGTGAATGTCGCGCCATTTTCGCGCTCTATGACGCATCCAAGTCTCTCACTAAGAAACCCCGAAAACGTACGTACGTACGTACGTACGTTTCTCGTGCGCACAGTCGTATGGGTACCTACAGTTTATCATTTGATTTTGTTTTCACACGACTGACTCACAGTCAGTCTGGGCTGAAGCCCTCCAAACTGTATTTACCAACAAGCTACAAATAATGTTGCTGCCAAATGTCACTTAAGTAAAGTCGAATAATTTTTGTTTGGTTAATTCAATAAAATTGGTTCAGCACTGTCAATAATTATTATTAGAAGCACGTGTACCTATAACTCGCTAGCTACCTCCTTATCTGAGCTCCTTATGTAGGAACCTGTTATAAGTTAGGAAATTCTAACCAAATTTATGAAAATGATCTACAAGTGAAAATGATAATTTCAGTATTTTCGATATGACACCGTGCACCGGTTCAATTTAGCTATGACGTCCACCTGGATCTTTTGAAGAATGCAAGCTATTGAGCTATATATACCTACCTATTCTACTGCTAAGTTTAACGCGCATTGTGAAACAAGACATTAGGTACCTACATTATCGCTTTTTCGCTGTATAAAGTTATTAAAATCAGAATTTACCCAGGGTGCTTTCTCGTAACTACGGACTCTAGTCCATATAGATTTCATATTAAATCACAGTAACAGTCCATGTTTTTATTGAAAGTTTAATAAAGGTACCAATGTAATTCATACAGTTCCTCAAATTGGAGAATTTCGTCTACGAAATTCAACTGACAAGAATCGTCAATTTTCTATTGAAAAAGTTTCACTCACCATTGTGTTGGTTTTTAATTTACACTGAATAAGGCGCACTGCAAAGGATTACCTACGTTTAAAAGCCGAGAGAATGTACAATATACTGTGTTCAAAACTTGGACGTCTATTTTTGGGAGTGCAGACGCACTGGTATAAAAATAGAAATAAGAGCGTCGTGAAATTCGTAAAACTTTCCCGCGCTAGTTTCAATTGCGCATTGAAGCACAACATCAACCAATTTTGTTTAATGCTTAGATATACCTAAGCGCGCCATTTTTTACTGCGCACGCGACACGAATAGGGCGGTAAATTGAGTGATCACATAGTAGTTCATGGATACACCACTGTTTCCACCTTTGATACACCACTGTTTCTAATGTTCGTCCGCACCACTGTGCGGGGCCACGGCCCCTGGTGGCGCTAATCTATACTAATATTATTGTTACGTCGGTCATCTAGAATCTTCGAGAAAAACAGAGAAGTACGCGTGAATTCTAGTAGGTACCTAATTCCATTCTGTAGGTAACTACTGCACCCGGCGTCAGCGGTACTTGCATTGTAATTCCGAACGTATGCCTACGGCGTAAAGTAACTTCTTCTTTGTTGGTTATTTTATCTTTAAGTTTATTTTTTTGTTAATGTTTTTCTGGATGCTTTATGGAATAATAGAGAACTTTCTCGAATATCTATTGTGTGTTTGGGGTATAAAAGGACCGAGAGAAGACGCAGCGAGGCAGTCTACTTTTAAGCGAGACAACGGAAGGTTCTAAGAGAAATCTAGTGCGACAAAGTGTTCAGTAGTGTTTTGCGATTAAGTATAAGTGTTTTGCGAGTATTAAAGTTATTTCGTGTGTTCAGTTGGTAGTGCTTTTATTTATCCCATACCCAGCTCGTAACATTATAAAGCTGAAGAGTTTGTTTGTTTGTTTGTTTGAACGCTAAGATCTCAGGATCTACTGGTTGGACTTGAAAAATTCTTTTTGTGTTGGATAGTCCATTTATCGAGAAAGGCTTTAGGTTATATAACATCACGCTACGACCAATAGGAGCGGAGCATAAATGAAAAATGTTGCAAAAACGGGAAACGATATTCCTCATTGAGAGCTTCCGTTGCGTGCGCTGCGAAAATGGTTTAAGTTATGCAAATATTGTGTATTAAAGAAATGTTCTTCTTTAAAAGTTCTACGAAAAAGCTAGCGACAGCATATATCTACCTACTAAGATTGGGAATCAAACGAGCTTACCTGTTAAGCGAAGTCTTGATTCAAATTTTATGAGTGGTGATCTGAAAAATAATTATTGTTTACATAGGTAGTAATTCCCTTACGACGTATTAACACCGCGATTTTTAGATAAAAAAATTAAAAAATATTTTTTAAATATTGCAACATTTGCATCGTCACTTATTTTAGAGATCATAGCGTTAGGAACGATCTGTTTCCCATACAGAGTAGTTCCAAATGCCTACATTAACTTAGTTTTCCTGAAAGGTTAACATTTAATTAGGTATACTAATTATTGCAGCTTTGGGGTTGTTAGCTAGTGGTGGGTGGGTAATAATTATTTTTCAGATCACCACTCATAAAATTTGAATCAAGACTTCGCTTAACAGGTAAGCTCGTTTGATTCCCAATTTTATTTCGTGGTGATCTTCAAATAATTATTGTTTACATAGGTAGATGTTTAGAGTTGGCTGCAATAATTATTAAGTAATTGAATAAAATACAAATAATTCTGGATGTCAATTTGTGAACATTACTTGTGACTTCCTTACTTATGGAATATTATAGCCTCAGTAAATTGGTTACTTCGGCCGGCTTCCCAGCCGCCGCCGCGCAAATAAAAAATCAACAATGTCTGATTCAATTGATGCCAGCTCTGATTTGATCTGCTGTTTGTGTTGTACTGTGAGAAGTTAGACATGGAGTTAAAAAAAATCAGTTTCACTTCAATTTAATATAACAAACTTTGAAATAATAGGGGTTGATATTCCTAACAACTGCTTCATTACTCCAATGGGTTAAAATAAAGAGCTTGCAGAACAACAAATATCTTTGTTTTAAATTTTGTTCTAAGTACCTATATTATCAGTTTATGACCCTGAAATGAGATTTTGATAGATTTTATCGGAGTCAAATTAATTTATTTTGTGATTTGTATAAGTAAAAAGTAGGTATACATACAAAATGTCTCTCCAATTAGGTACCTACTTACATAAAATTGAATTGCTTTAAAAAGGTAAAATAAAAGCATAACAATAGAATCTGGTTCATTTGATGTTAAAATTACATGCATCAAAATGTCAAAGTTTTGACGATGTAAGTAAAAAACGTTATTGTTTAGGTAACTAGACAGGTGCACACATATTGGGAGCGTGCACGACATCAGCACCATTTCGCAAACGAACTACCTACAAGGGCCATATTATTATGTCAAATAGTGCATGGCATTTGCTTATTATTTAGACTGTAATGTTACTTTTTCCTGGTAGGAGCCAGAAAACTGTAAGGTCACAGTCTAGCCCCACGTTTTGTATAAAATAAAGTGAATAAAAATGGTTTAGAAAGACAATAATTAGTGTTTTTTGAGGCATCAGTCTGTTAAAAAACAGTATACGGAAAAATGGACGTTACGGTTTTATAAAAACTGGTTTTGAGAGTGTAAAACACGAAATAAGTTTCCAGTCGCAAACTATGCTGAAAAAAGATAAATTGATTTTATCTGATCACGTAAGGAATGTTGAAGAGCTAAGAACTAATGGCAATCGTTATCTAATACGAGCCAACATCATTCGTCGAACATTGGTGACCTTAACACCCTATATAACGAGTTTAAACGTAACTTTTCTGCTAGCCTAAATCAAACGTACATTTTAGTACCTATTGTACTGTAGATAAAGTGCATCTTTTAATTTATTACAGATAAATAATTCTCAGGTTGTCACTGGAGTAAAATGCAGCTGCATTTATGACCCGAGCGGCAAATGCTAACATGTTGCTGCTTTAATAATTATGTTACATCAACAATATAGCTAATTATTCAAAAACAAGCTGTGAACAACAATGGGGAAATCCCAGTATTATTCTATTTGTTCATTGTAAATTTTTCAAATGGAGGTACTTTTAAGATATTTATGTTTCGTCATCACAGTGATTAGTATAAATAAAAGTTTTGAAAATAATAGGTAGTTGATTGACCAGACGAGATTGAGATTGATGTTATTAATTTCCTTCTTCCATTATTATTTTATTTGTTGTGGTATCCAAGACTTCTGTGGTATTTTCAAGCTTTTTGTGGTTCTTAGTTTGATTAAGCATGTATTTCTAATATCTAGCTAGAGCTTCTGACTCGTAAACATTCTCCTTTCAATTTACTTTAGGGTGTACCGTTGTAAACTGGAAACATAACTCGGACTTGCTTGAGCGACAAATTGAAATGTTTTTCTATGAAAATGTTGACTGCAAATTTTATTGTCAAGTATTGAATACCATGGCGATTCATCAACACTAAAACAATAGTTATTAAATGTCCTACAAAATATAGAGCAAATAAAATTGATTTGATTGAAATTGTTAAGATTATGTCAAATGTCATTTATTTATTTCTTTTTACAGCCCTATTACATGGGTGCACCACTGCCTAACCCTTCAGGGATGTCAGGCGAGATGTTATGTTATATTCACGTTCATTTTTGCAGTTTTAATACACCAACAATAATGACCCATTTCCAGGACAATATTTACAAGTTTCATTATGCCCGTTCTGGGGCACATTTCTCACAAATCCAGACTCTATGCCCGATACTGAGAAATTCTTAATGGAAAAATGCTCCGCGCACCAATACTGGTGCTCTGCTATGCATGATCCAGGAATCGAACCCAGGACCCCATTCCCAGCGGCGCCTGCAGCCAATAGGTCAACGAGGCAGCAGACCAACAATGAGGCAAATAAAATGACATTGGTCATTATTATATCAGTTTTCACTACTTTGTATATCAATAATTGTGAAGGTCTGTTTTTAAATTCATTGAGACTTTTACTCTTTCATTTGTTTAGATATTTTAGTGTACAATCTGGGCGATTGCAAAATTCACACTTTAGTGTACATAAACTCTGTTTCAGTGTAGTTTACCTGAGCAATGCAGGCTTTCGACAATAATATTATTATTGTTTTTGTCAAAAATACATGATTCATAAATATACAGTGTAAAGGTACTTGTATATATTGTACCCATGAAGGTATTACCTCAAAATATAAGTGTATACTGCAAGGTAAAAACAACCTAACGGTGGTAAGCCACCAGCAGTACGGTCTTATTTATAATTTTACTCAGCATATGGGTAAAGAACATAGGAAAACTTACAAAGTTTCCTAAATAATTGTCTATTTGAGCTCTCCATGACACATCCTTATTAATCAAAGCTCCAGATTTGTTACTTGAAATATGTGGCACCTAATATCTCAATGTTCTAACCACAATCCTTCATGTCAGCACTCGTGTACACTCCCCCCCCCCTTTTGTTTTCTATATTGTTTCACTTTAGTACTTACTCATACTATCATAGAGTAAAAGTAGTAAAGAAAACAAATGCCCAGATGAAAAGTTAAAATTCTTCTTTAGTCTGTGTGAATCCTTGATATTTTATGTTTGCCCATATAAATGAGGTTACATGCTTACTACATATAAATGAGTGGTTTGCATGTCTATGATGTATTAATCAGACACAACAAGTTACCTGTCTGTTATTATTAGGTAGGGTCTAAGTGATTTTCCCTGAAAATACTTTAAGGCATAGTTAAATTTTAATAGCGTTTTAAATTACAACATGATTAATTTAATATTGTACCAATAGATTGCTAGGTAAAGCAACAAGTTACTATTGGGGATGTTATTTTAGATTGGGCCTATACAATATAATGGTAATATGTATTATCTTCTCCTAAAAGGGGGGGTGGGGTTTCAGAGTTAAAATAATTTGAACTGGAACTAAAAAAGGTTTGGTTGATAGTCATTGACAGGCTGTTAAGACCTCGAAATTCTGTCAGTCTATAAACCTTTTCCCTCTCAATACTAATTGTTTTGAGTATTGGGACATTACACTGCATAGTATTTTCAACCATGTTTCATTTAATTTATCCAGAAAATAAATGGTTATACATTTAATATTGTTTGCATTTGGTTGGTTCTGTGCTTAGGTAACTTTAATTTATAACCAATGATGCTTCCATAATATCATACTTAATGAAGAAGCTGTGAAAGAGATTTCACTAATTGTGGCCATGACATGCTGAGAGAATCTCATAATAGAGCATGTGCAATCATGATAACTCTGTGTCAGCCAGCAGAATGCAAATAGGGCTGTCGAGTAACTTGTATTCGCTGATAAGATTTCAGGTGGCAAAGTATGGTCTCGCATTCACTGCAATATTATATACATTAGCAAGACTATAATGCACATTTGATATGCAAGGTTGTCTCGCAACCATTGTGCTCATAGATTAAAAACATGTTTATAAATTTATCTGACCAGGGTCAGGATTTAGGGTTCGACTGTGAGGTCTATTATAGGTATTTTTAGTGTTAGCATTGTCCAATGACTTTGCTAAGGACATCGCGTGCCACACACTGATATTTTGCTATGCAGCTACTAACATACAATACATGTTTTAAATTTACATGGAAATGGAACTCACCCGCTATGCCGATTATAGATATTTTCAGTGTTAGCATTGTCCAATGACTGCTAAGAACATCTCATGTCACACACTGATAGTTTGCGATGCAGCTACTAACATAGGAAACATGTTTTAAATTCACATGGACATGGAACTCACCTGCTATGCCGATTAAAGATATTTTCAGTGTTAGCATTGTCCAATGACTGCTAAGAACATCTCGTGTCACACACTGATAGTTTGCAATGCAGCTACTAGCATAGAATACATGTTTTAAATTTACATAGAAATGAAACTCCCCCGCTATGCCGATTATACATATTTTCAGTGTTAGCATTGTCCAATGACTTTGCTAAGGACATCTCGTGTCACGCACTGATAGTTTGCTTTACAGCAAGTAACATAGGGTACTTATGTTTTAAATATACATGGGCATGGAACTCACCTGCTACGCTGAGTATAGGTACCATTTACAGTGTTAGCATTGTCCAATGACTTTGCTAAGGACATCTCGTGTCACGCACTGATCGTTCAAGTTCCAGCTAGTACATAGGAAATATATGTTACTGGGGTGTCGCGCACCCACTGGAAAATACTTTAAGAAGCTTACAGCACACATGTGGTTTACAGTGTTAATGGCCCTCGTAACGCTTGAATAAGCACTGTAGATGTCACTTATCCTGGGGTCAGTTAGGGCCAGGCATTCTTACGCCTAATGGTAGGGCTACAAGGGTTACAAGTTCACTGCTGTGGTCGGCTGCGTGAGCGTCGTCCGTAGGTATTTGCTCAGATTTCTGCGTCTCAGGTTACGATTTTCACTAACGATGCGCTTATACACTTCCTGTCAACAAAATACTGAGTGTATTTTGTTATTTCGATAGAATTCTAGAGTAATCATAATTAAAACGAATAATTGGACGAGAAAGAACTTTTTTCTTGCGGTGTCAATAACGCGCGAAAAAGAAAAGTGACGTTTCGTGTGTCAAACGACTCAAACGGGAAAGGACGATGCAAATGTTGCAATATTTAAAAAATATTTTTTAATTTTTTTATCTAAAAATCGCGGTGTACGTCGTAAGGGAATTACTACTTACTGCATGGAATTTTGCATCTTTATGGAAAAAATATATGTTGTAGTTTTGAGTCTAGGGATCCCATAAAAAATAATAAAAAAAAACATAGCCCCCTTTTTGATATTATTATTAACGAAATAAAAAATGTGCATATATGGTACGTTATGCATTACATTAAATAATATTGTTTATACCAAATATGGGACGACATGCAATCATGGTTAATGGTGTAAAATGGTCTGTATGGCACAGTGGTGGTTAGTGCAGCTTGCTGCGCTGAAGTTTCCGGGAAATAAAACAATTCAATTGTCGTAACATAGCCTCTTTACTTATAATATAAATTCTTCCTCAATTTCATAACATCCCAACGGATCTTCCACTGGATGGTACTCGTCATCGTCGTCGCCAGAAAGACCTTCGTCGTCGCTGCCAGATGGTATATCCTCAGAATGATAGTTCATTTTTCTTTCAACAGCAAGCTACGAGCGAAATCTGTTAGAAGCATAATAAACATAGTAAGCAAACACCAAGCAACATAAACAAACCTAAAGCTTGTGAGTTGTTATGAGGGTGGCCTATGAAATTGAATCCACGCTTAAATACGCGTTACGGAAATGGGGCATCAAACCACCTTCTTCACCTCCTTGAGGGTTGATACATTCACTTCTTTCTGGGTTGATATTCCATTTCCGTTACACTTTGTATTATTGCATATCGTGTCATATATGAACAAAAGCAAATTCACCGCTATCTGCATATGGTCCCATAAATGAACCGTACAATTATGTCAACTCTTCATGAGATCCCAGATATGCACACAACAATATTGCAGTATAAATTTTCAATCTATAAGGATTTGGGGTAGTTTTTTCAATTTATAGCCTCTTAAAAGATAGTTTTATTCGAATAAAATTATGCAAGCCTTAAATATTCACAGGATTTCGAGAAATTTGGGTTCAAATACAGAGCTACTCACCTTCTGTGTCCGTTCCAGTTCAAACTGACTTCAAACTTTTTCTATCAAGGCTGCCAACATTTCCCCGTCACTAAACGTCAAAGTATACATCTTGTCTATGATCTTTAGTGTTGCCAGCATTCAAACTTGAATAAAATTTGAATTTTAGGACGAATACTTTGGTGTGCAAATATGGTACGCAATGCAGTAAGGGGTTAAGTAAACAATAATTATTTGAAGATCACCACGAAATAAAATTGACTCACTGTTACCATTTTTTACTATCGATGTGAGGTTAAATAGAATTATTTTTTGCGAAGCTTATTTAACCCATATGGTATTAATCTAAATCTAAATAAATATGTTTCTTAGAAAGGAAATTTAATATAGAATATTTGTTCCTTTTAGTCTATATAGTTTAAACAAATACCTACCTTAGAAGATATCGCAATGTTAAAATGTTAAAATGTACGCGCGACATAGTACATTATGATATAAGTGCGGTAAGTTGAAAATTACAGCCGAGGCGATATTGCTTGCCCGAGCCGTAGGCGAGGGCTAAAAGAAAGCAGAGGCTGTAATTATCAAAGCGCACGTATGTCATACGACGTTTTATAACATATTTGCGAGGAAATAAATAAAACTCGGACTTTCTTAAACGAATAAATCTATAATTAAAGCAGTTATGAAAATTTGAGCAATTAGTAAAATTGATTATTATTTCTTAACAAATAAGCGATGCGATTTTTTTTCAGGCATAGGCACAAAACAGCCAGTATTATTAATAAAGTAAATTAATATTTTTGTTTTTGCTACAGATATTAATGGTTGTAATTTATTGTCGAAATTATTAAAATTAAATGTTTATTTATTATATTTTATCTCCCAAAGTTAATTTTGTTCATAAAATGTTGACCACTTTTCTGAAAAACTCTTTGCTAAGATTTAAAAAAGTAGGTACCGTTCGTTTTGACAGAGCATCTTCCTAAACCGTGCGATTTACATTACATTACCGCACAAGTACGTAATGAGATACATTACGATATTGAAATTGGTGAAATAAGAGACCCTTTACGAGCAAATGTGTTATAAAAATAATTACGCGGTCCGGCCTCCGGGAAATTCAAATTCAAGTTATTTACTGCACCATAATATTTACAAGGTGTTTTTGTATATTGTTTTGTGAGTAGTGGTGGCCCAGTGGTGGCGGTCCCGACTTACGAACAGTTGGTGGTGGGTTTGAACCCAGGCAGGCGCAGAACATTTTGTAATTTTTTTCATTACCAGTACCACTGTTCTCAAAACGGCGAAGGAAAACATCGTAAGGAAACCGGCATATCTTAGAACAAAAAATTCGAAGTTAAGTGACATCTACCAATCCGCACTGGGCCCGCGTGGTGAATAACAGCCCATCCCACTCCTAGAGAGGAGGCCTGAGTCCCTGCAGTGGGAACAATATAGTCTGATGATGATGATGATGAGTGTATATTTAACAGTAAGAGATAGGTAGGTACTTATAGTAATTCTCACTTTAATAATGTAAATTCTCACTTTAATAATATAAAATCTAAGGTTCTATCATATAATAGGTCTTTACCTATGAAATTGCCGTTTTGTATGAAAAAATTTAAACGATTTTTTTTCATGTACACACATCAAAAGTGTCTAGGGATCAACATATATTTTTGCAATAACTTTTCTCCTGATTGATATTAATTAAAATTTTCTTTAAGGATTCATCAAATAAAGTGTTTTCGTTTGTCACAGTAACGATAAACCAAGTCACCTTTGCATTAATAAAGAAATTTGCCATTTTCCTAATAAAGGGATTTTTGACATTTGAACCACTAACATTAAAGTTCGAAAAAAAGACTGAAATAACAGTTTTCTTTAAAATTTTATTGGGTAACTTAAACAATTAATAATCCGTGTTTCTACCGCGAACACTAACAACACAAGAACATCGGTTTGGCATACTCAAAATGAGTTCATCCAAATCACGCTGTGGAATGGCCGCCCATGTTCGTTGCAACAACAAAAAAAGGTCTCTTGCGACTGGATACCCTCCATATTCGGCAGAGCTCTTCTCTGTAGCATATCCCATGCATGCTCAATCGGGTTCAAGTCTGGCGACTGAGCAGGCCAGGGCAGGACATTGATGTTAGCTGCGGCGAGAGTCTGTCTTACAACTCTTGCGGTGTGCGGTCGTGCATTATCATGCATTAACTGAAATAAGGGACCGATTTGCACTTGTAGAGGAACGATGACGTCTGATACAATCGTCTCAGCATAAATTTGAGCGTTGAGGTTGCCTCTGATCCAAATCAACTCAGTTCTTCCGCCGATTCAAATACCCGCCCATACCATGATGGTTCCACCACTATAAGGATGGACTTCCTGGCAGGATTTTAATCGCTGTTGGCGTCCAAGGGTTCTCCAGTGTCGTATACGTCTTGTATCCGGTCTCATACCAAAACGAGACTCATCAGAAAAGCACATGAAACGCCATTGTTCTTCTGCCCAATTTCTGTGTTCAAGAGCCCATTGATATCGAATCCTACGATTGTGCATTACTATAGGTGGTACCCGTAGCGGTCTTCGGGAATGAAGGTTCACTTCATGCAAGCGGTTTCTGACTGTTTGGTCGCTAATTAAGTTCCCTGAAGAGTGATGAAGCCTCACGGCTAAAATCATGGCGGTTATTGTTGGAGCTCTTCGAGTTAAGATTTGAATGTATCGGTCTTGTCTCCTTGTGGTGCAGCGATACCGTCCTCCATGGCGCTCAGCCACGGTACCAGTGCTTCGGTAACGTGTCCAAAGTCGACTGATAACACTCTGACTTGTATTCAGAGCTAAAGCCACAGTACGTTGCCGGGAACCAGCTTCTATCATTCCCACGGCTCTGAGCATTTCTTCCCTGCTTAAATGACGTCGCCGCTCCATAATAACGTTGGTTTTAATCAGTAGTAGGGAAACAGTAGCACTAATAATGTCTTCAATGCGTTGTATGTTTTTATAGGGAAAATATTGACAGCTGATTTTCATCTTTTACTCGAATTTGATTCACAGTTCCTGATTCAAATTATGAAATGCACCAAAAAGGATCCATATAAATTTATAAAATCATAAATTTATTACAAAGCCACATCTCAATCTCAAGAAATCCGCATAAAAATGCTTGATCCCTAGACACTTTTGATGTGTGTATTTTTTATTTGTATTAATCGAAGTAATCACCCATGCAATCAATGCATCTTTGCCAACGCAGTGGCAGTTTATTGATGCCCTTCTTAAAGAAATCAGCTGGTCGGGAGGCAACAAATTCTTCAAAGGCATTTTGTACTGCCTCTCGGGTATTGAATTTTTTTCCCGCCAAGAAGTTACCCAAATTCTGGAAAAAGTAGTAGTCTGTAGGCGCAAGGTCTGGTGAGTAGGGCGGATGACGGAGAGCTTCCAACCCCAGTTCTTGCAACTTGGAGACCGTCTGCTGTGCAGTATGAGGTCGCGCGTTGTCGTGCAGGAGCAGCGGAGACGAGCGATTGACCAATGCTGGTTGGAGATGTGCCAGCTTCTCCATCATTGTGTTCAGTTCTTCACAGTACACATCTGCAGTAATGCTCACCCCGTTTGGTATGAAGCTGTGATGAATCACACCGGCGCTAGACCACCAAACAGTGACCATCACTTTTCTAGGGGTAAGTTTTCGTTTAGGGCATTGTTTAGGTGCTGAACCAGGATCCAACCAACTTGCTGAGCGCTTGCGGTTATCAAACAGAATCCATTTTTCATCGCAGGTAACAATGCGGTTCAAAATTCCTTCATTTGTGTGTCTGTTGAGCAGTGCAAGGCACGTCTCGACGCGTACTTCGCGCTGGCGATCATTGAGTTCGTGGGGCACCCATTTGTCAAGCTTTTTTACCTTGCCAATTTGACGCAAATGGACCAATATTGTTTTGACGCTAACGTCGAAAGCTGCTGCTAATTCAGCCGTAGATTGTGTATCATCAGCTTCCACAATCGCCTTTAATTCGTAATTGTCGACCAAAGTCTTCGGACGACCGCGAGGTTCATTTTTCAGGTCGAAATGTCCAGAACGGAAGCGAGCTAACCAATAACAGGTGGTGCGTTGGTTTTTAGTGTTAGCTCCGTAAACGTCGTTGATGTTGCGTGCCGCTTGTGCCGCGTTGCTGCCACGACGCGCGACGGTACTCATATTCCATAATTACTCGAATTTTTAACGTATCCATGATGACGAAAAAGATTGAAATGCGATGAAAATGTAACACTAATCAATAAACAAATGACTAAGTACTTTTGGAAAAAAAAACCATGTTTTTAAAATAAAATTAATTTGAAATTAGAATTCTTAGCCAAACAAAAATTATTTTGATTTGAAATGGCCAAGCAGTGGTCAGGGCGGAGTGCTAGGTCTGGTAAAAATGAAACAAGGAGACAACTTTATTTAAAAATTATGATTTATTTTTCAACGTAATTTCCATCTAACTCAATGCACTTCATCCAGCGTTTCTCAAACTTTTCGATCTCTTCCGTAAAATACGACTTAGGCAACCCTTCGAAATAGGCATTGGTTTCAAGCATGATCTCCTCGTTGGAGCTAAATCTAATGACACGGAGCGGCTGACTGCGAGGGACGGTCGAAGCCACCCAGTGTGTTATTTATGTAAAAAAAAAAGGTTGAATCACGGACAAAAACTAGGTGGTAGGAAAGATGAGTGGGTTCATCTATCCCGCTACCTTATACTTTCGTCCGTGATGCAACCCTTTTTTTTGTGGCGGGTGGAAATTCATCGAATAACCCCTTCCGCTCTTGGGTGGAGCGAAAGGGAGTATCAGACTTCTACTGAAACCACCCATGTTCCTTCTTAGCCCTTTATGTCGCGACCGCGGTATCTCTTACAACATCCCGCAGCCCCGACGACCGTGATACAACCTTAAGTTTCCTTAAACTCATAAATCAAAAAAAGTAGGTAGGTTAAATACTTAAGTATATTTTTTGTGATAAGTTTAGTGTGCTTAAGAAAATCTAGCATCTTAATCTCTTTTTTTTTAAGGTAAACCTTTTGGCATTTTTCTTTTACCAACTTATGCTTAAAAAGACAACAAGCAAAGTGAGCTAAAGGTTTTTTTTATTGGTTGAGTTGCTTTATTCTTAGTAAAGTTTCGATACAAGAAGATCGTGCACAATAGTACAAAAAAAATAATGTACCGGTCTATTGTTTGCTTCGTATTTAAATAGATAATTTCGACTTATACGTATGCAGGGTTATTTGTAAAACACCGTTAACCTCTCAGGACTAAGTTGCTAACATCATAATCAACAACTTATGTTCTATGACTTTTAAAAATTCATCATATTTTAGTTCATCAGATTTACTTACAAAAATAAAAATATTTAAATTGTACGCTCTAAATGTTACCAAGTCTGCGAAGCAAAAGAAAACGATAGTATAATAGCGACGGGAGCGGGGTAATCGTAGCGTAGCGAGTTAACTTACGACAATGCGCGACAGGCGTAGTACCTACAGCAAAATACAGAGTTGAAATGTGTTAGTTAGGACCGCGTAGCGAGTTTACTTACGACAGTGCGCGACAGGCGTAGTACAGCAAAGTACAGAGTTGAAATGTGTTAGTTAGGACAACGAAATCTTGAACTTTTGTTTTTGTTAAATGTATTATGTTTTGTAAAAAGTCATAGAACAAAAGTTGTTTATGATGATAGTATACAGTCTTGAAAGGTTAACGGTGTTTTAGAAATAACCCTGTATAATCAATTTATTTTTTTTTAAACTTTCACTCAATAAATTTTGTTTTCTCTGTAATAAAGAAAACTTTGAATTCCCCATTTTTTATGTGGCTCTAAAATGCTATCCGCGTAAAGCCAAAAAAAAAAGAAACCACATTATTTAAGTCTTATAAGCCGAGCATATGATAACTGATCCCACCATTGCGAAAACTACAGAACAGCGAAAACTTTTTCACTGTTGAAAATGATTTTTTTATGATTATTTTCTTCACAAGTGTGTTGCAAAACGTCGTATGATACACGCGTGTATTGATGATTATCACACTTTGTACCACTACCACTAGGACTCCCACTTGTACTAGGCTATTAACTATTATAATATTAAAATAATTTGATATAAAGTTTCAGATTTGTATAGGTAGGTAGGTACTATTAGGTGATACTTACAATTAAATTGGCATAATAATATTATTGATGGGAAAGATGGTAGTTAATTTCATAACTGTAACATTAACATGATATTTGTAGAATGTAAACCAATATAATTATTATACGCCATTTATGTACCATAATAAATTATAAGGACGTAATATATACCTACACGTACCTAGTTTGCCGAGGGTAGTCGAACCAGCAGGGCTATTGCGTATCTTTTAAATTACAGTGGCTAACCTATAGTGCCTATCAATTACTGTCAAATGGTTCCATTTTGTACTAAACCATAACCAATTTGACAGTTAATCCATAGACAATATGAAAGCCACTGTCATATAAAAGATACGCAATAGCCCTGCTGCAGGGCTATTGCGTATCTTATAAATGATAGTGGCTATCATATTGTCTATGGATTAAAATTGGCTATGGTTTAGTCATAGACATATATAAGCTACCTCTATGGGTTTAGTACCATAGAAATAATATAAGTGGACTGGAAATACCTACAAAAGCAGGTGCATACCTACAACCAAGAAGATAACATAAAATGGCTGCCAATGCTAGGGTTGTGTCAATCATGGAACATAGTGTTACTGTAACGAGTATCGATACTAGTACTACTTAATAGTATTACGAGTATTATTAGATATCACGGTTGAATTATATTTAACAGTCCGTTGTAACAAAAAAACATGATTAAATTTACTTAGCTTCTGATACCTGAGAATAATAACAAAATTATTAAAGAATGCTTTTTACGTTTGCACTTTCGGTTATATCAGCAGGGCTAATGCGTATCTTTTTAAATTTATGATAGCCAGATAGGTACATTTAAAAATATACGCAATAGCCCTGCTGGTCTGTAGATTCCGGTAGGTATCATCTGATAGCCTAACCTAGTGAAAAACAAATTATTCTAATAGGAAGAGGATTAAGTTTTTATTATGATTAACATACTGACTGGTAGAGTAAAATAAAATAAGAATGATTTTTATTACATCTGTTTATTGGTGTGATAAATGATGAATGATGTTTATTCTGCAAATAAGTTTTTACAAACACTTTTACATGTCACTTTTCTAATAAAACTTGATGGGGCCTGTGTTTCGTACCTGACTACTCTGAGAATAAATTTCCGAAGCAAACTACGAGAAAAGTCCAGACATAATCTTAGTAAACACACATGAAGACTATGCAGATTAGTGTTTGAAATGGCCTTTTGAAGAAAGCTCCACACAGATTTTGGACCCATCCAGGCAGTTTCAAGCATATCAGTTTCTCAGTATATATTAAGTTCAGTTTAAAAAAAAAATTGCATATCAGTTATCGTGAAATTCGACTTGCAACTTGCCCGTTTCTGAAAACGAAGATGGTCTAAAATAATACTGGCGGTATTCCCCCAAAACAAAATACGAAGGCCAACAACCATTAAAAGTCGACCCTTACATGCCTTTTTGGGCACTGTTTCCAAAATTGGATAGGTTAACTGCAGTGGAGGCATCACAGTAGATGATTTTGTATGTTGCTGGTTTCACAGAAAACAGATGACTTTTGGTGTTTTTTGTTGGATGTCTGAAATTAAATAAATAGAAAATATTTTTTTTTTTTTATTTAGGAGTAATCGGCCACCAAGGCTCACGCACAATGGTCCACTTCAAGGACTAAGATGCGGAAACCTAAACCCCATGATAGATAGAATAATATTTTGATGTTCAATATACATAGGATTTTTATTAATGTAACTAATATATTATCTTAGATAATGTATTTCAGGTCAAATGACCAGGCTATTAATTCATCATTTTAATACACACCGAAAATATTGTAGGAACGGAGTTATCATGTAATCTCATTACATCCAATGTTCTGTTGAAACAACTTTCTTCAAAGTGAAGTGAAGTGAACAGATATACCATTATTTTTGTCGAGAATTAATAGTTTCTTCACCAATGGCCTCTAACCACCTTTTCCTTGATCCTTCGTTTTTAGGAATTCTACAAAAAAGGATAATATTTTTATCAATAAATCATTTGGTTAGAGTTGTTATAATTTGTAACTAAAATAAAGAACAAAATGCTGATATCTTATTTTCGGATCTCGGTTCTGTGAACCACTGGCCAGATCTGGCACGGTCATTCGAACATATATCGTTTTAGCGCAGCGAAGGAACTAGTATCGGAAACTATTACAACGGTGCCACACTATTCATGTTTGTAAACAAAACAAACGAATGAAGAAAAAGCGCGGGAAACGTTCAACTTGGCGGACGCGTCCTTTTTGAATTTAAGATAAATTATTTTAAAATATTGTAATATAGGATCAGTAGTCTTATTTTTAGTGTTCTATCTTCTTTCTTTTTTAATTTTGTAGTTATTTTTCTTCGGTAGTGGTAAGTTTTTACACAATTTTTATTGAAAGACGATTTTAATGAACGACCCGCCAGACCCGGGGGACTTTGTTCCCCCGGCAGGCAATTTTGTTACTGTAGTAAGTAATGAGTCAGGCATGGACACTGATGGGTCGTCCTCGGCTCGTCTCCTCAAAAGAAGCCGCGTACATGTGTGCAAACATTGTAGCAAACGCCGTCGCACCCGAAAAAACCACGGTTCCGAGTTGTCGGGTTGTGGTTGCACGGATACTACTACAAGTCCTTTGAGTCCTACAACAACTTTAGCAGAACCTATTAGCTCTGTTATACCAACCACTGCTGCTGATAGTCCTGTTATTCATGCTCCATCCATTGCTGTTCCCGCGCAAATCGGTCGTAAAGCATACGACAAAACCGACAGTGCACCATACATTATCCACATACAGAAAAAAACTATTTCCCCTGATGATAGTACTACATTGCACCCAATCACTTTTGGGAAGTTCCTTAAACATAATGCCTTTCAAAATATAATAAACGGTAGCGTCAAAAAAATTGGGCGCAATAAAATTTCCCTCTCATTTTCCAATTTTCTGGATGCAAATTCTTTTATTTCACACAGTAGTCTTGAAACATATAATTACAAAGCTTTTATACCCACGTTTAATGTTACTAGAATGGGTCTAGTGCGTGGTGTTCCAGCAGAATGGTCTCCAGAGGAAGTAATAGATAATATTACAGTTCCAATTGGTTGCGGTCCAATTTTAAAAGTCAGACGCCTTAATTATAAATCTGTTGTTGATGGTACAACCACTTGGAAGCCATCCCAATCTATAGTTGTTACTTTTGATGGACAGGTTCTACCTAAAAGAATCTTTATGTGTTATAATGCATTACCTGTTGAATTATATATTTTCCCTACTGTACAATGCTTCAATTGCTGTCGTTTTGGGCATACTAAAATTCAGTGCAGATCTAAACCTCGCTGTTATAAATGTGGTCAAGGCCATACTGGAGATAGCTGTGAAAGGGAAATAGATAATGCTTCTTGTTGTCTGTGCTCTGGCTTTCACTACGCCATTAATAAATCTTGTCCTGAATTTTCACGACAAAAACAGATCAAATCATACATGGCACATAGCTCAGTTTCTTATGCTGAAGCAGCAAAAGTATATCCCCCAGTAACTAAATCATATGCTGACACACTTTTATCTTCTCCTTCTAAAAACTTTGCAGATACTCCATCAATCTCTTCACCTAATAGAATGCAGGCTTCAAGTAGTTATAAAAAGACTGTCTTCCTGAAACCACGCTCCCCACCCAAATCTATACAAGGTTATAATAAAGAGGCCCATAATGCTATTATTAATGATTTTAAAATTCCCCAGCCATCTAATGGTTGTGCTTTTTCTAATAATCAAAATAATGATAAAAATGATGTAAACTTTTCTATAAATGATTTTCTCTCTGCATTACACAATCTTCTTTCTCAGTTCAACATCTCACCGTCCAACGCTGCTTCAACTTTCAATGTACCTCAATCCATTCATAATGGACAACACATCCAAAATAATCCAATGGAACTGCCGCAGTCTAGTAAACAAAAAGAGTGATGTTATATACCTTTTAAACAAATATGAGCCATTTGTCTTTGCTTTAGCAGAGACTTGGCTCAAAACAAATCATATTTTTAAAATTAATGGTTATTTAACCATTAGGGAGGATAGATCTGATGGGTATGGTGGTGTAGCTATACTTATCAAGAACTCTTTTCCTTTCTCTATTGTTTCATTACCTCCTCATAGTGAGGAAATTTCTATTGTAGCTATTAAGGTGCACCAAACTTGTTTTGTTTCTATTTATATTCCTCACCCTTCTTCATCTATTCTTCAAGAGATGAATAATCTCTTTTCGTTTCTTCCAAAGCCTTTCTTAATATTGGGGGACTTTAATTGCCATCACCAATCATGGGGTTGTTCTGTTTCTAATTGAATACTACTGTTTCATTTTGAACTCAGGAGCTGCTACTCGCCGTTCAGATCCCAACCAAAACCAAAGTGCAATTGACCTTTCTATCTGTTCTCCAAACTTAGCCTCTTCATTAACTTGGCATACTCTAAACTCCACTCATGGTAGTGACCATTTCCCAATAATCATTTCTTACCCTCTTTCCAAATCAAAGGCATCATCATCAAGGAGATCTAACTTAAAACATAAATTACCTAGTAGAAATAATAATGACTGGGACAAATTTAGAAGCATTGTTGACAGTAAGCTTTGCTCCTTGCCTGTAATTTCTGAGGGCAATGAAAACAGCTGTGCTGAAGCTTTAGCACTTATGTTAATTGAAACTGCAGATGTAGTTTTTCCTGTAAAAAAAAATAACAATAATAGTATAATTCCCTCGCCTCCATGGTGGGACTCGGAGTGTACAGAATTAGTTAACAAACGTAAAGAAGCGGAATACAACTATAACCTTAATATGTCTGATATTAATTTTAAAACTGTTACTAACTTAATTAACGAAACTTATAAACTTTTTAAGAAGAAAAAATTTGAATCTTGGCGTAACTTCTGCTCATCAATTTCACCGAACACTCACCCAACGATTGTCTGGCGTAATATCCGTAGATTTAGATCCATTTATAAGAACCCTTCCCCTATACCTGATTCTTTAGCCAGCGAATTTTTAGATAATTTAGCGCCGCCTTGGGTTCCCGAGGCTATTAACCCTAACCTGTCCTTACCAACAATACTATCAATAACCAACGGATCCCATAACCAAGACACACATACGGCCCTAGATGACCCATTCACTCTTACTGAACTAAAGGGTGTTATTCATAAAACTAAGGATTCTGCACCAGGCAGTGATGGCATCCCATATTCCTTTTTTGCTAATTTAAATGAAGACGTCCTCAGTTATTATTTACATCTTATTAATCATATTATGATTACTGGAAACATCCCTGTTGAATGGAAACGTCAAATGGTGTTGCCATTCCTTAAACCAAATAGAATCCCATCTGACGCTTCTTCATACCGCCCCATAGTTTTGTCTTCAGTTTTGATGAAATTAGCTGAACACCTAATCAAAACTCGTCTAGAATGGTTTGTTGAAAGTAAGGGTCTTTTGGCAGAATCACAATATGGCTTTAGAAAAGGTAGAAGTACCAGTGACTGTTTAAGCATTTTAACATCGGATATTCGGATTTCATTTTCTAATAATCAATCCATGGTCGCGGTTTTCCTCGACATTAATTCAGCTTATGATAATGTTGTTTTATCAGTTTTACAAAATAAATTAAGAGCCTTACAGGTTCCATTGAATTTGTCGAATTTTATTATTAATATCCTGACTGAACGTTCTATTAGTATGTTAATTGGAGATCAAGAGGTCACTCGCCTGGTGTGGAAAGGCCTCCCACAGGGTTCTGTGCTCAGTCCCCTCCTATACAATATTTATACTTTTGATTTAGACTCGTCCATATCTGACAATGTTAAGGTTCTTCAATATGCCGACGATTTGTTGTTATATTCTTCAAGCCAATCTGTTGAACAAGCTAGCCAGGCTATCAATTCCACTTTATCTAATTTGGAGTCATGGTTACATCTTAACGGCTTGGATATATCCACGTCTAAAAGCGCGGCTGTTTTATTCACCCGAAAGAGAAATATTCCCACAATAAATCTCTTTTATAAGGAAACTCCTATCCCGATTAAAGATAATTTCAGATATCTAGGTGTAATACTTGACTGCAAACTAAGTAGTGTTTCTCATTGTGATTATATTGTTAACAAATGTGAAAATCACCTAAATATGCTTAGATGCCTTTCTGGTGTATGGTGGGGTGCGCACCCCTTTTCTTTGAAACTTATTTACAACGCAATCATCAGAAGCACTCTGGATTATGGGTTGTTTCTACTGGAACCTGGTAACGTTATGGCTTTTAAAAAGTTGGATCGCATCCAATCCAAAGCTCTACGCATTGTTTCGGGTGCCATGAAGTCCAGTCCCATTAATGCACTCCAAATTGAATGCGGGGAAGCACCTTTACATCTGAGACGACAATTCCTGTCTGACAAATATTTGTTCCGGATTCTTCAGTCATCAACTCATCCTCTCATTCCTAAACTAGACTCTTTAGTGTTACAAATAGAATCTTCAGACTACTGGTCCCATAAACGTGCTCCCTGTCTAGTTATAAGCTATAAAAAGTTCCTTTCACTTTCTTCTCCTATTCACCGTTCCAATAAACTTCCCATGTTTAACTGTAGTTATGAAAGTTTACTGTTCAGCCCCACCCTAAATTTTACCTGTGTTAAAAAATCAGACCCTGACATAAATTCAAGTTTTAATTTTTTTTTGGCTGAACACTTAGAGTACCACCATATATTTACGGATGCTGCCAAGCGGTCTCCTACGGGTTGTGTTGGGATAGGTACGTATCACTCTCAATACAACATCGTCCAAAAAATAAAACTGCCTCCGGAAACTTCTGTTTTTACAGGGGAATGTTTCGGTATTTTAAAAGCATTAGAATATTCTCGCCTTTTTAAACTCAAAAAAACTATAATTTTTACAGATTCTCAGAGTGCTCTTCTAGCCATCAACAAATCCCCTTTCGAACATAAATCGCAGCTTCCTATCATTTATTTAATAAGAGAATTTGCGTTCAGAACCATCTCTGAGGGTAATTCCATACAGCTTGCGTGGATTCCGGCCCATGCTGGAATCCACGGCAACGAAATGGCGGATACACTCGCCGGTGATGCGGTGCAGTGTGGAGACTTAGTTCCCTATGCAAATTTTAGCACTGATATTGTGACTCTACCTAAAACTTTTCTTCGGGACACTTGGAAGATAGCTTGGGATATCAGTAACAAATTGAAGGGCTGTTATTTTTCTTTAATTCAACCTGACGTTCTGGAAAAACCGTGGTTTGGTAGGGCCAAGTTTGGTAAGATGGAGACTTCCATTCTTATACGGATGAGACTGGGTCATGTTTGCACTCCAGCCCATCTTGCCAAACTACATATCATTGACGACCCCACTTGTTCGTGTGGCACAGATGTAGGCTACTTAGATCACATCCTTTTCTCCTGTCCCTTATATGACCGTTCTTCCTTTCTTAGTAATCTTCTGTCTCACCGTATACCTTTCCCTACCTCTATACTTTGTTTACTTTGTACAAATAGTTTTCCTGTATATAAATGTATAGTCTCATTCATTATTCAGAATAATATTAAAATATAATTTTTCGTCATTGTAATTTGCTCATTTGTTCCTTCTCATTCACTTCTCCATTTATTGATCCTATATTTCCGTCCTACTCTAAATCCCGATGAATTGTTACTTTTGTTTCCGTAAAGTTTCCCTACCTTTGTTTTCCTCGCACCTAGTAAATAAAAACTCAAAAACGTGACATTGGCTAATGCACAAATCGTGCGAAGCCACAAAAAAAAAAAAAAAAAAAAAAAAAACTAATGAAATTATGAATTAACAAAATGGTCTCTGGGACGGAAATAAACCCAAATATTAACACTTTAGCAATAAATTAATGATCACAAAACATTTTTTCACCGAAAGTGTATTACTCTTAGATACTATTGCATGAAAACCGGCTACTAACCTGTGTAAAGACAATTTAGGTTGATTTTCCGTCTTGCTTGCACCACACTTCACAATACAACACGCAGGCATATTGAATGGCTATTTTCTAATAAAAACATGCAGTTTCAAAGATAAACTCCTCGTAATTTTCTCACAAATCGCAATAAAACAAAAAATATACAACAATTTGACAGCAGAACTACCACAAAACTCTTCGCATAAAATGGCGAAAACGGCACCTACCTAGTTCCTACTATTGCGTAACTCGTAACATCAAATGTGGCCATTACGAGCAACAACTGAAATATTGTTGTCTCTTTCATCAAATACGATTACTGCACTAGAAAGAACGAAGTAAAACGATATTTCATATTCTGTACCCTATTTCACTCATATTTGTATAATCTATAGAATGTTACGGCGCCTCTATAGTCTTTCTACCTCTATGGTTTAGTACAAAATGGAACCATTTGACAGTAATTGATAGGCACTAGGTTAGCCATTGTCATTTAAAAGATACGCAATAGCACTGCAGCAGGTTAGCCACTGTCATTTAAAAGATACGCAATAGCCCTGCTGCAGTGCTATTGCGTATCTTTTAAATGACAATGGCTAACCTATAGTGCCTATCAATTACTGTCAAATGGTTCCATTTTGTACTAAACCATAACCAATTTGACAATTAATCCATAGACAATACGATAGCCACTGTCATTTAAGGTGGAAGCTCACATCTGGCCCGCGAAATTCTAATTTTCTTACGTTTTTGGCAATTTGCAGGTCAGTGCTTGGTTGTATGTTTATGAAAATTTGATTTGCGACTGTAAGACGTATGAAGTTACCGAATTATAACCATCAAAATTATCAATACAACCCTCCAAGTTCATTTTCATGTCAAGATTGATTTTTGCATGTAAAAGTCATTCTTTAGTAATTTAGTCGTCGTTCTTTAGTAGTTAGTAATTTTGATGGTTATAATTCGGTAACTTCATACGTCTTACAGTCGCAAATCAAATTTTCATAAACATACAACCAAGCACTGGCCTGCAAATTGCCAAAAACGTAAGAAAATTAGAATTTCGCGGGCCGGATGTGAGCTTCCACCTTAAAAGATACGCAATAGCCCTGCTGGTCGAACCAGTAATACTTTCCGTTAGGCTCATGTATATTAATCTAATATTACAAAAGCTTTTTGGATAAATTCTGAGTACTCTGACCACTACATTTTTTCTAGTCGTAGTTAGCTATATTTTTATTTTAATAGTTTTGTTTTTAGGGTTCCGTAGGCTGACAAAAGGGTCGAATTTAGTATCCTTTGGCAGGCGGAGGGGGTTAAAAATGGTTAAATCTGGTAGAGGGTGGGGCCCCGATTATAACGCTACCACTCGTATTACAAGGCAATGGATATTATCCAGAAATTTACAAAAAAATGTGTCTAACCTCAAATCAGATAAAAAGCGATGTGTAAAGTTTAAACGTTATTAGTTGAAACGGAACGTTAAAATGGGCGATCGACTACCGAATGTGTTTTACTAAGTCGTCAGTGGTGTACAGTCCAAGAGTGTACACATTGTCATAGCAAATCAGGGAAAAGAAACTTACAATAAAAAAAATCGATCCAGATGGCAACACTGGAGTAGAAAAAGTTTTTTATCTGTGCCAGTGCCAGGCAGTCGTCGCTTCAGAAAGTTGTCATAGAATTGTTTTGATGTGAAATTTGAAGTTATTGTAACCGAAAACATCTGTTCCTACTACAAATTTAAAGAAGTGCTTAATCGCCTATTAATCAGATTCAATCCTATAAGGTATCATACTAAAATTAAAGTACGGTACGGCACCTTTACTGTACTGTTTGGTTGTATAAAATACTTATGTATCAATTGCTGTCTGTTTCAGGAAATCCAAATGACATCAGAAAAGAACGCGCAGGTGGGCCAAGCCCGTGAAGCTTTTCAAATGATGTATCAGATATCACAACTCCTCTGCACAGGATTAGACGCAGATACTCTTTCAATTTGCATAAGACTCTGTGAACTGGGTGTTGATCCTGAAGTACTAGCCCACGTTATCAAAGAAATCAGAAAAATGGGTGATACTGCCCTACAAAATAGGCCTGTTAATTTACACCCCTAAAAGTGATCTTCATACTTAGAATTTTATTATCAACTCACACAGCCCCAACTTAATACATTAGTTAAAAATTAGTATAAAACTATTTTTATAAACCATTTAATAAGAAAGTAAAAACATTGATAATAATAACTATGATATTAGTATTAGTATGTAAGCATGTTGTTTCGTCTGGAAATACTACATTGATAAGATGTAAAGTATGCGACTTGTTTATTTTTTGTGAACAGATCAGAAAAGTGTGCCAATTTGTGTTCTAGCCAGGATTTAATAAAAAATATTGGGTGGATTAATCGGATTATAAAGTTGACCAGTTAGGTCTAGAAATCCTACAGGCCATATATTTCATTAACCATTTTAAATTGCTAATTAACTAGCATAAAAAAGACAAAGCCCCAAACATGGGCTAACTCCAGTCACTTTCTTTTTTTCACACCAATCGATAACCTGGTTAACGTGTCCCTATTTCATGAGTTAAAACCAACAAAAGTTGGTTTACTACATCAGTGTGTTATCTACCCTTCAGGTTTTAATACTGACATGATGATGAATGTTTATTATAATGTCTGTATGGATGGAGGAGCCAGTTTTCTGATCTGAGTAAAATAAATATACTTCACACTGAAAATCGCCAATACAACCACCTCTGTTCATATTACTTACTTGAATGCCTTTTTCATCAAATAATTTAGTTAATAGTAACCTGTACACTGTGCCTGTACACTTTTTACAAGTACCAATATTTAGACCCCAAATTTATCATTATAATACATTTGATGATATATATAGAGTAATTTGTCACATGTAAATATTTTAACTAATTTAGGATAATGCTTGAAGAACAAAATAAAAGAGCATATCTATAAAAAGTCTTTATTCTTTAATTAAATTCTATGTTCACAACACATTTCACAGAAAATTACCCATTTTATACCAATTTTAAAAGCCTATCTGAAAATGGTAAATAATATTCATAATCAGCCAGTAAACTGATATTGCAGGCCCTCTACTTTATGGGAACAAATAATTAAGTAAGGGTGATGCAAGTAGGTAATAATTCTGTGAAATACCGAATTAAAAATGATAAATTAATGTTGCATTGTGCTTGCAGGAACAAAATAATGTTATTGAAACCGAATAACGAATGGGTGATATAACAAAACAATTTCGAGTGAAATTATAAACAATCAGTACAAGACTGAAAATATCACAGATGCAAATAATTCACTCGTAAAAAACTAAGTGTTTCTAAAGATAACTCTGTTTTCTGAAACAGTGCTATGTTGGCTAGAGATTTATTTTTAATTTAGTTCATACAGCCTAACCCCTCAATTAGTTATTAATGTTATATCTATCACTTGATTTTATACCTTGATATGAAATAGAGATTTGGGACTGTTGATGACAATGCAGACTAGGTACTGAAATTTTTAGGTCTAAAACGATTATATGAGTTATGTTTAAAACTCTGTAAGATAAAGTAAGGCTGTACAATTATATCAATCATGCTCTTAACACATAATTTACTGGAAAGTTTGACTCTGTGCTTGTCCTTGGTTACCTAAAACTGTAGGGTCCTCAAATATTGGTTGCTGGGGTTTAAACTGTTCTGCTGTGATCCTGGAGAACATAATACCAATGCCTTCTATTAATGCCAAAAGAATGCCACCAACAAGGGCACTGCCAGCCATCGCAGGGACACCTGAAATTAATATGAATGGGTACACATTAGAAAACCTAACAAAAGATTTAGTACCTATGTATCCATCAAGTTACAGTTTTTATCTCTTTTAGTCAGATAATCACATTATTGTATATATTAGAAACTAAATTATAACTGCATGGTTCTACTTCGTTAACTAGTTTTGTGGGCCCTTTATTTTGGTTAAAGAGCTAAAAAATCCACCAAAATAGGTTTATATCAATTGATACTTAGTAAAATCACTAATTATCCTATTTCTTTACAAAATACTTACCATTCCTAGCTGCAAGGATCCCACCAGTGAGTGCCCCACTCATAATGGAGTTCCAAGGGTCTTCTTTCTGCCTCAAGTATACTAAAGAACAATCGATGGTTGAGAACATACCACCCCATACTGCAAAGTTACCACCCACAATAGGAGAGCGCTCTTTCAATGCTGCTACACTTCCAAGCTGAAAATAAGGATTTAATCAAACAAAAAATGAGCTATTCGGCATTTTTTAAATAATATTTCTTGAATATTTCACTATTTGTTAAAGAACATACCATTTTTCTACTAAATCCCACAGGTGCATTCCTAAAGCCTTTTATCGAATGAAATATGCCACCACCGATAGCTCCCATGATAAACGCACCACCTGAATCGTCCAGAATACGCCAAGGGCAAGGTTCTCTTGTGTATTCATCCATGTCTTCTGTTTATTGATTTTACGAGTCCTGAAATGAAGGTGTTAGGTAAGAAAGATAACCTCAAAATAATCATAAGTCGACATCTCAAGAAATAGTTTTGTACGCACTGGTCAGGTAAGCTAGGCTTAAATAACACTTAATACACAGTTTCTATAAAATTTGAGGCGTATATTAGCTACAACATTTGTCACGATTGTTGCACCATGGTTCACACATACATACATAAAGTTCCAGAGTAGTAGAGTAGAGTAATGAGTGAGTGAGTGAACCGAGTGATATAGATAGCCGGAGCAATCGATTTCATGAACGAAAAGAATACTTAGTGGATCGTTATTGCACGCTAGAAAATCGAAATTCGTTTTTTTTCTGTTTCGATAACAACTATAACATTATTTACAAATTATTTAAATGTTCTACCAACCATATAAAAAGTAATTATTACCATTTCCATTGAATTTGTTTTACCTAAATTGGTGAATAAGCTGCGTATAGTATAATGTACTCTGGCTTCGCCAGACCAAACCGCACAGCCGTGCTCGCTGCTTCGTAAGTGTGGACGTGACGTGAGCGAGCGAGGCATGAGCTGCGCGGCCTAACGAACGTTTACGGGCCACGGCTTTATGATGTATACTCAATTTCCTTCGCTGCTCCAGTAGTCACAAAAAAAAAAGTTTGTTTTGTAATCTGTTCTTTCCATAGATATCTTTCTGTTGACCATCTGACATAACAAAATGACATTTAATTGTCAATTCAACAAAATTTAATTTACAATCAAAACCAAAGAGATCAAAACACACACATGACACAACGTCTTCTGTTGTAAATAAATACTTTCACACAAATCGTAGGCACCTTTCATTAGCGATGACGATTTACAATTTATACATATTCGACCGATACGGCACGTTACTCTATTACGGCGAATGGAACAGGTCAAAACAATCTGGAATGTCGAGAGAGGAGGTTAGTGGGTGTAAACTTAAATAAAAGTGAAAATTACATTTTAGTGGTCCATATGAAACGAGTTAAAACGCTAACGAACAGAACGAGCATTCCTGATGACTTGTCCGACGTGGGTTAGTTCTGGGCTAACATAATTGTGCTAAAATGAACAGCAAAAGTGTGTGGGAATTACTTTCTGATAAAATATTGCTATGAATGGTGTGTACTAACAAATAAATCTTAAATTCGTTTGTGTCCATTTCAGGAGGGGAAATTAATGTATGGGATGCTGTTCTCAATTAAATCTTTTGTAGCCAAAATATCTCCACTGGACCCAAAAGAAGGTTTTATGAATTACAAAACTTCAAAGTACACTCTGCATTGTCTTGAAACTCCATCAGGTTTAAAATTTGTGATGAATACAGACAACCAAGCTCAGGGAGTCAGAGAATTATTGAAGAAGATCTATGGAGAAATCTATGTGAAGTATGCTGTGAGGAATCCCATGTGCAGCATTGGAGAGCCCATAACTAGTGAATTATTTAAAAACAAACTGGATGCCTTTATCAAGCAAACACCAATCCATGTTAGAGCATCTTGATAAATTGTGTCTCATAATATGTGTTTCAATTATTGAAAAAGCTACCGAAATTACCAAGTATAATATTGGAAATAATACAATAAGAAATATATTCTGTGTAGAAATAAATTAAAATATAAGAAGGAAATACAAGAGTATAAACTTATTTATTACATACAAGAATAATTCTGCAATACTAATTTAGTTAGCTTAACCATCCGTCTAAAATGTACATTTAGTTATTGTATTTTTATTGTGATGTACTAGGTATATTGCAGATTTTCACATCCATACATACTGAATATCTTCATTAATCTGCATGCAAATGACAAACAAAGTCTCCAGATTTGCAAGCAAATATTTTTCGTGTCCACTAGCTAGTGTCCCCAGTGAGCAGCTATTTAGTGGAGCTGGGTTATGGTATGAACTTAGCATCCACTAAGAAGCAGGCTGGCTGCATTGTAATTTTTTTTTTATAAATTTGTTACCTATTTTAAAAATAAACTATATATTCTGATATAAAAGTTCATGTGAAATAAAATATATATGAAAATTGATAACATTTGTTTATTTGTGCAAAAAAATTGAAATCCACAGATGAATTACCTACATCCAGGGATGTTAAAAAATCCCAAATTATAAGGTCATTGAGGTATAATGTATTACATTAGACCTCAATGAATAAATATTAGGGGTTGCGCCTCATCTAGCAGCGCGGAATCGATTTTTGAATGAATGAATGATTTTTATTTACTTCAAGAAATCTGAAAACTAAAAACATAGCCCCACAAAACTGCTTACGCAGTTTAACAGTTTTTCAGAGCCGCCATTCTATTAGCTAGAGCGAGAAACAACAAAACAAAGCCTTCAGATAACACTCAAATATTGACCGTTTCGTTGAATTCATTAAAAGGAATCCATGGAGCAAGTTGCACAAGATTTTTGTTAGACTAAATACATACATAAGTCTAATGGTGAATAATAATAATAAATATAATAATAATAATATTCCACAACTATCACACAACGCCATCTAGTCCCAAGCTAAGCAGAGCTTGTGTTTTGGGTACTAGACAACTGATAAACATACTTATATATTTCTAAATACATACATATTATAGATAAATTACACCCAGACACAGAACAAATGATAATAATAATAATAGAATGTTTCTATATCACTATTAAAAGTTTTTTATAAGTAGGTACTTACACGAAAAGTAGGTACCTATCAATGACGTATTATATAAAGACACGTCATGACCCTAACATGCCGGGGGCTTCAAAACGGCGATAATATTATATAACTACTTTTACGCGTAAAGAAAGGGAAAGAAAATATGACACCGTACAGCGGGATGCCTGTTGATGCCGGTTTTCTTTATGTTTTGCGCAGGTTTACACACACGATTTAAATTAAGAACAAACGTAGCGTCGCGCGACGCGAGAGGTTGGTGCGTAAGCGTGATGTGGCCAATTAGCTTCATTTCATGTTGTCATTTTTGAGGGTGGATAACGTAGGTACTTATCTATAGTTTTAATCTAACATTGGTACCTAAACAATATGTTAGAAAAACCCTGTCCGATCTTGGTCCGATCCATAAAGGTATTATTAGATTACTACCTATCAAGCGAGTCCATATTATATGTTTTTCTTTTTATTAGATATCTCATGTTATTTGATTTGAGTCTACCCCGCTAAAGTTAACCCACTAAAAACAAAATTTGTAAAAAAAAGCCAAGTCGCGCAACTCACGTTCTTTTCTTTTACGGTAAAAAGTAGTGAGATCTATGTAATACCAAGTCAGTTAATTGATTTTTTAGTTGTTATTCAGTCCCTACTTAAAAATCTTTGATGTTATGGCCACCTTCCAGCTCCATCATCGGAACGCTGAACATCATCTAATGACAAACTAACTACTCGACAAGACAAATCAAACGAGTCCAAACTCAATAGGTAGGGTCATATGTCGTTTTATACCTTCCAGCTCCATCACCAGAACTATTCAAAACCCTGAACATCATCTAATGACAAACTAACTACTCGACAAGACAAATCAAACGAGTCCAAACTCGAAAGGGTTAAAATGTCGTTTTATAACGGAATTCCTATGGCCACCTTCCAGCTCCATCTACAGACCCACCCTGGGCACCATGACAAACTACTCGAGAAAACGAATCAAACGAATTGAAATTCGATGAGGTTAACATTCTAAAATGGAGTTCTTATAGCCAATTTCCAGCTCCATCATCAGATCAGTTCCATGTCATCATAATATTGCATTGTTAAGCGACATACATTTACGTGCAAAATTCCAAATAAATCAGAAACTAGGAAGTATGTTAAATTTAACTCTTAAAATTTTCATTTCATTTTTTCATTCACTGAAAATGTAACTTTATCTTCGTAATCCCATACGTTTATATGAGATTACAAAGTTAAGTATTTATGCAGTTAGTGTTTCTAGAAAACTAGACTGAAATTAATTTCTTTTTTAGTTTTTCCATGATTTATACACTAAACACTAATTGTATTCTGAAGCATTTATGTCTGATAAAAGTGCTTTATACTTTTGATGATCGGTCAGTCAGTCAGTCAGTGAGTGAGTGACAAAACTACAGAAATTTGATAAGTTATAATTCTTAAAATACTGGTTCAAATAGGAAGAAATTTGAAATATACCGTGTTTATACAATGCCTAATTGGTTACTAAAAAATCAGGCTTCTAGTTTTATCACAGACGTATTTATCCACACCGAAGTTATATGAGGTTGAAAATGGCATTACCTGGTTCGAGAAAAGGATGATACGGCCGTGCCGCTTTATTGCTCGACTTGGCGCTGCCGCCAAGCACAGAACATATACTCACCTACGGGAGCAATATCATAGTAAGCCAAAATGAGGAAACTTTCAATAGGTACTGTGCGGGTCAGGCTGAATATGTTGTCAAATTCAAATTCAAATTCAAATTCAAATATTTTTTATTTGTAGTACATAGGTTAACAGAAGTACAGATGTCATGTTAATAAAAATGATCGCTATGTCTTGCCGTCAACGGCGTACAAATATTCAGATATAATAATTATTATTGTAAAAAAAATAAAACATTCAAAATAATACAAAATATTAAAATTAGTAAAAAACTCAAATAAAACACAATTCAATAACAGTTAAAACTCGTAATTAAAATATTAATAAATTAGACAACAACACATTAAAATTGCAATTAAATATTAAATTACACACTGAGTTAAATAGAAAATAAAAACATTTAGTGAAATAAAAATTAGAATGTCAAAAATACCATGTCAAAATACAATGTCAAAATTAAAATGTCAAAATTACAATTTGTCTTTGTAAATTAAAAATTTATTTTTATTTATTATTTATTTATTATTATTATTATTATTATTTATTATTTTATTTATTATTTTTTTATTTATTTATTTTATTATTTTTGTAAATTAAGCTACTAACACAATCTACCACAAAGTGCAAAGTTCGACGGCTCATCTCTCTAAGTGGCCGTCACTACACGACGCTGGCAGAATAGTCGACATCGGCTCAGTTGCCAAAGTGGAAAAAAAAAAAAAAAAAAAAAAAAAATACAATTTGTCTTCTAGGTACTCACTGACTGTGTAGTATGCTTTTTCGACTAATAAATTAGTAAGAGCTTTTTTGAAGTGGTGTATGCTGTCAATATCTTTTATAGAAATGGGTAACTTATTATACAGGGTGTCCAAGAACCTGGCGTCCAACTGGATTCCCACGATGCCCCAAGTTCTAACAGTACTCAGAAAAATATTTTAAAAAATCCACCCCATGTACTTACAGAATTATACTGATTTCAAAAAAAAAGGGGAAATGAGCACCCTGTGACATACTTTTGAATGCTGTGACTGCTAATGCTGATAATTTCGATATTTCTTGGAGGTTTTGTAATCTAGGGTATTGCTGTGTCTAAATAGAATGTAAAAATAATGTACTTATTGTACCATTTTAAAATAAAATATTATTTTAACTAAAGGTGATATGGAAAACTATTGAATTTCGCAACTTTGACCGACTGTAGTGTAAAAAAAATGTACCAAAATAGTATGGCAAGTGACGTCAAATTTTGACGCGTTTATTCCTCTTTTTAAAAAGGTATAATACTTACACATTAATTTGAAAAAAAAAATTTTTGATAATATTTTTACTCAACAACCCAATTTTTACGAAGTGCCTACCTACTAACGGTAACTGTCGGACCCTTTCTTATCTTAGAAACTGTTATGTTACTACTATTATTTACTTCGGTTCCAAGAGTGAGCAAGAAGGAAATACACACAGGTAGATGGGTTCCCAGTAGAATAAAAGCAAAGAATGTTAGTTTAAAGATATTTTATTACAATAAATGTTCAAAATGTTGACCACCCGCGGCAATACAAGCTCTCACTCTCCTTAAAAAGGACCGCTTTATGTTTCGCGAGTAACTTTTTTGACGTATCACCTGCACTGCTTGTGTTATCTTCTCACGAAGGTCAGCGATGTCATTAATGGGCTTCGCATAAACGAGCTCCTTCATAGTTCCCCAGAAAAAAAAATCCAGCGGATTTAAGTCAGGTGAGCGGGCTGGCCACGGGATTGTTCCTGATCGCCCAATCCACCTGTTCGGGTATTGCTCGTCCAAAAACTCTAACGGATACGCGAAAATGTGCTGGACAGCCGTCGTGTTGGAACCACATATCTGGTGGGGTCTCTTCTAGTAAGTTTGGCAAATCATTTTGAAGAAAATTTAAATATGATTCGCCAGTCAAATTCTCGGGCATCTCAAATGGACCAATAATATTCCCACAGAGAATACCGGTCCACATGTTCACTTTGAACCGGTACTGGGATCTATCTTCTCGCATCAAGTGCGGATTTTCCACATGCCACTCGTGCAAGTTGTGTAGGTTCATGTAGCCATCCTTCTTAAATGTTGATTCATCTGACCACAAAATTTTGTCGATAAAGTTTTCGTCTTCTCGATGTTTTTGCAGGATTGTTTCACAAAACGCGACTCGGCTCGGATAGTCTCGAGGTAAAAGACTTTGCACTCGCTGTACGTGGTACGGATGATATTCTTCTTTTTGGAGAATACTGTGTGCTGTGCTCTTCGGTATCCCCGTATCAGCTTCTATTCCTCGCACAGAGATGCTTGGATTTGCCGACACCGCCTCTAAAACTTCATCGCGTATGAAGTCATTTACGGGTCGTCCTTCACCAGCTACTTGATTGGGGAACCGCCCGTCACATAGTGATCTGTGCACATTAATGAAAACTCGATGGTCGGGATATCGCGTAGCCCTCGGATACCTTTCTCTGTAAAGTCTCGCTGCAGCTCGTCCATTACCTCTACATTCTCCATAAATGTAGTGCATATTTGCGTATTCTTGCGGAGTGTAGGTCGCCATGGTAGCACACACAAAACACAAACTGTCCAAACACAGGCAAAGGTCGTCGTAAAGAGTTCGTTTCAAAGTCCAGAGCACAAAGAGTAATCGAGTCCAATAAACAAAGCTTTAAATCGTAGTACGTGATCAATGGTAACAATAAGAGAGAGGTGCGTAGTAACGGCAGGAGGCAGTGACGCGTACTGACCGTACTGTTATCCTAAATAGCACGATCCCAGATAGCGTCACTATCTATCTCACTCGCACCTCTAACCTTTTTCTCCCTCACTCTTACCTGAATAATGGGGTACCATAAAGAAGAACCAGCAAATCGCAAAGATAGTTTCTGTCTTGCTCCCTCCTGTTGTAATAACGAATCACTATGGTGAGATGCATGCACATACCGTCCCTTACGGTCTAACCTGTTTTTTGAGAGGCCTGTTGTTATTTTTATGAGCATACAATAGTAATTCTTTAGAGGTTAGATTCAATTCGTCGTAAATTTTTCTTTCTAAGAATTCTGTAAGACATCGTAAAAATTGGGTTGTTGAGTAAAAATATTATCAAAATTTTTTTTTTTCAAATTAATGTGTAAGTATTATACCTTTTTAAAAAGAGGAATAAACGCGTCAAAATTTGACGTCACTTGCCATACTATTTTGGTACATTTTTTTTACACTACAGTCGGTCAAAGTTGCGAAATTCAATAGTTTTCCATATCACCTTTAGTTAAAATAATATTTTATTTTAAAATGGTACAATAAGTACATTATTTTTACATTCTATTTAGACACAGCAATACCCTAGATTACAAAACCTCCAAGAAATATCGAAATTATCAGCATTAGCAGTCACAGCATTCAAAAGTATGTCACAGGGTGCTCATTTCCCCTTTTTTTTTTAAATCAGTATAATTCTGTAAGTACATGGGGTGGATTTTTTAAAATATTTTTCTGAGTACTGTTAGAACTTGGGGCATCGTGGGAATCCAGTTGGACGCCAGGTTCTTGGACACCCTGTATAACTTGGGCGTCATTCCCAAAAAGCTTTTTGAGTAGAGCGCTGTCTTGTGTGGAATAGCACATATCTCTCTATGGCGTCGCTTCGATCTTAATGCTTGGAATAAATGCAAGTTTGACTTTGCAAATACTAGTGTCTCGTAGATGTACATACTCGGCAAAGTAAGAAGTCTATATTTTATAAATAATGGCTTACAACTATCAGTCTTTTTTTGCTTAAATACAGCACGCACACACTTCTTTTGAGCTTTAAACGCAATGTCTTTGTCAGTGGAATTTCCCCAGTACATAATTCCAAAACGTAACGTGGATGAGACGTACGCTTTGTATGCTATCAAAACTACAGATTCATTTGATATTTTCGCAAGATTGTATAACGCATATGAATACTGATTGAGTTTTTTACACAGTGTATCTACATGGAATTTCCAATTTAGTTGACTATCCAAGTAAATTCCTAAAAATCTGGCACTGTTGGTTTCTGATATTTTTTGGTCTGCGTATTTTATATTCAAATTTAGTTTTTTTGTTCTTTGTTGAAACGTCATAATCTGTGTTTTTTTTAGATTTATTTTAAGTTTATTCTTTCGTAACCAGTTTATAATACAATGGATGGCATTATTTATTTCATTTTCATAGGACTCTAAGTTTTTACACGGTATAATAATTGTACTATCATCGGCAAATAGGACCATTTGATAGACTGTACACTGCGGCAAATCGTTTATATAAATAAGAAACAGTAAGGGCCCAAGAACACTCCCTTGGGGCACACCACAAGTTGTATACATAGTGGATGACTTGTAAGCAAGTTCTGTTTTAGAACTGGGACACATTTTATTTAAAACTGTGATTTGCTTTCTTCCATTTAAATAAGTTTCTATTAATCTCAATATATTTCCTCGGACACCATAACGTTCTAATTTATCCAGTAATATTGCATGATCTACGTGATCGAATGCCTTAGACATATCCATGAGTACTGCAGCAATAGGATTTGTTTTGTCAACATTATTAACAATATTAGAAACTAACTCATAGACTGCGTTGTTAATGTTTCTATTTTTCCGAAAACCGTATTGTTCTTTGGCAAGTATATTATTAGTTTCAAAGAAGGAGTTAAGAGATTTATAGATCACTCTCTCAAAGATTTTTGAAAATACTGATATTAAGGCTATTGGACGGTAATTTGAAATGGTAGATTTGTCGCCTTTGTTATGAAGGGGCTTTATTATTGTTGTTTTTAATTTGTTTGGGAAGTGACCATGTTCTATGCATAGGTTAATTACAAAACTTAATACGGGTGCAATTGTATGCGACACTAATTTTAAAATTTTCGTAGAAATTTCATCAAATCCTGTGGTATTAGTATTTTTTAGCAAATTCATGATTTTGAAAATGTCCTTAGCATCCGTCGGTGCCATAAAAAGAGTTTTTGGATGGTGATCAATTAAAGATGAAGCATTACCGTCAGTATTATTTTTTGCAAGGTGTACTGAGTCTACAAAATAATCATTGAAAGCCGTAGCTATGTCTTTAGGATTGTTAATTAGCCTATCACCAATAAAAACTTGCTTTACCGATTCCGGGGGAAAGTTCAATTTACACCTATTGATTAATTTCCACGTAGCTTTTGTTTTATTTTCCGCATTATTTATGATATGACTGTTTTGAGACATAACTAATAATACTGAAAACGGAATATTTAACATCCGTGTTTACGTTTTCAGTATTAACAGTACCTAGGTAGTGTCAGTTTAAAAACTTATCATAATCATTGAAGCTCTCTCGGCAGAAAGACTTTATACAACATCTATACCTTCATGTATACAACTGACCACACTGCACTGACACTGACTGACCTGCCTGACATCTATTACAGTTTTACACTTTACAGTCTGTGGGGCCGCAAACAATAAACAAACGGAAATTATCGTGTGAGCAAGTGTGGATTTATCTTCTTTACTTTTACAAAATTGTGTAAATAACATCTATTGTGTGAAACAAATAATGGCTCGTCATTGTTTCAAACCAAAAAAGGCAAACCATTTCCTTTGTTGTGATGAGTGAAACGGATGACACTGATGTTCTCTTGCTGATACCACCTAATTTCTTTTTGGTACATAGTTCTGGTTCTGAAGAGGAGTCTTTGCTGGAATCTTCCAGGACTGTTGTACATAAGCCTAAATCCTGCACTGCACAAGTACTCGGAAAATTAGTAAATCAAGTACATACATTGGAATCGAGGTTAGAAAGTTTGGAGTTGAACAGTGATGCGTCTAGTCTTGGTACTGTAAGGAGGCCTAAAACTTGGGATACCACCGACAGTATTGATAGCCGAAGCGTAGATCGCAAGTGTTTTACATTCCCGCGCAGGCGTAAAAGAAAATCTGCTAGGAAGTTAAGAAGTCGTGATTTGTCTCTGACTAGCTTAGATTCAGCAGGCACGCGCGAAAGAAACGTCCCGCGTTTAAATTTAGATGATTTTAACATTTTTTACTCTAAACCTAATGAAGTTATAAATGATATTCAAAGTATGGATGGTGACATTAGCAGCATAGTTTCAACACCTAGTAAAAAAAATGACAGATTGCTTTTACATGAAATAGATGAATTTCTTACAAAAGTAGAAAGCTATGAAAGCCCTGACACAAAATACAAGGACCAAGAGCCAACAGTTAGTTCGAAAAGTGTAATAAAGGCTACAGGAGATTATATTTCACAAAAACTAGACTCAACAAGCAACACAGACGAAGTAAGACTGCCCAGTGGTCGCGTTGTGCCAGGTCATGTTCTTGATAAATACATTTACTTAGTTAAAAATAATACTGCTACCACCAAAGCAGAAAAGTCTTTTCCTTCTATGAATTACAAGAGTCACAATGAGGAACCTAGTGTTAGTCATGCTGAAAGTATTTCTACTGTGTCACAAGAAACTTCTAAACAAGGCACTCGCAGTCCAAGTATAAGAAAACTGAACTTCTCGGATAAAGATGTGCAACCAACATCTACTCCAAAGAAGCCACAGACCAGCTACTTGGACACATTCAGGCCTTCCTCAAATAAGATATACGACAGGGCATCTAAAGTTTTGGAGCAATACAAGTCTGAGAGCTACAATAGAAACATAACAGACAGCTACCTGTCACCTAAAAAGGAAGAGTTCAAAATGCCGCAATTGAGACCTTATAACCATGAAAATAAGGACAGTTCAAAGCTCGGCTCTTTGCAGAATAAATACTTAGAATCCATAGACACAGATCTTTTGAGTTTGAGTGAACTCTGGGGGGAGAGGGGCGATCGTGCTGAAAGAATAGACAGCGTGAAGCTGGAAGAAGAAAGACTTAAAAGAGAGGTGAGTTCACTATGTAAATACATAATTTGTAGCATCAAAGTATTATTTCTAAACAAATTTTATTACCAACTAGCTGTTGCCAGCAGCTTCACCCGCTACAACTCGAAAATTGTCCCACGGGAAGATAAAATCGGGATAAAACTATCCTATGTGTTAATCCAGTTTATAAACTATCTGTGTACCACATTTTATCCAAATCCATTCAGTAGTTTCTGCGTGAAGAAGTAACAAACATACACACCAACTTTCGCCTTTACTATATTAGTGTGATTATTTTGTACATTATATTTATATTAGTGCATTTATAATCACGGTATTTTCTCAGCACTGCGAATCCATGATACAACAGCTGCAAAAAAAGATTTTAGAACAACAAGAAAAATTAGCTGTGGCTGTCAAGGTGGACCGTGCAAAAGACGCAGCAATTGGTAAACTGCGAGAAGCCTGGTTACGACTCACCAGCAACTTGGACAAGGCAGAGGAAAGGCACCGAGGGGCACTGGACAAGATGGTCAGAGAAGTGGAGAACTTCAGAATGGTGGCAGATGACGCTCAAAAGGCATGGTTTATTTAGCTAAATAGAATGCAAAGTATAAGTATAACGGGCTGGTGTTCGCAACTCCACGCCTAATGCGCGTATTTTGCGTGCGGGTGAAGAATGCAGTTGCCAACTATTCATTATAACACCTACTGCACTTGTGTACTTTCGCTCATGAATTTATAAGAAACTAGCTGATGGCGCTGATGCCCGCGGCTTGGCGCGAGTGGATGTCGGTTATCGCTACTAAAAGTTATCTTTGCAATCCCCCCTTTCAACCCTTTTTCGTATTAAAAAGTAGCCTATGTCCTGTCTCAGGCTCTACACTATCTGTGTTTGGTACACAGTTTTTATTTAAATAGGTCTGTATTTATAATATTAGTAAGAATTCTGTGCCAGCTTGCGTTAGTCTCATATTCGTGTTCTATAATTGCACTCAATTTAAAAAAATGGCTATCAAATTAATTTCTCACTGTTACAAAGAAAAACTACGGTGCCATGCAGAAATGTCAAAACACCGAGATTTATGTGTTATATCGTAATAACATAAATAATTATCTAGAAAGTCATCCCTAGTTATTGTTCTTTAGGATGCTGATAACCTCATAAAAATTCATTAGTTAGTTTGTTAAAAGGCCACAGAGACCAACACGAAAGGCATCTTCATGTAATTCTATTGTAAAACAAGACATTTGTGTTTTTGTAGAAAACGAATCACTTTGAAGCAGAACTGTACAAAGCTTTAGACCTGGCTCATGATTACCAAGAGAAGTGCAAACAACTCACTGTGGAGAAAAAAGAGCTTGACGAGAAAATGCAAAACGGTTCAGAGGAGAGAGAAGACATCATTACAAAGAAGAATAAAGAGATAGAAATGTTGAAGGAAAACTGTGAAACAGTCATGAGGCTAAATAAGCAGTCTACCGATTGTGTTAAAAATTTTGAAGATGCATTGGAAAAGGTACATGCAATTATTTATTGGTAATTGGTATTAATGTAGCGGTTGCCTCATGATTTAAAAAATAAGGACTGTATGTCATAAAACCTTGTTTAGATCATTCATGTTAAGATAGTATATTATGTGAGAATGGTGTAGCAAGATGTGCATGATAAAAGTGTCCACAGTATGGTCAATTGCAACAATTCAAATTCGATTTAGATGTGAAAGGATATGAAACACCCTTGCAGACAGCATTTTAACTTTCAAATTTACTATTAACCTGCAGAACGGAACAACCATCTTGTTTGTATCAACCATTTTGACATTTCAGGAAAAATCCGAGCACGACGAGACAAAACGTAAGATTAGTGAGTTGAGTGCTAAGATTCAGACGTTGGAGGATGGCGCGACCCTAGCTGTGGGGGAGCGGGACTTGCTCAAAGAGAAGATGAATGAGGAACGAGCGAGGAACCACTTACTGCAGCGACAACTAGCTGACCAACAGAGCCACGCCGCTGAGCTCATGGCTAAATGCGTAAGTTTATGTTACTATATATATAATATTCTGATTGAAAAGAGTGTCCATGGAGTTTCTTGCCCTTTCTTCTCCATAGAGATCTACGCTAGGGAATGGGCAACTACAGTACTTTCACAAGTTATTATGCCTTGTGTCTGTGACTGTAGCTTTAGAGTGCAATGCGTCGTTCCGGGGGTTGCTGCGTCGAGTTGCGCGGCGCCGGATGTTTGCGGCGGCGAGTGCTGTGGGTGCGGGGGCGTGCGGGGGCGTGCGGCGGCGTGTGCCGTGGCGGCGGGTGCGCGGGGCTCCGGGTTGCGGGGCGACGGTTGCGCATTGCATTCGTTGTTCCGTGATTCGGGGTCTCGTGCATTCGTTGTAGCGGTGTGCGTCGTTGCGTGCTTTCGTGCTCGCGGTGCTCGTTGTTGCTGGCATTCGGCGGCGTGTGATTCGGAGTGGTGGCTTTCGGAATGACGTATTGCACTCGTAGATTTGTTTTTATGAATTGTTCTTCTGACATTCAAAAGTGCCTATAAAGGTTTAATTGAAATAAATGCTTTGAGTTGAGTTATAAATAATTAGTTCGTGGTTTTAAGATTAGGTTAATAAATATAGTGATACAGTACTATTCATAATAATTACGTTCAATTATGTTGTCTGTTGGTTTATTTGCATGATAGTGGTAACACTGAACGAACGTGCAGTTGACAGCCCCTTGTGGAGGTGAAATCATCAAATTACGCTCCCGCTCTGAACGGAGCGGAAGGGAGTCTCAGACTTCTATGACTAGAACCCACCCATCTTCCTCCTAAGCCCTTTGTGTTGAAAGCCGCGGTATCTCTTTCGAACAGTCGTGCAGTCCCAGCAGGCGGTGCCCCTTGCGGACCCATTCCTTGTTGCTGACATGTCTTTGAGGCGCGCGTGCAACACGAACACGCCTTCAGCACGGTCTGTAGTCATGAGTCCCGAATTTGACAGCCCCTGTGAGTAAAACCGCGCAATTTTAGCTTAACGATGTCAACAATTTAGGACAACTTGGAGATCGAGGCGAAGACTGTTAGGAAACACTTGGAGCTTCAGAAGACTGAGCTGAAGGGTCACTATCAGAAGCAGTTGGAGGAGGCGGTGTTGTGTAAGCTGCGGGAGTTCCAGCAGCAGCTGGACGTGGCTGAGGGTGACATGCAAGCTGACGCGCGGGCCAAGGAGACCGCCCTGCAGGACGCCTTCCATAAGCAATTGGCGAGGATACAGGACCAGTGAGTACACAGTGCCACGACTTGATAGTATCATCATTCATTATTTGATTGATTGATCCTCATTCAACGAATATTCGAATTCCCTGTGGTCTAGTGGTTAGCAAGCGCGACTACTAAGACGAGCACCTGAATTCGATTCTCAGGTCGAGCAAAGTGTTATTGGGTTTTTCCTTAAAAAACGTCTCAGTAGCGACCGCGGAGTCTTGATTTGAAAAAGGTTGGTGGCAATAGGCTTACCCACTATGACACATTCAAACAGCAGTGCCGAAATGTGGGTGCACCCCAATGTACGATAATTTAACTAATTATTAATTTTTCAGGCACAAACTTGAAGTGAATGTTTTGGAAGAGAAACAGAGAGAAGAAATCAAACTATACAGGTTGCAACTGGCGCAGGCTAGCGAGAAGATCAGCCTGCTAGAGGTAATAACGTTTAAAGCTTGTTCACACGTACCACAACCACACCACATCTGGAACAGGTGCGCGGGTACTAGTTTGTATTAAAATTAATCACACTGCCCACATTTTGCCGCTATTTTAACTGTGTGTGGCGATATTTACCACATTGCAACCAGCAGTGACAGTACGCATTAGCGGCCGGTCACATTGCAAAAACAACGTTGCGTTGACGTAACGACACGAAACCCTGTGCGAAAAAGTCGATCTGTTGATCTGCAAACACTAGCGGCAAACCTTTCCCGAAACTCATACTAGGATTCCCTGTGTCGTGAATTACAGGCTCCTTCGTTCCGTTTACATAATTGTGCCACAAATAGTACATACCTTACTTATCGGTTACAATAAGTTATCTTATCAATAAAATATAATCTAATTATCTAAAAAAAAAGAGAAAAAAAGAATGCACACAGAAAACCGTGTCTTGCCTATGGTATTTGTATGAATGTGTGTGCGTGTGTGTGGTGTGTTGGGGGGATAAATATTGATGTGCGTGTGTGTCTGAATGAATGGTTATTACCTACCGAAGGATGTAAGTTTTTTTTGTTGTTAAATTTATAAGGTTTCGGTCGTGTCAGTCTAGTGTAAGAAAGCCATATTGTTGTCGTCATTTTACATTTAGCATGTGTCAGTTGCAAAATTTTGAGTCTGTCATTAATTTTGGCATAAATGTGCGAACCGTTTCCCAGTGCACTCTTCGGCTTAACGGGATACAATCGCTCAGAGAGGTTTTGTGAAATCTGAGAGACAGGATATACAGCTGTCTGACTCTGAGAACTCCCACTTAGGTGTAGAGCGTGTTTGTGGGGTACCGGAACGGTCGTCTGTAGTCAACTTTAAGCAGAGCCTGTTGAGCTCTTTCTACCTTTGTAAAAAAGGTTTTGCCAGCGGCGCCCCATGCTATTATACAGTAGTTAAGGACAGATTGACACAAAGAAAAGTAAATCAGGCTAGAACAGGAGTGTAGCTGTCGGCGGGTAACACTGTTAGGGGACGTACGTTTCGAGACGGAAAAAAATATTCTTCGTTTTATCAACAATTAATGTCAGGAGATTTTGTTGCAGCCAGTTCGCAACAGTTGTAATCCCAGATTCAACTGAAAGCTGGACGTGACCCCAAGTTTTCCCATGAAATACGAGTGCGGTATCGTCCGCATATGTATAAATTTTGGTTGGAGGGATTTCCATGGCGCATAGTCCGTTTATATAAATATTAAACATGGTAGGTCCCAACACGCTTCCTTGCGGCACACCAAATTGAGTCGTAGTTGAGTCACTAGCATATTCGCCTAAGATGACTTTTTGTATTTTATTATCGCGGTATGAGGTAAACCAGTCCAGGGCAACGCCGCGAACCCCCAGAAGTGACATTTTATTAATCAAAAGTTTTCTAAAAAGCTTTTGACACAAAAAAGCTTTGGCGAGGTCCAGGAAGATGCCAGTACATGTCTGTCCTTGACCAAGTTTGTGTGATATGAAATCGGCTAAGTTGGTTACTGCATTCCCTGTGTACCTGCCAACACTGAAACCATATTGATTGTCCGACAATAATCTATTCTTTTCCAGGTAAGTAAGTAGTCGCTTGTTCACAACTTTCTCAAGGATTATTGAGAGAACAAAAATCCTTGAGTAAGTTGTGAACAGAGAAATCAGGCGGTAATTTGAAGGAACTCTGGAATCTCCTTTTTTTAAAAAAAAAATATGGGACATACATTTGCATTTTTTACGCTCAGGTGCTTGTATTTTTTACTTTGCCCGTAGTTAGGCTTAAGTTGCACAGGAAAGTAATTGGACCGACTAAAGCATGTGAGCACTGTTTCAGAAATGTGTTATTAATCCTATCATAACCAGTTGATGACGACGCTTTCAGATGGGAAACAATAGAAAATATTTCTGTATCATCCGTCGGAGCAAAGAAGAAAGAGCTTGAGCCACGCTTAACAGTACTGTATTGCTCATTGTTACGTGCTAATTCAGTTTCAGTTAAACCCAATCGGGTGAGGGTTTTTACTGCGAGCTTTTATTTTGAACTACACTACCACTACAGTTTTCATCATGTCACTGGGCAGATAAGAATGCGAAATACAAAAATTAAACAGTAACGCTCATACTCGCAGATGTTTACCAGCATGTCTTAAATGCTCCACACTAAGCCCATCGTGACCGGGCGACTTACCACGTTTCATCTGACCGATAGCATTTTTAGCAAATAAAAATACTAATAAATAATAACTAAGCAAATGATGATGATTACAGGTACTTTTGAATGTTAGAAAAACGAAGCTACAGTCACAGGGCATAATAACTTGTTAAAGTACTGTAGAAGTTGCCGTGATGAATGGGAAAGAAACTCCGTAGAGATTCTTTGAACTGCAACAAGCTGCAGCGACACTTTTCACATTAACTACTGCTTGACCGGTTATTGTCGCGCTGGGTGGGGTTGCGGTACGTGTGAAGTCTCCCTAAATGAAAAGCATTTACTACATAAAGATCTTTTTCGAAATAAATTGACGAATTCATCATTGCATCGGTTACTACTCGTATTATTCCTTGAGACGACCAGATTCAATTTTACTATAACGAATACCTACACATCTGATGAACTGCAGCTTAAAATGTGTTCAGCAGGGCTATTGCGTATCTTCTAAGTGACAGTGGCTATCAGATTGTCTATGGATTAACTGTCAAATTGGTTGTGGTTTAGTACAAAATGGAACCATTTGACAGTAATTGATGGGCACTATAGGTTAGCCACTGTCATTTAAAAGATACGCAATAGCCCTGCTGTTCTCGTTAAAATAGGGTGTGAAATAAATTTATATGCTAGTTTGCAAGATCAATAGGTAGTACTTCATTTGCAAATTGTTTTATGTGCAGTACAAATCATTTTTATTTTGTTTCGGCTTTACTCGTGTGTCGTGCTGGTATTTTCTGCCAAAAGACCTAAACCCCCAGCGCAATGTGACGCTTTCGTCACTCGCTCGCATGCCAAGTGTGTTTTTGACAAATTATTCTTATCTCACAACCAATAGCACGGCCACGGTAACAGTTTTTTTTCTTAAAAGTCATGGAAACGACCGTTGAATTGTACACGTGTCAGCAGTGACGTACCATTGATTGCTTGTGTATTGTGTACAGAGCAAGCTGGAGTCGTTCCGGCGACGACGTGGACAGCTGGCGGCGCAGCTGCACGGCGTCATGGAGGCGCAGTGGAGGCAGGCCCTCACCATCCTCACGCACGGACACACTCCCGCCCTCGAGCTCTCCCGCGCCGGTACCGGTAACATTACACACGACACATCACGGACAAACAAACACCCACACTCAAAGAAAAACACGCACACGCCCACACATTACCCCACCGTACTTCTGACCAGCTCATCAAAATAAAGTCATTCACTCAAATTAGGGTGAAAATCGGCACTTTTAGGGTTCAGTACCTCCAAAGGACAAAACGGCACCCTTATAGGATCACTCGTGTCTGTCTGTCACAGCCCATTTGCTTCGAATCTAATGGACCGATTGAGTTTAAATTTAGTACACATATGTATTGTCTATGACCCAAACACGGACGTATAACGTAAATAAAGGAATTTTGAATATGGGGGTCAGTTTTGGGGAGTTTAAGTTTTGTTTTTTTCATGTTTGGCAAACTGTACCGTGTGATATATCAAATGAAAGGGTTATTGTGAGGATCTCAAATATATTTTTTACACTTTTAAAGATATTTTCAAGGAAATAGATGAAAATTGACCCCTACCCCCCTTATCTCTGACCCAATCCTTTTTGGATGAGAAATTATTTAAACCGGTGTTTGCGTTAATTTACGTATTTTGTGAACCAACTGATCCTAATGCGCTTTGGGAAAAGTTATCCCGATTTTATCTTCCCATGGGATAATTTTCGAGTTGTAGTGGGCGAAGCCTCTGGCAACAGCTAGTTAGTAATTCTACTCAACAAATAATATGGTGACAAACCCTGTTATCGATACGAACAAGCTACATCTAAATAGATTCCTTGTAATGAAAGGAATAAAACTGGCTAGGTTACAACTCCCAAATCCATGCATGACAGCAGCTCAGCTCAGCTAGCTATTTACTTGAAACTTTGCAAGAATTAAAATAACGAGATTTTCAGGAGATAATAATATTTTCCATTATAGGTTTTTCAAAAGCCCCTGAAAGAGTGGAAAGAGAAGTCCAGGGTTTAAGTTTGTATGAAAATCTATAAATAATAATCGATTTAGTTACGCATTATCTTCAGCGCGATATTGCTTTCCTGAAAAATAAAGTAAAATACATTATGTACCACTAAAAGGTATGAAATAAAAAACAAATAATAATTAAATGATTGTATTCAAAAATAGAACTATTTTTTTATTGCAGTAGGGGGGGGGGGGGAGTCAGTTACGTGGGTCATTTCTATACAGGGTGGAATTTTGCAATGCCACCTGGAGGGAAAGTACTCTTAATACTGCAGATAGAAAATTTTACTCAAAGGAAACATTCCTTTATTTTTGAATAGAAAGCAAACTGCATTCAAAGATTTTCGAAAATTCTCTTCTACCACACCCGGGAATCGAACCGGCTAAAATCTGAAAAAATTATACCCTGTACTTCCAACCCTACATTAATAACCATTTTAATACCTGGATTGGTACAAACGGCACAATCAGATGGCCTGCGAGATCGCCAGATCTCACCCCATTAGATTTTTTTTTTTCGAATGGGTTTATAATATGCCCTAAGAGTATTGGTAACCGTTATCCAAACGCACAATATAACCGTGATTTTAAAGATGTTGGCGAAGTAAACTGAACTCGTTTGTAGAGCCGACATCGGCAGCGGAGTTCGTGAAAGTGCCGCCGCTGACGTTGCCGGACAGAGGCCTCGTGCGGACGGAGGGCCGGACAGACGGCCACGCGGCCGGACGGACGGACAAGCTGAACTTTGACGGACTCAGCGACAACGAGCTTCAACAGTACGTTAGACTGGTAATTGTACATCTTTTTTTTTGTTTTCTTTTGTTTTCGTGCCGATCTCAACGGGAAAAGGCTAAGCTGTGATTGTGTATTTTTTAGTTTATTTTTATTGTTTGTTGTGTGCACTTGTGGCATGTGCTAAATAAATATGTTGTCTTTCTTTCTTGATAAGTATAATGAAAAGGTTTGTCGGAAGAAAGTTGCAAAACATTGTTTCAACTATTGTTTACGGGGTCTGTCTATCACGTTGACATATAACCCTCCTTTTGGGCTTCGCCGCAGTCGGGTAAAAATGTGTAAATAGAGCCATAACGAATCCGGATTGCACTCCTTTTTTTTATTCTGAACCATAGTTTAAAATCTAGTTACGGAGGTATTGGACGTCATAGTACTTTTTTATATTAGGTTTTGAGGTACTTTACTTTAAATACCTTCATGTCCCGTTTACTATTGAATGTATCCGTGAGCACAATGTTCTGAGTGTGTTATATTAAGTTTCATCATAAATAGATATTCTTTACGCAAAACAAAATTAAGTCGTTTCCCAGCAATAATGTTTGCGTAAGGTCATTTATTTTGATGAACAGAATGCTTTGTGAAGGGTCCGTTATTTTTTCATAATAGCAATTTTGTTTAAAAACATGATACGTTAAAAATGGAGTTTCTTGCCGGTTCGTCTCCATAGAAAACGACCAACCAGAACCGTGCGTGCACCTTTTCTCGACGTTTTAATAGTGCCCATGTAGGCCTATCACTATCAGTCTATCACTACATATTATAAAACAAAGTCCTCCGCCGCGTCTGTCTGTCTGTACTGATTTTCATGCTGTTTTTACCAATGGATATATTGGTCCTCGATATAATTTGACCAACATTCACGGGGTGAAGCCGCGTCCATCAAGTAGTATGAAATAAAATATTTGATTTTATTCCAGCTCTTAACAAAGCCACCGAACTTGGACGGCAGCGGCGATGTGACCGAGCTCCATCGGGCGCTCAGCGAGGAGCCCACGAGCGACCGCCCCGAGCGTGAACCGGCCGAGCCAAGCGAGCCGCGCGAGCCAAGCGAGCCGCGCGAGCCAAGCGAGCGTCGCGACAGACGCCGCGCCAGTTACAAGCCGCCCTGGAAGGCGTAGCGCACGTCCCGCCCCAGAAAGGGTACTTACTAACCCCCCACCTCCGAATTTGAACGATATTTATATGAGCTATCAACACCGATTCCCCCCTGCAGCTATAGGGTAGTTGACAAAAAAAATCTAATTAGTCTGTCAGATAGATTTCCACAAAATATTGGTTACTTATATTTTCTTTTATGACGTGTCCAAAAAATTAAGATGATACAGTACTTCGAAAACTCGTGTGACGACACATTTCAGTACATTTTTACCGACATATGACGTCGAAAACCCCCAATTATGATCTTTCACGCGTTTTATCTTCGTCAATTTTCATTAATTTGATAAAATAAAAAACAAAATCTTTCAATAATCTAACTGACGGACTGAACAGAATCATGTTTTTTTTTGTCAGGACACATCCCTATTGTCTAAATTTGATCTCAAAACAAGTTGTTTGTTTTTCAGTTCTCGCAATAATGAGGAGAACAAGTCTTTTTTGGTTTCGTTACGGGTCTTTTTACATCCATTATAAGAATCGAACTTGTAAGGTATTGCATTGGCACTCTTGCTTGTAATTTTCTCATTCTTAAACTCGTTTAACTAAAAATATAGCTGTAGAAATATCTTGAACAAAATACCGCCAGCTGATAATATATGTACACTATTTGTGATATTGTAATAGTACAAAGAATGTTAAACACAAGGACATATTTTAACTTCAAAAAACAATTAATATGCAGTTAATAATAGTTAATGAGCTCATACAACTTACGTACTGTCAATGTAGTGCAGCTAATAATCGGAATGCCAGATAGTGAAAACAAGTCACCACTTTTGTCTTATACAAGATGGAGACGACATACATAAAATCACGCTCTTTTCCCATGGAAGAAGGCAGAAACCACAGAACGCCACCTGCTACAATCCTTACATATTCCTTTCGCCTCGTCCACATTCATACTCGTACATCTGGTTATACGCGTTCGCCGGTTGGGAGATATGGCAATGATTGAAAAAACAGCGACAGTCCGTAGATGGATCTATATTTAAATAAGGTAAAACGAGAAACAATAAATGTATTTATTAACGTACCAGCTAACTTATGAATGCATGGTCGTTCAATTTCCGCCTAGGCTAATGTTGCCACGTACCTGTATCCCCACTATATACCCACCATTTTGTTTCTTAGTCGTTCCAACACTCGTCGTTCGCAATAAGTTTTTATTTGTAGTTTTTTAAGATTTGATTTTATGTATAGCAACAAGAAAGATACTGTATTTGTAAAATAGGCATATGTTTTTTTATGAAAACTTTAAAGTAAGACTTATTATCGTAATTTTGTATTCAATATTGTTATGAAGTTAAACATTCCAGATTGCACTCCATATTTTAATGTTGAGAAAATAAATTATATTTTTAAAGGTGTGGTTTTATTTTTTTTATTACTTGCCTGTTAGCTAAATCAACAACAGCCTAGGCACCTATTTCTTGGTGAGATAGCGCAAAAGTATTTAATACTGTAGAATATATTGATGGTAGGTTGCTACCATCAACATATTAAAAAAAAAATATAGTTCTAGTTCTAAAAATGTTTCTAGTAAATTGAATGATTTGTTTCTTCGTTAGTTTCATGAATACTTAATATTTTAAAGAGGTAAAATTTGTTTGTTTCTCTAGAACCAATCATCCAAGTCTAAAAAATATTTCACTATATATTTATATCATGCTTAGAAGCCACGCTAACAAAAGATAAAAAGGCGAAGTGATAGTGTTATGAATGAAATCGTCAATTTGTTCGCCAAATATCTGTAATCACGCGGGCCCAATGCGAGTTTGTAGATGTCACATGTCTCTGTAGACAAAAACTACTAAAAGTACACCCACATTTCGCCCTGGCAAGTCAACTTGTGCTGCTGTCCACGAGCTTGTAGATTACGTGGTTGAAAATATTGGTCCCGCCAAAAAATGTATTTTCTTGGACCGGGTAAAGGTCTTTGACACGGTCTCTGGGCCACTACTTCTTAGAAAATTGGACAGGTTAGGCGTAAGAGGTATTCAACTAAATTGCTCAAAGATTACCTCTCATGTCGCTGTCAATGTGTTAAAATTGACAGTCATATAAGCAGTGACTTACCTGTCACTTTTAGTGTACCGCAGGGCAGTATTTTGGGACCCACTCTGTTCCTCGTGTACTTAAATAAACTCTGTGGTCTTACCTCTGTAAGTGGAAAAATATTTTCTTAGGCAGATGACACGGTTCTTCTGTTCTCGGCTGACACGTGGGAACAAGTCTAGGATGCTCAACGCGGCTTTAATATCATGTGCCACCGGTTGTTGAGTAATATGCTGACAAAACGCAGTTCATAACTTTTTCAGTGCGTAACTCTACCTCTGCTCATATAGCTCACAACTGCTGCAACAGGCGATCTGCCAATGCCCAAAATTTGATCAAGACAAATTGTACAAAATATTTAGGTATATCAATAGATAATAATCTCTATTTTAGACGGCATATAGTCACAGACTACAAAAATTAATGTCTTCAAAAATTTGAGTCATGTGCTGCAACATGTCTCAAGACGTAAATTCGAAAGTAATAAAGCAAGTATTTCTGGCACTCGGTCAATTCAATTTTGTCATATTGAATCTCTGTACCAAAAACCATTTTTAAGCCACTTGAAGTAGCACAAAGAATTTTTATAAAAGTAAGCGCTTTCCATCCGTATTTGTTCCCAACTGTACCGAACTTGTGAGATCCTCTGTCCGTCAATTGTTTCCATTGAATGCTATCTTGTTGCAACATACGAAAGTGAACTTTGAAAAACCGGCTATTAATAATATCCAGGCGACGAAAACAAACAGCCAGCACCGACACAACCATGTTTAAACACCCGTTCGTTAATAGGTATTTCTGCTTTTAAGGACCGTATCTTAATAAAATTTATAAAATTATCGACATATTTGCATGTAACAATAGAAGATGTAAAAATGAACTCATTTAAGCTAGATTTAGTTATTTCATGTATATATCTCACTTGAATTAAATAAATTATTATTATGATTCTGGGCTCCCTTGCACAAGTTGCAAGATATTGGAGAAAAAACCGCCAAGCTGAAGTGTGAGTAAAATGGCCACGTAGGGGTGATGTGGCAACGAGAGTTACTAACTGGACGTCTGGCGCAGGAAAGGTGAAGGTGGCGATCTTGCTTGCGGGGCAAACACGCCTAGCGAACGCACAGGATAGAGGGGTTGGAAGCCTTTGCCCAGCGGTGGGCTATCAATAGGCTAATAAATAAAGGGTCAAGCTCCCAAGATATTTACTTTTGTTAAAAGAGCAGCAATGGTAGAATCTAGAAACAAAGACAAGTTCACTATAATTTCGAATAATACAAAATGTTATGTAACGATTATTTATTTATGAAGGTAAATGCGATTTAAAAATATATTCCAATTTAATTATGATGGCATCATGATCTTTATACAACACTAAATGTACACTTATTACATACAAAACAATACTTCATTCACATTGGGCAAGAACTTAACGAAAATAATTTTGTTTAGTCTTTAAATAATAAAAGAAAACACAGCCTAAAATATAAATATACATTTAACATTTATTCTAATTATATTATTAAATATAAAGTATTTATCGGTAAAGGTCGTTAGCACAGATTTTATAATAACAACGGATTTAACGATGTATAGGATAACATACTGAGCTAGTTTTGGGGGTCTACCTTTGTGTTTTGGAAGTTTTTCAGAGGTAGGTTGACACTAGGACGAACATTTACTAAGATGACAATATCTCATTCTCCTGCCCATATCCAAATGTATTTGGAGTCGGCGCATATTTTGGATATTAACAATATCAGAGACAGATGGCTTAATTAAATATTTGACTGGAACAATAGCTAATATCAAACTTTGCACCCATTCAATTGATCCTACAACGAAAATATCAGAATGCTTCATAAGAAAGAGAGATTAGACATCTTTGCCGATTAATATAGACATATCGATTATAGAGATGGAAACAATAGAGTAACTGGTAATTAGTGACCGATACTTTAACACGTGATTATACTCATGATAACCAACAACTGAAGACTACTGTAAAAGTCTTTGGGCATAAGTTTTAATTTGGCAACAACCTATGAACCTAAGCATGCAGGTGTAGGCCCTAAACCGCGCGTGCGTGAATTCCTTACGGCTGTTGTATTCATTAACAGTGAATGATAAGAAAAAAAAATCTTTGTGAAAATTATTTGGTTAAGTACAATCTCGAGCGTAAGTGTCGGTCACTAATTATATTACGAGTCACCCCTATATAAATAATATGTAATTATGTAGTAGAACCCACGATAACCCATCGAGATTAAGCACACGTAGTGAACATATTATAAACATAACAATTACATAGCGAATACAGACGGCAGCACATCAGGCTAATATAATCTGTCTAATTTATATAATACATTTTCAATTTTATTGCGAAGGTTCAAGATTGATTGGGAAAATTTGTCAGTTTTGGGTACCTTGATGTCCTCGCGTCTGCACATATTTTCAGAAGAATTATGTACATACATTTCAAACTAAAATAAAAGAACATAAAATTTCGAGTAAAGAAAAACCGATAGAAGGTATGGAAGCAGATTTGGATTAATTATTTTGTAGCCAGTTTTTCGTACACGATTAAAAACTACTTATTCCTTGTCTGCTTTAAATGTTAAAGACAACGCAATTACTCATTTAGTTTCGTTTTGTTATCAGATACATTCATATTACCTATTTATCATTGATTATGAATACCCGGTTGCAAACCAACAAATACAAAAACACAATATGTTGTAACATCTAAAATTCATACGAATTCTCGCACGAGTCTCTACTGTAGGATGTCTGTGTTTGAAGTTTTAAGTAGATCAGTTTATTTACACTTTAACATGAATGTGTTAGTCGCCATTAATCACTATGTGCTAACTCTGCCTATATACACTATGTCGTATACACTTACGAGTATATACTGAGTTAAATATACGTTTCTGAAAAATATACGTGTCACAGTCTCACAACTTATAAAGAATCTGCCCACTACACTGTACCATACTAAGACCGTGCTATGAACGTATCGGGCACGGCAAAAATCATGACACGGTCCACTTGAATGTATTAACAGCGTACTATACACGGTTTCAATTGTATATTCTTTGTATTGGAAAGTTTGAGAATCAGTATGCCCACTGGACTGTTCCGTGACCGACCAATACCATCGCGTGGCACGCGCCAATGGGACATACTTTTTAATACAAAGAATATTTTTTTGCCCGAAACGTTCTTAGCACGGATATAGTATAATATGATACAATAGTGGGCAAACTCCTTGAAACTACAAGACAAACATAACGAAAACCGAAAAGTAATGTTTATTTATCTCGGACCTGGATACACAAAATTTTACGATTGGTCGAAATTCTTGGATGCAACCTTTCATCTAGCATGTATTAGAAAGGTGGGTTGCAGACCATCAAAGGGCCCTCCCTTACCAACATCGTAATAGTGAATAAATTACCAGCTGTCCCATATAAAACATAAATACCTACTCAACCCAAGGGACAGCTGATTATTTTTAGCCATTAAGGTGTTGGTCCCGATGAGAAAGTTGTTCAGTTACACGCTGTATGTACATCACACGAGTTTACAGTCTTATCATCGGATAGAGAGCGACTGTGATACTCTGACTGTGTTATACCTAGTCGGACTAAAACAAGATGTGGTATTACTGCCACGTGCTCACAAGTAAAGAATTTACACTAAAATACAAAAAAAATTGCACAAACATTTTATTAAAACTAAAAATATACACGATTTGCGACATAATTTTCTATACGTATAATACAATATTGATCAGCTGTTTGCCGCGTTCGGCGTGGACAGAATAGGGCAGTTGACAAAAAAAAACGTCCGTCAGATAGATTTCCAAAAAATATTGGATACATATTTTTTCTTTTGATTTCTGTATATTTTTACCCTGAATTGAAATGACGTTACCTACAGTTCAGGAATATCAAACATCTTCGATATTGCAGTAAAATAAAAACTCCCTTTCAAATATGTTCTTCTAAGATCATGGTTGCCCAGCTGTTGATATTTCATATCGTTGAAAGTATCGCATGGCTTTCATATTTTAATCTCAGGTATCACGTACGTACGTACACATTATAATGATGTTACAAACATCTATCACACTCTTGTGAAATACAGTCAATGCTGGTGTCGTATAATTTCTTACAGTCATACGTAGTATTTTGGCTTTATTCTCCTATTATTTCTGTTTATACAAAGTGTAGTTTCGCATTCTCGTCAAAATTCAGGAGATTGCCATAAAATACATAAATAATCAATTTTAATTATATACGCTGTTTTTTTAGTTATTAAACATTTAACAGTATATCAGAATAATCCCTGCGCCATGGTTTAGGGAATAAGAAATGATCGAATAAACGTTTGTGTTGGTTTGTGTGTGAAAGCGCTGTTATAGGGCGAGAGTCAGACAGGCAGCGTTTCAACACGGTCGGTTCACACTTAACAATTCGAGCTTAAAAGAAAAACAAAAGCTACCCATTTTACTATTGATTCGGGTCGAGAATTATTTGTATAGTTAATTTTTCTCCTTGAATTTGAGGAAGATGCAAAACGACAGCCTGTATTGAGTAAAGCTGTCCTTCACGAAATAGATTACAGGATCCTTCGAAGGTCATTTGTCACCCTTGGGGCACATTTTTAGAACTCGTATGAAAAAAATAGTTTATAAAAGGCTTTTTAGATACCGAAGCCTCGTTATGAATATTTGGCTTTTATTTACTATATACTAGCTGTGTTCGCGACTTCGTCTGTGAGGCTAGTAATTTCCCTAAACAAAACTTACTACTATTAAGTTAAGATCTATGGTTGTGTATATTATTTTCACGCCTTAGGAAATTATCGATTTCACGTCATACGTCGTAAAAAAAACATTGACGGGTATCAACTTCAGCAGATGAGTTCGCGGGGACGATATAGTGATCAATATTTTTTTTTAAGACGTGAAAAGATACTAAAATACACATTATTATATAGGGGTCAGAGTGCAAATCTGTTGCGGAATTTTTTTGAAACAGTCATCGCGGCCCTAGAATATAAAAGGCATTAGGAGGAACATGGATGGGTTTTAGTCCGTAAGTCTGAAAGTCCCTTCTGCTCCCCTCAGCGGAGTCATTAGATGATTTCCCATTCTTAAAAAAAGGGTGTTGCATAGACGGTCTGCCAGTTGGTCAATAACGTAACGTTTGCATGACTTCGGCTACTTAAACTTCGTTAGTTCTACCTATCGATCTAGCTCATCATTCGGTTCGGCATCGCCATACACGGTGGTAGGGACATCGTCGTACCACGTGTTCACAACATCACTCCGAACCCCACCACATAGACATTCTTCGTAACCCGTTTGTCCGGTCTACCCAGTGTAGCATTACCGACACTCCGAAGATATGTCGCGAAAGTCAACTACGCTTTTCAAATTACCAGCAACATAACTTTTATAACAGAGTTACTGGTGTGTGAAAAAGACGGAGCTATACAGGACGCCTCGCTTCCCTACCTCATCCCTTTCCCTCACTCATATCTGATTAAAACAATACTCCTATAAGAGGTTATGTAGACCACTAGGTCTGTATTCTGTCTGGATTGTGTTTTGCCGTAGAAACTTGTACAAGTTAAGCAGGTTTTTTTTCCGACTCAGCATTATCGATGTTGTCGACTTGATATTCAGCAGCATTCATATTTCAGTCATCTTCTTTTATTGGGGGGTGGGAAATCATCAAATAACCCCTCCCGCTCTTGAGCAGAGCGAAAGGGAGTGTCAGACTTCTACTGACTAAAAACCCGCCCATGTTCCTTCTTAGCCCTATATGTCAAGGCCGCGGTATCTCTTACAACACGCAGCCTCGACGGGCATCTTCTTTACAATCATCTCAGATCGCATTAAAAATGAGGAAATGACAACAATGAATTCATCATCATTGGCCTGCCGTCTCCCAACTATGTTGAGACCGGCTTCCAGTCTAACCGGATGCAGTTGAACACCAATATTTTACATGGAGCTACTGCCTATCTGACCTTCACAACCCAGTTAGTACTGACTGAGTAATATGGTACCTCTTGGTAAGACTTGTTGCCAGACTTTGGGACACAGACTACCTGTAACGACTGATCTACAAGCGTAAATGGCACGGAGGAAACTCGGTATATGTATAATGAGTGGTCACCCATCCACAGATCAACCTAGGCGCAGCTTAACCGAAGACTGATTCCTGATTCGAGCACTAGCTCCTCTAAGTAACAATATTGTGAATTATAATTCATGTTGCCTAACAATGAATTATAATTCACAAAATGGTCCCTCCATTTAACGCTGATATTTATTCGACAATGGTCAAAAGTGTATACTTTGGCCATTTTGACTTTTACTTTCAAGTAAATTATAGGTTTCCAGTACACACCTTCAAAAGGTCTAATGTGGCGTCACTTGATAACACAAAAAAAAGAAAGTAAAGGATCAAACAAGAGTAGAGTTACATGATCACTTGTTTAGGTTCAGGCGAGCGCAGACGCGGGCAGCGACGAGTGTTTGGGCTTGGCTTTGTGCACGAACACCTTGATGCAGCCGTTGAAGTCGGCGCTCACGAGGACGTGGCCGGTCTGCGACGAGGCCACCATGCCGCCTTCAGCGCCCTTCTGCAACCAAAATATCGAACTTCACTTTTTGTCTTTATAAGGTTTAACTTAATTGATAGGTAGAAATATCAAAACGAAACATTTTAGATCAAACGTATTTGAACTTTTTGCTATCAAAACGCTAAGAAGATTAATACCTAACAGACAGATGTGTTGCTGGGGAGTTTGTTCCAACACTATTGCTTCCCAGCTAAAACACTGGGAAGTGTCGCAGGGTGAGCGTTTTGGGGGTCAGTCTCTTGAAAATAAATTTTGACGTTCGAAAAGTGCTGATGATCAGCCTAGTTTGAATAAATAACTTTTGATTTGGTTTTGAAACGTACAATGTAGCTTTAAAACAAACCTAAGAGTGGATGCTGACGCTACTTGTTACGCACGGTTAATTTAGGCAATGGTGTTCTTAATAGTACACCTACATTTTGCCAGTTACCATCTTCCGGCCAGAAATCTCCGTCGCTGTTACTGAGATATCCTAAAAGAATGTTTGCCGTTCTGTTAGGAAATCATAGTAACAGCGACGGAGATTTCTGGCTTTTCTAGGAATCGAACCCCAAGACCGAATGCGCAACATATATGTCATGGCAAAATATAGAATCACTTGCACTTTTCATTAATTCATTTAAAAGAGTGTCCTTGGAGTTTCTTGCTCCTTCTCCATAGAGATCAACGCTTTGGAATGAGAAACTACACTACTTTCACAAGTAATTATGCCTTGTGTTCTTCTTGAAAACAATTAAGGTGCTTTTTTTATATGGTAAAAGCCCGCCTCACTATTCCCAAACCACTGTAACTTCTGTAAGCCAGAATCAACAGTTGCGACCACAAGAAAAGCGCCGAGACAATGAAGCCCGACGAAGTCCCAGAGAAATGATTTAACTGTCTTGGATCCCGCAACGAAATTAATCAGAAAAGAATAGCGGAGGAGTAGGAAAAACAGAAATTTCCACGTTAAGGTGCTTCTAAACGGGCAATATTTTACTGCAAAATGTGGCTGCAATACTATGGCCGTCAACATTACCAGCCATACTATGCAATATTACAGTACCGGCTTGGCCATAAAGGGTGTAAAAGTACCCTTAACGCAAACGAAAGCACTTCTTCTCCCCACCACTGCAATAATTTTTAGGTTCTAGACCATACCTGGGAATCCAATAGTTAGGGAGATATTGGGGATCAAAGTTCCAAATTTTGCACAGCTGTTTTTGTAAATACCAGTTGTTTAGGTTATAACTTTACTTAAATTACTTCCATAGCCCCTTTACTATTCAAAGCACCCACTAGCACAATGTTTCAAGAGTGCAACATTGAGTTTTACCTTAAAATGGGATTTTTGACCCCAAAAACAGTCGTTTCCCAGCAAAAAAATTTGCGTAGGGGTACTTAGTTTGATGTACAGAATGCTTGGTTGACGTATGTGTGAAGGGTTACTTTACACCCTGTATATCCACACATATTTGGTATGGCCAAGCATATTCACGTCAAGCCGGTAATATTTTCGAGGTGGCCGAGCAACATTTGCCTATAATGGCTACAGCCACACATTGCCGGGAAAGTATAGCCTGTTTAGAAGCACCTTTCGATACATACCACTTCCTCCTTGTCGTCAGCATCATTGGCAGCAAGCTTGGCGTCGTCCTCGCGCTCACTGATCATACGGATCATATGGTCGGGATTGGGCGCGAACACGGCACACGTCACCAGCGCATTGTGCGCCTTGATGCCTTCCCAGAAGTCGTTCCTATCCCTCCGCACAGACGTGAACTTGGAGTAGTCGTGGTAAGTCTTCCAGATGTAGATGCACTGGTTCTCCGAGCCGCTCACGATGTACTTCCCGTCGTGAGAGAACGACGCTTTGATCTGACTGGACACGTTGACGTAGCCTTTGTATTTGCAGGACAGGTTGAGGTCTCTGAGGTCGTAAAGCCGGATCCGGCTGTCGTTGGACGTGACGAGGATTTTGTCGTCGTTAGGCATGGGTTCTATCCCGGATATCTTGCGTCCGGTGGAGTTCTTGCCCCGGGTAGACCGTACGTCTATCTGCGTGTGGTACTTGAGCTGGTCCGTGGTGTAGAAGATGCAGCGCCCGTCGTAAGTGCCCACGACTGCGAACTTGCCGTTCTGGCAGAAGTTCGCGGCTGTTATCAACTTTGTTTTGCCGTCCACTTCGTTCCATACGGCCACCTGTGGGGTTTCATCTGTTACTAATGTGATGCTTGACATGGATTAAAAGATTGAATTTTTATTTCCGTTAAATTACAAAGCGCAGAAAATACGTAATATTTATAACTCGTTTCAATGTTCGCTTAGCACTATGGTTACCATATTACACACACTCGAATTTATAGAATATTTGATAAGTGCTGATATAGTTATAAAGAAAATAGCTGTACAGAATTGCAATAACACATTGTTGAAATGTGGAATTTACAAATCATTAGGAAATGCTATGTACTCTAAGTATAAATCGATGATCATTGATAAACGTGTGAATAAAGGCGGACGTAATGTGAGAAACAAAGAATAATATTTAACTGCGATGAAACTGTTAAACAAGTAATTAGATAACGCCTTTATTCTGTAGAAGTAGGAGCAACTATCGCATTTCTTACCTTCTTATCAGGAATATTCCATAGCCTCAGCTTGCCATCAAGACTGCCGGAGAGGAAGTACCTATCATCCCTCGGGTGGAACACGATGGCCGTCACGAAGTCGATGTGCTGGAAGCAGCACAAGCACTCGCCGCGCGATATGTGCCACAGGCGCACAGTCTTGTCCATGGAGCTGGACAGGATGAAGTAGTTCTTGGACCACGACACGTCCAGCAGGTCCGACGTGTGGCCCGCGTACACCGCGAAGGGCAGCGCGGCGAAGGGCGCGGCGGGGGGCGCGGGGGGGGCCGCCGCGCCCGCCAGCGACGCCAGCGACTCCTGCGACACTGTGGGCGACGACTTCTGCTCCAGGTTGTATTTCGTGCGCATATCCTGTCAACACACACATCGTTACTATTCTATTTCATTAAAAAAAAAACGTTGCTCCACACTACGAATTTCTCCTGTATCGTTGGTGCACAGACATTTAAAGTCACATACACTGTAACGAGTCTTTTAAGCCTGTTACATGATACGCATTGTTTGCTTTAATTTGTAGGCACCATGGTGGTGTTGCCATATAAGAATTCATTTTTTGGTTGATTTAGAATCGTGAAGTGGTCACACTGGCTTTTTCTTTTTGAGGCTGATTAAAATAAAGACTTGGCTTAAAGGTCTTGTAACCAAGCCAGTGGCATAGCCACAAAATATTAAAAAAAAAAAAAAAAATTGAGGCTGTCAAGTTGACTTTGACATTTGTCACTTTTCGACCTATAGCTTTTGGACAGAATGGCGTAATTGCAGCTCCGATATAAATCTTGAAGTATTACTTCAGATGGGCGGCATCTAATCCCAATTATGTGATAGCCGATTGCCCTTGTCAGCATCCTAATTGGATAGCTCATATTTTTATGGTAAGTGAATTTTTTCGTGATTTCGGTCCGTTCCGCGTTGTCATGGCTATATTGATAGCAGACGCTAATGGTTTCTGATATTTAATTGTTTCAGGATCTTTTAACTTGATTAAGTACTTATTTGTTTGGATTCATTCATCTACTGATGACCACAGTTTGATATTTTGGAAGAAACGGTGAGTTTAATTGTATTTGGTCTCAACCACGTCGTTCGCCATTTTTTTTACCAACGCTGAATTCTACTAGTTAAAATTCTAGACGCTCGCCCCTACCAAAATATATCTAGGACCGCCTTTGGCATCCCAGCGGAAATGCATATCACCAAGATGAGCGTTAATCTTTTGGTTGTTAGCATAATCGAAGGAATTGGGTATGGTTTGTGATGAATAACGTAGATCTATTTAGTAAAGTGCAATAATGACAGGTCTTAAAAGAATGTTTCATCTTAGTTTTAGCTGTTAATAATAGAAAGGAATTCTCTTGTGTATTTTCACCAGCATCCTTCGGGTAATAAAATCGTTCTATAATTTTCATGCTCGATTTTTATTGATACCTTCCCGCTTGAAGATTAAAAGTCTCAAGCTCCCGCAGGTAAGTCTATCTTTGGCATAGTTTGCCAAAGATGTGTGTGTGCACTCCAGGCGCCCGAATTTTTTTACTTCAACTTATATTTTTATTTGGAGTACACCACACACTTATAATATCACTCACTCATATTTTTTTTTTTTATATTACAACACAAATAACCCGAAAATACTATCTTTAGGCCATACAAAAAATGTTTGGGATCGAACCCGCGACACATAGCGCAGCAGCCAACTGCTTGAGCCACTGCACCAACCGTGCCGACGTCACCATTGCATGAGCATTAATTGCCAGTCCGGATGCTTGCACATCTCACAGGAGCTGATGGATGCTACTGAAAATTACAAAACTCGTCGCCAGGGCTGACTCAGTTTAAATTGTCATTGATACGCTAAGAAGATACACAGTTCATTATTTATATATATATATTTTTTTTCAATTTCAGTTATTAGAGAAATCCTTAAATTTAGAAACCTAAAATAATAAGAATTAAAGATAATTCCCCTCCTACGATGGTACGGAACTCTTCTCGCACTTGATCGGTTTTGTTTTTTTTGAATGGGATAAGTCCGCCACACTATTCCCAAACCACTGTAACTCCTGTGATCGGTTTTATTTTTTCCTTTTCGTCTCCCCCACTGACCTGGAACATATGGTAGGCGTCCCGGGTGACCCACACGCGCAGCAGTTTGTCCTGGCCGGCCGTGGCCAGCAGTCGGCCGCACACGCTGAACTTGCAGCACCACACCGCGCCGTTGTGCCCTGAACCCATCTCCTGCGCAAACCAGAAACTATGTCAACGATCCTATCGGTGGTAATGGTGAATGCATGTCAAATTGCTGATGTAAAGGCCTAATAACATTTTGTATTAGTAATTTAATGTGGCATCACTTTGGGTCCTATCGGAATACAAGCGTTGTGACGTTTGTTTTAAATGTTATAGCACCAATCTGAGATGCCTTTGGCCTAGGGCCTTCTGGCCTCGAACAGGACTTATTTCATGTGTTTATTTTTTTTTAAATTTACCTATTATTTATTTTATGTTTAATTTTTATATAATTTCATGTTATTTTTAATTTAACTATTTTTACTTATAAAAACTTTTTATTTCATCTATGAATAACATTTTGGCCGAGAATCAATCCCAGGGTCTAATGCTAAGCTGTCGCCAACAATAGACAAATTATGAGGCAGTCAATAAGATTATGTAATGTAAATATGAAAGTCTAAACGCTGTACTAATAGTTGCAAGATTTAATGAAAATAGTACCTGTTGGTATAAGTGGGGAAATTTTGATATTATATTCAAGTCGGAATTTACACCTGAGCCGCAGGAGAGCTAGCTATAGAGCCGAGAACTGCATTAGATAGTGAATACATTGCATATTAAACCTAGTGGATGCAGCTGAATACTAGTATTTACATGGAGCGACTGCCTATCTGACCTACACAACCCAGTTAATACTGGGTAAAACGAAACCCTTTAGTAAAACTGGGTGTTAGACTTTCAGGTCACTGACTACCTGTAACGACTGCCAAAGATCCATATATGGCAGCCGGGACCAACAGCTTAACGTGCTTTCCGAGGCACGGAGGAAACCCTGTGTGTAATGGGCGATTACTAATCCACAGACCAACCTAAGCAAGCGCGGCTTAACCTAAAGATCGACCCGAGAGGCAGATATTATGAAGCCACGAGCTCCTCAGTTTGCTAGGAAACGTATGGATAAATAAATGAAAAAAAATACAAACCTGAACATGTCTAACACATCCGTCGAAGTCGTAAGGTCCCTTGTGCGAGTTGGAAGCTTTAAGTTTGATATTGTGTTCCCCTCTGACGTCATCGGCTATGTCGGCCACGTCCTCCTTATGTCGAGCGTGCGATACTTCCTGCGCCAAAGACTTTGCGGCGTCCACCGTTTTCTTTACTGTGCTGCCGAAGAATCGCTTTAACCTGAAACAGATTACTTTTTAATGATAATAATTAAATAAATTAGGATAATAATTATTAGGATTAACTACATAAAAATAGGGTATTTCACCAAAAAAATCTATTCGATAAAAAAAACAGTTTTTTGTTTTATCAAATTAATAAAAATTGACAAAAACAAAACGTGACAAAGATCATGAGTGCGGGTTTGTTACGTCACTTTCTAGGTAATAAACGTACTAATCTGTGACGTCTCACGACTTGACACGCCTTTTCGAAGCACTGTATCGGCTTCATCTTTTGTTTACGAGAAAAAAGAAATAATATAAAGGGTATAAAAGTACCCTTAACGCAAACGAAGGGCACTTGTTCTCCCCACCGCTGCGATCATTTTTTTGTTCTAGACCATACCTGGGAACCCCCTAGTTTTGGAGATATTGGGGGTCAAAGTTTCAAATTTTGCACAGCTGTTTTTGTAAATACTAGTTTTTCAGGTTGTAACATTACTTAAATTACGTCCATGACCCTTTTACTATTTAAAGCATCCACTAGCACGATGTTTTAAGAGTGCTACATTGAGTTTTACCGTAAAATGAGATTTTTGACCCCACAAAAAAAAAGTCGTTTCCCAGCAAAAATTTTTGCGTAGGGGTACTTAGTTTGATGTACAGAATGCTTGGTTGACGTATGTGTGAAGGGTTGATTTACACCCCTGAAATCTATCTGACGGTTTAATTAGATTTTTTTGGTGAAATACCCTATTATAATCGTGGCCTTATAGCCTAAAGCCTCCAAGAACATCTGTGGAGGTTCTCGTTAGGCAGCTGGATCAAGTTCTTCATTCTAAAAACAGTACTACCGCGATAGCCCTTACCACCGATATCTTGTTACCGGTTCCCAATGCTGGTGGGCTACTATTTTATTAAATTTTGTAGTGGCGTTTATTCACGCCGTATAAAAAATACAGGGTGAATTCGCGATATCATTGAGCTTTTAGACACTTCAAAAACAAATCAGAATTAGTCGTAACAACTGGAAGTCAACGAATCAAACTTGCAATTCAAGAGCCGTTTAGTAGCAAAAAACGTACATAAAAACCAAGCGTTAAAAACACACTTTTATTACTTCAAAGTAAATTTTTAAGACTTATTTATTATACACACTCTAAGCTAATATTGTAATACAAAAGTAACTCTGTCTGTCTGTTACTTTTAACGCCTGAGCGGCTGAACAGATTTTAATAACATTGTGGAATACACCACACCGTGGAATAATTTCTACACTACTAGAAAAAATTAGGGGTCAAAAAAAATATCCAAATTTTTAGGTAATTTTCAACAGGCCGTAACTTCGAGAGAAATGGTCGTAAAAAAAAAAGGAAATTGTAGCTACAAGTGTATAGTTTTTGGATTCGAACTTTAAAATTTTGTAGCGTCAGCGGTTTTTCGGTAAAAAACCAACATCAACAACTTTCCAAAAAAAAATTGTATGATTTTTGGTCTACCGGCGTGGAATTTCTCCACGCCCGTAGACAAAAAAAATAAATGTTTTTTTTTGCTGGTACTTCTAAAATACCGCTCAAGCTAAAAAAATTAAAAGTTCTAATCCAAAAACAATACACATGGAGCTACGATTTCCTTTTTCTTTATTTTTTGTACGACCATTTCTCTCGAAGTTACAGCCTGTTGAGAATTGACCAAATATTAGTTTTTTTTTTTGATCCCTTATATTTTTCCAGTTGTGTAGATAAAAGTAAAGCGTGAGAGCGTCTACGTTAGTTATAGTTGGAAAATCGCCGACTCGATACCGAGTCGGTCCCCGATATCAAGTTGGTCCCCGATATCAAGTCGGCCCCCGATATCGGGTCAGCACCCGATATCGAGTCGGCGCCCGATATCGAGTCGAACAATGTGGTTTTTTATTTTTATTATTATTCTGGTAGTAATAACGCGTTAGTGGCCAAACTGTCACCTGAAGTTCATATCGTGTGTCAATCTCTTGTTTATGTTGTCCTGTGAATGGCTTTTTACCAGTTTCGATGTGATCCTAGAGTTAGAAATAATAACTACAATGATATTTCGTTCTATAGGAAGGAAATAACGCTTTTTTCTCCAAATTTGTGTACAGTCTTACAACAACAATTTTAGAAAACGAGGTTTGAGCCCGGTTAATAGTTCAATGTGATTCAAATAAAACTGGGGATATCCAAGTGTTCTATACAAAGTGTAAACGGAACCTGGACGAACACGTCAACCAAGCATTTTTTACGTGCAACTAAGTATCTTGATAAACGTTTTTTTTTTTATTGCAATGAAACAAGCTGAAGAAAAAAACGTTTGGTTCCGACCCTGAGTAACACAGGACAAGGACTGGAAGGCGACTTACTTTTCTGTTTTCCTCTTGATTCCAGTCGTTTGCCTGTCGGTGGACTCTCGCTTCATTTCCTTAGCCTCGTCCTCCGCCCCTCCCGCACACACACTCTCACTCTCTTCGTCAGTTTCTCTGTAAAATATAACAGCGTTCACCACATTACATCAATCAACAGGCGAACAGGGTTTATAAGGCGAATAAAAAGCGAGCTTCGACCTAACTCAAGTTAATATAGTAGCATGCGAAAATGAACCTAATATGTATGTAATTAAGGTTCATTCAAATGACAGTCGCTTGTAGGTTTTTGCTCATTAGCTTTACAAAAGAGGTGAAACTCACGTTCATCACTCAAACGTATTTATTATAGAATTGCAGAACAATGTGTTCAAGTGTAAAAATTATACATGGAGTAACAGACATCTACCAGAAATCAGGAATCAGAAATCTGCTGGTCCATATATATTTAACGTGTCGGTGATTCACTTTTGTATGATACAGTAGGTTTTTTTTGTGGATGATGCTATTCTGTGCTGAATTCATGTTAAGTTACCGTTTGCGTGTTGATGTATAAGTAATTATATGTCATAGATAACCATATTCGTTAAAAAAAACGAATTTAATTTAGTAATATGTGCCGTCTAATATCTTCCCATTAACCCTCCCGGAAGCCTGCACCAATCTGGGAAGGCTGCTGCAGTTCTGGGACGACCTATATTGGTTGGAGTAGGTATTTAAACATCACGCACAATGGCCCAATCAAGAGGCTAAGTGCGGATAAAAGCCCAGTTAATCTAAACTAATGTGCAGTCCAAATGTTATATCAATTTACAACAGATACGACTTGTACAAAAAAGGGGAAGTTTATTTATTTAAAAAAAACTTCCCCTTTTTCAACCTTCTTCAACTTTCTTTGTTTAACTACAACGAACTGTCAAAATACTGATGTTATTCTATATAGCTACGTTACATGAGAATAATTATTTCTAAGCTGAGAAACAGGCGTACATTCTGAACTGACGTAATACAACAATTGCACGCGGTAAATTAAAACAAGCTTAATTAGCCCTGACAGTTTAGTGTGTGTACTTCGTGAACTTTCTTGAAATGCTGTCAAAAAGTGGCCGTGCCGAATATTAATAAAACTTATAATTGCTAAATTAGTTGTCAGTTCGTTCACAAACCTCATTCAACTTAGCTCAGCTTTCAAACTGCAAACATTATGAGTATTACAAGCTATGAAACGTAATGTAGGATTGCCAGACGGTAAAAAAGGTTTAAGACATTTTAAATATACATACTACGAGTAGTATAAATAAAGTGTCGGTTTCTCCGTTTTCATGGCCTAGAAATTGGTAAAAACGGACGAAGTAACAAAAAATGCTAATTCCATAATTTTAGTTGACATCACCAATCAACACGTGAATTATCCATAAGTTTTATACTGAGTATCCTGGACATTGCTTATTTGCTAATTCAACAAATTAACTGTTAAGCCTGTAAACAGCTTTTCTGTGCCGTAGAATAGGTATTTTTTCTGACTAAAAAAAAACGTGATTCTAATTAGTCCGTCTGTTAGAGTATCGAAAACTATTGGATACGTATTTTTTGTGTCATTAAATCAATAAAAATTGACGAAGATAAAACGCGTCAATGATTTAAGTGGAGGTTTGTGACGTCACTGACCAGTAAAAAATGTCATACTAATGTCTTAGAATATGACGTCACACGAGTTTTCAAAGCACTGTATCGTGTTCATTGTTTGTTTACGTGAAAAAAGAAAAAATTCGTGTCCAATATTTTTTGGAAATCTATCTGACGGATATTTTTTTTTTATTAACCACTCTATTATTGGTTAATGGTGTCCACTAATCAGTACTAAATGAGAGGATCATAAGGAACTGTTTGCACTACTCAGTTTTAATTTATTTACATTTTAGACTATTCCTACAAAGGCTGTAATTAAGCTTGACGTATAAATCGCTACAACCGTGAATGACTAAAAGAGACCTTCCCGAAGCCATTTGAGAGTTTAATCTTTCTATGTCCGTAAATAGGTAACCCCAGTCTCGCACATAGAATATTGTTGAACAACAAAAGTTGCCATATAAAAAACGTTTTCGCGTTAGTCTGGCAACCCTAGCCGCAAGCGTCAAACTAAGCAGTAACAAAAATATAGATAAATAATGGACCTAGCCGTTAGACTGAGATTGGAGGAGTGCTCGGACTTCCACGTGAGGTTCAGAGAGGACATGTTGAGGCGATGCCGCCACGACAGGCGACGCTTGCTGTCGTCTCTGAAAATGTCAGGTCTGATTTCCATTTTGCGTTTGTTCTTGTTGGACGGATTGTTTGAGGAGTTATACAGTGTGATTCTTTATAATGTGCACATATCGAAATGGGGGAATCTATGCTTAATTTTACCGACGGAAAAATTATTAAAAAAAATCTAAATATTTTTTAATATTTTATATGGAATTTTTAAAAATTTTGTCTGCTACTGTGACCCCAGTGTAAACAAAACGGTGTAACTTTTAAACTAAATTATCTATCGCGATGAAACAAACTCCATAATGATTGGAAGCAATTAGGCGTCCTCGTAAAATGAAAATTGTGGAAAAAAACTACCCTCAATTGAAAATAAACACGTTTTTTGATCAAAAAAACTTTTTTTTTTCATAACTTTTTACATAAAATTGTTTCATCGCGATAGATAATTTAGTTTAAAAGTTACACCGTTTTGTTTACATTGGGGTCACAACAGCGGACAACATTTTTGAAAACTCCATAAAAAATATTTAGATTTTTTTAAATATTTTTTCCATCGATAAAATTAAGCATAGATTCCCTCATTTCGATATGTGCACATTATAAAGAATCACACTGTATGATAAAACCGGCCAAGTGCGTATCGGAAATGTAGATTTCCGTGTCATAGTGTGACGGTTTTCACTAATGTCCTACTTAAGAAGACTTGGTACATCAACACTGCTTTGTATTAAGTCGAGCTCATGTTTTACACCCGTATGTCATCGAACTTTAGTAAACAAATGTTGCACGTTGAGCAACAAGTTTTTGTAGCAGCAACACAAAACGGAGTTGCTGTAACAGTGTTACATCACTTCAATACCATAAATACGTGACTCTAGATTAAAATCTTGTTACTGAACAAAACTTGTCGTTTTAAAAAGTTTAAATATTAAGATTTTTAGAACCTTATTATTAACATTTGTAGCTGGATATTTACTAATTTTACTATTTGTCTCGAGTTTTCGATATTTTGGCGCAGTTGCAAGCACCATGATCACGGATAAACTATCGAAAATCCGAAACAAACAGTATAAACATTGTAATTATTTATTATTCGTGTTAAAAATAATTTAAGTGACCAAGTCAGTTTAAAAATTATATTTAGAACCGTAAGGTGAACTTGAGGAAATAAAGAAAGGTGCGTGTTACCTAGCATTGTCATCGTCGTTGGCGCGGCCGATGTACTCGGAGGTGAGGCGCATGATGTGCAAGCTCAGCGGGTTGATGCACTGCGGCAGCTTGTGTTCCGCCACGCTCAGCGGGACGCGCTCGCCTGGACGGGAAACGGTACTGGTGTCACACATTATGTACAGATATAGCCTATAGCATTATATACAAAAAAAATAGTTAAAAAACTGAAAAATCCAACTGAAAAAACTAAAAGAAAAAAACAAGCACATTTTAAATTAAACAAAACTTGGAAGTAGGCCGGGTTCATTTAAATCTAAAATAACGGAAATATAATGGACCCCGCCTGCTTCCAACTTTTTATTCAAATACGTTTATACGTTTCGAAGTTATGAGGGAACAAACAAACATAGATACAGGTCAAACACATAACCCTCCTTTGGGCTTCGCCGCAGTCGGGTAAAAAGATCAGCAGTGCCATTTATGACACAAGATTTAAAAATCTATTATAATACTGGCAGAATGAAAAAGTTTGATGCTGGAGTCTAGATTTATGTGCTCAATTTATGGTTACGGATTGCGTTTCGATATCTGTTACAGCTGTATTAGAAACCGCGGCCCCGAAGCACAAAGGGCTAAGAAGGAATATGCGTGGTTTTTAGTCAGTAGAAGACTGACACTCCATTCCGCTCCGCAGATCGGAACTTCACTATCCGAGCGCCGCCCAGCAACTCCGAGTTGTCACCCTGCATACTGACCGGTGTCGAGGTTGAGCACGGTGACCTGCTCGAGGATCTCGATGTCGGAGAGCTGCTGGCCCGACACGGTGCGCGTGCGCAGCGAGAGCCCGAGCGACGCCCAGCAACTCCGAGTTGTCACCCTGCATACTGACCGGTGTCGAGGTTGAGCACGGTGACCTGCTCGAGGATCTCGATGTCGGAGAGCTGCTGGCCCGACACGGTGCGCGTGCGCAGCGAGAGGCCGACCGACGCCCAGCAACTCCGAGTTGTCACCCTGCATACTGACCGGTGTCGAGGTTGAGCACGGTGACCTGCTCGAGGATCTCGATGTCGGAGAGCTGCTGGCCCGACACGGTGCGCGTGCGCAGCGAGAGCCCAAACGCCGCCCAGCAACTCCGAGTTGTCACCCTGTATACTGACCGGTGTCGAGGTTGAGCACGGTGACCTGCTCGAGGATCTCGATGTCGGAGAGCTGCTGGCCCGACACGGTGCGCGTGCGCAGCGAGAGCGCGAGCGACGCCCAGCAACTCCGAGTTGTCACCCTGCATACTGACCGGTGTCGAGGTTGAGCACGGTGACCTGCTCGAGGATCTCGATGTCGGAGAGCTGCTGGCCCGACACGGTGCGCGTGCGCAGCGAGAGGCCGAGCGACGCCCAGCAACTCCGAGTTGTCACCCTGCATACTGACCGGTGTCGAGGTTGAGCACGGTGACCTGCTCGAGGATCTCGATGTCGGAGAGCTGCTGGCCCGACACGGTGCGCGTGCGCAGCGAGAGGCCGAGCGACGCCCAGCAACTCCGAGTTGTCACCCTGCATACTGACCGGTGTCGAGGTTGAGCACGGTGACCTGCTCGAGGATCTCGATGTCGGAGAGCTGCTGGCCCGACACGGTGCGCGTGCGCAGCGAGAGCCCGAGCGACGCCCAGCAACTCCGAGTTGTCACCCTGCATACTGACCGGTGTCGAGGTTGAGCACGGTGACCTGCTCGAGGATCTCGATGTCGGAGAGCTGCTCGCCCGACACGGTGCGCGTGCGCAGCGAGAGGCCGAGCGACGCCCAGCAACTCCGAGTTGTCACCCTGCATACTGACCGGTGTCGAGGTTGAGCACGGTGACCTGCTCGAGGATCTCGATATCGGAGAGCTGCTGGCCCGACACGGTGCGCGTGCGCAGCGAGAGCCCAAACGCCGCCCAGCAACTCCGAGTTGTCACCCTGTATACTGACCGGTGTCGAGGTTGAGCACGGTGACCTGCTCGAGGATCTCGATGTCGGAGAGCTGCTGGCCCGACACGGTGCGCGTGCGCAGCGAGAGCCCGAGCGACGCCCAGCAACTCCGAGTTGTCACCCTGCATACTGACCGGTGTCGAGGTTGAGCACGGTGACCTGCTCGAGGATCTCGATGTCGGAGAGCTGCTGGCCCGACACGGTGCGCGTGCGCAGCGAGAGCCCAAACGCCGCCCAGCAACTCCGAGTTGTCACCCTGTATACTGACCGGTGTCGAGGTTGAGCACGGTGACCTGCTCGAGGATCTCGATGTCGGAGAGCTGCTGGCCCGACACGGTGCGCGTGCGCAGCGAGAGCCCGAGCGACGCCCAGCAACTCCGAGTTGTCACCCTGCATACTGACCGGTGTCGAGGTTGAGCACGGTGACCTGCTCGAGGATCTCGATGTCGGAGAGCTGCTGGCCCGACACGGTGCGCGTGCGCAGCGAGAGCCCGAGCGACGCCCAGCAACTCCGAGTTGTCACCCTGCATACTGACCGGTGTCGAGGTTGAGCACGGTGACCTGCTCGAGGATCTCGATGTCGGAGAGCTGCTGGCCCGACACGGTGCGCGTGCGCAGCGAGAGCCCAAACGCCGCCCAGCAACTCCGAGTTGTCACCCTGTATACTGACCGGTGTCGAGGTTGAGCACGGTGACCTGCTCGAGGATCTCGATGTCGGAGAGCTGCTGGCCCGACACGGTGCGCGTGCGCAGCGAGAGCCCAAACGCCGCCCAGCAACTCCGAGTTGTCACCCTGCATACTGACCGGTGTCGAGGTTGAGCACGGTGACCTGCTCGAGGATCTCGATGTCGGAGAGCTGCTGGCCCGACACGGTGCGCGTGCGCAGCGAGAGCCCAAACGCCGCCCAGCAACTCCGAGTTGTCACCCTGTATACTGACCGGTGTCGAGGTTGAGCACGGTGACCTGCTCGAGGATCTCGATGTCGGAGAGCTGCTGGCCCGACACGGTGCGCGTGCGCAGCGAGAGCCCTATCGACGCCCAGCAACTCCGAGTTGTCACCCTGCATACTGACCGGTGTCGAGGTTGAGCACGGTGACCTGCTCGAGGATCTCGATGTCGGAGAGCTGCTGGCCCGACACGGTGCGCGTGCGCAGCGAGAGCCCAAACGCCGCCCAGCAACTCCGAGTTGTCACCCTGTATACTGACCGGTGTCGAGGTTGAGCACGGTGACCTGCTCGAGGATCTCGATGTCGGAGAGCTGCTGGCCCGACACGGTGCGCGTGCGCAGCGAGAGCCCGAGCGACGCCCAGCAACTCCGAGTTGTCACCCTGCATACTGACCGGTGTCGAGGTTGAGCACGGTGACCTGCTCGAGGATCTCGATGTCGGAGAGCTGCTGGCCCGACACGGTGCGCGTGCGCAGCGAGAGCCCAAACGCCGCCCAGCAACTCCGAGTTGTCACCCTGTATACTGACCGGTGTCGAGGTTGAGCACGGTGACCTGCTCGAGGATCTCGATGTCGGAGAGCTGCTGGCCCGACACGGTGCGCGTGCGCAGCGAGAGCCCAAACGCCGCCCAGCAACTCCGAGTTGTCACCCTGTATACTGACCGGTGTCGAGGTTGAGCACGGTGACCTGCTCGAGGATCTCGATGTCGGAGAGCTGCTGGCCCGACACGGTGCGCGTGCGCAGCGAGAGCCCGAGCGACGCCCAGCAACTCCGAGTTGTCACCCTGCATACTGACCGGTGTCGAGGTTGAGCACGGTGACCTGCTCGAGGATCTCGATGTCGGAGAGCTGCTGGCCCGACACGGTGCGCGTGCGCAGCGAGAGCCCGAGCGACGCCCAGCAACTCCGAGTTGTCACCCTGCATACTGACCGGTGTCGAGGTTGAGCACGGTGACCTGCTCGAGGATCTCGATGTCGGAGAGCTGCTGGCCCGACACGGTGCGCGTGCGCAGCGAGAGCCCAAACGCCGCCCAGCAACTCCGAGTTGTCACCCTGTATACTGACCGGTGTCGAGGTTGAGCACGGTGACCTGCTCGAGGATCTCGATGTCGGAGAGCTGCTGGCCCGACACGGTGCGCGTGCGCAGCGAGAGCCCGAGCGACGCCCAGCAACTCCGAGTTGTCACCCTGCATACTGACCGGTGTCGAGGTTGAGCACGGTGACCTGCTCGAGGATCTCGATGTCGGAGAGCTGCTGGCCCGACACGGTGCGCGTGCGCAGCGAGAGCCCAAACGCCGCCCCGCCACTCCGAGTTGTCACCCTGTATACTGACCGGTGTCGAGGTTGAGCACGGTGACCTGCTCGAGGATCTCGATGTCGGAGAGCTGCTGGCCCGACACGGTGCGCGTGCGCAGCGAGAGCCCGAGCGCCGCCTCGTCGCCCGCCGAGCGTCGTCGCGCTCCGCCGAGCGACTCCGAGTTGCTGCGTCTACCCATACAAAGATTAAGGATCGTTTTAAACATCATCATAAATCTACAGCGTTTATCAAAAAACTGTGGTCTAACCAGCTTGATGGTCTATGTATTTAAATATTTAAGGAATATACCACCAAGCTCGATGATATCGTTAGCGCGAAAAGTAATTAACTGTCTCATTCATTTGGGTCGAGCAGGTGTTCAAGATTTTTATTTCAGGGTGGTGCCGACGATACCACAATAACCTACCTAAATGTCTGTGACAAATTCGATAATTACATTTTATTTCCACGTATTATATTCGTTTACAGTTTTATGCTACTTTGCTTTTTTGCTTATTTTTTTTTTATTTCAGTGTTAGAATTTATTTGATAGTTAAAAAAAGTTCAAATCAACTAGAACTACCAGTGGTTTTATTTAATAACGTATTGTCGGCACCACCCTGTTTGAGGCAGGTGATAATTAATTTTCGGTATTATAATGTTAGTTCTATCTAGAAGTTATTAAGTGATGATCTGTTTATCAGCCTTAAATATATACGAAACACCTTTTTGAAAAAAATTACCTAGTTAAAAAACTAAAAAACCAGACTGAAAAAACTAAAAAGCAAAAATCAAGCACATTTTAAATTTAACAAAACTTTTAGGTCTCGCCGCAGTCGGGTAAAATGGCGTTATACTTATAAAACCGTTTGTCCTGACTGACTATCAAAGCACAGCTCAAATATCTGGTCGGATCGCATCTGCTCGCAACACAGACACAGACAGTAACTCGGCCGTTTTGACAAAACGCTGTAATTTGAGGACAAAAGGAGACCTCTTAACGTATATAACGTAAAAAAACAAGTTTTGTGACCCCCCCCCCCCCCGGACCGCGCCTGTGTCACACATACAAATATTTATTTTAAAAAAAATGCAACAAACTAAGCTTGCAATGTTTTACCAAAATAAAAGGACGTGCACGATTCACCCGCGCGCCCTTCTACCTACGACGGTAAAATGCTGCAAATAGATTACAGCGTTTAGCAAAAACATACATCCAAAAATTTAGGTTACCGTGAAATATAAAATTGAGTTTTCTTAGCAATGGCCACTAATATTGAACCGTAGACCGAACTAGTAGCCAGCGTACATCGCATAGATCATTTTATGCTATATTACCATAAAACAATGTTAACCGGGTTGCAATGTCTTCTCATAACAGCAGTGCAAGTACGGACTTTGCATCGATAAGACATCGAGATCGCTAAGGTTCGCATTTTTATCGATCTTGTTATCGAATTTGGAAGTACGTAACACGCGACGATAAGATTTATCGTAGGCCGATTCGAGTCGATAAGGATCGTTTGTCAAATGGCAATACTGAGGACGTCCACAGACAAACCATTTAAGGTGGGGTTTCTGTGGCACGACTAATGTCCGAAATATTTAGAAAATCCTTTTTGTTCACACATTTTTGGCATTGTAAACAATATTTATGGGTATAATTCAGAGAAGCTACCAGTATTTACCAAAATTTCCGTTTGTTTTCGTAAAAATACAGAAAATATGCTATCTTCTTAAATTAAAGTCGTGTTTAGTTGTTTACCTTTGCCAAAAAAAAAGTTTGTTGTTGACGTTTCTTGAAGTTTGAGAAAAAAACTTATCTGTCTGTCACCGTCTGAGCTATCCGTAAACACGGTAAACTCTAAACAAATTGTAAGTACTTTTTCGTTTATCTTGAGTTTAATTAAATGAACAATACTTAATCATTTATCAGGCTATTTCCACGCAGGAATATTTCCACGTTCACGGAGATGGCTGAATCAGCAAGGTACGTATTTTTTATAATAAACAGTTTTAGCTTACTTAGTTTTATAAATTAATCCAATATTACAGTTTATAAATTATTTATTATTAGTATTAATTAGATGGGAAGAAGATACATAAATTTAATTATTATTAATGGTATTTATAATTTCTTGTTGTCTACGTAAAGCAGCTGCTCTTGGACCAATTGCTTGTGCAGCATCATCCTCGTTTACAGCTTCTGCAGCAATGTCATCGTCATCATGTTGTATATCAGGAAGTGGTAACCTGTAAGAAAAACTAAATATAAAATAAATGTAATAATAAAGATAATTGGGTTTGGCAATAGAAACCAGAAAGGCCCATTTGTAGTTCTCACTCCATAACTGTACTATGTATTAAGGATGTCATCCACAATTACCTATGTTCATGCATCATATTATAGATGGTGCAGCATGCAATTATTATATAGGCAGCTGCAGTCGGTTGGTAGTGAAGGGTCCTGTCCTTCCGCAGACATCTAAACACAGCCTTTATTATGCCATTTGTTCTCTCAATGCAGTTCCTTGTTTGTGATAGGACCACATTGTAATTGTATTCTGGAGAGCCAGCTTCTGGTGTGGGCAAAATAGGCGTGATCAAATAGGGTTCCTTTACATAACCAGAATCACCTGTAACAAAAAAAAGGTAATTAAGTACTTAATAAATAATATTATTTTTCAGATACCAGCAGACTGGATTCTCAGTGGCTGATGAGGTGGAGGTAGAAGTTGCAGATTAAATGTTTTTTTATAGTAAACAACGCTGAACAAACTCTTAATATGCGTTAAATCAGTTAAACATTGTATAAATATTATTATTAAACAAATATTTTTTAATATGTTGTTGTCATTTATTTATAATTTACCATTTCAAAATACTATGTATTTGGCTTCATGTAACTATAATGTTTTACTTACATCATGAAAGGAACCTACTATCCAAAATGATCCTAGGTCCTAGCTGTTTGGGTTGGGTGAAGAGTAAGTCAGTTAGGTTACGATTGAAGTTAATCATCCATGTCTCATCTTATCTCTATACATACTTGCAGTGGGTAACTATGATGTGCAATGATTATTAGTGAATAAAGTTGAGAAAAGGTAGAAAAAAGAAAATGTCTTACCTATTAAATAATATTTCCCAATCCTGGCATCTGTTAACCGATTCATTTCCCTTCTTACTGAGCTTGAATTAAATATAAATTGGTCATGTGTGGACCCTGGGAATCGTGCATTCACATTTAAAAGTCTGCAGTTAACATCGCATACCTAAAACAGTTATTGAAAATTTATTAGTATACTTGTATGCACTAACATAATTCAGCTAAGTCTCGTGCTTTATCTTACGGTAACTATTTACGTGAGTTTCATAAAACTTCCGACTGTCTTGCTCTAACTACAAACATGTATGAGGTCGGCTATAGATAAATGAGCTTGAATGGAATAAATATATCGTCTTAATGAGTTACCTATTAGAATGTTATGAATGCATTTAACTTGAAAGAAATACTAAGATTTAATTACGGCTTTTCTGTGACTAAAGATTGTTAAGTAAGTAAATTAATAAAAGTACAGTTAATGCTGTAGTACCCTTTTCGATTTTTATACCCATAGGAGGGGTCATCAGCATTATTGTTGTAGGGTGTGACAATTGCAACATGTGTGCAATCAACACAACCAAGGCAATCTGGCAGTCCAAATTTATGCTGGAATCCTTCCACAATGGCTCTTCTTTCAGCTGCAGTTCCGGGGAACTTAACGTAGGTGTGGAAAAGGCGGCGAACTATTGCCCTTGACACTTCTCGCACAACCTTGCTGACAGTTTTTTAGCCAAGTGCAAGATTGTGCTCCTGCCCAATGCACCTTTGGTAGCTTCCAACTGCATAAAACCGTACGGCTGTCAAAACCTAAAACATGCAAAGTTATCTAAGTACCTATTTGGACTACAAAATCTAGGTATTTGTAAGTACTAGAAAAGGCGAGTTATTCTTTAATAGGTAGGTACTATAATAAGTAAAAATTAATCTAAATTGATTTAGAAACTGGTGGATAGTAAAAAAATAAATCATGTTTTGTCTAGATCTCGAATGAAGTAGGTAGGTAGGTAACTATAGTAAAAAAAAGCAGTAGGTACTTATGTACTTACCACGATATGGACAGGGAGTCCAGTGGATCGTATCCTCCGCACATCTACCTCTATCCCTTCTATTAAAATTACCGCCACTTCCCGAGTCACCCGAAAGAGACGAACAAAATCTTCTTCTGGAAGTTCCAGAGGATTGTTCGTGTCTCTGAGACGCCGCCTCCGAATACGCATCACATTATGATGCTGCTGCCGTTCTTCCTCATCACCCAGCAATAAAGCCATGAGTCCTAAATCCATTTTATGTAGGTAGTGATCGATAAGCTTATCGGACTTCTACAAGGTGTCGATAAATTACCGAGCTTGACAGCTTAAATTGGCGATCTCAACTGTCAAAATGTCGTTTCGTACTTGCATTTTCGATAAATTCGTTAAAATTTTAGAGTTTATCTACCGATCGCTAAAGTAGAAGTTACGTACTTGCAACATCGATTCGATTCGATAAAAACTCATTTTATCGAGTTTATCTGTCAAATTTATCGAATCGAGTCCTACGTACTTGCACTGCAGGGCCGAACTGTTTCGCTAACACACTACACTAGAGACATTTGAAAACTGTCAGCAATGTGAAAATAACATAATATTTGTTTAACAAACAGTTTGCCTGATCCAGTCAGTTGTTTGAGCCATTATGAACATATTCTAACATTATTTTCTTCTGTTCATCAGCAAACAATTTCAAGTTTCGTAGCGGTATTGGAGGGCGAAAAAAATAAATAAATCATGAGATCTTGGAAAGCGTGTTGGGCTGTAAAGAAGATGGATGAAAAAAGATTGCATGTAGCTGAGATGAGAATGTTGAGGTGGATGGAACGAGTTTACTGGAGAAACTGCGCCAATAGGGATGTTTTCTGACTTAAAAAAATAATTCTAATTAGTCCGTGAATGAATAGTAACATTTGTGTTACCTGGCGGCAGGCGGGCGCGCGGCGGGAGGCTCGGCGCGTCCCTCGCTGTGCGTGCGCGCGCTGCACAGACACGACTCTGTGGAGAGGATCAGATGCATTATTAAAACTAATCTGTACTAAACTATAGTTTTTTTTGCGATTTGAGGGTTGGTTCTGATAATGTGTTCATGTGAAACAAGGACTACATTTGTATTTTATTTGTGTTCTTTATATGCAGTCCTTGGAAGACCTGCCACTAGGGGGCCTGAAGGTTGCGGGGATTCGCTGGATGATAGACGGTCCTATTTTTGGGAGGTGGGAAATCATCAAATGAACCCGCTCGCTCTGGGCCGAGCGGAAGGGAGTGTCAAACTTGTACGGACTACAAAAACAACCAATGTTCCTTCTTAGCCCTTTGTGTCGAGGCCGCGGTATCTATCTTTCGTTATTTATGTTCTTTCTCCATGGTTAGTTTACTGATATTATGTTATGTCTTTTTTATATTCTTTATTATTACATACTTTTCAATTATTGATTTGTGTCTGTAGTCATTTACTTGCACCTTACTAACCTAACCTAACAGATAGATGTGTAGCTGGGGAGTTTATTCCGCCACTTGTTCTTTCCAGCTAAATCACTAGGAAGTGTCGAAGGGTGGCGTTTTGGGGGACTGTCTCTTGTAAATAAGTAAAGTAAATTTTGACGTTTGAAAAGTGCTGCTCAGCATCAGCCTAGTTTGAATAAATGAGTTTGGATTTTGATCTCTTTCGAACACCCCGCAGCCCTTGCATGATATGCGGTCCTCGTGTCTTATAAACGTTTAATTCTGGTGTCCTGAAATACAGATCTCACGGTCTAGCTTAGGCACCAGTCTCCCACAGTATAATTATTGCTGTTACGTATTTTTGAATTATTACCTTCTTGATGTACCTATAATGTGGCGAAAAATCACACTATAATATCATAAAGGCGAAAGTTTGTGAGTGTGTATGTTTGTTACTACTTCATGCAAAAACTATTATAAAATTTGGTACACAGATAGTTTATATCCTGGATTAATATATAGGATAGGTTTTATCCCGATTTTATTTTCCCGTGGGATGTTTTTTTGAAATTTGGGTTGTAACGGGTGAAGCCGCTGGAAACAGCTAGTAAATCATAATTATTATAGTGAGGTACCTCTGTGCGTGTCGGGCGCGGTATCGTTGCTAGGTCGCGTGGAGCTACCGCGCGAGGAGTCGCTGGCACGCTCGCTGGAGCGCGACTCGTGCAGACTCAGCGAACAGCGCTCGTGAGCTGCGGGCACACACACACACTCAGTTGACCATACATCATCGTCTTCCTGTCCTTATTCCATGTTATTTGAGATCGGCGCAACAAGTTTTTTTCTTCCATTCAATCAATCGTCACGCTAATATGTAATCCTTTTTTCTTCGTATCTTTCTAGCACACACTCCATCCGTCTTTTCTTAGGTCTTCCTCTCGCTCTCCATCCATCAATATTTATATTCATCACTCTTGTAGTGACATGCGATTCATCTTTCTCTTGCAGGCCGGCTGAGTTCAACAGCATATGCTGTTAGGAAAATCCGTCAATTTACTGACATAGATACTGCGAGACTAGTCTATTTTAGCTATTTTCATAGTGTTATGTTATACGGTATTTTACTATGGGGACGGGCTGCCTACGAGTCTATTTTTATTATGCCATTTGAGCCATATTATATGGCCTACGAAGTCGCGATTCTCTGAGAGAGATGTTTATGGAAATTAATACACGCACACACACAATGGCACACACATAGATGTATTGACCTTGTCAATATATCTATGAAAACATCATGTACGTTATAAAAAATCGGCATTTATTTAGCAAAATAATTGGAGGAGAAGGGGACACCACTATAATACGAGAAATAGGGACCAACTAGTTCAGCCAGGTTTCAGGCCAGCTAAGCTCGACTCATCTTTCATGGGGTACTGTTTAAAATGTTACAATAAAATACCCCCTCGCATACTTCAACTGAATGAGACGAAATTCAAATCTTGTATAAAACGCACACTATGTAGGCAAGCATACTATAAGTCGGGGGATTACATTGATGATAAAAATGCTTGGCTCAATGCTGGTCCTGCTCCACAGCCATAGAGGTAATTAATTCGATTGTCATCTTTGCATTGTATCGACTCAATATCCTAATATTATATAATTGCCCTATGGCTGAGAGAATGTCATGCTCACTCAAATGTCTCGCTGATGGTGGCGTGTGTGTCGGATCATTTAGCTCCCTTCAAAATGGTTGAACTGAATGGTGCTGATCCATGCGTCATGTTCGTGAACGGGCTCTGTCAGTAGAGACTGGTCATCTCTTAGTTGCCATGGTATATATTTTTCTTTTTGATTTGATTATTATATCGTTTACTCTGGATGCTCTTAACTTGCACGCATTTTTACATCGTTCTCACATATATGTAAGATCTCATCATTCTGGCTAGCTAAAGTAAGCTCATCTTTCATGGGGTATTCTTTAAAATATTACAATAAAATACCCCCTTACATACTTCAACTGAACGAGACGAAATTTCAATATTGTATAAAAGGTACACTATGTAGGCAAGAATACTATAAATTGATGATAAAAATGCTTGGCTATTGTTGGTCCTGCTCCACAACCATAGGGGCAGTTAAATTGATTATCATGTGAAGTTACTGTGGAAGCTGCAGGAGATTGTAAAAATATCTTTGCATTGTATAGATTTAATATTGTAATATTATATAATTGCATAGCACATGTGTGAATACTATATTATGTACTATAAAGCCACTTTTATTATTTTTAGTTATATTTTAGTGACTTTGCCCTAGTGGCTGAGAGAATGTCATGCTCACTCAAATGTCTCGCTGATGGTGGCGCGTGTGTTGGATGATCATTGGGTGTTTGTTAGAACAATGCGCGCGCACTGTGTTCCAGGTATCATTGAATTCAATCAATCATTTATATTTTAAACGATTTTTTTAGCCTATCTGTATGTTTATTATTTTATTTTATTTCATAATTCCAATCCCGGAACTTTTTCCGGTACTTCCTGCATATTATGGTTAAAATGGCATGTCCATATTATAATATCTTGACGCAAGTATATAAAATCAATTTACATACTCCGACCTCTGCTCCGGACGCTCCTAACTTGCACGTCTAGCTACATAGTTGTCACATAATATACTATCTTAACATGATAATGTACCAAGATTTTGTAACAATATTCTGATTGAAAAGAGTGTCCATGGAGTTTTTGCCCTTTCTTGTCCATAGAGATCTCGGTAGGGAATGGGCAACTACAGTACTTTCACAAGTTATTATGCCTTTTTTTTTTTTTTTTTTTTTTTTTTTTTTTTTTTTTTTTTTTTTTTTTTTTTTTTTTTTTGGTGGGTGTAAAATCATCGAATAACCCCTCCCGCTCTTGGGCAGAGCGAAAGGGAGTGTCAGACTTCTACTGACTAAAAACCACCCATGTTCCTTCTTCGCCCTCTATGTCGAGGCCGCGATAACCGTTGGACTACCCGCGGCCCAAGTTATTATGCCTTGTGTCTGTGACTGTAGCTTTAGAGTGCAATGCGTCGTTCCGGGGGTTGCTGCGTCGAGTTGCGCGGCGCCGGATGTTTGCGGCGGCGAGTGCTGTGGGTGCGGGGGCGTGCGGCGGCGGGTGCGCGGGGCACCGGGTTGCGGGGTGCATTCGTTGTTCCGTGATTCGGAATCTCGTGCATTCGTTGTTGCGGTACGTTGCTGCGTGCTTTCGTGCTCGCGGTGCTCGTTGTTGCTGGCATTCGGCGGCGTGTGATTCGGCGTGATGGCTTTCGGAATGACGTATTGCACTCGTAGTTTTGTTTTATGAATCGTTCTTCTGACATTCAAAAGTGCCTATAATGGCTTAATTGAAATAAATGGTTTGAGTTATACCTGGGTCAGTTACTTTCCTTCAACAACAGACAAGACAAAGAGATCGACCGTCGCGTTGGAAATGCTTGGAGGAGCTACTGGTCTAGTCCATGAAGTCGTTTATGAAGGGTGACCTTCCTATCGCACTGAAACGCAAGCTCGTCATTGTGTATCCTGCCTATGCTAACCTATGGCGCATAGACTTGATCTTTGACGGAAGACCAGAAGTCCAAACTCAAGGTTTGCCAAAGAGCGATGGAGCGTAGCATTTTAAATATCAAAATCACCGATCGAATTCGTAACACCATAATACGCTCCAAGACAGACATTGCCGATGTTGGCGATAAGTCTGCGAGGTTAAAGTGGGACTGAGCGGGTCAGCATTTCCAGGAGAGGTCAGGACAGATGGGCCAAAATCGTCACACACTGGGTGCCTGAAGACAGTCGTTGTCACCGAGGCAGACCCAGAAAACGTTGGCGTGACGATTTGGACTCGTTTGTGACTGATTGGCCAGAGAAGGCACAACACCGAGAGAACTGGAAAAAAATGGGGGAGGCCTTTGCCCAGCAATAGGACAAAATACGCTAACCAAAAAAATATATATAATGTGTTTTGTTTCATTACGATTAGCCATTGAAACCCAAATATATTGAGTTTCGCTAGGATAATTAATTTGACTTTGTTAAAGTGGAAAGTAAATAAGTTACCGTATCTAGAATGCGACAATTCCAGCGAGTCCTGGAACTCCCTGGTGAGGGACTCGATGGTGCTCGCAGGACTCGGCAGCGCCATCGACTGGTTGGCCGAGCTCGGCGCCACCGGCTGCAGGAGACATAAAATAACATCACTTTTAGTAATATAAATAACGAGTAATTGGTATACACATGGAAAGTTCAAGTTTGAATTTCTCGTGAAATAACAAATGCAACTTTAGAGATATGATGAATATGAACTAGTTTATGAAAATAAGGATTCCAAAATATTAGTTTCGTTACGTAAAATGAAAATCAAAGCGTATGTGAAAATTGCTTCTAAACGGTAATATAAGTGTTTACAACGTGGAGACGATGATACGACAATAAATGAAAACACGGACCATACTAGTTCATAGGAATAATTGTAAACCATCAGAAAAATCCTAAAACGAAGATTAAAAAAAAAACATTCAAACAAACTAAATGGCATAAAACTGGTAACAAAATAGAACGCCCTTTATAAACATGGGTTCACTAACCTCTGTTGTAGGAGCGGCAACAGTGCGGTCGTGTAGTGACATGATCTTTTGGCACCATTATTATTAAGGTCAGTGGGTCGTCTTATGGGTAATAATGGCCAGTTAAAACATTAACACTGAATCACAAGTTTCTCATCTCTTTGCCCTTATCCCATTTTATTCGGGGTCGGTGCAACACTGAATCACAGATTATTAACCGAATAATCAGGCACCTCTCGCCCACGTGTTATTTATTAATCGCAATCAGGATTACTCACTGTTCAATTTAATTCTTACTAAGTACCTACTTAGCTAAGTAAAATACTCGAACACTATAAAAACTTATCGCCTAAATTCGCACAGTTCACTGAACTATTTCATTTAACTAGATACCTATTAATTTTTCGTGTTCTGTCACTAAAACAATGCGTCCAATTTCACAATTATTGTAATAACCGTTTTAACTACTTGAACGTCCCGGCCCCTGACACGAGTGGCCGGTGGCGGGTAGGTACATCAAGGTGGCGTCGCGGCACCCAGGCTCCGCTTGCACTTGTACGCTTACAAAGCGATGACGCGTGCAACGTCACAGGACTGTTGCGACAGACTGAACGGTGACCGTGAACTAACTTCGTAGCATAGTTTTTTGCAAGTTTCGACAAGAAAATGAAGTAATAAACAAACGAAACTAGATTTATCTCTTTCGCCCACACTTAATTTTCTATTAGTAAGAGTGCAAAGCAATTTCCGTATGCGTTATTTTCTTATCTAAGTCTAATGACATGCGTTATGAACTTATGACTCTTATTGTACAGGTTCAAGGTATAATTTGAAATAAATTAACTAAGTGTAAAAACTAATTTGGCGAAAGTTTTAAAGTAGCGAGTTGGCAACCGTACCGATGTGGGGTCGTTAACCTGACAGTGCTTCCGTATTAACAGATACATCATGTAGTAAATGTTAAAAATGAAAAATAATTTCCTGTGACTAAACTACTGGATATTATTCAAATGTTTTTTTTTGTATACAAAACACTGGGAACATACTAAGGTATACGAAGTTTAATTGATTGTCGTATCGTCGGCACCACCCTGTATATGTACACATTGTTCGTGACTATACACCCATATTTCGCCAGTTATATTGATGTCCCATGCAATAGGCGGCGACTTTATTGCCATCAGCCGGGCACAGATTCAGACTGCAAGAGAAAAACTTAATAAATCAAGGTTATGGAACCCAGGACCTCTTACTCAGCCATAGAACTTGTGACCGCTTTAACAATGAGACAAATCAAGGGAAAATAATTGTGAACGAGCTGTCAGTAATGCAGACTTCCCACCTTCCCGTATCTTTTCTATACTGTACAAAGACTCACCTCGACGATCAACGATTCTAACTGCGGCTTGTCGGGCCGTCGCGCGATGTAGCGGTACTCGTCCGTGTCAGTCGTACACACGCTCAGGTTGTCGCCGTCCGTCGTGGACAGAGACTGCGAGCCGTGCAGTTTGTCTACAGACAACATAATAATACAATAGAATAACGGTTTATTGTGTTGCGACATAGCCAAATTGACAAGGGATCATTAGACACATCTTTGACGTAAGTAAAGAACTAAAATTCATGCATCACACAATCAAATTTATCCTCGAAATAAACATATTATTAATATAAAACAACCATGGTGTAGTAGCTCACTACCTACTGCCACTTATCACTCCTCTTACCTAAGTAATAAGGTTGAAAATTGGTCGACCGTCAGAAGACTCGGTAGTGCATAGGAACAAAAATGTGTAATGTTCGCAAGCAAGAGGCGAGATGAGGTGGACGTTACCTCCGTACGCGCGCCGCAGTTTTTGTTGCAAATAAGATTATCAAAAGTTTTTGATAGAGAATCTAGAAACTTGTAGTCGTAGAACCAAAATTAAAAAAGTTGTGTGTGAAAATCCAAGAAACTTTTGAGAACAAAAATTATATTGATCGATTTAACTTTTTTTCTAAAAATTTTGCAAAAAAGTTACATCTGATAATTTTTATAGATGGTGTTTTAAGTAAAAGTGTTCATATGAACTTTTTAAATTATATTCATTCATTCCACAAAAAGTGTTAACATTTTTTTACTGTAAGACCTTCGTCAGCTAAACCATTTGAACCACCCCTTTTTCCAATATAGCGGCCGTGGGTCAAAGGTTACCCCACAAACTTGGATTTCACTTTAAACTGACCTCGTCCTCTAAAAAATGCAGGCTAAATGTAACATTTCATCTAATACGTGTATACGCACTTCTCTTCTTGCGGCGCGGCGGCGCGACGGGCTGCGTGGCGGCGCCGCTGACGGCCACGACGGCGGCGCCGCGGCTGTGCTTCAGGCTGTTGGCCTTCGTGCTGGCTATCACGTCCGGCTCCATCGCCAGCACTGCACACAACCCAACATGACACTCTTAGCCTACGCTGCCGTCCTTTAACACTTTCAGTGCCAAACGATAATTCGTTTGTGTACCCACTACCCGGATCCGAGTGGTCGCTAGACGTAGTACGTAGATGAATTGGCAATTTCGGGCATACAAAAAACGATACGGTATTTTGTACTTGGTAAAGAAAGTATTAACTAGAAAGCTGTTAAGCCCAAAAAGTAGTTTTCGAAATAATGGCAAAAATGCGCGAACCGTTGTGTTTAAAATACCAGATAACTTTTTTGTAGTTGAATAAATATCAGAAAATATTCGACACATCAATTAAACAGCGACAGTTAAGTTATTTTAAATAAACATACAGTTTGACCTCTCAGCGACGACGGTCAGTGCGAGAAGGAAACCAGTCATAACAACGCTCCTTTTTTACCCGACTGCGGCAAAGTCTACAAGGAGGGGTTTACCAATCACAAATCCATCGCTACACATCTTCGCACATCCCTGATGGTATCGCAAAAGCGATCATAATTTTATAAACATTACGTAGACGAGTATCTTTCACTCGTCTGCCAAGACAGTGCTTAAATCCAACACCGTTTGTTTTTCAGACGCTGATTGAGACGTTCGGGCGAAAGATAAAATTGAATAGAAAATAAAGCATCTGTTTTTAGTCGGCGCTTTAGAACAAGCTATTTGGTATGTAGAAATAATTATAACTAGCTTATGCCCGCGGCTTCGCCCACGTGGTGTTCTATAATTGTCCGACGGGATCTTAGTACCGAGGTAAAAAGTATTAGTATATGTTAATCCATGTTATAAACTATCTGCGTGCCACATTTCATACAAATTCAATCAGTAGCTTTGCGTGAAAGAGTTACTAACATCCATCCACCCCTCCTAACATATTCTAGAACACTGACGATATTGATTGCAATTTTTAAGGCTCATACTGTATCTCTGTGCTGTATACCAAATACCTTGTTCGACTGCACAAGTCCATACGTTGTCAGAATCACGTAGATATAACAGAGTTGTACTTACCATTCTGAGTTCTAGTCTCAACGGAGAGCTGTTCGTCGGATTTGGTGGAGGGCTCTCTCGACGACACCGATGGTACCGGCGCGGTGTCACGGATGTTCGCTGCGCATACATCGTTCACATACAAATAAACAGAAAAAAGTATAAATATTTGTAGGTATGTGGATTATTGGGCCTGAACAGGGCAAACCATAAAACTTATACTAAAGAATACGCTTTGAGTGACGTCATTATATTTCTCGAATCTTCTCAGTTCTCTTAATCTTTTTACTTGATACCTACCCTTACATAGTTACAGGTGAAGCTAATAAAAATGAAATGATAAATTCAAATAAATTGGCGAAAACGCCCTTATGCTTCATCGTGCTGCGACACGTTAAAATAAGACTTCCAATAATGAACAAAACCACAAGGAAACCGACATTTCCTCAAACCAAAATTTCGAAGACTTGTGACATCTACCAAACCCCCACTGGACAAGACAGTGTGATGGATTACAAATCATTCCCTCTCATAGAGAGTAGGAGTGTCTCCGATCAGTGGGAACATTACATAACATTAAGGCAGTAATTCCAGAAGGGTTAAGCAGAGTACCTTATAAAAAACCCTGATTACGCAAGTTCTGTTGAAATCTCATGTAATAGGGGGCGGCGACATACATTTCTGATCTAAAAACCCAATAAAACTTTTCACCTGCTTGAGTATCAAAAACAGGACCCACTTCCCGCTTGTTACCTATCTTTGAGAGTAGAATAGGCTGGTTTTAACGACGCAAGGCAAGTGAGGGTGTGGTAGATGTCCATTCGAATTGGCTATAGGACTTATTCACAACTCACAGTGGGACTCCGAGGCGCCGCTGAGTATTCTGCCGATCCTGCCCAGTGACGTCATACTCTGCAGGCTCATCGTGTCATGTGCTATAATCCTGCAAAAAATCAAGATAAACAACTTAAAAAATTAACAAGATTTCTTATAGAAACTATTCCTTAGTCGCGATATACCTATACAGGGTTTATTTAGCTAGCCTAGCCCCGTAGACTTGAAGGATTATGTTTAGTGTAAACATGAAATTTTTTATTTTTCTTTTGTGGTATAAAACGACCTTTACATCCGGTTGGTATTTCCAGTCCAATTCCATAATAGTGGGCTCGTCGCGGTCTCGGTCGCGTCACGTAAAAAGAACGCTGGCGGTTAAGCTTAAGCGATTTATCGGTCTATTTGGTGGTATGAGATGGGGCAGGGGGGAGGGGGGGGCGGTCTATTTGTGGAAAATGATTTATGACGTATAAGTAAAGTAAAGTTAATGTGAGCAACAGAATGGAAGAGATTTGCACCTAGGTAAAGGATTATTGTAAACGCGATCATGTGGTTGACATGATGAGAGAAACATTTATTGTTAACGTTCATGATGATTCTGATGGATGAAACGGACGTTTTAAACCACTTTTAGGGTTAAGTGCCCAAACGGTAAAAAGGGACCCTATCACTACGACTTCGCTGTCTGTACGTCCGTCTGTCTGTCACCAAGTATCTATCATAATCGACTACGGCTGTCCTCTATAATAATTTTACATCATTATCTTATTTACTCAAATTAATTTAAGATTTATTTTCTTGTTTTGGGTTTATTAATCTGCGGTTTTATTCGAAGTCGGGTTTTAGTTTTTAAACTATTTTTATTTATTTAATTATATTAAACATTCTGAACTGAATCACACATGTTTTTTTGTAATTAATGATTTTACTCAAAAATGCATGTAATGTTGTCATTATTTTGACAACCTTGATTGAGCAAAGTCGACCTTGCCGTTCTGTTTCAAGGAGCGGCCGGCAAAGTTTTGCTGGCCGCTCTAACAGGCCGGCAATGTTTTGCCGACCGCTATTCCGCTATTTTGACGTTTCAACGTTTTAAAAAATTAATTCCAAAAAGATTTTATTTAAAACACAGCTGTTTGTACGTCTAAAGGTAAAAAAAAAAAAGATTTAAATGAAGTAATAAATGAAGAAATAATCCAGCAGTCAAACACCGCATTAGAATTATCGCAAACTATCAGTAATATCAAACCGGGAAAGTCGGTGTTGAATTTTAGTAAATGTACTTTTCATAATTGTCATTTTAATTAAAATTCTAGTTAATTAATATATTTTTAATTTAAATTACTTGCTGGTTTTATTTAGATTAGGTATTTGCATTTTTGAGTAAAGCACTATACAAACCTTGGCCCACAATGACTGCTTCGCTGGTCACGCTATGATTGCCTCGAGCTAGCCTAGCTACGCTCTAGGCCTTTCAGCTTGGCCATCATTGCAGCCCTTGCTGTCCTCGCTGTAAAGGCCTCGGCCTACGGTCTCGGCCTTTATCTCAGCTCGTCCATCAAGTGCTGCACGCTGACCACGCTGTGTCGGCCTGGAGCTGCGCTACGCTGCGCTGTCGGCCATCATCAGCGCGACCAGCAAAGTAGTCATTATAGACCGCGGCAGTAATGTACTATTATTTATTTTTCAATGTCAACTAATAAGATACTAACAATAAACAATAAGCTAGTTCAAAAATAAAACTAGCCTAGCACTTTCGTGGGCGAGTGTACCCATGCGCAACCCCCACCCCCCGCTTTCCTACAGCGTTTTTTTACGTGATGCGTACGGCTGATCGGCGAAGAGCGAGTTGCTCTAGCAACTAGTTTGTGCGCAACGAACGATTACTCGGAGTGGTAGGAATAGCGTAAAATACTCAAATGAATCTTGGAATTGAATATGATGAAAACTTAAACTGTATGATTAGATTATTCCCTTCATTGGGGTTAGGTAAGGTTCGAACTGTGAGCAAACAAACGCGCGCGAACCGAGCGAATGTAGCGAGCGGTGCCAATCCAAGTTGGTTGCACAAAACGGCTTACCGAAGTTACCCACTGCCACCATCCCACTAACCGCGTATTCAATACATACAGTGCTGACTGAACAAGTGTTATTGTATAATACTGGATTATATAGTATGCTAGTAACATATCTACTTTACTTTAGACCTTTAATGTTCTTATACGTTTCTGGAGCAAGAAAAACTTCGAGCTGGATGCTATTCATTGACGGCGTACAGGTACCTTAGGACCGCACAGGTGAAAATGCTTAGAGCATATGAACTTACTTGAATGGGTGTTCGGATGTGAAAGTCTGCTGGTCTACTGATCCCGTGGCATCGGGCACACTCTCGTCTTCTTCCTCCGTCTGCATGCAGCGACGTAACTCCTGGAATCTTCGACGGCCTTGTACAACCTGCAAATAAAAATACAGGATGTTAGTTTAAACGAGGGACAAATTGAAACCAGCAATAGGGCATGCTTACATGATATACTCTCTCTCTCTTTCACTCAAAAATATGAACAAAAACAAACAATGATAAAATAACAGACAGAACCATACCAAATATTTCGAAGAAGTCTCGCCACCCTTGCGTTTATCACAGAAAATGTGCGCGGAGGTATAATCCATTTTGCCTTCATATTTTAAGCCAGGCGTAGGACAATGACGAAAAAGAAACGTCTAATAAAGTGAGATCTGGAGACCGTGCGGGGCCATGGGACATTAACGTCACAAATTAAGGTTATACTTTTTTTACTTACTGAACTCAAAGAGAATAGAAGTAAAAATGGTATTGCCCCGACTCCGATATAAGAACTTAATATATTTGACAAGTATTGTAAATATTTTTTAAATGTATCCATATAAATGTTTTATTTCGTTTAGAAATAAATTCAAAATTTGCCACCAACCACTATAAAAAGTACTAAATTAAATTTTAAAAGTTACTAACAGCATGTACATTTATAGTGCAACCAAACAATACTTTTGCCAGACTCGCACGGCAGAGAAGAGACGTAAACCAAAAAATCACATTGGCTGAAAAATACAATGTGTCTCTCATCTCTTTTGTGATTGGTTGAATCTTGCACATTTAACATTATCTCACTGCTCCGGTTTGGTGAAGTCCCGGCCATGGGCACCAAGGTGCTCCTAAATACCATTGTCAGCTGTAAAGACTGGGAGCATTCCCACAGAGACTGGCAATGCTAATTCTTTGGCCTAATTAAAATTATTAAGAAAAATACAATGTTTTAAGCTTTTTCATTTTCATTTACGCATTTACTGGGGTTCTAAAGGTTAAAAAAGGTCAGATGTGCACTGCTGCAACCAGTGTTCTTAAATAGATGTACGAACGAGGATTAAGCAGCGATGGCCCAGTGGTGTCGGCCCTTTTTTTTTTTTTTTTTTTTTTGGTGGGTGTAAAATCATCGAATAACCCCTCCCGCTCTTGGGCAGAGCGAAAGGGAGTGTCAGACTTCTACTGACTAAAAACCACCCATGTTCCTTCTTCGCCCTCTATGTCGAGGCCGCGATAACCGTTGGACTACCCGCGGCCCCGACAGGCGTCGGCCCTTTCGGGCCCCTCCCATGTTGCTGACATCTCTTTGAGGCGCGCGTGGAACACGAACGCGCCGTCGACACGGCCTGTTTTCGTCGTGAGACGGACGGACGGCGAGTTAGCCCATCACTCACCGTCCACAGGCCCGCGTCTACGGTGGCCGGAGGTCATCGCGGGACCCCCGACGCCCGGAGCGCCTCCCACGGCGGCTGGGACGAGAGGTTCTCTCCCTCTCGCGTTCCGCCACCTCCTTCGCCAGCATCACTGCTTCGCAGAAGGAGGCGACGGCGTCCCATTCCTCCTCGCCCCGGACCATGGCTTGCACCAGGGCCGGGCGCGAGAGGTCGCCGCCGCCGATCGCCGCTACGAGAACACGGCGGGGCTCCGCCCAAGCGGGGCACACCTCCACTGTGTGCTCCACCGTGTCCTCCGGCCGATCCTCACAATGGTGGCATCCGGGCGTTTCCTCCCGCCTGATTCGGTGCAGGTACCTCCCGAAACAACCGTGTCCGGTGAGGACCTGCGTCAGACGGAAGGTGAGGGCGCCGTGGCGCCTCTCAAGCCACTCCTCAAAGAGGGGACTTACCGCCACTATCGTGGCGTGCCCTGTGGTGTCGGCCCTTACTTGCGAACAGTAGGTTGTGGGTTCAAATCCAGGCAGGTGCATTTCTTTGTGTAATTTATTTCGTCACCGCTGCTCTCAAAATGGTGTAGGAAAACATCGTGAGGTTTGTCTTAGAATCAAAAAATTCAAACATCTACTAACCCTCACTGGGCCCATGTGGTGGATTATAGCCCATCCCTCTCCTGGAAAGGAGGCCTGAGTCCGTGCAGTGGGAACATTATAGGCTGATGATGATGATGATGAATGAGGATGAGGCGAAAGGAGTATAAAAGGGTTGTAGGCAGCATTAGTGTATGTAAAATTAGACTTACACTCTTCACAGTAGTCCTATCATCTTCTGGTGTTGCAGTGTGTGTTGCATCTGTGGGGAGGGTACTGGTGGTGCCCGGGCCGGCCACCACAGAATCTGTTTTTGACACCGGTCCCTTGTCTTTTTCTGGAGCATCCCCACTCTCTGATACGTTTATATTCTTGCATAGCGATGCTCTTCTGAAATTGTCATGTCATTTCATTTGAACATCAGTTAAAATGCAATGCTCAATATTCAACTTTAGCTAGTCTTGGTACACACTACAAATCAGTGAAGTATGATTGTGTTTAAAAAAAATATTTATCTTCTAATGCATTAAGAGAAAGAATGTTTTGATTCAAATTAAACAACATACAGAGAATTCTACACCGCTTACATCGACATGCAAGTGAAAACATTGTCAATACAGTGTCCATAAGTGGAAATTCATAATTAATATGTAAACCATCAACTTATTGGTTAATCATGATATGGTCTATTAACTCATTGTTCTACCCAAACGAGTCAGTCTCGCAACGATGGACGACTGTTTTTTATTTGCTTTAACCCGTCGCTAGCGCCAAGGACGCATATCAATAGCAAAATGAAACATCTGTTCGAAACATACAATACCTGTTTCAAAATAGATTATTACCACGTTTGTTTTAGAAATTAACCACTCCTGGTTCGATATTCTTGTTCATGTATGATCTAGTGTCCAGTAAAAGGCTGTACATTAAACCTACAATGATTAAACATTAGAAGTTTAACGTTTTCGCTACTTACTTGGAGCCTTTAATGGGTGTGAATTCTTCAGCGTCATAAAACTCCTCGGAGTCACTGCTGTCGCCCATTATGAACCGGAAAACGTGTAGCAGCACACACAAACCACAATTTCACGTAAAAATATTTACATTATCAATAATTGCAATGTTATTTTTTTATAAATTAAGAAAGTTAGAACCCGAATCACTCAACTCATTTGACAGTTGTGACAACTGACACTGACAGACGGCAGCTTCTTGCAGTTTTGACATTTGAGCCGTTCCATTTCACTAGTGATTCCAAAATAAATTGTCCATGTTTGAAACTTTCATGTTGTTTACATACTTTCATCTTGTAAACATCACAAACGCATTAAACAACTTATTCATACAAAGTTACCGAAATAAATAAGTGATTCTTCATCAGTGAACATAAAAAATAGGTTATTTTAATTGGATCAAACTACGTTCGAGATCGGACGACAATGTTTTACGGTCTACTAAGAAAACTAAGGTACTGTTGTAGCCTGTATCAGCCCAAAAGTGGGCAAAGGTCTTTTCCCATGACTTCCAGATGCTAAGGCTAATATGTAACAAGTGTTGTCCAGATCGTCCCGCCATCTTATTAGTATAATATATAGTGGTTTACTGCGATGCCTTCTGACTGTGTCAGGGGTCCTAAAAGCTGGCTATTTTGACCTACATCTTATTGCACAGACATCAGATCAGATTTTCATAGAGTGGCGTTGATATTGTACCTGCGTAGCAGTAATTAATACGTTTGCAGCTATCTTCGTTTTTATTGTAAAATTGATAAACCTAATTTGCTTCAAAAACAAATAAAAATAAGTGTTTGGTTTTACGAAACCAATAATTATTTATCCTACACTACGAGTAGCTGACCCACGCAACTTCGTCTGCGTGATCTGCGTCTCAATAATACTATTATACAGGGTGTAAATTAACCCTTCACACATAATTACGTCAACCAAGCATTCTGTACATCAAACTAAGTACCCCTACGCAAAAATGTTTGCTGGAAAACGACTTTTTTTTGGGGACAACAATCATATTTTACGGTAAATCTCAATGTAGCACTATTAAAACATTGTGCTAGTGGGTGCTTTGAATAGTAAATGGGTCATGGAGGTAATTTAAGTAAAGTTAAAAAAAGTACCCTGAAAAACTAGTATTTAGAAAAACAGTTGTGCAAAATTTGGAACTTTGACCCCAATATCTCCGTAACTAGGGGGTTCCCAGGGTCTAGAACCAAAAAATTATCGCAGTGGTGAGGAGAACAAGTGCCCTTCGTTTGCGTTAAGGGTACTTTTACACCCTTTAGATAAGTGTCTGAGCCAGACATTTTTCTGAAAAGAGTATTTATTGGCATCGTGCAGTATCTCCGCTACTTTACACTCCACTCCACCGGTTATCCTGTCCTGTTTTCACGCCTTTCACTTATGAAGTGTAAATTAAACGCTAAAAAGCTAAGGCTTTTTAACGTTTTTACCTATTCTCTCACTAATCATTTCTTATCAATTTCTATAAGTAGGTATACACCGTGAAATCTAAATAGTTGTTTTCTCGCAGGGAAATTGTTTTGTCTTGTAATACAATCGTTTTATAAACAAATAAAATACTTATTAGAAAAACAAAAGAAAGCTACCACGAACCAATAGTAGCTGGGTAACATATATCCGATCTACGCTCTAGGCGCAAGCCGGGTGCCTTGCGGCCGTTGACACGTGTGCTTTCCGATCAGCTAATAACTTATTCTTGATTTTAATAAGCTTTAACCCTACAAGTTACTCTTTGCCTTCATACTTTTACGTGGGATTCGAGCAGGTACTACAGTTAGGTTTAGTGTTACTATTGATTCTCACGGTTTCGAGTACTTGAATATTTTTAAATTATTTTTATGGCAAGTTGTTCAGCCGCGGGATAACAACGATTAAGATTTCACGGTGTATTTATCAGGGTCATGCAATGTATCATGTCTGCTTCCTAACTAAATACCTACGGGTAATTCAGCAGAATCTGGTTAGCCTACAAACCGCTCGGCAAAAGAATGCGTAATATTGGTAAGTTTCCTGAAACAGAAGTTCGTTTCGGAAACGTGAAGTAATTTGCAAAGGGTTTTCCCACATTTAGTATGTAGGTTGAACTTGAGTCACGGGTTTATTGGTCAAGAGGCAGAAAGTGAAACATTCTTAAAGATGTCATTAAAAAAAGTGGTTTTGTTAGTTTTAATGTATATGCGCTCAAGGTCGGTTATCGACTTATATATCGATGATGTTGTCTTTGACATAGCTAGCTTTTTTCCAACCAATAACTCGAGGTAAGATAGAGCATGCATGGCAGTAACATTTTCTGATCTGCCCCGCGACATGTTAAATATTTGATTACAGTAAGGTAAGCTCTTCGGGTTTATGAAATATGATACTTATATTTTATCTAAGATCTATAGAATTTAATTACCTCCCAAAAACCGTTATAGTTGAATGACTTGCAGTTTTAAACAGTAGAATATTTCCATGCATAATATATTTAATATTTGTTATCATCATCATTTCAATCGCCACTCAAACCAAAACTACTGACATTGCTGAATGAGACTATAATAGTCGTGGATTAACTGCCGCACTCAGAAAACTTTAATGATGACTTAGGCCATTACTTAGTAAAGGTTTTGTAAGTGTTGACATACAAAAGTATGTCAGACCTTTACTAGGTAATGGCTTGAGTAATCATTAAATCTCTGAGTACCGCAGTAAGTGACGGGTACTAATCGTCACCCTGCGAAACTTATCCGGCCCACCTAGCCTGAAGACGTCCCACTTTACGCTGGACACTCATGACTCAAGAATACGTCCACCCCATAACTGTTAGCCTAACAGTGTTAGGTCCTACGGCTACCGATGCTACCATGCATGACTGCAGGCTCTTGTCATCACCTAGGTGAAAAGACTGAAGATTCTGTGCTGTCCGCACTTACTTTTGCCTATCGTCTTACGTTACACAATAATTGTCTCTGCATCACCCTAATGTAGACTGGCAGAAACTGCTTTTGTTGCCGTGGCTGTTTTTAATAAATAATTGTGGTATTGTCGTGTCCGTTGTTTGATTTTTACACCAACTGATGGAAGCGCATTGGGCGTTTTTACCCGACTGCGGCGAAGCCCAAAAGAAGGGTAATCAATCAAGCACATGGTGATGTATGAAAAGGGTAACGATTGCGAACGACGATTTTACGAGACGATTTTTCACCCGTTAGTTTAAAATGCAATGTTTGTTGCGGTGAACCCGCCTCTCAGTAAATGAATAAAATAGCTTGCGATTAGCCTTAAATTAATATAAAACGACGTAGTAGCGACTAATAAAAAAAAGACAATTTAATAATTTGATACCTTTTTTGAAAGACCTTATTTAAATTCCCGTATTGTTCCCGTTACGGTCGACGCTTGTGCCACCAACCCGAACACGAATGACCGGCCTCACATCCTTGCTGCTGAGGTCACCTGACACCTGAGATCCTGAAGGCATTGGCCTAACGGGAAGGTCGTCCTTGCAACTGAGTAGTACCTACCTATCATAAAATACACTTGTGGTAATAGGCACGTGCCCTATGGCGACATGAGGGTGTTCTAATGGGTATAGGTACACCTTTGCACAACCCTTCGGAAAGAACAGGCGTGAAGTTATATTATGTGTTGTTCAAAGTCAATCGATAATGTCTCCAAAACAACCCAGAACTTAGATCAGTGCCCGTTTTATAACAATAAACTTGCACAGGTGAACAAACTTACAGTTAACTTACACTTAAGTTTTTCCCTCTGAAAATATGCGTACATAAAAGTGTTCATTAATGGTTCTAGGAAATGGTTGACTTGAATGTTTTTACAGGCGTTTAATTTTTTATACAGAGTTTTTTTTCCGTTTGGTTAGTTAGACGCTAATGAGCTAAAACAATCAAGGTCTGAGTTTGTTGTTTGATTCCGCATTGGTAGAAAATTTGCAACCCAGATCTTAGAGAGTACCGTCCACTAACTTGGTTTATAAAGATCACATCATCATTACCATCCTACTTGCATAAACTCCCATCTTTTCCTAGGCAGAAAGGCTATGTATATAACGCCCCTGCTTCGATCCTTACTTCTTTCGCTTTATCGATCCTTAGGTAGTCGTCCACGTCGAAACGATCAATCACCACCTGCCTCGGTTTAGAGTCCAACCTAAAACAAAATTTTACAAGACATGATTGGTAGGTAATCTAGTTAGAAGTTAACTAATTGCAGACAAAAGATATTCATTCCACCATCGATATACATTCGATCGAGAGACTAGGGAGTTAGCCTTTATCAAGTAGGTAAGGAAGGTAGGTATGTCATGTGGGTACAGAGTAATACCTACAAGTAGTTGAAGTAAAACTTGTCTACATACAGTGACGCAAACTTTTTTTTATGTCCGTTGCAAATAGAACTGTTATCAAGTAATAATACAGTACCTATTTTGTTTGAATGAATACTGTTATGTCATGTCATGCATGCCGTGCTGAATTTTGTTGTTATCTAGCAGAGACGAAAACATAATAAATAAATAGTGCTGCTATAACTGTAGGCAGAGACATACTCGTAGTTATCTACAGTGGCGGATTTAAACATTTGCAACCAGTAGGCTATTCAAATTTTGCCGCCCCTGCAGTCCCTGCGTCCCTGCTCTAAATAATTTGATACCCTATTTATCAATTAAATTACAACTTTATGTGTGTACTATTGTCCTATTACAGTAGTTTTTATCCTAAAAATGGTTTCTTTGAAAATATTCTTAAAAAAAATGTTTGACAATAAAACAATGGAAGGCACCCAAACCAGTCTCGGCTAGAGTGGTGAATTATGGTTCACCACAAAAAAACCGACTTACAATAAAAAACACCATATATACAGAATGTTAGGTTATAAGTGGGACATATTGAAGAATCGAATAATGAATACCTCATTATTCGATTCTCGTCCTAAATAAGTAAAAAAACTATAACCTTATTTTGTGACATAATAATTGTCCCATGGCGCACGCTCTCCAAATCTCACTTTATTAGACGTTTCTGTTTCGTCATTGTCCTACGCCAGTTTTAAAATATGAAGGGAAAATGGATTACACCTAAAAGTCATTGATCCGCGCACATTTTCTGTGATTAACGCAAGGGTGGCGAGACTTTTCCGATAATTATGTTTGGTATGGTTCTGTCTGTTTATTTATCGTTTGTTGTGTTTTCTTTTTGTTCATATTTTTAGTAAGTATCATGTAAGAATGCCCCATTGCGGGTTTTAATATGTCATGTTTAAACTAACATACTTACTGTATTTATTAAATGGAAAAATGTCGGTGACTTTGGTTTGATATAATAACTTTTGGCGGCAGGTACATTACTTTGTGTACATTTATTTCATCACCACTGCTCTCAAAAACGGTGAAGGAAAACATCGTGAGTTAACACTATAGATTATAGCCTATTTCCCTCTCATAGAGAAGAGGCCTGCGTCCCAGCATTGTGATAATTATAGGCTGATGATGGTGATGATGATTGACTTTTTTGCCACCTACGGCAACTATACATAACATGCTTCACCGACACTCTTCTGCTAGCTCTTACTGCCTCGCTGTCCTCACAAGCGCTACAGCTGAGCACAGGGTTCGATTTCATTCCTAGGTTGGACATAGAGGGTTTACTATCAGGAATTCCAATCGCTGCGTATTATTAGTTAAATCTGATGTGCTGGCCGGAGACTGGATCTGTGCGATCAATTGAGCTAAGTGATCCATCGGATATTATTGGCGTGCTGTTATGTATAAAGTTCATTATACAATTTTTCTTAATACCTTCCTGCTTGTGCCCAATTTATTTGGGGTTGTTGCAACTAATCGGCTAATAGAGATTTATCATGCAAGAAAAAGTTATGCATGAAACAGCAAAACTGTTAGACGAGAACTGAAAAATACTTCCGTCTACATAATAGGTAGCTTACCACTTCATCTTGTATTTACACGCAATCTTTTTATTCCTATCTTAGTACTACTTTCCTATTCAGTCCTATCTTTTTCCCGCAGCTGCACGAATCCACAACCGGCACTGGCGCCCGTGACGGAAATACAGGGTGTAAATTGGTCCTTCACACACACGTCAACCAAGGATTCTGTACATCAAATTAAGTACCCCTAAGCAAAAATTTTGGCTGGGAAACTACTTTTTTTTGGGGTCAAAAATCACATTTTACGGTAAAACTCAATGTAGCACTCTTAAAACATTGTGCTAGTGGATGCTTTGAATAGTAAATGAGTCATGGAGGTAATTTAAGTTTAATTATAACCTGAAAAACTAGTTTTTACAAAAAACACCTGTGCAAAATTTGGAACTTTGAAGCCCAATATTTCTGTAACTAGGGGGTTCCCAGGTATGGTCTAGAACCAAAAAATGATCGCAGTGGTGGGTAGAACAAGAGTCCTTCGTTTGCGTTAAGGGTACTTTTACACCCTTTATGTACCACAGGAATTTTTTAAACCGCTTTAGCCTATTGATACTAGACGATATTTTTTTTTGTTAACTTGAGCTGTCCGTCTTTTCAAAGAATGTTCGAAATTAGATCAGTAGTTCCGAAGATTAAGTACCCCCCTTACATCTTTTTACCCGACTGTGGCGAAGCCCAAAATGAGGGTTAATTTTTTTTTTTTGGTGGCTGGTTATCATCAAAATATAACCCCTTACGCTATTGGGCAGAGCGAAAGGGAGTGTCAGACTTCTACTGTCTAAAAACCACCCATGTTCCTTCTTAGCTCTGTATGTCACCCCCTACATCTAAACTTACAAACGGTACCTCTTTATAATATTAGTATATTGAAAGAAATCTGAAAATTACTTATACTGCTTTAGGCTTCTGTTTCTTTCCTTGACGAACTAGGTTTCAATCATTTTATTGTCTAGACATTGTAAATACAACTGTAGACAAAATTGAATAATAGGCCCATTGGTTGGGGGGAGATCAGGCATACAGGCTGTTTTGTCCTCGACATGCGTCATGCATTCGTAGCTGCTATATAACGCTTGACCTCCCCTCTCGCAGCTATTCTCTTCCACAGTTCGGAGCAAACTGCTCGCATCGCGTAGTGTTTGTGCTCAAAAATAAATAGTTAAAAAACGTAAGTTTATTTTGATACTTTTTGTGCTGTGATGAATTGATGATGGATTCTTTTAATGAAACTGGCTCGGTTTTCTATTTTGGAGTTAGATAATTGTCTATGTTTCGTCTGAGGAAATAGATTTTGAGGATAATTTAATGTCAATATATTTAGCTAGTTATTTATGTTCTTAATACTAATTGTAGTGTGGGTTTACTTGTCTGTAAGTAGAGAGTAGACCGTTGGTATATAAAAATACTCGCTTTAAAAATAGATTTCGATAAAATCTAGATTACAATATTTTTTTTATTTTTCTAAGCACGCAATATAACGATACTCAGCTCGTTCTTATTTTCATAATTATTTATTTTATTATTATTTTTTATAGCTTAAGGCTAAGCCTACACGCAAATAGAGCAGCAATCGGAATAATTGGGTTTTGCAACAAATGAAAGGCTGAAAAAGTAAACTAGTCCAATTGGTTCTTAAAAGACTTCAACGTGAACAGTAGGGTAAACACACAGTTTAGCGGACTTGAGAAAGTGCTTTGAGACAAATGGTACATTTTACTTACAAACGAGTTAATGGTTTAGAATTTTAATCAGGATAAGTACCTACTTCATTTAAATTATCGTCGAAATACGCCCAACCAATATAGTTTGCCATTTTACAAAATAACTTGACTATTTTGAGGCGTATAGGTTTGCAATCAATCACTATTGTAATGAAAACCAAAACTCTCCTTTTTGGACAGTCGCACGCACAATGGTTTAATCATTAATTTGCTTGTGATGTTGACTGTACGACGCGTGAAGTGTTATTTGGTACATTATTGATAAGCTATGGTTTGAATAAGGCAATAAACATACCTACATGTAGATTCATATGTAGATATAGATAGGTAAACGATTACTTGCTTAATTCCTATTCAAAAATTCATCTACACGACCAGACACTCAAGTTCTGTTGATAAGTAGCTAACTAATAACGTGTTTTCCTTGTTTTATAGTCAGCAATATTGATCACATCTTTAAAAAAAACCGTGCTGCCGGTTTTTGTCGGTAGTATAAACTGTAGACGAACGTTAGACTCACAGACCTCTCAGAATGATCTCATAGTCATCAGCACGTTTGGGTTTTTTTTCGTTTACCTATGTAAATAACTTTGAGTGAAATATCTGTTTTACTATGTACTTATATAATACATAACACCTACCATTGTAAAAGTTGTGGTTATTTCAGACAATAAATTAATGAATCACATGATCATGGATCCTAAAATAATATCTACCAAACTAATAGTAATTTGTATTCTGTCAAAAAAATTTTGTACTCTGAAAATTAATTTGGTTATCCAGCGGTATTTTCCTGGTTAAGGATAGGTAGATAACAGTAAACTGGGTTAATCAGAACTTCAGAAGAGGTGGATCAAGTTATCAAGTGGTGAAGTGGACTTCTAGATAAATTGATAAAGATGTAGCAATCTTGCATGTTACTGCATTATTTGTCCATGGATACATAACTCACTGCATTTTAATATAGGTAGGTACTTATGTTACATAATCTTACGTGAGATCATATCCAAGCATAGCTCTTTCGTGCCCGATTTCTACTGACTAAAAAAGCCCAAGGATTTACTTCTTTTTCTCAATGGGTCTTTACCATTATTTACATCAAGAAATCAATACATACGTATTAAAATCAAATAGTAGTTTTAAGTCATTAACAAGCAATCATGGTGACTGTATAATTTTCAATTTAATTGACTTCGTCAAGGCTACACGGACATACGGGCCGGAGTCATACCGGACACTGCGAACCAACTCCGTTTTTTACATAATCCGAGCTGTTATGGCAATAACTAGTTATTATTTTTTGTCGTAATTCGAAATTTAACTAATTAATATCTGTTACCACTTGGCCACAACTCACAAGATCACCGCGACACATTTACAAACGCGTATCAGTGTTTTCATCGGACTTCCCAAAAGGAGGAGGTTTTCAATTTGATCGGTATTTTTTGATTTTCAAGTAGCACTATCTCATTAGTCACGTAAAGGCCTTAGTTTCACAACAGTTACAGTTTAACGTGCGATTTGAACTTTTTAGTGAGTTTCAATTCTGTACAGCGACTGCGACAAAAACAAATGAATAAAGTTGCTGATATACGGGGTCTACTGGGCAATATTATTATCGTGTACGTATTACTATCACAAACAAAACATGGTTTACTAACAGAAAGGGGCTTACATAAAATGTTTGCCGCCACCAAGGAATAAATGTTTATTTAGAAAATAGTCGCAACAGACCCAGCTTTAGAACATGCCACAAGGAAAAAGTGACTCACACGCGTCTAGCCTGACACAAATCACATCGCCTGAGGTCGTGGACATATCTTTAGTGCGGTATAATTTATGATTCACACTACATTATTTCCTAAAGCTACCACAAACATGGAAAACAATTTGGAAATACTCAAAAATATATTTCAATTCACTTGTTCCCCCAAAAAGGTCGCCATAATGATATATACGTAGAAAGCAAACAAAACCAGGTCATGCAGTATGTATTTTATTCCTTTACGGACAAATTAAGTAATAGGTACAGTTAACAACAGAAGTTAATAAACAGTTTAGTTTTATAAATTTTAATAACTGAATTACTTAATTCCGTGGAGTTTATTGCCGGTTCTTCACCATATAAAACGACGAACCCGAACCCGCTCGCCGTTTTACCTATAAATGCCTAGGTATGTAGGCCTATGTGACAATAGTAAATGGTGTATGCGGTAACAGAACTTTTTGCGACTTGACTTAACAAAGAGTAATTTCTATGTTTTATCTACTGCCAAGAGTGTCGACAACAAAGACTACAATCTATGGAGAGTCGCCAACTTGTCAGTTGAAATAATCTTCTCACCGGTGACTCAGGATTTTTTTTTGTGGAATTCAAAAAATAGTCATCATCTGCCTAGCCTTTTCCCAACTATATTGGGGTCGGCTTCCAGTCTAACCGGATGCAGCTGAATACTAGTATTTTTACATGGAGCGACTGCCTATCTGACCTCCACAACCCAGTTAATACTAGGTAATACGATACCCTTTGGTAAGACTGGATGTCAGACTTTCAGGTCACTGACTACCCGTAACGACTGCCAAACATATATATGGCACCCGGGACCAACAGCTTAACGTGCTTTCCGAGGCACGGAGGAAACTCGGTATGTAATGTGCGGTCACCCATCCACAGATCGACCTAGGCAAGCGCAGCTTAACCTTAAGATCGACCCGAGTGGCAGTTCTTATTAAGCCACGAGCTCCTCCAATAATAATAATAAAAAAAATAGTATTCCGCTAAAAAGCAACCATGGCTGGTAAAGCAGAAAATATATTTGATGTTTGTATAGTTACTGTTGCTAGCCGATTGCCTAACCTCTTTGTTGAAAAGTGAGCTAAATGGAAGGTAGCCTGTAATTGAAGATAGCTTGGAAGCTATACTTATATACCGGTAGCTTCCAAGCTTAGATTACGGAACTTTAATACTAAGGTATCTTTTGTTCCTGCCGGGGCTGCGGGACTGATCGGAACACAAGGGGCTAAGAAGGATTATGGTTGGGTTTGAGTTAGTACAAGTCTGACACTACGTTCCGCTCCGCCCAGAACGGGGTCATTTGATGATACCCAATCAGCAAAAAAGGTACCTAACTCTTGTTCAATAACCACGGGACCACTATCAGCAAACGTTTTGTGGAAATTGTGTTTTTCCTATTCTGCTATTCTTTTTATAATAATTTTGGTGCCCAGTCAGTTCAATTTTTCTTTCGGGATTTCGTTTTGAGCTTCATTGCCTCGACGCCTTTGTATTGGTCGCCAACTCGCCACTGTTGATGATTCTGACTTTCAGGAGATACAGTGGTGCTACGTGTTAAAATAGTGTGGCGGGTTTGTCCCTAAAAAAGTTGTCTTCAGGCCACTGACGGGCAGGCCGCATTATTTTTCTATTTTACAGATTTGCGTTCAGCTCTTCCAACATCGTCTCGTTACTTAATAACTGCTTCTGGGTCCATGATAGGAGTAGGAAGTAAAATATCTTGGGAACGGGTTTTGCCTTGATTTTCTCTAGCATTCATTATCATAAATACTTATGTTCCATATCACTGACAATCCATCTACTCATTTCTTTCGCCCACTTTATCCATCAACTTAATGTTCGTCACTATTTTAATCACGTACGTTTTCAATTGTCGCATGGCCTTAGAAGCTTTTTTTTGTTAAGTAAATAAAACAGTTTGGTTTGACCTGACCTTACCTTTTGTCACAACCGTTTGAGTATTTTGTTTGATTAGTTTCCGCTGTCCGTGTCACTACACTCACTACCTACCTATGACCTCCACTTTTTGCCTTTCTTTTTTTTAATTCCGTGGGTGGTACAACAGTTCCTTGTTATTTATTAAGTACCTAGTGTTGCAAAAACTATAATCTATTGCAGTGGTGGCCTGGGCCGAAATTATGATGAAATGCTGTCAAAGAACAGTGGTAGCTTAAGTAAGGGCCCCGACTTACGAGCTGTAGATCGTATGATGGGGGCCGAAGCAGGCGCGTTATACTCTCGAAATGGTAAAGGAAAATATCGTGAGGAAACCGGTATTTCTTGGAACAGAAAATTCATGAACGTCGTGGGCACTTGGCATCTCAAGTGCAATTCTGCAGTGGGAACATAATCAGCCACAACATATTGATTTGATACTGTCAAAGGCTCAATTTACCACGAAAGGACACTAATTCGAAAAATATCATTATTTTCGTAATCATCATTACGATATCCGTGATGGGTGCGACTGACAAAAGATTTCCATTGGCTATTTCAATGTAGATTATCAAGACCCCATTATCGTCTTCGTCTTTAGACCGTATCGTCATCATTGGCCAAGCCTTTTCCTTATTTTTTTTTTTTATATGTCCTTTATTTATTTACTTAGGGTACAAAAAAATTACATTTATAAATATTTCATATAAAAGTTATAAAAAACATTTAAAAATATAAAAAAAATAGTCGTCCAACGGTGACGGGAGCAGGGTCCAAGCTACCGGTGGTTAGGGCTCCAAAGATTTATTATTATTATTATTAACTTAGGGTGTTAATTAAGTTTGTACATACATACAATCTTGTACACCTACTCGTATTACCTATTTACCTAATTTGTACTTTAAAGAGATGATGATTTTTCCACAATGATCGTCTAAGATTTTATAATTTGTTGTCAATAAAAAAGTTATTAACCTGCTCTGATAATAATCAAACAGATCTACAAACATATTTTGTTTTCTTTGATTTTATCAGAGATGATTAAGTATAAGGAACAAGTTTATTGCCATAGAATACGCGATTAGGATTTCCCAAGTTGGTATGGTATCCGGTGTCCCAAAATATTGCGGTTTTATTGACAACATATTAATATTCATTGTGAATATTGTTACGAGCTGGGTATGGGATAAATAAAAGCACTACCAATTGAACACACGAAATAACTTTATTACTCGCAAAACACTTATAAACAATCGCAAATCACAACTGAACACTTTAGCGCACTTGATATCTCTTCGAACCTTTCGTTGTCTCGCTTAAAAGTAGACTGACTCGCTTCGTCCTCTCCCGGTCCTTTTATACCCCAAACACACAAAAGATATTCGAGAAAATTCGCTACTATTCCATAAAGCATCCAGAAAAAACATTAACAAAAAAATAAACTTAAAGATAAATTAACCGACAAAGAAGAAGTTACTTTACGCCGTAGGCATACGGTCGAAATTAAAATGCAAGTACCGCATCGACGGGCGGCGGACTAACTACCTACAGAATGGAATTAGGTACCTACTAGAATTCACGCGTACTTCTCAGTTATTAGCGAGGTTTCTCGATGATTCTAGATGACCGGCGTAACACTGCCCCCTCCTTAGACATGCTCGTCCCGAGCATCATTAGTCCCGTGATATCGCGCCAATCGGTCTACATGAACAATCTTAGGCGCACCTCGCGGACCCTTCTGTATTCGGTAGGTGACATCGTTGATCCTGGTCACAACTCGGTATGGTCCATCCCATTTTGCTTGCAATTTCGGGGACTTTCCCTTGCTCCGCACTGGGTTATGCAACCACACCAGAGAACTTTCATCGAAACCCCTACTGTTTGCCTTCCGATCATAACGGGTCTTCATCTTCTCAGACATCTGTTGTCCGGATTGTCTGATATGCTCATACACATCATTTAACTTGTTACGCAGGTCATTTGCGTAATCCGTTACACTGCGTGGGACATCAGGGGGAGTTCCGGTGATTAAATCTGCAGGCAACCGTAATTCTCTTCCAAAGTTCGCGAAGGCTGGAGTTACAGTCGTACTTTCGTGAACTGCACTCCGATAGGACAGAAGAAACGGCTGTATGTGCTTGTCCCAATCCTTTTGCCTGCTTTCCACAACTTTTGCCAGATATCTCTCCAACGTTTGGTTGAATCGTTCCACCATTCCATCAGATTGTGGGTGGTAAGAAGTGGTTCTGGTTTTGTGTGTACCCATCAATCGACAAGTCTCCTGAAAAACTTGTGATTCAAAATTCCTCCCTTGATCGCTGTGAATTTCTAAGGGTACTCCAAAACGACAGAAGACTTCTTGAACCAATTTATCTGCGACTGTTGTAGCTTCTTGGTTGGGAATGGCGAAGACTTCTGGCCACTTTGTGAAGTAGTCCATGACAACCATGAAGTACTTGTTTCCGCTGTCACTTTCTGGAAATGGTCCCGCAACGTCCAGTGCTATCCGCTCCCAGGGGGCTCCAACGTTGTACACTTTTAACGCACCTCTGCTTCGTGTGTGGGGTCCCTTCACAGCCGCACAGCTGGTACATTTGCGACACCAGTCTTCCACATCATCTCGACAGTGGATCCAGTAAAAGCGCTCTCTGATCTTTAGGAGAGTCCTTTTTACCCCCATATGTCCTCCTGAGCATCCATCATGGTACAGCCGTAAAACATCCGGTACCTTAGCTTTAGGAACAACCATTTGTAGATGACAGCTGTCCCCTCGAGCGTTTTCCCATTTACGGCACAAGACTCCATCCTGGATCTCCAAGCTGTTCCATTGTGCCCAATAACTCTTTGTGATGGAACTCATCGCAGCCACATCACTCCACTTGGGCTTCGGAGCACCAGCTTTGATCCACTCGAAGATTGGCTTGATGTCCGAGTCATTTTGTTGTGCCTGTTGTAGGGTCTCCTTCCATTCATCGCTAAGATCTGTTCTCAGCCTCCTCACAGACACAACTCCCTTAGTTTCTTGCCTGGAACTCTGCATACAGTCTTCACGCCAAGGTCTTGCCAGTACGTCTTCGTTATCGCGAGTTCTCCACTGTTGCTGGGCTGTCATTTCAGCCGCCTTTCTCTGCTGTGATTGATCATGTTCATCTCTCGTCGAGCGTCGCTTTTTACAGTTTGACCGCAGATGACCACTTTCTCCACAAGTGTAGCACTTCGGGCTGTACTTTTGCGGGCGGTCGCGTACAGGTGACGCGACAACCTCCCTGACGCGGTGCGTACGGTGGTCCTGTCTCACTGCCTCTACTTCTAGAGCATGTGCTAAGGCGTTCTTCAGCGTCTCATGATGTCCAAGTCTCACAGCGGCTCTCACTTCCAAGTCGCGTATTCCGTCGATGAACAACTGTACCAAATTTCCGTCTATGAGTGCAGGAGCAGACCGGTATGCTCTGCGAACCAGCTTTTCAACTTCCAGGGCCCACTGCTGTAGGTTCTCGGCACTACGTTGAACACGATCCTTTAATTTGGCACGAAAGACGTGCTCCAGGTGCGCGTCGCCGTATCTAGACTCTAACGCCTCCAGCAGCTGTTCGTAGGTCACATCCTTGCCGAGTGCCTCAAGAATGGTAAGGGCCTGGTCTCGGAGACCCAAGGTGAGCGCTGTCATGGCTTGCGCTTTGGTCCACCCATTCGCCTTCATAACAGCCTCAAATTGGATTTTATAGGCCGACCACGAAGATGTTCCGTCGAATGGCGGCACTTTAAACCCGCGCACCGAAGGTGCAGCAATCACTGACGTCACAACCCCATCTCCAACCTTAATTTCACTCAAGGCCTTCTTCACATCAGCAATCTGAATTTCAGCCTTTGAGATTCGATCGTCGTGCTGCTGTACCTGCTCCTTCATCACGCTCAGCTCTTTGCCAACTGATGCGTGAAGATCCTTTATCAGGAGCATCTGTTCCTCTTGGCGCCGGGCCTGTTCCTCTTGACGGCGAGCCTGTTCTTCCTTGTCCCGTTGCATCTGTTCCTGCAACTGACGAGCCTGCTCCTCTTGACGACGAGCCTGCTCCTCTTGACGACGAGCCTGCTCCTCTTGACGACGAGCCTGTTCCTCCTTGTCCCGATGCATCTGTTCCTGCAACTGACGAGCCTGCTCCTCTTGACGACGAGCCTGCTCCTCCTGACGGCGAGCCTGCTCCTCTTGACGGCGAGCCTGGTCTTCCAGCAGCGCCATTAAGGCAGACAAGTCAGGCACCGCTAATGCTGGGGTAGCTCCGGATGGGCCAGCGACTGGCTCTGACGTAGGCTGGACACCGCCCGGTGTCTGTGTCGGAGAGTCACCAAATCGCCTTTGGTCCATACCTTGTTGTCGCTGACTCCTAGTACGGATACTATCCGTGTCGTCCTTGGGTAGAATCGGCATTATTTATCCCACTTCTGACACCAAATTGTTACGAGCTGGGTATGGGATAAATAAAAGCACTACCAATTGAACACACGAAATAACTTTATTACTCGCAAAACACTTATAAACAATCGCAAATCACAACTGAACACTTTAGCGCACTTGATATCTCTTCGAACCTTTCGTTGTCTCGCTTAAAAGTAGACTGACTCGCTTCGTCCTCTCCCGGTCCTTTTATACCCCAAACACACAAAAGATATTCGAGAAAATTCGCTACTATTCCATAAAGCATCCAGAAAAAACATTAACAAAAAAATAAACTTAAAGATAAATTAACCGACAAAGAAGAAGTTACTTTACGCCGTAGGCATACGGTCGAAATTAAAATGCAAGTACCGCATCGACGGGCGGCGGACTAACTACCTACAGAATGGAATTAGGTACCTACTAGAATTCACGCGTACTTCTCAGTTATTAGCGAGGTTTCTCGATGATTCTAGATGACCGGCGTAACAATATACTTAATCGCAATATTTTCTCTTATGAGATTGAAGACCGAAGATATGTCTGCAAATCTGCAAACACATAAAGTTTACGACTGTGGTAACCATTATCACAACACAAAACTTTGAAACTTTTTACCCCCAAGATTCGAGTTCGGTCGCCTGGTTTGCTAAACCTGTCTGATGGCGCAGCCGGAGGCTCATATTTCTGTGTTTCTTCTTTATTTATTTTGCAGATTCATTGTGTTTCTTAGTTTGTGCAAATCAATGTATTTTCTATAATTCGTTTCACTGTCTTCTCATTCTAATGGATGTGTTTGCTTGTCTCCAGCGAAATGCCCATCGATCTATACTACGTGCCTGGCTCAGCGCCCTGCCGCGCTGTGCTCCTCACAGCCAAGGCGCTGAACCTCAATCTGAACCTCAAGCTTGTAGACCTGCACCACGGGGAACACCTCAAGCCAGAATATCTGAAGGTGAGTGAAGCGATTTGATCTCTAGAATTGTCAGGGATAATGCGATTGTACTTGTGCACACATTTATTTACCGTAAAAAATCTACGATAGTCTCTGTTGTGCATTAAAGAAGGGTTTGACAGACATGGCGACGCCCGCGCCGATTGTCACGGAAAAAAAGAATGTATAATTGAGTATTTTTTACCTACCTTCGACACTTATTATCAGTTAATCACCATCAGTTATCTTGTCACTTCAGTGGCTACCTCGTTGATGAAGTCGAGTAAAGTATTATTGTGTTTTTTCATCAGAAATTTCTTGGTGGTAATAGGCTCGACACCTCTATTACATGGCTCAAACTACTTTTAGGTGCATCTTTGCCTAAACCTTCGGAATTTACAGGCGTGGTCTGATATTGACAGTTATCAAATTGTTCACTCAATTTTCGCCAAGTGCCTTTACCGAATCGTTCCCTAAAATGATACCATCCATATACGCTAACGTTTGTTTACTTAATTGTACACGCTGTTGTTTACTTAATTAAAACGATTTAGGTAGCCAAGTTCCTACTATAATATTGTGGTCAGGATGCAGGAAAACTTTTGTCCTTTTAATTAGATTGCAAATAATTGGAATTTGTTATTCCATAAAATCTTTCCTGCTCTTGGTACCTACTTGCCTGTTATTTTATTTAGCAGTTATGGATGGGTGTTGGTCGTATTGTGCTTAGTTTATCTGTGCAAGAGATAATACTTATCATCGTGTCTGGCCTTGTCATTTTGTGGGGTATGTTGACGATTTTACGATTAAAAATGTGCTAAATTTTTTAATCTCGCCATAGTTACCATTTTGGTACACGTAAAGTGAATCTTGATTGGTGCAAAATTCACGTTATCACCATTTATTTTGCTAAATGAATTACTTAAATAAATAAAGAAATAATGTCTTCTCCGTATTACTATTTACTTACCACGGAACAGAAAGAAGTTACTCATATTCTAGGCGCCTGCTGTTTTAATTTCAAAGAGACTTTGGTATTCGATTTCCTAATCCAGTACAGAATGCTAGGAACCCATGGCAATCGGCCAGCGTTTCCTATCAGAGTACATATCTAAATTGCCATAAACAGCCTGTTTTCAACTCTAAATCTTAAAGCGTTAAGTGCAATATACCGTAAAAGTAGTTGAAGGTCGAACTAGACAGTCAGTGATGTAATTTTGCAGTAGGAATTTAGGGTCGATGGACCTTTATGAGGACAACGTACGTTTCCATTGCTTACGAAGTGTTGTAAAGTAAGATATTATTATAACACAATACTTACACGAATGAGCTATTTGCTTCTTTTGTTTATCAACCATTTTCATGGTGGGCAGCCAGAGTACTAAATATGACCGTATTCTTGAACGATAAGATTTTAATCTTATGTTTACTATGTATATTTTAAAAATAAATGGTTGTAGAGGTTGTATTTTTTATTAAAGCAGGAAAGTAGGTAAATACGATTTTATTGATCTTAGAGCAAAAATAAATATGACCAAATAGTAGGAACGTTTACCTAAGTAGAAATTTTTATTGGAAGTAATCATAATGGTATATATATAATATATATGTATTTAAACAGACATAGCTAGAACTCAGAGGGTTTTGAAGTAAGTAGTCGTAAAATGTAAAACTTGTGCGACTATGATGTCGATTACCTCCCGCAGGTAATCGACATCAAACTCAAACCGGTTGCTGTCAAAAAGGTTCCTAATGGAGGCATGGAATGCGCAGATTCAGACGATGGAAGTACGAGTTTCGAGCGAACGAGTTTTGTTAAAAAAAACCTAAAATATGTAATCATTATCTCATGTTTGATAACAAAGATTCATTTAGGTAGATAACTACCAACCTATTTTGGCGTTATGCCAAAATAAAATAAATCAGTAGAGGAGAGGAGATAGATCTACAAAATAATGGTAGGTAATGAGATTTTTAAGGATGAATAGCATAAACATTCAAATATAACTAAATCTCTTCGATAAATAGGGTTGGAAATTCAATCAATTAATCATATGAACTGACGGTGTTTTAAATTTTCATAAAGCTACGAAAAATGAGATTCAGAAGATCATTAATTTTTCACCACTTTTATTTACCATCAGATAGTTTTAACGTCGAGGGCATGATCTGCTTAATCCCAGAGATATTACTTACTTCGGACCTGTCTTAGTAGCGATGATAATAATATGCTATGTTATAATGCTAGTACAGTCTAGCTAGACGAATGATAATTTTTACCATACTCTATATCCCCAGCTCAACCCCCAACACACGGTACCGACGCTGGTAGACGATGGCCTGTCCATCTGGGAGTCGCGAGCCATCATCACCTACCTAGTGAACAAATACGGCAAGGGCAGCAGCTTGTACCCTGAGGAGCCGAGGGCGAGGGCTCTGGTGGACCAACGCCTGTACTTCGATATCGGCACCTTGTACCAGAGATTTGCTGATTATTTCGTGAGTATTTTATAATATAATAAAAATGCTATTTGGTGTTAAGACCAACAAATAGACAGTAGGTATATCGATTTGTCTCGTCATGATTTCCTATTTTCCTATCTCATCAATTTCGTCGCGGGATTCAAGACAGTTAATTTGTTTCTTTGGGGCTTCGTCAAGTTTCATTGTCTCGGCGTTTTTGTGGTGGTCGCCACTGTTAATTTAGGTTCAAGAGTTACAGTAGTTTGGGAATAGTGTGGCGGTTGGCGGGCTTGTCCCAAATAAAAAAGAAAAATATATGACAACTTTTTCACGTACAGTTGAAATGTCATTGTTTATAATTTGAGTCGTATACGAAATGAGGTATAATTTATAGTGATCTTGGTAATTTGTGACCTTCCCTTTATCTGCTAAATCGGCGGGGATCCAATAAAAGAGAATTATTGTGTCTTTAATGAGACTTCTTTAGATTCTGCAACAGCGGACAGTAAAGCATTCAAATCGAAGCCAAAATTCCTGCGGTATATTTTGATTATATATAACTATTTCCTTACCCCAATTTTACGTCACCAGTACCCGCAAGTGTTTGGCGGTGCGCCCGCTGACAAGGAAAAGCTGGCCAAGATCGAAGACGCTCTACAGCTCCTTAACACTTTCCTGGAAGGCCAGAAGTTCGTTGCCGGACCCAACCTCACCGTCGCCGACCTCAGTCTCATCGCTGGCGTGTCCAGCTTCGAGGCCTCTGATATCGACTTCAAGAAGTACTCTAACATTAAAAGGTATTCAATCGTCCTTACTAATACTATTATTAGTGAAAACTAGTCTGCTGCTGTGCAGACTACTTTCACGGCTGAACGGATTTGACATTAGGAGACCATGACCGGGGTTATGGCATAAGCACCGATTTATTCTGGTCAGATATTACCCAGGGGTGTATCAGCCAATAAATATAAGTATATATATAAATGGAAGAACTCCAGCTAGATTTAGCGGCGATCTTCGTTGAGAGATTAGAAGTAAATTGCTGAATGAGTGTAGATCAAGTTAAATGGATGAATGGCGCGCGATTGGGTAGGACGGTCCAGTGGTGGATAGCTTTTTTTTTTTTGGTGGGTGTACAATCATCGAATAACCCCTCCCGCTCTTGGGCAGAGCGAAAGGGAGTGTCAGACTTCTACTGACTAAAAACCACCCATGTTCCTTCTTCGCCCTCTATGTCGAGGCCGCGATAACCGTTGGACTACCCGCGGCCCCGACAGGCGTCGGCCCTTTCGGGCCCCTCCCATGTTGCTGACATCTCTTTGAGGCGCGCGTGGAACACGTCCCATTCCTCCTCACCCCGGACCATGGCTTGCACCAGGGCCGGGCGCGAGAGGTCGCCGCCGCCGATCGCCGCTACGAGAACACGGCGGGGCTCCGCCCAAGCGGGGCACACCTCCACTGTGTGCTCCACCGTGTCCTCCGGCCGATCCTCACAATGGTGGCATCCGGGCGTTTCCTCCCGCCTGATTCGGTGCAGGTACCTCCCGAAACAACCGTGTCCGGTGAGGACCTGCGTAGACGGAAGGTGAGGGCGCCGTGGCGCCTCTCAAGCCACTCCTCAAAGAGGGGACTTACCGCCACTAAGTGGTGGATAGCTTATGGCTGATTATCACACGACTTGAACACTGAAAACGGAGATACATAAAGATAGGTGGTGCTAGGTGGGCTATTATAGTATAATCAATTAGTAGATTTAGGGCATTATGATAACTTATCTGGATTGTTTACAGGATATTAGGATTTATCACCTATATCATTTCGATACGAACATTCAATCGATTCGTTCTATTCAAATTTGCGCATCACTTAATCCTCCTCAAATATTTCGTCATTTTGAGTTTCTACAAAAATAGCAAAATTACATCACTCATTTAAAGCTATGTCATCTTTTTCGTGCGATTATTTCTTAACCTTGGATCAGAGTTTTATGCTGTCCATGGGCGTCTGACTTGACCTTACATGCCGTCGAAACAATATAACTCTTAGGCATGCTGGTTTCCTCACGATGTTTTCCTTTTCCGAAGCAAATCAAAAAGATTATATGTACCTTTACCATCGACCAACCCAATTTTTCACGGGGTCCACCTACACTATCCCACAAAACAATATCTGACGGATAGTGTTGTGTGTTGGTGGCGCAGTATCCATCTTTATTCAAGCTGAAACAAACTACAACCGCATTCATTCTCTTAATTTCGTTGTAATCGGTTGGCTAGTATTCACTACCCTCGACTGTTTTGGGTCATCTACAGGATATCATATCATCCAAATCTTGTTGCAGTTCCATTGACTCATGTGAAAGAGATCAGCTGTATTTAATTCTTACGATATTTTCAGATGGTATGAGACAGTGAAGAGCTCTGCTCCCGGCTACCAAGAGGCCAACGAGAAAGGTCTGGATGCTTTCAAGGGACTCGTCAACAGCATGCTGAAGAAGTAACCTCTGAACACCTGGGACCATCACTCCATTCGTTTATACAGATGACGAAGCGAACGAGGGTACAATAGACTAACAGAATTCAAGAAACGTTTTAATGAAAACTGTTCTTCCATTGAGCCTTCGGAGGTATCTACGCAAAATGTTTGCAATTGCAACCAAGTTTTCAGAATTCTTTCGCCCATTAGGTTTTAGGACGCTGACAATTGTATTTATCGTCAGAATTTGGATAAATGAATGGAGCTTATTCGTATTACACAGTACCTAATGCTGCCACTTTCACAAATGTTGTTTTTCAAGTTACACCGTTTTAACATTCTCAATTTATTATTATAAGATTAGGTTTTAAGGCACGAATAAAAGGTAAAATATAATTTTAAGCGTTTTATTTTTGTATACACTACAAAGTACCTACTTCCTAGTGTTAAATTCAGTCGTTTTGAGTTAAATATAAAATCGACTTGAAGCAATATTTAAAAGGTAATCCCGTATGTAGTAAACATGTGGATACAAGTACAAAATAACCTATTATTTGAGAACTTACAATTCAGTTTTAGCTTTCACTTGAGCTATCAATTCTTTGAATGCTTGTATCCCGGGTTCGTTAGCTTCGTTGTATCCCGGTGCTGTAGTTTTAACTAGCTCGTACCATCTGTGTAGAAAAAATGTTCAATTTAGTTTCAATTTGTCTTACCCTACAATTTTCGAACGAATCGAATTTTATAATTTCGTTACATTTAAGTTCCATCTTTCCCATAGTGAGAGTAGACCATAGACATGCGTGAACACTTTATAGGATAGGAAATAAAAACAAAGTAACTGGCACTCTGGCAGGGGTTTACCACTACCTTTAATATAGTCTTTCCTGAATCCCCTATTAAATGGGAATTAAACATAACTGGCGAAATGCCTAAACCTTCGAGGATTACAGGCGTCATGTTATCCTGCATAACCTTGTTGGTCTAATAGCCCAAAGCGCTATTGCCGAATAAGAGGTCCTAGGTTTGATTCTCAATGTGGGCATATAGTATTGAATTTTTCATTATGAATTTCTCAAGAAGCAGCCTCTGATTTGTGCCCAGTTGATGTCAATAGGCTCGTCGTCTATTACATAGGGTTTAAACATTACTGGCGACGACAATGTGGCTTTAGTAGGTAGAACTCTGTCTAACCCCACAGCTCCATGTCTTTTCCACGCGGAAGTAAGATGGAGACGGATGATGGATGACTTACTTCTGAATATTAGAATAATTGTCCAAGCTGATGCCCGCAGTCTCGATGGTAGACACGGTCGCCACAAGCCCGAGGTCAGCCAGGGTCAACTGGTCTCCTGCGACGTACTTGTGACCTTCCAAGAAAGTGTTCAGGAACACCAGTGCTTCTTCCAACTTCTTGTATTGGGCCTCGTCTGCTTTAGCGCCGCCGAAGAGTTGGGGATACTAGGAGTAAATTAGTATAGTTGTAGTAGATAAAGAAAGAAGTACAGAAATGAGGGCCGTAGATGAATGTAAGTCATGCTGCACTGACTCCAAAAATAAATAAATTTAGCAGCTGTTTTGTTTTTGTTAGCAGTTGCATCGGCTGAAGTAAAAGTTTTGATTTTACAACCGCTAAAAACACTTCGGCGTTTGTAAGTAAAAATATTATACTCTTCACTATGGAAATTATGTTGACAATAAAATACAAAAACTTACAAAGTACTGTGAAAATCTTGGATAGAGCGTCCCCAAGTCGAAGTCCAGTCTCTGATCGACTAGCGCCCTGGCCTTCGGTTCCGTGGGGTACAAGCTGCTGTCCTCGCCATATTTGTTCACCAAGTACTTGGCGATGGCACGGGATTCCCACAGAGAGAAGTCGCCATCGACTATTGTGGGCACTGTGTGTTGGGGGTTCAGCTGAAGAGTTGAAGGTGTTTTGTTAGTGTGTTTGTAGGAAGTATAGTGGTAAACTGAAGTGTTAGCTACTTCGCTACCAATTTTCTACTATAGGTACTAACATATCAGATCCTTCAGTCAGTATTAAAAACCTCGCTCGATTCTCAATGGAATGTAGGTCCCTACTCCCTACCAATATGATATTTTTCTGTAATGAGCATTCACCTGTAATGTTCAGATTTGAGCATTACATCGAGCATACACAATCGAATTTGGATTGTTACATTGCAGGTGAATGCAGCTGCGTGGTTGTGAAGATTTTTTCAATTCCCCTGAACCTGTGTGAAACCCTGTGTGTTCCGACCACCTTGTAAGCTTCATATTAACCTTCAAAAAGTCCGGTTTAAACTGATCCCCTCCTCTCAAATTCATGAGATTCAAGTCCAGTTGGATGTTGAGCGCAGCCGCCACCAGCAACACTAGCCGGCAAGGCGCCGACCCAGGCGTGTAGTACAGGGCTATAGACATTCTGGAGCTGTCAGGGATAAACACACGACATTGTTAAAACCAAACACATAACCCTCCTTTTGGGCTTCGCCGCAGTCGGGTAATAAAACTCGCCTGAGTTTTAGGGACTAGTCCTGTTAAGCTAGCAACTAATTCCTAGTTCGAGTTAGTCAGTTCTTCTGGTACTACTTTAGGCCACATAGCTTGCCTGTCGGGGCCGCGGGGCCTGTCGGGGCCGCGGGTAGTCCAACGGTTATCGCGGCCTCGACATAGAGGGCGAAGAAGGAACATGGGTGGTTTTTAGTCAGTAGAAGTCTGACACTCCCTTTCGCTCTGCCCAAGAGCGGGAGGGGTTATTCGATGATTTTACACCCACCAAAAAAAAAAAAAAAGTCCACATAGCTTTACATTATATAATTTGACCGACATAAACGCGGGCGAATCATCATCTTTTAGTATATAAAAAAATACAAACTTCTGGAGAAGATTGTATTTTTTAAATACTAAGACGACCTGGGGCGATCACCACAATAGTCGTACGGACGGTGTAACCTGGCCCAACAATAATGATGAAAATAATACTCATTATTTACAAATTTTTGGGGCATGACTACGAAGTTATTCGCAATTATTATCATTACCACGTAAGATGTTAACGAATCATGACAGTGTATTTTTTTGTAAACTATTTTTATTTATTTTACCACTTAAGTATGTATTGACTTGAGTAGGTACCTAGTCACAGTCAGTAAGTGGGTGTAAGTATGTACCCAAAACAATAAGCTGATCATTTCGTCTGATTTCGTAATGTGCAAAATTTTTAAGCAGTTTTTCGAAAGCATTGGGCGAGTACCTACCTACCTACTGTATGCATCTTTAACTTTAATGGGAAGCTATCTTGCAAACGTTAGCAACTATAATTCACTAAACCTAAGACGCCTTTAAATTGTAGGTTCAACACTAATGTTTTACTAAAATATTGAAATCAGGCGCTTCATTTCTATTTAATTTTGGGTCAGTGGGTCGTCTTAGGCGCGGATTTTCGGTACCTATCTTTGATCCTGAATTGGAGGAGTGCCTTAGCTCAGACACTATGGGCACGGTAATATTAAGGACTAAGTAATAATATTATTATTGTTAATCTTTCACCAGAAGTAAAACAACCAATTAAATAATTCATCATTTTACGTTAATTTATAATAGGTAGGTATAATGAAACAACAAAGAACATTCACTGAAGTGAAGCGCCTGATTTCAATAAAGGGGCGTCACTTTCGGAATCCATTGTTTATTTTGCCGGCTACTTATCGTTGGCAGTTGGCACCGGCCGGCGTAGACCAACTAAAGTAATTATTAAAAGCTGGAGGTCAAAATTCAACGTTTTAAACTTAGATAATTTAATACAAATATACTGTACAAAGAAGCACTACGAAAATAATGTTAGTTTAGTAAAAAAAACATGATTTATTTATTTCTACAGATCTGTAGAAATAATAATACAATTTTATTATCACTCACCTATCGTGCACTCAGTTGTTCAATGTAAAGAGTAACTGCGGGGCTGCGGACCTGCGATGTCAGTCCTACAAAAACCGGGTAACCTTGGACTCGTGTTATTAGCCTTTATACACGGCCGAATCAAGAAGTTTATAGATAACGCTGTATCAGAAGTATCTCATTTAGTCGAGCTTCCCGCTATATGCAATGTAGTACGTGTACCTATGAGGTAATCAATTATTCATATTATGACATAATGAGGCAATATTTTATTTTATTAGAAAATATAAGAAACTAGCTGATAAATATCCAGAGTCTGAGGAACATTTTTTTAATGTTATTACACTGAAAAAATGGAATTGTTAAATTTACGAAAGAAGAGTAGTTTGAGGCTTCAACTAGTAAAATCAACCTAATTCCTCGTTGATTTCACAAATACTCGTTGTTCATTTCACTAAACTATCAAAGGTTAACATTAACCTATCTATTGTTTAGTAAAATTAAGAGATTTATGTGTTAAATACACAAAATTATGTTTTGTAAAATGGTTGCCAGGAGCATTGTCAAGAAAAGTATGCTTCGCTACTATAGTTCCATGTAAAATTAATGATCTTGGATGTTTATTTTACTATACGCAATTCAACATCCACGATTTAGTATATTCAACTATATTTTGATGTTGAATTGTTAAACAATTTGACATTTTACTTTCGTTAAAAACACATTCTCGTTTTATAAGAAGCTTCCTAAAAGTAACATTAGATGGCGCATGCTTCGCTACTAAAGTTCTATGTAAAATTAACGATCTTGGATGTTGTTTTTGCTAAATGCAATTTAACGTCCACGATTTAGTATATTCAACTATAACTTGATGTTCAATTATTAAACAATTTGACATTTTACTTTCGTAAAAAACACTTTCTAGTCTTGTAAGAAGGTTCCTGAAAGTAACATTAGATGCCTCATGCTTCGCTAATAAAGTTTTATGTACAATTAACGATCTTGGGTGTTGATTTTGCTATACGCAATTCAACATCCACGATTTAGTATAATGAACTATAACTTGATGTCGAATTAATAAACAAATTGACATTATACTTCCGTAAAAAACACTTTCTAGTTTTGTAAGACGGTTCCTAAAAGTAACATTAGATGGCACATGCTTCGCTATTAAAGTGCTATGTACAATTAACGATCTTGTATGTTGATTTTGCCAAAGGCAATTTAATATACCTACATGATTTGGATGTTAATCTATGTATAACTATTGCAGACCTAGCGGCTTCCCGCGGCTGCGCATACGTGTTAGTTTTGTCTGCTAACATCAGCCTTTTTGGCGTTTTAACGTTTTGGGCTCGTTCTTCGGGATAAAAAGTAGCCATCCTAATCCAAACAGGTCTCTTAGTACCAAGGCCAAGTACCAACTCAAGATTATTTGAGGCTGTAGTGGTTGTCAGAAGTACGTCCAACTACATACATTTTGCAGTAGTTGGTATTCCATACGTCACAGGTTGCGGGCACATCGTCGCAGTTAGAATAGGTAGGTAGGTAACATTTCCTCGTGATGTTTTCGTTCACTGGTTGAGAGCTCTGAACATCTGAACATTGACGATGTTTCTAAATCAACTAACTCCTAAATCACGCAATGGATTTTGATGCGGTTTGTACCATTAACTAAGTAATTTTTCACGAATGTTTAGTAAAATAGAACCTAATTAAGTTTTCATGTACCTACATAACTGAAAAAAATTTCGTTGCGTTGGAAGGCCTCCCACTAGATGGACCGATGACCTGGTGAAGATTGCGGGGATCCGCTGGATGCGAGACGCACGGGACCGGTCAATGTGGCGACACTTAGGGGAGGCCTATGTCCAGCAGTGGACGTCTTTCGGCTAAAATGATGATGATGAAGTGAAAAAATACACTACCTATTAAGCAGCCAAGTCCCCGAAAAACAAATTTACATGGCTTACGGGGCCTAAACCATAATTGTGAGTAGGTAGGTACCTACTTTTAAAAATGATCTAAGAATTGTAGCTCTTCTGATTTTTGAGAAGTCAGCAAAGGTATTTTGTCTCTCTCTAACGGTTCGGGTTGAGTTGACCCACTTCATAATTTTTTTTGCGATAAGTTTTTGCGATTGCGACGCTATTTAACTATTTAAGTGGCTCTGTGAGCTGTAGACCTCGTGAGCAAGGGTAGTAGTAGTCTTACCAGTAGGGTATGGATAGGCATCAAAACAAAAAAAAATCTAACAACCTACTGTACCTACCTTTTAGGGCAAGGTTCCCCAACGACAAAAAAACTATTAAGTCAAATAACCTGGGCCTCGAGTCTGCTATTCAATAGTGTCAGAATGGTCTATCATTGATCTCTCCTACTTGCTGTGCCCATACAGGGTCCGCCCTCTAACCATATGGAACGCAAAATAAATAAATGAAATACATAATACGTACAAAGTACTTTTACAAAACTTATTTCGTAAAATCAAACCGTACTATTGTCAGTTTTACCAACGCTTGTTTTGTCGGACGCGGGGTGTAAGGGGAAGGGACGGAACGCGATGCGTGTAGGCAGTAAACCACAGAACATATACTCACCTACGGGAGAAGAATGTCAACTTCATACAAAAAAAATGCGGCAAGAAGCGATTAAGATGCCACCTATTGGTCGCCCCCTATAAACTTTTAGTGGCGGCAATTCTAAATATGTACTTACAGGTTTTAGTTTTTTAAGTTTTTTAAAGGTTTTAATAATAAAATAAGGAGATGATTTAAACAAAGTTTATTTAAAAGTTCAATTACAATCAAACCAACATCAATAAACAAACATCAAGAACAGAATTAAGTCTAACAGAAAAATATAGTTGCATAAATCAGTTCAGATTCAAATTTTAGTTCTAATTATACTTTTTACTTATTTGTGTGTATAAATTACAATAATATACTATTTAAAATAATTAATCTAGATGGTGAAACCAATAACAACACTACCTATTTTACAATCAAAACGTTAAAGATAATAAATATATGACTCATCTAAACATAATCCTGAGTATATTTTACACTAATTGTATTTTAGTGTCAACTAGGATTATAGTAAACAGAAAATGCTATAATTCAATATGCAAAAGCAAAAAAGAAATATGTATTCATTACAATGTCTAGAGGTACTGATTTCTACTTTATACAATAAGCTCACCATGTATTTTATAGAATAGAATACCACCACCAATCACCAATTTAATATTGCAACAGTGCTTACAACTACAATTTGCAACGAAAAGTACAGTAAAACTTATGTATATTATTACATTTACTGACCTCAAGGGTGATTGATTGACAGGCTAATTTTCCAATAAAACAGCACATTCTATATTTCTATATTGAAAAATCAAACATGCTTTAAAATATTAATTTTCTATAAAAGAGTATATGTACTGAATAAAATGTGCTGTTTTATTGTTTCGAGATATAACATATTATGAGTTTAAAAAATAAAAAAAACTAGTGGGTCTTGCTGCAATCTTCGCGTGGCTAGGCCTGGGATATAGTTCAGTTAACTTTAAAAAAAAAAAACTACTGCATATATCATCCACACCCAACCCTCAATAGCTGGTGGTTTAGAGCGACATTTAACTAACTACAATGATTGGAAAACAATTTCATTTCCTTAAATAATTTCAAGTGTGCTGTTTTTCCAGTAAGGTTTGTTGAATGTTGTTTCCCTTTTCTCTAGTCTGGAGTGTTGCTGTTAAGGCAATCAAAAATGGTATCCATGTTTGCCACATGAGAGTAGCTGTGACAGCAGCTTCCGTTGTTAGTTCACCTGAAAGATTATTATTAAAATTTGTTATCTTGGTCATAATTGCGATTTTGATGAATAATTGAGGCAGTTAAGATGTGTTTTATTTATTCATGTTAGTTACATTTGATGTTGTGATACAATATTAATGTAGATTAGTGATTAGATTACCTGTAGATATTTTACAATACACTCCAGCTGCAACAGAGTGACTTAAAACTTGAGTATTCATATTCGGGTTTAAGTGTTCTTGCCGCAAAGTAGGAGCAAACACGAAGTTGGGTTTACATTATCCAGCTCATAAAAATTCTTGATATGCAAACATTTAGCAATGCCTGTAAGTAAATGAAAATATAATTAATATACAATGCAGAACTTTTGAAACAATCAATTTTTATTTAAATAAACTGTTATTCATACCTTTGCCAGTTTGATCACAAAGTGTATAACTTCATGATCAAATTTCTAAAACATTTTAGTAGATGCGGTAGATCACACATTGATGGAATTAAGTGATCCTAAATTTCAAAGGTTCTGTGAAGTGGCTCTATCCATGTTACAGACAGATGCAGATATAATTAATCCAAAATCAAAACAATTATATACAACCTGAAAAATAGAAAATAATAATTATATTTCTTTTTTTGTATTGTATGGACGTAAATTAAGCAAAAGGAGTATGTAAGAATCGTAGTAGGTGGCGTTCTGTAGTTTCTGCCTACCCCTATGGGAAAAAGGTGTAAATTTATGTATGTATCAATGTGTCTGAAAAAAAAACCATCATGACATCATGGAGCTATACATAATGATATCACAATCACTCTTTGCAGCGGAAACAAGATGGCTTTACACAGTACCTTGTCTGTAAATTATTAGTGTGTCTGATCAAAATTGTTCAATTTATGAAAACTTTAAATACTAGTATGTTTATAAATTACCTTAATTTAATTAATATCCTCTGGCACTGCATCTTTTTGCAACTTTTTAGTTGAAAAGTTGACGAAGGACATCCTATTAAAGTGTTTGTCACACAGCATTCTGTGTTCAGCATTCAATTTAATTGAAAGTTGTGTAGAAATCTCGTCGTTGGGTAAACAATATTTCGCCCATAACTCGCAACTGTAAAAGAATTGATGAGATTGATTAGAAAGGCAATAGGTACTTTTAAGTGTACAGCTAAAGTGACTTTATCTAAAATATTGGTCAGTGGGTCGTCTTAGGGGCGGATTTAGATTGTACATACCGAAGGCTATTCCGTATTCCAGGTTTAGGAAATCGGAATAACTTTACACCCGGGTCGTCACGTGGCGAGCGCTCGCATTTGAAGCATTTTCTCTGATATTCCTTCATTTCTTAGAAAATGAAGTAGCCGCCATCAAAGGCTAGGCAAGGAAACCTAAAAAAATACAAATATATAGTATAATCTATGAGAAGATGCACTGAACTTATAAATGCTATAAGAATCTCAATCTCGAAATCAAGTCTATATTTGACTTGAGTTAATCCCTGTTAAACGGAGGAGCAGCAGCTCGACTCGATTTAGGGAAATATAAACAACGAAATATCAAGGTAAGGAATATCAAGGAATTAGGAAAAACGCAACAGGCAGTTTTGAAATTGTTTTAACTTAGTCAGGGAATATTTTATTTACGTTGAATTAGTTGCCATTGTGCAAAACCTTTACTTCCCCAAAGGTTTGTTAAACCGTATTCAAGTAATCTTGCTCAAGGTTTTATGCAAATTGTAACAGCAATTTAATATAATCTACCCAAATTAATAGTTATGAATACTCCAAACTTTAATAAAATAACAATATAAAAATTTCGCCAATAAAAGAATGTCCTCGAAACAGTTTTTGTTATTATGTCAAGCAACACATAAATATGTCACAAGTTTACAATATTGCTAGGGCATAAAATATATGTTTTTTTTGTAATGGTAACATTTCTTACGTGCCCCCTGTCATACTGCCGCATGATTGGCTAACTAAGTTGACTGGCGCTGCAGTAAACTCTCTCCCGGGGTGACAAGATTCAAATCCTATTTTACGTATAATTTAATACTTTTTCGATATTTTGTATCGCTTTTTCGAACATCAATATGTTTTTAGTTATATTCCCGCATTCTCCAGTCAGCCCGCGATCATGGCGTTAGCAAAAACGTCGAAATATCTAGAGCTCAAAACAAATAATGATCACGGAAGATATCCCGTAAATGTAATATAACGTTTACTTCAGAATGATGTACTGAATACATGGTAACCGTTTTCGTTTTCGCGTCAGTGAACCTTCCACCCAGTATGTATAAATTTAATATGCCTGATGATAATGAATAATTTAAATAAATTGTTCAAAACATTCGTTTTATACACTTTCACATTCACATCTTCATGTCTTAAAAAAACGTACGTAGAACTACGAAGTATTTCACAAACTTATTACAGAGTTAAAATATTTAGAAGAAAGTGTTATTGAAATAGAAACACCAAAAGGAACATTCAGAATATATTTATACTTGCAATGGTCATTGGTGACAATTTGGGACTTAATAACACTGTTCTAGGTTTTACTAAACCATATTCTAGCAGTTTTTATCGTACCTTTACATATCGTAAAGGTAATAAAATATTACTGAGAAAACAATGCAAACAAGATCAAGCAAATCAAGCTGAGAAATCAAGAAAATTATGCCCGTGATTCGTGACTTAATAATGTAACAATGACAGGATTAAAAGAGCATGTGTATTTAATAACATCGGTTTTACCACGTACTGGATAACTTATGTGTCGATATTATGCATTACATTTTCGAAGGTGTTTTTCACTATGACCTTGCTCATATTATTTTGCATTACACTGAAACTATAAAATTGTTTAATTTAAATACACTTCATGACCGAATACAATTATTTGACTATAGGGGTAACGATTTAAATGACAGATGTAGAAAAACTAAAAAGGAACATTTTATTAAAAGTTGTAGCAACCCAAAGCCCAACGACGCGACCAATTAGAGCGTCCCGCAGTCGCGTGCCCGAGCGATACACCGGATAACTTGTATCGCTCTATCTCTTTCCCACGTGGCCGTTGCGAGCGGTGCGCGGCGCTCGCCAGTCCGCTGCTCAGAGATGCCAGAACGTCCCAAAAGGGACGATTTTTGTCCGTTTAGACATCTTTACGTCCCTTCGATGTCCGTTCATATGTTCCGTCCCTTTTCCATCCCTTTTCAAACAGCAAATAACAAAACACAGTTGAAAAAAATACTAAAATGCGTACCTAAATTGCGTAAAACTTTAAGTAAAAACGAAACGCGCAGAGTGTGAATGCAACTTCAGATCACTGCAGGCGAATATCGCTACTCCATCCTTTTTCCACGCGCAGTGATTCCATATCGCTTGCCTGTATGTTCCACGCACACAAACAAACACAATATTTGGTTTTATTCAGCTGAATTAATTACGTGCAATGTACGAGTAGATGCTCGGCGGTTAATTTTAAACTGAGTTTTCGTTTTGCAAGTTTGTTTCACTAAAAACATTTTAAAATAATACAGTTTGAGCAGTGGTTTTAGTGGACAGACACTGAGGAAGACACGAAGCGACTAACTTGCTTGCTGTATGTACGTATCGATCCGTTTTTCTTGATCAAAAGTTTGTTTACACTTTTTGTTTTGATGTTTGATTATGTTGATTTATGTCTATAACTGAAGTGCGTGTGCTTTGTGCTAAATTAAATTAAACATAATGGATGCACGGAATACAGTTGGATGGGTTGGTGGGTCAAGTTTTGGCCTGCATTTCATAACAAGATAACAACAAAAGTGCCTAGTCTAGTTATATACCTAATAACTTAAGTAGGTAACCAATTAAACCGATGCAGGCTGAAGAAACCAGCTTTTCTACAAATTGTGTTTTAAATAAAATGTACCTATCAATAGGTGATTAGATATTGTAAATTGTTTGACATACTTGATTTCATAGCTTAATTTGATTAGGTACCGTACCTAATGTTTGGCGCGGTTTGGCGACTGTGACGTGGTACTAGTACTTCATGTACTTTAATCTCACAAGCTAATCTAAGCCTTAAAATAACTTCATTGGCTAAGTGCATGGATTTAAAAAAAGCGGTAGGCGGGTTTGCTAGCTTCATAACAAAGAGGAACTTTCTGAGCTACGTTCCAAAAAAATCGTAGATAGCTGTGAGAGGTGCAACTTTAAAAAATCGTTCTCTTTTGGGTATTACGATTAAACTATTTCACTTGCAAATTATTTATGGTATAGTATCACAAGAAGCTTAAACTTCAAAAAGAAATTAAATTATGTAAAAACTCTTGTTCTATTTACGGTCTCATTTTGAATTATTTGTTTGATGAAATTAAACTACATAATATGTACTATGAGAACCATCTATGATTTTTTTTTAACGTAGCTCTGCATCTTCAATATAGTTTTTGTAGGTAGTGTATGTACATTATGTACAATACCTACCTAGCCGCTTGCTTGTATGACACGCGTAAATGACAGCTAGACCATAGACTAATCCAGTTGCCAGGGTGAAGAAAAATTCCCAAATTTAGGTATTTCAAAATAATGATTTGGTGTGGTCTAGTCTTTCATTTGTGGTGTCATAGTGTTATTAAACGAAATGTTTTTTTACGTTGCATGTTTGCTTTTGTGGACAGAAAATGGACAAATTCATTTATAAAAAACGTAGGATTGACCTTGAAAACAAAGAAGATGACGAAGGTGTTACATCTTGTGATTTGTCTCAAACTAAAGTAGCTTCAAAGAAAATAAAAAAGAATATATCTTCCGGTATCGTAGAAAAATCTTCTCTAGCTTCAACTTCTTCAAAAAAGAAAGAAAAGGAATCGTCAAAGGTTTGTATAAGACTTCTTGTTTAACTGTTTGGTAGTTATAATATATAACTATACTAATAACTATATTATTAATTGAAGACTCATGACCAATCAGCAATAAGAATTTAAAACTATTGTGCTCGCTCTTTCGTACATACACTGTGTCTCAGACATATGTCATGTCAGATAGAGCGATTTCGATAAGACTAAAGAAAAATTACTAAACTTAGGTACCTATATAAAAATATGATTAAGTATGGTCCAGTCTTTTATTGATGGTGTCATGGTTACTAACCGGGATGGTTTTTGTTGCATAGCATGTTTGCTTTTGTACACAGGAAATGGACAAATTCATCTTACCAGATAGAGTTCACCTTGAAGGAAAAGAAGATAACAAAACCATTTATACATCTTGCGATTCATCTGAAACTAAAGTAGCTTCAAAGAAAACAAAAAATAATGTGTCTTCCGGGAGTATACAAAAATCTAACAAAGCTTCAACTTCTTCAAAAAAAACGAACGAAAATGAATCGTCAGATAATAATTCTGAAACTAACCTTGCTAGCAACGACGAACGTGATGCGTTTTGTTCTAGTAGCAAAGGAGAACCATCTAAAACTAAAATATATTCATTTAGCGAGAAATGGTTAAACATTACGGAATTTAAACACTGGCTGACAACTGACTACAAAAAGGGCATTGAGGTGGCCAAATGCAAATACTGCCAGGTAATTTTACATAATCACAAACCTCACCTGTACAGGCATGCTAAGACTGAAAAACATAAAAACATCATGGCTGCTATTCGACAGACAGTGCCGATTAGAGAAGCATTGCAGTTTTCTGAAGAAGATAGAATGGCAAAAAGGGCTGAAATAAAATTAGCATCGCTTTTGGCAACAAATAACTTACCATTTCTATTGTGTGGCACGCTTGTCCCTCTCATAGCAAATATATGTCCAGACTCAAAGATTGCTCAAAAAATGTCGATGGGTAGAACAAAGGCCACTGCTGTTGTCAATCAAATCCTAGGATCCCATTTCATGAAAAATACAGCGGAATACCTAAAAGCACCCGGAAATTTCTTTTCCGTTATAATGGATGAAACAACAGACCAAGGTTCTATTAAGCAATGTGCCATAACAGCAATATATTTGGATAATGAACACACAATTAAAAGTGTCTTCTTCGATATGGTCGAGATGCCATCTGGGACAGCGGATGATCTATTTCAGGGGCTTTTAGATAACTTAAAGCAAAAGGACATACCTATTTCAAATGTGGTTGGGTTTTCAGCAGATACAACAAACGTCATGGTAGGGGAACATAATTCGGTTTTTTCAAAATTAAGAGAAGTTCTCCCTCACATTGTCTGCATAAAATGTAGCTGCCACATGATCCACCTTGCAACGTCAAAAGCTTGTCTGAAATTGCCTAGCTCAATTGAGGATTTATTGCGGAACGTAGGTTCCCATTTCAGTCGGAGTCATTCGAGGCAAAAAAAATTAGCGGAAATGCAAACTTTCTTCCAAACTGAAATTCATAAAATTTTATCACCCGCTACAACAAGATGGTTGTCATTAAAAGCTTGTGTAGACAGGGTCCTGGAACAATACCCAGCTTTGCAATCTTACTTTAGACTTGAATGCTTTGAAGACCCATCCAAAACTAACGACACTATCTACGCATCATTAAAAAATAATTTCACTAAAGTTTATCTCGAATTTATGTCGTACGTTCTAGAGTTACTGAACGATTTTAATATTATGTTTCAATCAGAGACTCCACTGTTACATAAACTAAAGCCAGAAACAGAGAAATTAATAAAAACTCTAGCTGCCAATTATATGGAACTCTCCCACGTTAAGGGAACCAATGCATTTGAAATCCAATATAATAATCCAAGGCTCTACGTGCCAATAGATAAAATATACATTGGAATATCAGCACAGGAAACATTGAATGAGATGCAACGCCAACTAAATCCTCCCGCACAATCAGACATAGACCGATTACGCCTTGACTGCATGCAGTTTTACATTGAAGCAATCAATCAAATAATAACTAGGTTTGATTTCTCTGACAGTTTGTTGTACAATATTCTACCAATTGTTGACCCCGCCACTAGTACAAGTTTTAATTTCCCAGAATTGACACCAGCAATCGAAAGATTTCCATTCTTAAAAGATGTATTAGATTACAAATCATTAGTTAAAGAATGGCGGGAGTATTGCCTAATGGATACCGATGCGCAAATGAGTAAGGATCTACCGGCGGAACAATACTGGAAAAAAGTTTTCGAAATAAAGGATATTGCCGGGAATGTAAAATACCCAAATATGAGAAAGTTTATCGGAATGCTGTTGGTTTTACCATTTGCAAATGCAAGCGTGGAAAGAGTTTTCAGTAAACTAAAAAGGATCAAGACAGAAAGCAGAACCCGCCTCAACACCAATACCTTAGTATCCTTGATGGCAACGAGTTCAGGAATCAAGGATGTCGTTAAGTTTGAGCCGACCAAAGACATGCAAGAAACAAAATTAAAATATTGATCACCTTTAATTTTTTGTTTGCCCTAAAAATAAAACTGACATACTTTTTTCTCATTCAATTGTAACAAATTAATATTTCTCCAGCCGTCCTTTTTCCCAAAAATCGTCCCATTTCAGATAGTGAATCGTCCGAAAGTCGACGCAGGTACTGGCAACACTGCCGCTGCTGCCTATGCGCAAAGCACTTGTATTGTACCGCGTGCGCATAATCTCTAGTTTCCCGCGCAAGTGTATTCGCGACGCCACGCATCTAGACCTGTCGTTCACAAATAACATTCCGAACTCTTGTAAATAATAATTGTGATCGTGTCAATACGTGAATAAATTTTACTTCCAATGTAAGACCTTCCTTCCAAGGCATAAAATACTCCGTGTCTTCATGGCGAGAAGCCGAGGATAACTAAACTTGATAAGTGATTATAGCCGACCGCCTCATCGGATATATTTGCCACGCTGCAGGACATTGAAAACACCGGCTTATTCGCGTTAGCGCCCTTTTCGCACGCTTGCCTAAGTGTGACATAACAGAGTCAGTTCAAGTAGACCTACGGTCTCCTACATAGTACAATTAGGAAAAGTTTACGACGAGAAGAGTGCAATAACTTCTATGGTTTACTCCGCCTGGCACGAATGGTAGAAGATTCTTCGGCGAGAAAACTGTCATGAAGCACACGGCGAGTGAGCGACGAACACAACCGCCGCCAACATCAACGCCGGCTACACAAACCGCCTCGAGTATTAACGGTCGTGACAACAGCCGGGCACGCGCGCACGTTAGCGGCCTCGCACGTACGCATATCTACGGTGCGCCAGCTGCCCGCGCCGCGGTGCAGGTCCCGCCCGCTTCGCTCGCGCTTGTTCCAGCGGCGTCCCCCACGCCTTTTCCACCCAAGTAGGACTCCACAAGGAGGCTACGGCCTACCTGCGCTTACTGCAGGAAGTTCGGCCACTCCATGGAGCATTGCCGTAAGTTAGGTACAGGCGTTGCAGAGTCCTGGTCCAGGTGAGAATAATAAACATTCTAGTGGTCAAAGTTTTTGATTCAATCTCGCGAGTCTGACTCTATTTACTCTATTCAAAACAATAACAATAATAGTGCGTGTAAAAGTGATAACCGTGTTTCGTGTCCCATACGAAGGGCTAATAATAATATTACTCCACAATCTTTATTTCCTAATTCTAGTAATAAGTGTCTTCCAAAACTAAATGTGTTAAAATAAAGGGTAATGCCTATTTTGATAATTTAAAAGAGAATGCTCAAAAATGTTCTTGGAATTTCTTTTGTCATAGTGTAAAGGGTAATGGGCAAATATGTTCTCGCAATATTTTGTGTAATAATTAATGCTCATTAATGCTCATAATGCTCATTCATGTACCAATGTATGTTTGTGTAATGATCGTTTGGGACCCTCTATTGGTCGGGATTTAAGACCAATTTTCAATATTTCTTGACTTGGGAAGAATGCATCCTATGTCCTAATAATAGTCGAGTGCAATTAGACATAAAGATGGAGCGAAGTTGATAGTGGTCAAACTTTCATGGGACTTTTTTTATTGAGTTCCCTAGAACTCAATAAAAAAAGAAGAAAGTTAAAAAAAAAATCCCGCCCGCGACTTTTTTTTTTATTTTCTTTCGATTTTTTTTTGTTTTCGTTTACGAATAACGAATACATATTGTAGCGTAATATTGTGACCTGCGTGCATCCATTAAACGCTGATTTGGTCCGTTTCTTTGTATATTGTTGTTGACGTAATGCATATTTCAAGTAATTTTTTTTTTGAAAATTTCCTTTTTTCTGCAATTATTTCTAAAAATGTAGAATTTTAAGATTCCTTTTGGTAAAAAGAATTGGTAACTGATGCTTTTTCACAGATAACTGGACAAGAAAATATTAACGAAGACCACTTTCATAACTGTAGTAACTTAAAATTCAATAAGAAATGTCAAAAAATTTCTGTTCTTGCTTTCTGTTTATCTTTAAATTTATTGTGCTATCTACGTGTTATTTCCCTGCCGTCGAAAAGGAAATTATAGAATTAAAAAAAGTCACGAGCGGCGAAATTTTTTTTTAAACTTTCTTCTCCACTCTAGGAACTCACTAAAAAAAGTCCCATGAAAATCAAATTTTGTTCTACGTTTTGAGTATTTTTTCTCTAATTGCACTAGACTATAGACAGCGTTTTCGAATTAAGAAATTTATTGTTTTGTAATTTATTTATTATACTTAATGTGAACTGTAGAACTAAGTTGGTAGGTAGCTACTTACATTATATAACTTAGATAAGTATTAATAATTGTTCCTGTTGTTTGTTTAAATAAACTGTTTTTGTATTGTTTACATTTATAAATATATCATAGTTTAAGATTAACTTAGGAATAATGCATCCTCTAACTTAATAAACAGTGGTTTCGAATTTTAAGAAATTTATATTTTTTTATTAAAATGTGAATTGTAAAATTAAGTTGGTACTTACATAACATAACTTAGATAAGTAACTATGTCGATTGTTCCTGTTTTTTAAATAAAATGTTCTTACTTTTTTTACATTCTGTTGTTATTTTAGTCCCCTTTCTGACCAAATCTTGGAATTGTAATATTTAATCATTCATTCTTTTGTATAATTATGATAATTTCACCAAATTTTATTATTTTTTGTGTACTTTTAAGGGGTCCTGTGTTATATATTTGCTATATTTATTTTGACCTAGCATCTACTTTCGTTTACGACTTTACTTTGGAACGTTCTACTCGGTATTTTGTTTTTGTGTTTACCCAGTAATATTGCACTTATCTGGATTTCTTTGATATTGTATTTTACATAATATTTTACTATTTCTATAAAAGCTTCATGTATTTGTTTTCATGATTGATTTACTTACAGGTTTAAGTTGTCTCTAAATCTTTTAGAGTAACCTTCCTACGAAACGATTTTGTTTCACATGACGTTATTCTAAGAAATTTAAAAACAACTAAAACATCAAAGTAAGTATCATGACAATTTTGTGTGTAGGAAAATATTGCGAAAGCAATATTGTTAAAATTTGTTTGTAGATTCAACCGAAGTAAAGTTGCACAATATACGAAAGTAAATGAGTAAACCTAGCAAAGCCAGTTTCGTAGAACGTACTATACAATTATGATAATATAAACAAAAGTATCGTTTATATTATCATAATTGTATTATATTTAGTAAAAATACATAACATGACCAGTAAAGTATACAAAACAGGTTTATTCAAAAATACTAAAAAAAACCCTTAAATTATACGAAACGGAATGAGTGAATATTACATGACTAGTATCGCATAGTCTACAAAAGCTGAAGGGTAAAATATACCAAGCCGATTTAGCAAAAAAACACTAAAGTTAACTCGTTAAGTTTACGAAACAGAATGAGTAAATATTGCAAGACTAGTGTCGTACATTTTAGGTAAATAATGTTGTAAAATATACTAAACAACTTTACTGAATAATACTAAATATGACACGTAAATTATACGAAAGAGAATTTTTGAATATTACAAGACTAGTATCTTAGTCTACAAAAGCTGAAGGGTAAAATATACGAAGCCGATTTAGCAATAAAATACTAAGTTATCTCGTTAAGTCTACGATATAGAATGAGTAAATTTTGCAAGACTAGTATCGTATGTTTAATTAATTAGAGGGTAAAATATACGAGACAGGTTTGATAAAAAATACAAAAATATCCTTAAATTATATTAAATAATGAAAGTGAATATTACATGACTCGTTTCGTATAATCGATCGATTTTACGAAACTTGTTTGTAAGTCTAACCGATTCGGATACGTAGTAAAAATAACGTTATTACAATTCTAATGAGTTATTAATACCATACCAGTTTTGTAAATGTTTAACTATTTGGGTTTAGTAAAATCAACAAAAATGTGTGTAGGACCTATATTAACACTTGGCTTTTGCAAAAAATACTGAGAATTTAGTATTTTCAACAAAAGTATTTTTTCAGTGTACATGTCCGTGGTGTATATGCAGGCACACCCGGGGATAACGTAGCTTCCCATTAGTAAAACAATTTTCCGAATCGGGTCAGTGGTTTCCAAGATTATTCTCGGCATACAAACACAACAAATTCTACTACCTACTATCTCTTTAAAATACCTTCTACTATAGTTTGATATTGCAAAACAGCACAAGAAAAAAAATCCCAGAATCGTTATTTTGTAATGTAAAATTCTGTACCAGGCCCAGATTCCACAGAGAGACGTTTAGTAAACCACCAATAGAATTTCGTTATTTATACCCTCGTGTCCGCTTAGGTTTGGTGGAAATGGTATCAGACATCTCATGTTTGTTTAGGTCAGCCTCGTTTTCGGCGACCATGCGCCATGCTAGCACAGCAAAGACGAGAAGAGACGTAGACGGCAAGGTGTGCGTTACCCCAGTAAAATTTTGTGCTCTAGAGAGATAGACAGGCGCTAAACTGCGGCATTACCCTAGCTAGTCTGTACAAACATCTCCGCTCCGGTCTAGCCAGTTTGCATCGTAGTAATAGTGTAGTCAACTCGGGTTCTGCAATGGTAAGGAAATCGCATGCCATAGCTCCTAAGCACATCTCCATATTGACGGCACGGTTGGCGCAGTGGCTAAGCGATTGATTGATGCGCTGCGTGTTGTGGGTTCGATCCCCGCACACAACTACTTGTGTGGCCTTTACATAAATAGTTGTCCGGGTCTGGGTGTTTGGTTTGTGTATGTGAGTTTAAATGTTTGTACACGCAAACACGATACAGAAGAAATTCTTATAGTGTTGGGAAGTTTTTTAAAAAAAACTTCGGTTTTGGAGCTCGGGCATAACGATCAAATTAGAATTTGAACTTGATCTCATTGTCAGGTAACCTTACTAATGGTCTTTATTCAATAAATATAGCTATCAGGGGCTCTCAATCCTTGGTCCCAGTCCCATTACTATTACCAATAGTCGAGGTTTTCAATTGATTTATGTGAAGACTTTGACCCCATGTTAACAGCAGCCAGCATTGCTAGGTATTGGAAATGCCCTCAACATAAACATCCACTGGCGGTAATTTTAGTAGTCTGTTTATCCATCGAAGACACAAAACTAGCGATTTGTCAAAACATCGTCATACTGAAGATAGTTGTGGCATGATTCGGTAGTGAGATATACCACACTCCGGAGGATGGCCTATCGAGGTCTATGATTAAGGAACCTTCAACTGTGTTAGGCAGGACATGCACTTCAATGTTAAAAAAGAAAACGCCAAGAAATTTACATTATATTTTATTATCTTTGTCTTTAATAAAGTAATTACAGGTAGGCACTAAAAAAATAATCATGCATATTGAAGACCATAATACAATAACATATTTCTTAGATACAACAAACACCGCATCCTCTCTTGAGAAATAAATCAGCCAGAGGCCATTGGCGCCGATGGTTTGGAAACGTTCGCTGACCATAAGTAGTGGGAACACACCGACTGAGTATCGTGTTCCTGTAGCGAATCCAGGGCAGTTAACAATAATATATCCCAATGAGATAGCGAACACCAAGCGTGCTTGCGAACTAGTAGCGGGCCTCCACGTCGCCTAACAGTGAACTGCGCGAGTGCCCGCCCGCAGACCGAAACACTTCAACATGAGGCAAAAATAAACAATAAAAGCTTCAATAAAATGTACATGTCACGTCGTTTCCTTAGAAGGCACGTATTCATAAAAGAAAAAGGATTCCCTTTTTAAAAAAGCTATCTCGTTACTTAGTAAAAACTACCAGCTAGTGTATTACAAAACAATTAGACGTACTTTAATTATGAAGCTATGATTTGTGTGCTATTAAACAGTGAACTTTACGCGAATTCCGTTTACCAGCCCAATTATTGCTCATTTTTTAGGAATTTACGCCTAATACTATGGAAAAAATATATAAATTATAACGGTTTTAGTAACTTTCCATCATTATTTATTCCACTAAATAAATAGCATTTAACATGAATTATCTACTAACGAAAAATATGGTTTACCCCTAAATAAAAAAGATAAATTCAGGTATAAATTACACAGGTATAGTGTGTCTAGCGCCAAAATTATTAAACTTGGGTGCTTTCTATAACCAAAGCATGGTTCCTTTACTAGTTGTGTTATATTGAATCGTCTCTTCGCGTTACGACCATTTATTATATATTTTTTTAACTTTATTCGTTCGGACACTAAATATCAATAATTACACAAAGCTATCTACATGAGCCACTCTTAACCGTTTTTGTGTTAGTGTTGCCAGGTTGAAATATATGTCGTGCCATAGACAACGTATGACAAACTTCATGGATATAAGATTTCATCTTTAGTGTGAGACAGTATAGTTATGGCCCGGCAACCTAGTTATTATGTTGGTAAACACCATTGTCTGGGAATGATTCGTAATGATTGCATTTATATCTCCAGCCGCATCTCTCTTTCCGGCTCCGACGTAAACTGGACTTTCTGGAAATAAAATTTAATATGTAGTTATACTGTTAAAATTATGACTATGTTAAAAAGTACGTGCACAAATTATTTAAAATTCTTTAAGCGGCTGCTGGTCCTAAATCAGACGGGGTGATGATGATGATAGGACTCCATTTTCCGCACGTAGACTCTTATTCGGTCCGTTGTGCGTGTGGGTCCTGGCTAACGTAGCCAGCCTAGCTCCGTCCAAAAGCACAGAAGTTTCCTGGGGACTTCACAGGCTTCGCGGAGCGACCTCACTGTTCCGAGGATTTGGTCTCGTTGGGAAGCCACAGCGTCACAATCCAGGATGACGTGGGCTACTGTTTCCTCGGCGCTAAAGCAGCCTCTGCAAAGAGGGCTATCTGTGGCGCCTGTGTTAAAAAGATGTTTGTTTAGGGGGCAATGGCCCGTTATTGTCCCTATCATTATTCTGAGGTTGTTTCTACTGAGGCTGAGAAGTCGTTTGGTAAGTCGCGGGTGGACCTTGGGGATGGCCATTTTAGACTGCCTGCAGTCTGTTGCCCGGGACCATTTGTTGTTTTGCAGTTCTGTAGATCTTTGGCGGATCCACGAACGGAACAGAGAGAAAGGTAAGGGGAGGAATGGATACGGGCCTAACACTACCATCTCAGAGCCTCTCCTTGCAAGTTCGTCTGCGGCGTCGTTACCAAGGGATCCCTTTAATCCACTGGAGGGTGATTCGATTGGAATCAGACGGGGTTGTTGGGTTGTCTGGATTTGAACTTTCTTAACGACAATAAACTCGCCTGCTATGACATGGGATTTTACTTGCATGGCAATATATGGATGATAAGAAGATACTATTTGGTTCAACTCTGCCTAGCGCTTCGGGGATTACAGGCTTTGGCCTGTGTGGTACTGTGTTATTTCTTTTAGCCCTGATCTGCGTGATATAATATATTTGAATTTTTGGAAGAAGAATTTAAGCGTTGCATTGTAAGAATGTATTATCCACTGTCCGCAAATCGCGCTTCCAAAAGTTTGTGGACAACGGCCAGCCGTACCGAGAGGATGAATCTACAAGCTGACTTAAGCCTTCCAATACTACGACTCAGTGCCCCAGAGGTTGAAAGTCGTAAGTTTCTTTGGGTGCGTAGGCCGAGCTAGCCCAGCCAATTTTTACGTTTTCACAGCAAGATGCAATCTCTGGCGGGAGCGATTTTAGCCTCTGACAACTTCAACGATCCATCAGAAATCTTCCATGTGGGCACGAGTTACCCTGACCGACTAAGACTTCGAACCCAAGTCGGCCAGAGCAGACTATGTCTGCAGAAAGGGATGTTGTAAGAGATACCGCGGCGTCGACATTAAGGGCCAAGAAGGAAAATGGGTGGTTTTTAGTCTGTAGAAGTCTGACACTCCCTTTCGCTCTGCCTAAGAGCGGGAGAGGTTATTTGAAGATTTCCCACCCAAAAAAACATGTTTCGTACCATTGTAGTAGATATTGAGAAATTTTTCATGTTATTTTAGCACCATACACTTTTTATAGGTTTTCCTGTACTCAATCTATAAGTTTTGATTTCAATTTTAGACTCTGTAGTTTCGGAGATAAGGGGGGGGGATCGTCGGACAGACAGACAGAACCACGAGCGAGTCCTGTTTTTTTTCTTTCGAGGTACGAAACCCTAAAAGTAATATGGGACAAGATCAGAAAGACGAGGAGGCTAAGAAGACGCGGTCGCACGTACAGAAGTTGTATAGTAGCAGTGTTGTACTCACTATGAAGTGTCGCGACTACTGGCAACACTGCTTGCGCACGTTGTCGGTGTGCGAGGGTCTCACGTCCGTCGGCTCAGCGTCCGGCCGGATGACGTCACCTTCCGGCGGGTCACGCATCTGCTTCTGAGATACGATCCTGTAGATTTCTGGAAGACAACGTTTTCATGTTATAAGTACGCAGTCAGCACTAGAAACGCAAAGGAAATATAGAGAACAGGCCTGAACTTATGTAAAACAAATATGTATATCAAGACATAGTTCAAAAAAAGTTTTCCTTGTGTCTATCTCAACAACAAAATAAACGAGCGATATATCACTTGACCCCATACCGCACAGAGTGAAATGACCCCAAAATAGTTGACATTGTAATTGAGAGATCTAAATATAGCCGCGTGGTCGGTGTCAACGACGCCGACGGCGCCCCAAACTGACAGACGTAGACGGACGTTGACTTACGTATCGATTTTATACACGTGACTACCTACGTGTATAATGAATAGTAACGTAAAAACTTTTGGCAGTATTTTTTTAGTTATTTGCATTGATACAGTAAGTATTAGGTATTAGTATTAGTAACAACCTCAATACCTTTTAGGTGACGATTCAGATCATCAAACTTGACCATTGGAAGCTTTTGCAAAGAAAATGGGTAGAACAACATTTTTTTGGTATTCACATACAAAATATCGTATCGGTTGACACAATTAGCATGAAGTATTTTTATTTTAATGATTACGTGATCGTCTCGAAGTTCTAGAGAACATGGTTCAAGAAAGTACCCCTTCAACTTTAGCACCAGAAGAATGATACAGATAAGGTTTCCATATATGTTAGTTTATATCACTCGCTCTTTAACACAATGGTGTTATTTACGAGAGTATATTCCAATTAACCAAGTATAATTACCAGTAAGAATGTTCTGGAATGCAGGCTCGACGTTAGTTGAGTCGAGAGCGGACGTTTCAATAAAACTAAGACCGTTTCGTTCCGCGAATGCCTTGGCTTCTTCTGTTGGGATGGATCTGTGGAAACACAAAATACAGCATGTATCAGAAAAGTGGTCATTACTAAAAATGTAGTATGGATCATCAAACTAATACAATTTCTCCATGGGACCTACATCAAAAAATAATTTAGCATCCCTTAAAAATTTCAAGACTCACATTCATGTCATCAAATGTATGAATTTGACTTCGACATGGTTTCAATTTCGCTACAGTAAGGGTGATTTAAGCAGTTCAAGTGAAACCAACAACAAGAAGTATATTGACCTTACAGTATTAGCAGACTTTCTTTTGGATAAGTACACAGTTTTATGAAAAGCTCTTTAGTTAAGGAATAAAAAAGGTAGAAAAGTTCTGTTATTGATCTAGTGTTTGCAAGTGCAGTAGCGCTAGGAGATAGCCTAGGAATATAAACCTCAGGTCCACCTCAACCTAACCTCGGCGAGTGTCATTCGAAATGGAGTAGCAGCCCGGAGCCAGGACTTGTGCCTGTTTGAAGACATCATAACTAAGGCGAAATGTGGGTGCACATTAAGGATGATCACAACTCATCACTGCCATAAAAGTATGATGTGAAATATTCGGACTAGCCCTCTCCGCTTTTCCTTTTATTTGACGAAATGCGAGAATAATGTGTTACACCTCTGCCTTTAACACATTCAATGCCAAAAGGCTAAACTTACTTAAATAGATGGCCAAAAAAATTATGTGTATTCCCTTCCCTAGAGGCCAAAACAAATACCAGGACCAATGCGCGGCGGTCGTTAATTTATGGCTCATACATAATTGTAAGTGGCCGTGATGTGGTAATTAACGTGTTAAAGTATTGTAGGCGTGATGTAATTACACAATAAACAATTTGAAGATTTAAAGACATACCTGAGATGCCTAAGATCGCTCTTGTTACCAACCAGCATGATCAGTATATTCTGATCAGCATGGTCGCGCAGTTCACGCAGCCACCGCTCGACGTTCTCGTACGACAGATGCTTGGCTATGTCGTAAACCAATAGCGCGCCGACTGCGCCGCGGTAGTAGGCAGACGTGATGGCACGGTACCGCTCCTGGCCGGCCGTGTCCCATATCTGGGCTTTTATAGTTTTGCCGTCCACCTGATGACAAATACAAAAGTAAAATTAAAATTAATTGTTTGTAAAATACAGATTGGTATTTATACACTATAAGAGTGGAGGGAGACCAAAGAAACAATGGATGGACTGTGTGAAAGATGATATGGCTAGAAAGGAGATGACTGCTGACATGACGAGAAATAGAGAAGTATGGGAGAAGAGGACATGTTGCGCCATAAATAAATTGGGATAAGGTTTATTCTAATTAATTTCGGGTCGGCGCAGTATGTCATTCTACCTACTACCCAGTAAAATATATGATATGTAACACAACTTGTTTTCATATTAGTTCTGAGAAGAAATGCCACAACAAACTCGAAGGGTACAGGTAATTGAAACAGGCACAGTCTGTATCTTCGTGGGCCAAATAAAAAATACTACGTGTTTTCAGACGATTTGCAGGCCTATCCATAATTTTTATGTGCCAATTCTAAATGCCTGATTTGACTAAATGACATCACTAACGATTCGTTTGATATAATTAGTGGAGTTTACTAACATAAATAATGGCCGTCTCTACGAGCGAGAGAATCGCGGAGAGCGCGAATTTAGCGAAAAGTGGCTTGACGATAATATCGCCGCGATTCTGTCTTGGAGACCCTAGATGGCAACTAATGGCGTTTGCAAGAAAAGCAGTTGTTATAAATAACATGTTTGTTAAAACTCGTGATATAATTAATCGAAGCTTTTCTGTACAAAGAACCAGTGAAAGAACTATCAACTTCGCCATGTTCCGTTTCACGTGGTTTTTCTAATACAGGGTGTGTAGCGATGACAATGGAAATGTTAGGGGAGGTCGTCACCCCATGCGGTCATGCCGACGAACACCTTAACGACCCCATTACCTTCACCCACAGGCACCCAACGTTACTTACTTCTGCCTTAGAAAACAGGCGATGAAAAGACTGAAATGTGGACTTCTATTACTTTCTTTAATCAATTTACTTAATTACAATTTATTATATTATTATTTTTACAAGGTGTTTATTTTGCATACAGGTATTTACAAACACTTAAGTATACATGACAATTAAATGGGGCCGGTACATTAACCAAGTCAGAGGTCAGTCTCTAAAAAGAACTAGACGTATCTTCAAACACTTGATAGGTTTTTTTTTAAATAACGTTGCCCCACGCTAGGAATTTCTCCCGGATGCGTTTACAAACATTTAAACTCACATACACAAACACCTACACCTGGAAAACTGTCTGAAGGCCATACAAATATTTGTTCCGTGCGGGGATCAAACCCGCGACACGCAGCGCAGCGATTACACGCTCAGCCACTGCGCCAAAACGAAATGACAAAATGCAAAATAGTTTTTTTAATATTGTTCAAACTTTGCAGGCACGTCAAACACCGTGTCGTGGCAAGAAAAAAGATTTGTTCTAGAATTTGAAGACGACTTTTCTACTAACTCAAACAAAAACTCAAAGCGTGGTGAATTATAACAAACAAATAGATCGGCAGACGACATAGTTGCCATATCGGGAATATCTTGGATGAGGCTGGCGCAAGCAAAGAGAGGCCTATACCCAGTTGTGAGTGAAGGCAGGCTGTAGATGATGATGATGATCTCACAAACAGGAGGCCTTTTTTTTTGGCGGGTGGAAAATCATCGAATAACCCCTCCCGCTCTTGGGCAGAGCGAAAGGGTGTCAGACTTCTTCTGACTAAAAACCACCCATGTTCCTTCTTCGCCCTCTATGTCGAGGCCGCGATAACTAGTGTACAACCCGCGGCCCACAAACAGGAGGCCTGACACCCAGATGTACTTGTTGAGTTTCTAAGAAATTACTTAGCAGCAAATATTAATCTGTTTATATTTCTGAGACAAAGAACCTATTCATTCGTACGCGCCTGGCCTCCGTTCAGTATTTCATTCGTCCCGTTCGTGTGCTAGGAACTAGTCACATTACTTCTAAATACAATATAAAGGTTAAATTAAAAGTTCATATTGAAAGTTAACCTAAAGAGTGAAGTTTGATTATCCCCACACCTAATAAATTAATAGGTTATGTGCCCAGGTGTGCGCGAGTGAAATATTCACTGTGTAGAACAATAGTTTTGAAAATCTGCCGTTGAACAATAAATAAAAAATAAAAATAAAAAAAATGGACTATTCCAAGGTTAAAAGAAATATCAAGCCATTCGACGGTGAGAAGTACAGTGTATGGAAGTTTCGTATTCGTGCGTTGCTAAGTGAAATAAATGTGATAAACATTATCGACGAAGACCCAGTACCTGGCAACGAAAATTGGGAGAAAAACAATAAAATTGCCAAAAGTGTGATCATAGAATATCTTTCCGATTCTTATCTTGGTTTCGCTAAAGAAGATGTTTCGGCAAAATATATTTTGAAAAATTTAGATACGTTGTACGAACGTAAGAGTATCGCGACGCAGTTGGCACTAAGAAAAAAGTTGTTGTCGTTGAAATTAAAAAGTGAAGTGTCGCTCATACAACATTTTACAACGTTCAATGATCTCATCACTGAACTACTTGCTGCTGGTGCGAAGTTAGAAGAAACCGATAAAGTGGCTCATTTACTACTAAGTTTACCCTCATCTTATGACGGAGTCATTACAGCGATCGAGACGTTATCGGAAGATAATATAACGTTAGCTTTCGTTAAAACACGGCTATTGGACCATGAAGTGAAGTTGAAAAATGAGTCAGGCGAAATGAGCGAAAAAGTGTTGCAAATAGAAATGCAAAACAATGACAAGTCGAAGAAAAGAAAATTTGATAACAAACAGTCAAATAAATATATAAAACGCAGGAAAGAGAACGCTAAGTTCGTAAAATGTCATCACTGTGGGCGTAAAGGACATAAACGGAATGATTGTTACCATTTAAAACAAAGGAATCAGCAAAAGGGCAATAATAACAATGACCGACTAAGAACACTACAGTCAGTCAAGATAAGCCAAAATAAACAGTCAGCATCGAATGAGTTCTCAGGATTTGCTTTCATGACCGGCGAACATAAAACGCAAGACGATGATAACAAAGTTACTTTTATTCTGGATTCCGGCGCCTCGAATCACATCATCAATAGAGAAGACTTGTTTACTAACCTTGTTGTTTTAGATACACCACTTAAAATGTCAGTTGCTAAAAATGGCGAATTTATTTCAGCTACGAAAAGAGGTATCCTGCAGGTTACTAGCAACATGGGTGTCCAGGGATGTTTGGATGGTGTTCTGTACTGCCCTGAGGTACCGTACAATTTGCTGTCGGTATCTAAAATGCAGCGAGCTGGCTACACTGTCATATTCAGTACTGACGGTGCAAGGATATGCAAAAATGGTAAAACAGTAATGAAAGGTATGTCTTTTAATAATCTAATTGCTGTAGATTTTGTAGTGTCGGTAAACGTGTGTCGTCTTGTTTCCCAAGCATGCATTAGTGACAAAAATAATTATAAATTATGGCATCAGCGCCTCGGTCACTTGAGTAAAAACAAATTTATAGAAATAAAACGGCACGAGTTGTTTAAAGACGTAAGTAAATTAAGCACTGTAGTACCGGATGACGAATTGTGTGAAGCTTGCATTTATGGAAAGCAAAGCCGACTTCCGTTTAATCACACCAAGGACAAAAGTCACATAAATCGACCTCTATTTGCTGTCAGTTCTGATGTCTGTGGTCCTATCACTCCAACGACCGTTGAAAATAAAAACTATTTCGTAATGTTTGTTGACCAGTATACTCATTATTGCGTTACGTATCTGATAACATACAAATCAGACGTATTTGCAGCGTTTAAAGACTTTGTTGCAAAAAGTGAAGCTAAATTTAATTTATTTAAAGGTAGCTAACTTGTTTTGCGATAACGGTGGTGAGTATTTATCCGCCGAAATGAAGAACTACTGTGCTGAAAAGGGTATTTCATACCATTTAACAGTTCCTAGAACTCCACAGCAAAATGGTGTCTCTGAAAGGATGGTGAGAACCATTACTGAGAAAGCTCGTTCAATCTTAAGTGGTGCACGATTAGATAAAGTTTTTTGGGGTCAAGCAGTTTTGACTGCTGTTTACTTAATAAATTTAACACCGACTAAAGCTCTCAAACTTTTAAAAACACCATATGAGATGTGGCACGATAAGAAACCTGAAGTAAAATTTTTAAAGATTTTTGGATCAACTGTTTATGTGCATAACAAAACGACCAAAGCTAAATTTGATGATAAATCATGGAAAGGTATTCTGGTGGGCTATGAACCAAATGGTTATAAAGTTTGGAAGCCAGATTGCGAAAAGTTTGTAGTGGTCAGAGATGTTATCGTGGACGAAACTGCCTTTTTGAGGTCCAGGCCTTCTTGGAAGCCTGAAGGGAACATTGGAAGTTCTCATGACAAAACTGATAAGGACATTGTGTCTTCTAAATCAGTGTCAAAAAAAAAGTCTCGTGACCATGGAATAAAACTAGATAGTACAAAATCTAGTAGGTCAGACCATGTTGAAATGAAACTAGATAGTTTAAAATCTAGTGGGTCAGACCATGTTGAAATGAAACTAGATAGTTTAAAATCTAGTGGGTCAGACCATGTTGAAAAGAAACTAGATAGTTTAAAATCTAGTGGGTTAGACCATGTTGAAATGAAACTAGATAGTTTAAAATCTAGTGGGTCAGACCATGTTGAAAAGAAACTAGATAGTTTAAAATCTAGTGGGCAAGATGAAAATCCTGCTAAAATTCGCAAATCGAACCATGATACGCTAAGCAAGGTACGTTTTGATAATTCAATGAGTAGTTCTATTGAAAGTACAAACAAAAATACTGGATTAAGGAGGAGTGACAGGATTAAAGACAAAACCCCTGTGTCTTATAATGAAATTGATCACAAAGACTATTTGATGTGCGCTCAGTCTGTTTTATACAGTTTACCAAAATCATTTGCAGAAATTAAATATAGAAATGATAGATATAAATGGGAAAGCGCAATTAGGGAGGAAATTAATTCATTACATAAAAACGAAACGTGGACTTTAGTACCACGACCGCCAAACAAAAACATCGTAGATTGTAAATGGATTTTTACTGTCAAAAATGATGAATTTGGATATCCTCAACGATATAAGGCCCGTTTAGTTGCGCGAGGTTTTAGTCAAGAGTATCTGACAGACTACAACGAAACATTTGCACCTGTTGCGAGAATAGCCAGTTTTAGATTCATTATTAGCTTTGCAAATCAGTTTAATTTATTAATTCATCATTTGGACGTTAAAACTGCCTTCCTTAATGGTAAATTAAAAGAGGAAATCTTTTTAAGGGTTCCTGAAGGTATATCATGTAAAGAAGGTTATGTTTGTAAATTAAAAAAAGGCGTTATATGGGCTTAAACAAGCGGCTAGATGTTGGTTCGAAGTATTCGAACACGCTTTAAAAGAAAAAGGATTTCAGAATTCATCAGTTGACAGGTGTATATACATACTAGATAGAGGGAATATATGTAAAAATATATACGTAGTGCTTTACGTTGATGATTTAGTAGTAGTATGTAATGACTTTAATACGATGACTAATTTCAAAACATATTTAATGAGCAAATTCGAAATGACCGATTTAAATGAAATAAAACTGTTTCTAGGCATAAAAATCACTAGAGAAAGTGATCAAATGCTGTTGGATCAAAGTGCATACATTAAAACAGTCTTAACTAAGTTTAATATGCACGAGTGTAAACCTGTGTCGACCCCCTTAGAAAATAAGTTAAATTATGACGCATTGAACTCTGAGGAGAAATATGACGCACCCTGTCGAAACGTCATAGGATGCCTTATGTATATTATGCTTTGTACTAGGCCCGATTTAAGCGTCAGTGTAAACATCCTGAGTAGGTACACACACAAAAATAATAAAGAGTTATGGCAATGTCTTAAACGGGTACTAAGGTACTTAAAAGGCACAACTAATCTAAAATTGGTTTACAAGAGGTGTAAATACAATGATATTTTGTGTGGGTACGTAGACTCAGATTGGGGTGGCAATGATACACATGATAGAAAGAGTACAACTGGGTACTTGTTTAAACTTTTTAATCAGTGCACAATTTCCTGGAATACACGAAAACAATCGTCAGTCGCGGCTTCTTCAACTGAAGCCGAGTATATGGCATTGTTTGAGGCAGTTAGAGAAGCATTGTGGCTTAAGTCTCTAGCGGCCAGTATAAATATACTAATCACTGTACCAATTGTCATTTATGAAGACAATAATGGCTGTATAAGTATAGCCAATAACCCAACATGTCATAAACGGTCAAAACATATTGACATAAAATATCACTTTTCTCGGGAACAAGTTGAGAAAAATGTAATAACATTAAATTATATTCCCACAGGTGAACAGTTGGCCGATGCATTGACAAAAGCTCTACCTGCAATCACTTTCCAAAAGCTAAGATCTCAAATGGGAGTACAGCGATAGTGTAAATAAGTGTATAGTGTACATACATTATAATTATATAATATGATATAGTGTGTACATAACTTAATGAGTACAACTGAAGTACATATTTTTGTTGACTTTAGAACTTAAGTCAGTTATATTTAACTTAAGTATTGATTTTGATTTGAATTGGTCTGGTTGAAGGTTTTACTGGGTTTTCCTCAACCCTCGAACGAATGTTGGACCAAATTGTAATTCCCCAGCAAGTATTTGGAAGTTAATGTGATTTAGTTAGGTAGTCGATTTATATCGATTTTTGTTTGTATAACTACCGATTAATTTTTGAGGGGGCGTGTTGAGTTTCTAAGAAATTACTTAGCAGCAAATATTAATCTGTTTATATTTCTGAGACAAACAACCTATTCATTCGTACGCGCCTGGCCTCCGTTCAGTATTTCATTCGTCCCGTTCGTGTGCTAGGAACTAGTCACATTACTTCTAAATACAATATAAAGGTTAAATTAAAAGTTCATATTGAAAGTTAACCTAAAGAGTGAAGTTTGATTATCCCCACACCTAATAAATTAATAGTACTATAGGTCCGTTATATGCTGATTATATGTTTTTTTTAAGCATTCGCGTAGTTGAAGCGCTGTATTAGAAATTGTGATGTACGACGTTCGTTTAAAACTCGCATTCATAAATTGACATGGATTAATTCGATCAATAGCGAGTCCACATAACGGCACATCGTATGGGGGTCACTGGTTTAGCGTTGTATCCGTGTGATGCCGGTATGATGACGTCACGATTTGAACATTACTGTCTGTCCTACTGCAGGGACGGCCATAAACAATAACGTTAGTTTGTCGTTGTTAGAAAATACCTCCTATCCTATCGTAGCGTATCACGCTAGTCACGATAAACGTAGTGCATGCTGTCGACGGTCAAATTTCACTAATAAAACAGATCGTCACCTCCACTAAACCGGGATTAGGAACTGTCACTGTGAATATTCCATAGCAATGGTGGCACCGAAAGCTCTTGAACGCAGTTTAGCTTGATGCCGTTTGGCTACATTTGTGAAATTGACCCGACAAAATCATCATCTGCCTAGGCTTTTCCCAAATGTGTTGGGGTCGGCTTCCAGTATAACCGGATGCAGCTGAAAACCATTACTTTACATAGAGCGACAGCCTATCTGACCTCCATAACCTACACAGTATTGGAGAGAAGCGTAGCTGTACCATCTATTATGAATTTCGATTTTCCCAGGTTGGGATTGGGAAAACTCTTTTGGTGGTAAGTACCGGGTCGTAAGGTTTAGCAACCCTAGAAAAATTTATGTACGTGTCCTTTAATTACATTATTTACGAGGGTTGGTACACAATTACATAGTTGGTGATGACGTCAACGGTATGAGTTTGTTTGTGTAGTCTGCTGAGTGAATACTCACTCGCTGGTGCGCTTGTGTCAACACAGAGGTTTAATCAAATAATTATGAGTAAATGTGAACCGTGAGTAAGCCATAAGTATTGTTTTGTATTTTTCTTTAAAACATGCTCTGCTACGCAATCTTCAGATTAAGCCGCGTTTGCCTAGGTTGGTCTGTGGAGGAATGACCACTAACACCACCAATAACATACTTAGTTTTCTGTGTGCCTCAGAAAACACGTTAAGCCGTTAGTCCCGGCTGTCAGTTGTAGATTTTTGACAGTCGTTACAGGTAGTCAGTGGCTCCGAAAGTCTGGCAACCAGTCTTACCAAGGAATATCATATTACCCAGTACTCGCTCTTTGCAAAATACTGGTATTCAGCTGCATCCGGTTAGATTGATAGTCGACCCCAAAATATTTGAAGTAGGAAAGTAGATGATGACGTGCCATAGCTCCGCCGTATGCCCGATTAGTTTCCGCGTAAGTTTTTTTGTTGAGTGCAGACTATCAAAAATTATCCAGATTTTATGAGTAAATAAAGAACTTGCTTTAGTTTTGCACGAAGGCAATTTGAAAACGCAACTAGGTATCCGTTTTTGAGCCTTTACTTTCTACAGTCAATGTTAGAAATTGGTGTTTGTCCGAAATACGATATATATAATATTATCACAATCAATCTTTGAAAACAAGAAAAAAGGTCGGAGAATCATCATACATATTAAAAGTAGATTGGTAATCATCTATGTATGTATTGATGAAGCAAATCATCAGCTTTAAAGCCATAAAACAGCCTGGCTGACAAGCTTCATGTAAGACGTGAAGAAATCCTGACCTTTGGCACACTAAAGTGACGCAACGTAAACCGATTATGCATGAGAATGGCGGCTTATCGATAAGGATCGATAACTTTACTCATTCTGATCTTTTAACATTGGAAAGGCGGAAATGTCTTTTGTCACAATAATTTGATGACGGAAGTTCTGGCTACCGGCAGTAGGACTCGGCAGGAATAACAATGAAAGTTCTAACACGTTAGACGAAAGTTAGCTTTAAGCAGTAAAATAATTTCTTTCACTTTTGTGAGTCCAAATATTATGCATCGAATGTGTACCAAGTTTTAAAGAAAAATAGTCCTGAACTCAATAATTTAGTTACCTAGGTAAAGTATTTTAGGACATGATTTATTTTATGTCTATGCTATGTATGTATTGTCTTGACGTTAATGTTACAACATGAATGCATTGATCGCTCGCTGCCCATACCTATTACACTATCAAATAGGTACTGATAACAATAAAAACGATTGCGTTGGAATATTTTTAAATCTAGATAGGTATTCGTGTGATGGTGATATTACTCTAACTTTTACAAGCGTCCTATTCCTATAATCCTTCCTACCACAGATATTGGTTTATCTGTATGCCATATTTCTCTAAGTAAGGTCACTAACGTGTGAAACAAACAGAAGCAGACAGACAGTGAAGACTCAAATTGTATTTACAATTTTAGATTTATGATCTAACGTCGAAATGTGTGTGGGTCGTCCGGAGACGAGATGGGCAGACAACATAGTTGCTATCGGGGGCAAAACCTGGATGAGGCTGGCACTGGACCGTGGAAATTGGCACAAGAAAAGAGAGGCCTATACCCAACAGTACGTGAATTCGGGCTGTGGATGATGATGATGATAGGTAACAACACCGCTCCTTGAGGAGGCGTATGGTGTTTATCAATGGCTTGTGTTTAATCGAAATGCCTGCCAGAATGGATAAATACTCACCAAAATGTGTATCATAGTATTGTAGAAATGAACTTATTTTCCTTATTACTTCAGACCAAATATTTTATATTATCGATGTAACATAAATTCGGTATGCCCAATCGACGGAGCCCCGCTACTACTTCTGGGTGGATTAAAAAAAAAAACCACGAAGGGGGATCCCCTTCGTGGTTTTTTTTTTTAACCTAACCTGTCCGAGTCGGAGTGTCCTAAGTCCCGAGCTCGCTTCGCTCGCTTTTGCGTCAAAGATTTGGTGAGCCTTTATCCATTTTGGTAGGTAAAAAGAATATAAATACAACATGTACAATTCATGTGTACATCTATTGAGTGTATAATTATTTTGGAACTTAAAACGTTGTTTTTTAGGCACCTCGCTCGCTGGGTGGGTTTATTTTATTCTAAGTTAACATTATTTTTTATGAGCATTTAAATTGTAGCCTTTATCAATTATGGCCCAAGATAGGAAACTAGGATGTTACTAGGAATTGGAACCTATTACGAAAACAAATTATTATTTACTCAATTCGCTGCTTGTACGCTTAATCTTTTAAACAACGCAACGGATTTTAATGCAGTTTTCAGCAATAGATAGAGTGATTCCAAGGGGGAGGTTTATAATTATCTACATCGCACCCGTGCGAAGCCGGGGTGGGTCGTTCGCTAGTTATCATTAAACAAAGCTGTTTACGCTTCTCGGATAAAATATTGACAATAAACACAACATTTACATTGATACATAATAACAAAATTATACGAGGAAAAGTGTTATTGATAAGTACAAAGCACGGAAGCCTTTCAAATGATATCATGTTATATTTTTCCCTTTATCAAATTATATATTTTTTCCTCTGGCTCTGTCTACAGAATAATGGTTAAATCCATATAGTACAATAATAATAAATTAATAATACATAGGTACAGTATACAAATAAATACAATATATTATTGTATTTATTTTTTATAGTGTATTACATTTCTACTTCAAAAAAGTTTTATTTTAGTTTCTTTCTGTTTGTTCCGGCTAATCTCCGAAACGACTGGACCGATTTTGACCGAAGTTTACAGATAGCTCACGTTATATGTTTTAAGGCGTAACCGCTACATTTATTTTAGAAAAAAGTATTAGGGCTCCGTGCAAAAAAAACGAAAACTTTGAAATTGTTTACCAAAATCCGATTAAAATAGGAAAGTAATATTTGTATAATAACTCCACGTGGACGAAGGTCGCAGCCGACAGCTACTTAACATTTGATAAAAATTTAGAGCACTGGTGGACCATTACCTTTTTTTTTATGGAGGTTGGGAAATCATCAAATGACTCCTCACGCTCTGTCCAGAGCGGTAGGGAGTGTCATCCTACTGACTAAAAACCACCAATGTTCCGTCTTAGCCCTTTGTGTTGAGGTCAAGCTCGCCACACTATTCCCAAACGTAACTCCTGTAAGCCAGAATCAACAGTGGCGACCACAAGAAAAGCGCCGAGACAATGAAGCCCGACGAAGTCCCAGAGAAACGATTTAACTGTCTTGGATCCCGCAACGAAATTAATCAGAAAAGAATAGCGGAGGAGTAGGAAAAACATAATTTGTGTTGAAGTCGCGGTATCTCTTTCGAACAATCTGCAGCCCTATAAACCACGACCTGGGTTAAGACATACGACAAATTTTATCCCGGCATTACGTTCCCGTGGGATCATTTCTGCCTTGCACGCGGGTGAAGCCGCGGGTAAAAGGCAGCGAGCCAGCGACAGGTATTGAAATCACTATCACTACATATTATAAAGTCCTCCGCCGCGTCTGTCTGTTCGCGATAACTCAAAAACTACTGCATCGATTTTCGTAATGCTTTCACCAAAGGATAGAGTGGTACTCGAAGAAGGTTTTAGTTTATAATTTGGAATAGGTTCCCATTGGTTGCAGAAACGGGATTAAAAATTCGTGATCACTTTTGGTCGCGATAAGCCGATAACCGACATCCACGCGGGCGATAAATCTTGTCGGGAGTACGTAGTTAATCATCCGGGATTCGTGGAAGACGCACTAGTTCCCATGGTTCCCGGTGCAAGTGAGGGAAGGGAACACTGGGGTGGTTTTTAGTCAGTTAAAGAGTCTGACAGACCCCTCCGCTCGCCCCAGGGCGGAGGAGATCCAGGTGGCTTTTCCACCACGGACGAAATAAGAAAGTTAAACATGCCATCTAAATCTGCCAAAAAATCATCCCTAGAAACGTAGCCAATAGTCTCTTATCTAATGTAACACAATTGAAATCGAACACAATCAATTGAACATAATTGGCGTTCAAGATTACAATTAATAACAAGTGATCCGTCTGATTTAGTTTCATTTGCCATTAAGTACTGGCTTACCGAACGTATAATGACGTATAAAATACTGCGTTGTCAGCACGAAAATTAGATAGTATTTTATATAATTTAATTGCGAAAACGGAAGTCAGAACATCACGTGTGTAATTCTTGTAAGGTTAGGCAGAGGTGTACAAATACACATTTCGCCAGTGATTAACTGATTATACCTATTTTGTAGCCCAGTAGGTAACTATTTACTGGGTTGAGCCTTGAGCCTATTGCGGCCTGGGCTGCTACTCAGAAATTTCTAATGGATAGGTACATCAAATAACACTTTGCCTTTTTTTTTTGGTTGGGATATCATCAATTAACCCCTCCCGCTCGAGGCCGCGGTATATCTTTCGAACAACCCGGGCCTGGAAATCAAAAGCAGTAGCTCAGTGCTAGGATATCACAATGAGTTTATAAGTCTGTATTGTGATAATGTGGATATAGATAGAAAAAAATAAATTAAATATATATGTACATGCAATTTGATTCAGATACAATACGGGGATAAAACTCAGCTAACAGAATGCTCCATACCTTCTGCTAAAAATAGAATGTGTTACAAATTCAATTGGTGCAAATGATCTTATATTTATATTTGAGGTAACATAAAAATACTATGACAGCATTGTTACTTGTGTTGAAATATCAGTTATTTTAGTTTTTTTAATACTGAAATTATAACAATTCACAATAGTTCACTTGAAGGATCAAGAGCTACGAGTAACATAGACCAAAATAGAATAATTGACCATTAACAATAATGTAAAGAAAATAATTATCCTATTTTTTTTTTTTTGTTAAAGTATGAAACATGGAGACGGCATCATTCAGAAATGCCTCTTTAATGGGACCTTTCAATATCTTAAACAAACTCAGTGGGTTAGAAAGTAACAAGATATTATCTTTGTTGTTAAATTCACTTGTGGGCGAACAATGGTTAGAATTTTTTACTGTGAGAATATAGTGATGTAGACTCAAACTCAGTTCATTTTATGACAATCGCATGACACTGCAAAACAAACCTATGGGAGCATTTTGTAAACTATAATTTCTTTTGTAAAAGATTCACACTATCAAGTTTAAAGAAGGAGCAATATATATGGACCTTGCGCCCAGTGTTGTAGCATTTTCTAACCTATCCTATATATATGGTAATTTTTTAAGAAGATACCATGACTCATCAAAGTATTTTTCACATTATGTAAACATTTTATACAAGTTCGAAGCTCATAAGAATAAATTATGCAGCTCAAAATGTATTTGCCTTGTGTTTGAGTGCTTTTTGTGTGGATTTTTGCATCAATAATTCAATATTTTTTGTTCAATGATTGAACTGCTGTAAGTTTTTAAGTGACATGTTGTCATAGAATATGTTAGGAATGATCCAGCCCATTCTGCCTCAACTGGGTTTGGCATCATGATATGAATAGATATAAGAGATGTGGTGAATGGTAATACTTTGTTTGTTCAGATTAAGATTTTTATAGATTGAGATGTGTACATAAGATAAGAAACCAATAAATAATCAGTTTAAAGCAAGCCATACAACATTTTTAACACAGAAGATTATAATTAATTGTGACAATCTTTGTAGATATTGGTGTGCTCAATAATTAAATAATAGAATCATTGCATCATATTCTTTTATAAAGCCATTTATACTTTGTGGATCTGTGGATACTAACGGCCGAATACTGAAACGCCACTCAAATATAAGTAACACTCAAATCTAGTGCTGTCTCGGTCGCTCTATGCTGAAGTAACAGAGACAGAACGAGATTTAAGGGCAACTTAAAATTGAGTAGCGTTTCAGTATTCGGCCGTATGGCAGGCAGACTGGTCATGAAGGACATTACAATGGTTACTGTATGTCAACCAAATATTGTGTACTTACAAAAAAAAAAACTCATTATGAAATAACTGATATTAGTGTTATCTTAAATTTTAAGGGATATCAAAATTTAAAAAATATTAGAGTAAAATTTAAAAAAAATGGTGAATGGTTATTAATAGAATGAATAGCCATAATTATGACATAGTGAAAACCTTGCTTAGTTTTGTATATGTTAATGCTATGTTTAATTAATTAAATAAGATAATGATATTAATAGTCTTCTAATCAGCAAGAGTAAGATTCAGATAATTTAAAAATTTAAATGAACCAACTCCTTTGTCTTGCTTTAGGCAAATGACTTCCAAATGGCCATAGATATTATAATACATACCTACATAAAAACTTATTTATAATCAAGCTTTCTAAATTATACAGAAGAACATAGGAAACATAACTAGTAAACAAAAGAAATGAAGAGTTTTCTCTGTTATCAATAGGAGCAGGTTATTAACATGCAATTAACATAAACTTATATACAAAACAGAAAATGTATTTACCTCTATACTTCTTGTAGCGAATTCCACGCCAATTGTGGATTTAGACTCTAAGTTAAATTCATTTCTAGTGAAACGTGACAGGAGACTGCTTTTACCGACCCCAGAATCACCTATTAGAACAACTGGAACAAAGAACAATAGGAAGCATTATCAAAAGGCAGTTAGCACTAAATACCTGTTAGTATCCACAATTTTATGTTAGAAACGTAACAGTTAATGATTAGATCATACGTGAACTGGAAGGTGACTCACTAATAACGAAAATTTACGAGAAATCGATCGACATGACTCAATCAGCTGATGTGATACTAACTTAGTTGTTTCGTGGCAAATGCGCACTAAGGAAACATTTCAGCACATCTTATACATAAATTACTTAAACATAAGGGTACTTTATTACAAAAGCAAGAGGAAAATCATATCAATCACTTTTTTCCTACGTCATTCGGAGATGAAACAATGGTTTTGAGAAGTTACCTACATAACGATTCAAAAACATCATTGTAGACAACAGCAGGACTGGAAGATATCTATTCCAAAATAGAAACAACGTTACCTTTAAACAAATAATCGTATTCGTCCTCTCTTGTGCCCATTTTGATTTATCTAGAGCTCTTTTATTCGACGTCAAAATCGGTCAACTACAAAATGTCAAGATGAAACGTAAACAAAAATAACTAGAGACACAATTATCACAGTTTTTATAAACACTGCACAGTTTCCGGAATATCACTTTTAAGTAAAGATTAATTAGATTTATTCTGGTTCCAAACCAAACTATTAAAATCCTAAATTGTCATAGGGACAAAATGGCGGATTGTTTTACGCCCCTCTTGGGTGCGTTCGAAACATAAGATTTTTTTTTTAATCTATCTAAAAAAATTGAATATAAATAAATGCATTGTATCATTATTCTATTGACAATGGATTAAAGTCGTTCTAAGAATACGTTTTAACAATGTAATATCTTAAAGATAAAATTATAAACCTGACCATTGTATTTAGATAATTCGTTAGTTTCAGAACGCACTTTTTGTAGTTGACAGGATCTAACCGTGATGGCCATAGCCAAATAAGCCGTGACTTGACCTGCCAACATATACAATGCGTTCAATAAAATAAGCATTCAAAATTAATCAAATTAAACAAGACTAAAACTTTATCAAATATTTATTTTATTATATTGTATACTATTATACTACAAAATTTCTTAAAACATTACTACGCAGTAGCGGCGACGGCTTCTCCTTCATCATCACTATCTTCTTGTACCTCCTTAGACAAAGTTTTATCCACATACACAAATGGATCAATCTTGAGTTTTTCTTTTGATGGCGGGCTGACAATCAGGCACCTGTAAAAATCCATACTTGAAGCAATGCAGAATGGAAATCGATGTATGCCCACTTTGCAATATGAACCTTCAAATACTAATGTTCTAGGTACCTGAAAGGCCTCATAAATATTAGTAACTTCGGATGTATGACGTTATAATAAATATATTTACGTTTTATAAAATGAGTAACTGTTAATAAGAAGATAGACGATAATAAATGTATTTATTTTTGAAGATTGCTATCACTTTTTCGATTTAAATGTGACAACTAAATCGTCACAGTAATCAAATTGTATTCTGTTCAAAAATATGTATCCATTAGTGAGGCTCGTGAGCAAATAATTATTTCTATTAGGTAGGTATAGGAGTAACCCAAAACTTCTCATTTCTGTGTGGCAAGTAAATCAAAAAAAAATATTATGCTTATTTACCTTGTAATGAAAAGACCATCTCGTTTTGGACGTGCAGACTGTAGATCCTGAAGCAAAGCTTTTAGGTTTTCTGCTACAAGCTTTGGTTCCATATTTAGCTGAAAAAAATAAATTTTGAAATGATGACATTCTGGATATTTTGATAGCATATTTGATACAGTCGATAAGTGGGACATGTGGCACATGAGTACAAGGTCCAGTTTAAGCACAGAGCAAATCTTTACATATAATAAAATGCAGTCACTCCCGCTGTTTGTGCGCTTAGATCTTTGAATAATTCAAAAGGAAGGTTTTAATGTAGTGTAATTGCACCCATGCGAAGCCGGGGTGGGATGCTAGTATTTGTATAAACTACAGTGAAATTATCTATGCTTTGTCGGATTGTTTACGGATCGCGGATGGCACTATTGATAGCAATAGATCATGTTAACAAACAACCTAACTTGGATGAACATTTTTTATCAACAACAGCAATAGTAGATTATAAAATCAGCCTTATATTTTTTAAGACTGATTTGTCCAAAATTTAATAAACTACAAAATATTAATAGCGTCACTTAAGGCTGGTGATATATCTACATATATACCAGCTGGTGAATATAAAATGAACACAATATAGTTTGGACTATATATTTCCTCGTGCAACGAAACCATAGCGCGATTCAGCTTGTGCGCGAAACAGGCACAACGCCATCTATCGAATGGGAAATTAAACTTTGTAAGCGACTGTAACCTGAAACCAGCCTATTTTGCTTTCGCGATTTGACAGGCAAATTGCTACCACAGGCCGCAGTGACACGATGGGCTTTTATATAATATCATGAAGGCACTTTTGTAATGGCCGAGGAGTTTAGCAAGAAGGTGTACCTGATAAAACACCCACATTTCCTTATATTTCGGATTTTATGTGACTTTATGAAAACGCCTCTGTGTGAGGTTGCCATCTGTCATCGTTTTGAACCTTTTCATAGGAATCAGTATGGTTATTGTCGTCGTATGTATCTCTGTTTGCTTAGATTTTATTGAGCATGCTGTGGTCTCCTGTAAGTGAAGGCCTCCACTTGACTATGTATTATATTTCGTATGATTGTGTATATTCTTTGTTGGAGATCCTAAATAAATAATGACGATGCGGCTTTTGCAGTTACAGTTGCCTTCGAAATTGTATCTTACCACTTATTGTACCAAGAAGTAGTCTACCCACCCTTCCAATTGGTACTTCAACAGATCCAAAGTTTTCTTGAACGTCATCTTTCACTACTCTGTACTGGATCCCACCGGAGAACTTCCTGACTAGATCCTTAAGGTTGGGGTCTAAGGTGCCCGCTCGCAGGTTAGGGAACCTCCTCTTCATCAATCCTCGGATGGGCACTAAGTCTGTGAGGACATTGGGATGTGCTAGCACGTAGTCGTAATCGCTTAACCTGATCTGGCCTTCCTGTGGAATGAGAAAAAGATAAACTTAGACAGTGGAAATGGATACAAATGAAAAAAGAATAAAACCTAAAACGCGATTTTACGCGAGTTTTCTCAGCGGACTTCAGATGGAAACCAAAAGTTCTGTCAATAGCTATGCTACAATATTAATATTGTACTTCGGAGATCATCATCTTATTTACTTATTTTAATGCCACAAGGTATTCTCTAATAGTCAGTTTGTGGGTTACTTAAGACAACATTGTGTTAGGGTACAAAATATTCCGTCGGGGCTGCGAGTTGTTCGAAAAAGATACCGCGGCCTCGACACAAAGGACTAAGAAGGAACATGGGTGGTTTTTAGTCAGTAAAAGAAGAAGAATTCTGACACTCCCTTTCGCCCAGAGCGGGCGAGCGGGTAAAAAAAAGTTTATAAAATATCTAAAAAATAACTTCATTTTATCTTTATAATTGAAGGACATTGGAGAAGTCAGTTGACTCAAGGAATGCCAGTATTCGCTAAGCTGGTCTACCGTAGTAAATGAGTATTGTGCAGTAAAATTTACCTGTATTTTCTTAACAAGGTCGGTGCCACCCGCAATCGAAGCTCCTGCATCCATGGCCTCCTTAATCAGCTCGGGACCTTTACAGAACGCGAGGATCGTGCGTTCCTCATCACGAGGGAACAGGTGCGGCAGCAGGGAGAGCCGAGTGAAACTTTCTAGGAAGCGATTCTGTTGGTAAAAGAAACAAAGTCTGGTTAATAACCCTCCTTGCGGTTGATTAGCGTGGCCGTAGTGGTGGGGACTCGCGGAGATTCGCTCTGACTGGATAGGTGATACGGACTGCTCTGCGGCTATTATCAGATCCTCGGCGCCACTTTCCATCAGGGAAGGGAGTCGAGGAATTGTTGTGGTTACTTGCGGGGACCATTCGAAGTGTATTTCTCCCCAAACAGGAGCTTCGCGGAGTTCGAGGATTTCCTGAACCACCTCAGCAAATGTTCGGCAAATGATAACGCGAAATTCATGGGGGTCAGCCAGGACAGACGTCAGGGAGTCAGGGCGACGCTATCGCGGAACGGCCCACAGCTGCCGCCTCTGTCTTGCTAACACGTGCGTCCTGCAGCATGGGAGGTCAACAGTAGACATCTTGTTCGCTACCCCTACTGTCGCCGCACGGGTTCAGAATTGGCGGTGGTGCAGCGCAGTGCTCTCGCAGCAGTAATTGGGCCGGACCTCTCTTTGCCGCCCGAGACCAATGCGATGAAAGACAGTATAGGCTCATGGCGGCGTTTTTAGTGGGTACAAGCCCAAGATCACAGGGGTACTGCCCGGGTGAACTTTTTATATCCTATTCGTGGGAACCAAAATGGATTCGGCTCTGCGTCATTGCCGCAGCAAAACCACGAGTGGTCTGGAGTAAGTGTTGTCGGAGTGCGCGACGAAACACTTACACACCGTAAGCGCTCGACGCTCCCATGCCTGCAGGCTGCCAAGGTGCCGAATGTAAAGTCGGGCAGAGGTCGCGGGACAGCTTCCCAGAGCTAACACTCCGGCTGCGCCATGTGATACGCCACGGCGACCGCCAGCGGAGCGAGTGATTCGAACCACCACCAAGTCCGGCAACCTGAACGGCTCGTTATAGAGGGGATCAGGGTGACGGTATGCTCTTCATGGCCTCACGACCTCAGAGGAGACGGCAATATTTTGGAGAGAGAACAGCCGTCTCAGATCCGAGTTGGAGAACCTTAAGCGGGAGTTTGTCACTCAGAGGGCAGCTGTCATTGCTTCATCAGACCCTGCACCTGTGGCGCCACAAAAAAATAGTACGACATAGAGAGGATGGTAAAAATCTGCATGCTGCAGTGTGGGAGTGTAGAGACTAGAGAGTGTAGCCTGGAGACCACCGAGGCTCGACTTCCCCAGCTGAAATCCTATGTGGGGGACAGACGGAGGATGGAAGAGTCCACCGCGACGAAGCCCGCGCAAGTGCCGCTATCACCTACGGGGCGGCTATGTGGCTGGGTCGCCACCCTGGGACCTGGACGTAAGATCGTCCTTGCGTCATCTTTCCGATAGCGCTAGGAAATGCGGACGCGGAGCGGTGAACCGATGCTGCAAGAGATCGATCCGCGTCGGCCCCAGCACCGCGAGGTCCTGGTGGCGGAATGGCGGGACAGGCTTTTGAGTGCTATCGCCAGTCTCGCCATCATTAGGGCGATCCGATCAGTGGTCGAGGAAATGCTCGAGAGGCGGCACGGCCTGTCTGTTGTTTCGGGCGACGCTGGTATTCTCGAGGTATGGTTGCTTTGGGTAGTACCTGTGTCGCATAAACAGGAAACCGGATGCTCAGTGTCATCACAGCGTCCACTGTCTGGACGACACAGCCCGGCATACGCTGGCAGAGTGTGCCGCATGGGAGGAGCCAGCCGTCGCTCGTGCGATGGAAGCACAGAGTCGTGGGATACGGTGAACTCTTTCTTTGAAACCTTCATGTTTCATTCACAGAAGGAGGCTGCGGCAGGGTTAACCTGCAGCAGACCAGAGGGACTCGTCACTCGGTGACGTTATTGGTTGACTCAATTTAAATTGTCATTGACACACTGAGATGGAAGAATATATACAAAACCTTTTTAGCAGCAGTCATGTTACACTCAATCCGCGCAAACACCATTGCATCGGGCACGTTGTACATAGAAGGGTGGTGTGTTTGTTGATGTGCTCTAACTGCATCTTCTGCAGTGTACAAGACCCAGCGGTAGTACTTCAGTGTGTACACATCATCTTTGGGAATTGGCTTGTAGATGTCATCCGCATGCTTACTGACATTCGACTTTACAGTCCTGGAATTGACAGATAGAATAATAATTAAGATCTAAGATTGCAGAAAAAGATTTTGTGTATGTGTAACACTGGTGGTGTACACATACACAAAATCTTTTTCAATCAATTTAGTGTTGGTGTTGGGTTGCACTTTTACAATACAATATTTTATTTGTAATTTTTTTTTGTTCATAATTAATGGTTATTATGTTTATATTCTGAGAGCATAGCTTGGTCATGGTCAGTTATACAATAGTGGTTAGACTCCTTTAGAAAGTACATAATCAAGTTTACAAGGTTTTAAAACAAAATCTAATACAATAAGCTCCAGACTAATACTGTGGCACAACGAACCACGTCGACAAAAAGAACACTAGCGACATTTATGACGCATGGTACTAAAATAATAATGAACAAAATATGTCGAAACAAAAATAATAATAATAATATAATAATAATATTCCACAACTATCACACAACGCCATCTAGTCCCAAGCTAAGCAGAGCTTGTGTTATGGGTACTAGACAACTGATAAACATACTTATATATTTCTAAATACATACATATTATAGATAAATTACACCCAGACACAGAACAAATGATCGTGCTCATCACACAAACATATGTCCTGGGTGGGAATCGAACCCACGACCTCCGGCATAGCAGTTAGGGTCACTAACCACTAGACCAACAGGCCAGTCTATCTCTATATCAGTAAATTCAAATTTTGTATTGCAATCTATCAAATCAAAACTCATTTATTCAAACTAGGCTGATAATCAGCACTTTTCGAACGTCAAAATATACTTTACTTTACTTATTTACAAGAGACAGTCCCCGAAAATGCCCCCCTTTGATACTTCCTAGTATTTTAGCTGCAAAGAAGAAGTGGCAGAACAAACTCCCCAGCAACACATCTGTCTGTTAGGTTGGTTAGAAGAACCAGACTCAATACAATAGTTAGGTGCAAGTTAATGACTACAGACACAAATTTCAAATTTTAATCAAAAAAATTAAATATACATAACATATCAGTAAACTAATCTTGGAGAAAGAACATAAATAACAAACAAATAAATAACAATATTACAGTGCTCTCTAAGTTAAATTAACTGTTAGGTATTAAGACTCAACTCCTATCTTGTTAATACCTCCCTTTTTAAAGGTGTTGAGGGGCTTAACACCCTGTTCTTCAAGACCCCTAAAGGTCTACTAATTGAGTATACAACATTTTTTATAAGATTTTTGTAATACATACTTATCTTTCCCTCTCTGGTTGTGAGGGATGAAGCCTACTTTGGTCACCTCGACCTTGACCTTCTTGGCCCGGGCTTTAGCCCTGGTGCCCTTACGAGCTGCATAAGATACAGTTGCAGTGTGCAGGGACCTCTGAAAGTGGATTTACAATACAAATATAAATAAGTTATGGCTGTAATTTGAGTTTCTTTAAAATGGAGTTTATAAGTTTATAGATGGTAGAAGGTAGCTCTTGTAGTTTCTGCTTGCCCCAATGCGTAAAAGGCGTGAGTTTATGTTTGTTCTATGTGAAATAGGCTGTTTCGTAATAAATGCCCCGATTGGTTACTTGCTAATGGCATTGCTTACAGTTACAGAAGAAGACCTTCCTTTTAAAAATAATTGTTTAAAGTGGGTGTTCTGCAAGAGACTATTACACCACAATAATCCTTGTTTATGTTTCAAATATATAAAACTAGATGATATTGAATACAAACACTAATCCATCATAAATAATATTAGGAACTGAAAACAAATAGTAAACATGGTAAGTACCCCTTTTTTGTGTTAATTATTGTAGTATAATCTATCATGCTGTGATGACCCTAACATATCAGGTTAACCAGCTTAAGGGGTGAAGTCTTGCCGCGGGTTGTTGCAAGAGATACTGTGGCCTCGACATAGAGGGCTAAGAAGGAAAATGGATGATTTTTAGTCAGTAGAAGTCTGAAACTCCCTTTCGCTCTGCCCAAGAGCGGGAGGGGTTATTTAATGATTTCCCAAACCCCAAAAAAAGGGGGTGAAGTCTTAATCTGAGGGTTCAAATCTAGTCACCTACAATGTATGTAGACTACAATGACTACAAAGAAGGTAGCTGACTTAAAGTAAATTTCAGTTTAGAATCCACTTTGAGCAAGCATAATGCCTATACCTACTAACTCTGTATGAGAAGAGGATTTTTTCCGAGTAGTGGGACAGTTATACAACTGCAATTATTATCATTGTGTAGCAGACATAGTTTTAATGTGTGAGTGTGCTCTAATTTCTACAACAGTTTACAACTTCACTAGGGGGTAAATGAGGCACAGGAGTATTTATGGTATTCAAGTTAACTTACCAAATGAGTAGTGTTACTTTTATAGAATGTTAAAGTATTTGTGAACATGGAACCTGGAAAAATGTATTTATTTACTTTTCATAAATAAAAGTTGTACTAAAAACATTATCAAGCATTTAAAACAAAACTTACGGAACAAAGTTCCAGCCATGATTTCAGTTTTTTTTGTTAATTTTACAGGTGTATTATAACTCTAATTTGTTTTGATGGATTCGACAGATCTAGAACTTTTAGGCTACCCAGAAACAATATTTGATGACGAGTTTTTTTTTTCGTTCACTCATTGGTAATTTTATGTAGGAATGGTTTTGTTTGAATAATATTCTAAAAAATATATTGACGTTTTTTTGTATATGAGTTGAACATTTTCTCTTGTGTATTGTATATTTGTTTACCTTTTGAATGAGTAAGTATAATTTGGAAGGCTCTATCTAAATCAGGTCAGGTAATCTTCAAGTAAATTATCCTAACGTTATGTCTATGGTATCGTCTATGGTTCACATATCTCATTTGACAGTTCCCTCCCCTCCCGCCTTCCGTACTTCTGTATCTAAGACGCCATGTTTGTTGGTCTGTCAAAACTTTTGAAGTTTATTACAGTTTCAAAGTTGATCGAGTTTAGTTCTGCGTTGATTTATTTCCGTAACTTATTCTCTCAATTTCTGAAGCTGTAATATTATCGTGCAACATGTACAACAAGTGCTGTGTTGTGACCTGTGCTAGTAGACGAAAGGACGTCAGTTTTCATATGTTTCCAAAAAGTGAGATAGGACTCAAAAAATGGTTACAGTGCATTAACTGCGAAAGATTGCGAAGCTTGAGCTTCCAAAAACTTCGCAAACAGTTCGTGTGTCGAAATCATTTCGAGAAGAGGTTTCTTTCAACAACGCGCGATAGAGTTCGTCTTTGCCCCGACGCCTATCCAACGTTGTTTACTGCTCGCGAGATATCCAGTGGTATTCCTCAACGCGATGCATTAATACCCGAACCCGACAACTCTGGTACGTACTTATTTGAATATACTGTCTTTTATATTTATTTTAATTTATGATTTGCACATGTTTTACTCTTTGCGCTACATGCAACCATGTACAGTTTATTAACACGTTGGCGGACAGTAACAACCACAGGCGTAGGCGCAAAGTACCTCCACACACACATTTAAGTTTCTACGCAAAATACCATGCATTGTGATACTACACCCGTGGGCAATGTATGAAACTAAGTAGTGTCTCAGTAGCCGCAACTACATACCATGACCCCTCCGTGCCTCAGATAGCATGGTAAGCCGTAGGTCCCGGCTGTCATTGGTGGATCTTTGACAGTTGTTACGGGTCATCAGAAGCCCCAAAGTCTGACAACCAGTCTTACCAAGGGGTATTGTATTACCCAGTTACTGGGTTGTGAAGGTCAGATAGGCAGTCGCTGCATGTAAAATACTGGTATTCAGCTGCATCCGGTTAGACTGGAAGCCGACCCCAACATAGTTGGGAAAAAGGCTAGGTGGATGATGAAGTATTAAAAGATTGTTGCTACGTCTCTATGCATCCACTATCACGGAAAGAGTGTTAAAGGATGTTGCATTACATTATGAGCTTCACAGTATGAGTTTTTTATGTATTTTGCGCAAACTATTGTATTGTGATTATAATTAGTGTTTATTTGTTTATTAAATTATAATAGTAATTAATAAATTTAATAATAAGTGAAATGTTTTTCAGAGAGTGTCAAAACTGATCATGACTATTTAAAAAAAAGGACATGTGGATCACACCTACTGTAAACCAGAAGCTTTGGAGAAACACTCAAAAACTGACAACATTGTTGTTAATGGTAAGTTTCCATTCAATTCTAAAATTATGATAAAGTTACAAAAAAATATTTTGATAGTTTTTGACTAAAGTTTTACCTATTGTTAATTAGCATGAATTAATATGAGTACAAATTTACATTTCAGAAATGGAAGTGGATGCACCTCTATTACAGACTTTGCCTTCTACATCTGGATGTGGACATGAAGTCATCATGGAACCAATAGCAGGTAATAATACAAATTGTTTAAATATTAGTTATGGGAAGTAAGTACCCATTCATAACTATATTTGCTACAACCAATCATTTATATTTTATCAATTAAGTTGAGTTATTAAAAAAATCTGTAAACTTACAAAAATTAACATTTTCAATCTATATAAATAAAAAGAGAAGTCCTGACTGACTGACTGATTGACTAACTCATCAACGCCCAGCCCAAACCCTTCGACCTAGAAATATGTAATGCGTATAGACACGCGCTCTTGTGTGCGTTTGCGTGTGCGTTTAGCTCGGGAGCGCGCTACCTGCAGATAGCGCGCTCCCGAGCTAAACGCACACAAAGACAATGTGCATGTAACATTTACACATACAAGTATGGCTCGCCTGCTTTCGTGAGATAAAAGAACTGTAACCTCAGACACAGTTGCATTATTGTACTTGATAGATGTGTAATGGGTTTTTGAAAGATTTATTTTTAGATTATTTTATTGTATCTTGTTCAATTAAATTATTTATTTTTCAGAAGCTGTGCATTGTACTCCATTTACAAAGAGAAGGCGGCGTATCGTACATACGAAAAATAAGCTGTCGCCGCACTGTTCTAGGCTTTATAAGGAATACGCTAAGTCAAGAAGGCAGCTTAATTTCAGTTTACGAGCCAAAAAGGCGTTGAAATTTTCAAAAGAAAAATCTTTTGAAAAGCTCACTGACAAACTAAATCCAATAGCAAAAGCTTTTTTATGGATGCAGATTAAACAGTGCACTAAAAAAGCCAGGGGTCGGCGATTCTCGGATGAAGAAAAATTGATAGCAATGGCAATAATGAAACAGAGCCCAAGTGCTATAGATTTCTTCACAGGATATTTATTTTGCCATCCAAATACACACTCAACAAAATGATTTCTAAATTAAATATAGAATCAGGAATCAATCCTCAAATATTTGAAGCTGTGAAAAAAGAGGTAATATATTTTTTTTACTTCACTAAAATAACTTGCCTTTAGTCTAAATTTTTTATTTTATTATTTTGTTGGCAAAATTTTTTATGAATGAATGTAAATAATGTTTTATTATATTGCTTTCAGGTCAATACTTGGGATGATAAAAAAAAATATTGCTCCATACTTTTTGATGAAGTGGCTTTAGAAGCGGCCTTGTCTTATGACAAACATAAAGACATTATTAATGGATTTGTGGAACTTAATAAAAAAACCAATGATTTTGCTGACCATGCCCTTGTGTTTATGTTACGGGGAGTGGTTCACAAGTGGCAGCAACCTCTGGCCTTTTATTTTTGTAAAGGAGCAACTTCTGGGGTTGAATTAAAACAAATTTTAAAGGACATGGTTACTGCTGTTGGAGACACAGGACTGAAACCTTTGGCTTTGGTGTGCGACCAAGGTTCAGCCTTTCGAGCTGCCTTGAAGAGTCTCCAAGAAGACACAAGGCGACTGCAAATAATTGCCGGTGAAAATATTGGTGAGTAGGTCTTGTCTTCTTCTGGCCATCCTTTTTTGACGGGCCCCACCCTACAAATGTTTTGGTATTTATTGTAACAATATAATTTTAATTTTCAGATGATGTTATTGTAATTAATGGACAGAAGCTCAGTGTAATTCACGATCCACCACACCTCATTAAAGGGCTAAGAAATAATTTTATAACTAAAAATATATCCATTAATGGAGAAATATCAAAATGGAATGATATAGTGGATGTCTACAAAACCGACTGCAATCATGCACAGTCGAGACTCCTCCATAAGTTGACTGATGAACACGTCATTCCAGAGAAAATAAAAAAAATGAAGGTAATTCTTTAATTAAATCACTTTTGTTATGATATTCAAATTCTCAAACAGTATTTTACTAAGTATACTCGTAAATGAATGAGCTCTGTTACTTGTAAAATTGTAATTTATATTATTTTATTTCAGGTGAAAAATTGCACTACAGTGTTCAGCAAGACAGTAGCTGCTACATTGTCATATACTGCTCAGTTTTGTAAGTTGCTATGCTGATGATTGATGATTTTTTATGACCTTAGTATTGACTAAGTATTATTTAATTATTTTATTTGTTGTAGCTCATTATGCAGATGGAACACAAGTAAGTTCTACTCTAAAGAACACGGCAAAAGTTGTGTCATTCTTTGACGACCTGTTTGATTCGGTCAATGGAACAGGCTTTACTAAGACTTCCAAAGGGAAACCTTTAAGGCAGCCGGTAACAGAAAAGTCGCCGCACCACGAATTTTGGAGGGAAGCGATAGAAAAACTAAAACTAATTAAATACGTCGACAAACACGGTAAGGAAACATCTGTGCCATCGTTAAAAAATTGGATAACAACCTTGAAAAGTTACCAGAGAGTGTGGTAATACTTAAAAGAAAAAAATATTAAAATTATGCGCCCGCGATATTTAAATTCTGATCCCATAGAAAACTTTTTTGGCCAAATGCGGGCGTATAATTTTAGGAATACAAATCCTGATTGCCATGCTTTCAAAAGTACCTTTAAATCACTGTTGATCACGAGGTTTATAAAGTTTCACTCAGATAGCTACAATTGTGAAGAGGATTCAGGTAAACAGTTATTAAAATTAAAATCACTTTTTAATAAAGAACAAAGTAACTCAGAATCAGCAAGTTTTTCACTTGCGGATTCTGATTTAGTTAGTTCACCTGAGTCCTCTGAGCTATCGAACTGGGTTGAAAGTGAAAGCATTCAAAGCTCAGCAAGGCAAGAAAGGATACATGTCCACTCACGTGCATTTACAACTGGGTGGGTCATAAGAAAAATTTTACAAAAAATAAAGTGTCAGAATTGCGAAGAAAATTTAACTAGTAGGGAATCCAATTATGATAAAAATACTGTAAACAATTGGATTTCCTTTCGAGAGTTCAAGAGCATAAAAGAAAAGAAATTGACCTACCCTTCAGAACATGCTGTGAGATTTTTTGGAATCATAATAGAAGAAGCAAACAAATACTTAGAAAATCAACCTGAACGGAGTCCTATTATAAAAAGTATTAAAAATCATATTAAATCTAAGTATTTCTTTGACTTCTTAAATTGTGAATTGCATAGGGATGCTGTTTCTGAATGCTTTCTCGCATTAACCTTAAGATTGGCAGTATTTAATTGGTGCAATGTTATTAATAAAATATTAAAAGGTACAGATGTCTTCAGACTGGCAAATAAACCTTCGTTACCTCAGATGCAATTAAAAGCTTTAAATAAATTTAAAACAAAATTAAAAAATAAAAAGAAATGAAAGTCTAAAAGAAGTTTTTTTTTCCCCTAACATTCCCTTTCTAACATAATCTTAGAACATATTGCAATATTTGCAATAGCATTGCAATTATTGCAATATGTTCATAAAATGAAACTAAAAAAATTACCAATTCCTAGCAAGAAAACCGTGTAGGCTGAATCCGTACCACGCCATTGCATAAAGTTTCGCGCCGGAATTAAAAAAAAAAAAGCTGTCAAACATGATATGTGAACCTTATGCGAGTCGATTTTTCTCTATGAGAGTGCCCTGTCTGAAGCTAATTGGTCTGTGATCTAAATCATATCTGAATCAAATTCAAATCCAAAAAATAACGAAGTGTCTTTGATACCTTACGCAGTGTTGCCAGTGTTATAGAACTTACCTTGGTACGGTATACCTTTTTTTTTTTTTTTTTGGTGGGTGTAAAATCATCGAATAACCCCTCCCGCTCTTGGGCAGAGCGAAAGGGAGTGTCAGACTTCTACTGACTAAAAACCACCCATGTTCCTTCTTCGCCCTCTATGTCGAGGCCGCGATAACCGTTGGACTACCCGCGGCCCCGACAGGCTGGTACGGTATACCTCAAATTGTAACTGACATGACTATTAGGGGGAAATAAGGACGAAGAGAATAATGGCGTGTCGACAAGAGAATGTCCAGAAGTACTCCGAACATTATCTTTTTGGTTTTTGTTCGTGCCTCTTGCAGTGCTCGTTATGGTTGAATTACTGCTGAACTGGACAAATCTGTGGTGACGTCAAACGAGTTTGAGGCCCCCAGCCAGGCACGCAGGCACACAAAATAAGGGCTCTTCTCCTTGTGGTATTCGAACCTCGGTTTAGTGCGTTAGAAGCGTACATCAAGGGTCAGACTGTGTCGAAATAAGCACGGGCTGGCTCATCGAGCAAGGGCCAGGGGGAACCGAACATAATGTAAAACACAATTTTATATATCAGCAGGACGCAGAGGTCGCACAATGTGAACAGGACTAAAGTAGTTTTTGATAAGTTAGTATGTTGAACTTGATAAAAACTAATAAATACTTATACATACTTTAGAGGGTGCATTATTTAATTTTTTTTAAAACTCAATTTAACAAAACAATATTATTTCATGACACATTTTTCACAAGTGACACTTCTTATTTCTCTAAACTATATGAGGTCGCATATTGCAGCAACCTTAATATCTTCTCTCAATAGACCCATTAGATTCAAGAGCTTCTGCAGCGTTGGTCTGGCTAATAGTTTAGTAAATGTATCAGCAAGCTGATTCTCCGTGGTCACCTTGCTAACATTCAGCTCTCCTTTGGTTACCATCTCTCTTACGAAGAAGTGTCGAATCCGGATGTGCTTAGTACGTTTGTGGTACTCCGGATTCTATGCTAACTTGATTGCAGCTTCGTTATCAACTTTCAGTACAGGCACGCCCTTCAAAAGATTTGACTTCTAACATGCCTCTTGTTTTGATGGCATAATCGTTCATGGTAGAGTTGCAGCATATCTACTTTCTGTACCAAATTCTCAACTTTAGATGGTGGTACAATCCAACAGTTGAGCCTGTACAGACCTCCATACCTCTCTCTATTTCCAGTAACTGAGATTTTTCCATCAATCTTCATTGAACAAGTACACACATCAAAAGTGTCTAGGGATCAACATATATTTTTGCAATAACTTTTCTCCTGATTGATATTAATTAAAATTTTCTTTAAGGATTCATCAAATAAAGTGTTTTCGTTTGTCACAGTAACGATAAACCAAGTCACCTTTGCATTAATAAAGAAATTTGCCATTTTCGTAATAAAGGGATTTTTGACATTTGAACCACTAACATTAAAGTTCGAAAAAAAGACTGAAATAACAGTTTTCTTTAAAATTTTATTGGGTAACTTAAACAATTAATAATCCGTGTTTCTACCGCGAACACTAACAACACAAGAACATCGGTTTGGCATACTCAAAATGAGTTCATCCAAATCACGCTGTGGAATGGCCGCCCATGTTCGTTGCAACAACAAAAAAAGGTCTTCTTGCGACTGGATATCCTCCATATTCGGCAGAGCTCTTCTCTGTAGCATATCCCATGCATGCTCAATCGAGTTCAAGTCTGGCGACTGAGCAGGCCAGGGCAGGACATTGATGTTAGCTGCGGCGAGAGTCTGTCTTACAACTCTTGCGGTGTGCGGTCGTGCATTATCATGCATTAACTGAAATAAGGGACCGATTTGCACTTGTAGAGGAACGATGACGTCTGATACAATCGTCTCAGCATAAATTTGAGCGTTGAGGTTGCCTCTGATCCAAATCAACTCAGTTCTTCCGCCGATCCAAATACCCGCCCATACCATGATGGTTCCACCACTATAAGGATGGACTTCCTGGCAGGATTTTAATCGCTGTTGGCGTCCAGGGGTTCTCCAGTGTCGTATACGTCTTGTATCCGGTCTCATACCAAAACGAGACTCATCAGAAAAGCACACTAAACGCCATTGTTCTTCTGCCCAATTTCTGTGTTCAAGAGCCCATTGATATCGAATCCTACGATTGTGCATTGCTATAGGTGGTACCCGTAGCGGTCTTCGGGAATGAAGGTTCACTTCATGCAAGCGGTTTCTGACTGTTTGGTCGCTAATTAAGTTCCCTGAAGAGTGATGAAGCCTCACGGCTAACATCATGGCGGTTATTGTTGGAGCTCTTCGAGTTAAGATTTGAATGTATCGGTCTTGTCTCCGTGTGGTGCAGCGATACCGTCCTCCATGGCGCTCAGCCACGGTACCAGTGCTTCGGTAACGTGTCCAAAGTCGACTGATAACACTCTGACTTGTATTCAGAGCTAAAGCCACAGTACGTTGCCGGGAACCAGCTTCTATCATTCCCACGGCTCTGAGCATTTCTTCCCTGCTTAAATGACGTCGCCGCTCCATAATAACGTTGGTTTTAATCAGTAGTAGGGAAACAGTAGCACTAATAATGTCTTCAATGCGTTGTATGTTTTTATAGGGAAAATATTGACAGCTGATTTTCATCTTTTACTCGAATTTGATTCACAGTTCCTGATTCAAATTATGAAATGCACCAAAAAGGATCCATATAAATTTATAAAATCATAAATTTATTACAAAGCCACATCTCAATCTCAAGGAATCCGCATAAAAATGCTTGATCCCTAGACACTTTTGATGTGTGTAGTTACCCGCGACTCAAAAACGCTTCCTGGATTTTTATCTTGTGTCGACAACACCGAAAACAAATTCTTATTAATCTTCGGAACGTACCAAACATCTCTCAATGTTGGCTTGACAACCTTCTTGTTAACTGTAGCTTCAATGCTTAGTGATCCTTGCCCAATAGCCTTAATCACGTTTCCATCAGCTGTTGTTACAATATGATCTACATCAAAATATCTGAAATCTTGAAACAAATCTGCGCGCATCGTCACATGATTAGTGGCGCCGTTGTCTACGTACCAGTTATCACGATCTGATTCAGATTCTTTTGTATTAACAGATTGTAACAACATGTTTAGGTACTCCTTTGTTGCCTTGACTAGATGCATTCCATAGAGGACAGTCTTTTTTGAGGTGTCCAAATTCTTTACATTTGTAACATCTCACTTTCTTTCTTGACTCTGGAGTGAAGTCATTGCCCTTTTTAGTAAATTTATTTCCTGTTTTCACCGCTAAGGCATCACAACTAGACTCACCGTCTTTATCATTGTTTCCAAGCGCCTTTTCATGTGCACACAACTGGCTTGTGATGTTCTTAACCGTCCGATCCTTTTTAGACATAAGCAACCAGCTCGATTTAAAAGAAAAATAGCTCTCTGGTAGTGTGTCCAGTATCTTGCAGATTAATAAAATGTCAGGAAGTTCCTTCAACTCCTCTTCTTTCATTAACTCCTGCCTCAACCGAAACCAGACGTTTTTCAATTTTGAGATGTGCGTCGCCATATCATCACCTTGATCTTTTCTGTAACTGAAGAACTGCAAACATAAATCATACAGACGATCTTCGCTCACGCCTTCATACAATCTATGCAGTTCATCCCATACATCCTTTGACGTTGTGAACCTGATGACCTTATCCAATGTGTCGTCAGCAATATTGTTCGTTATCAGTAACAATGCCGTACTGTCCAATTTGTTAAAGTGTTTAACCTTGTCTTCATAAAAAACCAAATCTGCAGCAGCTTTATCAACAGCCCCACTTGCAGGTATTTCCGGTCTTTTTATGTTACCCAGTACTATATCTTGAAGGTTCGCCACTCCTCGTAGAAGTGCCGTCATACGATATTTCCATTGTACCCAGTTGGTACTCTCTAGTTTCGCGATCTGTATTTTAGCGAAATCCATGTCCGATCATTTCTGGGCCCATAACCTGATAAAAACTGATAAATACAGGTCTTTAGAGGGTGCACTATTTAATTTCTTTAAAATTCAATTTAACAAAACAATATTATTTCATGACACATTTTTCACAAGTGACACTTCTTATTTCTCTAAACTAAATGAGGTCGCATATTGCAGCAACCTTAATAGAACTTATGAATAATAGTGTTTTCAAATAAGAAACACAATCATACATTTAGATCATATTATTATATTACCCGATATGTCATGCTATGCAGTAAGGGGTTAAAAGTATAGGTGTTGTTTGAATGAAGAGGGATGGTAAATGCTACTTTTAGCTGGTAACATTACTGCTCACAAGGACACATGCCAGTGTTGCCGTTTTGTGTGTAATTACACATTTTGTGGGTAATATAGCCTTTTCGTGTGTAACCCGTGTGTATTAAGCATATGTGTGTAATTGTGTACAATCGGGTTCAGTCATTACAACTTGTTCTAGCTCGGGTAGGTCAAAAAGAGAGTGGGAACGAAAGACCGGATGATTATAAAACAGTCAAATATTGTGTGCAACTTAACTTAACACGTACAAAACCCTACTTAATGGTGCATGGTTGCATTATACCTGAGATAACAGTTCTATAACCATCAAGTTTTAATTATCTGAGGTGTTTGAACTTTTGTCTTTTTTTTTAATCTAATAGATTGTTGTAGTCTTTAGTTTATTTTGAATTTTGTAATGTAATCGATCACAGTATGGCGAAGACACAGTATTGCTTCGTATTCAACTTTTTCCCGAAATCAGACGAATCCGGCGAAGCTAACTAAGACATTTTCATACAAACTTTCACCCTCTATTTTACCCGTTAGTGTTTTTGTTTTGGATGGATATGATTGGTTAGAAGTACTGAACGCTGTGTTAAAATTTGTCCATCTTTTTTAACAGGATCTTATATCAGTCAGTCAGGCCTTTAAATTTTATATACTTACTTATAAGATTAAGGTAATGTAAATACTTAAAATTTTAATTTAGCGGGCTACCACAGCGGATCAACCTTAAAAGATGGCTCTTTGTTTATCAAATAACTCTAGGAACTAGGATATTATTTAATCTGCAAACTTGGCGGTCTGTTTGGAGTGTGTAATTGTGTGTAATCAGGGAGGCATCTGTGTGGAATTTGATCGAGATGCAGTGGCAACACTGACACACGCAGTCAATCATTTTCAAAACATTAGCCAACATTGCCGTCGCCGCAGATTTGCGGCAGTTGATAAAATTTACTTAAAACTATAACACGCCGTTATGTATTAAACCAGTAAAATTATTAAATTAATCAATGAAATAAGTGTAAAAACTGACAATGGAGAGAGTAAATTGGATTTTACTTGCGACATCCCTTTGTGTTTTATTGTGGGGTGTGGCCGGCCAGTATGAATGGCAAATTCGAGATGCTTTTGACGAGGTTCGAGGGAAAATTGACAAAGTATCGGCGGATAATTGCTTCATAACACATTTGGATGACTTGTATTTACCAGACGATTCGGTTTCCCACTATCCCGATGTGAAAGAAATCAACATAAACCCAGTATTTCCGAATCGTACGGCGATGTTGCATTTACACAACATGGCTATAAACCGAGCGTTTTTCTGGAGTTATATTCTGCAATCACGGTTTATCAGACCGGCCATTAACGACACGTACGACCCTGGTATGATGTATTACTTCCTATCGTCGGTGGCTGATGTTTCAGCGAATCCGTACATAAACGCTAGTTCCTTATATTTCTCTCCGAATATGTCGTATACTTCGTCGTACAGAGGTTTCTTCAATAAAACAATGCCACGATTTGCGCCAAGAGCGTTCAGGGCTGATGATTTTAATGATCCTGTGCACTTGCAAAAGATTTCCACAATGAACACATTCCATGTTGAAGATTTGGGTGCTTTTGACCCTGAGAGTTTGTCCAAGGATTATACCTCAGAGTTCTATAGGACCAATGAGTGGTACAAGAGGTGGCTGCCAGACAGAGTATCTAATCGTCATGACACTAAGACAACGTACCAAGTGGAGATCAGATATGCCAATAACACAAATGAAACATTTACATTCCACGGACCACCTGGTAATGATGAGGTTTGTACGCATTTTGAACCTATTTATTTAACACTTAAAAGTTTAAGTCAAAGATTCTTCTCTCTCATGAAATAAGAATCCTGTTATCATAGATTATATAAGCTATTGCTATATTCAGCCGGTAAGATAACCCACTGACCCTTTCTTTGATATTCTGCCCCTAACCCTATACTTGTATGATTTTTTATGGAAACTCGAGATTGCTTTCTGTTATCCAGTATAATTACTACTATACTCAAGTGTATTGTAGTCATTATACTGGATAACAGGAAGCAATCATAATCATTGTAATTTGATCTTTATGTCAATAATTCTCTTAAGTAACACAATGGTTGCTTATAATTAACATTGGTAGAGGAAAAGGTTAACAATTGAGCGAGGTTCATTGTGCTATTCATTGATCAATTTTCTTAATTAATTGACACTATTGATTGTAGCTTTGGAGTATTATCCTTATAAACTTGAAATATTCAAATCCCCCTCCATTTCATTATCCACTGTTAATTGACAGAATGTTATACAAGATAAAGGAAATAACTTGTTTAATTTAATGCTAAATCTGCTGATAGCTTTTTCTGTTCTCCAGCAATTTATATTTCAACTAGCGACCCGCCCCAGCTAAATTAAGGGTGCAATGTAGTTACCGAAGTTCTCGGCTTTTCTCTACTATAATATGTCTGTATACTACATAATACAAACCATCTTGAATCACTATCTATTGTTGAAAACTGCATTGTACAAACAGCAAGAGTGACTGTGTTTTATACAGACGGCACGGTTGGTTGAGCGATTGGACTGCTGCGCTGCGTGTCGCGGGTTCGATCCCCACACGGAACAAATATTTGTATGTCCTACAGATAGTTGTTTCGGGTCTGGGTATTTGTGTATCTGAGTTTAAATGTTTGTGAACGCACCCACAATACAGGAGAATTTCCTAAAGTGGGGCAGCGCCTTTTTAAAAAAAAAAAAAAAAAATACTATGTCAAAGATTCTATCCTACATTTTATAGTCATATTATATAAATATACAAATAAATTCTATTTCAGAATCCTGGCCCAGTAAACTGGACGCGTCCGTATTTCGACTGCGGCAGACTCAATAAGTGGTTGGTGGCGGCGGTGTCGCCTGTAGCTGATATCTATCCTCGTCACACACAGTTCAGACATATCGAATACCCTACGTAAGTATTACCTTATCTAAGTATTGTATTCTATCTCTTATTGGAAAAAATATACAGGAATAGGTCCTGGTATGGTCAAATTATCGTTGGTTAAAAGGATCATGTGTAATTTTGTAAGAAATCCAAGGGTTTCAACTAAATTAAGATATTACCTCAAATAGTAGTTTTTCTTGGTCTGAGTTTATCATGAGGAATCCATACTAAAACATCAAGTACCTAAGTCATTGGAGAAAAGACATAGAGACACCTAAAATATGTATGTTGCCTTTTTATGTATTTTACGGAAGAGACAACAAACTTCATTTAGAATATTAGTAATATAGCAAATCGGATGGGTATTTAAAACTTTTGTGTCTTTTAGGTACACGGCAGCTGTTGTAATGGAGTTGGACTACGACAGGATAGACATAAACCAATGTCCACCGAGCTTAGGGAACGATCGACCGAATAGATTCGCGTCAACGGCGCGGTGCAAGGAAACCACCGAGGTGAGCTTCAACAAATATCATTCTTCTGCCCTTATTCCAGTCATTATCAGCCTATAGCAATCCACTGCTGGATATAAAGGGTGTAAAAGTACCCTTAACGCAAACGAAGGGCACTTGTTCTCCCCACTATTGCGATATTTTTTTTGTTCTAGACCATACCTGGGAACCCTCTAGTTACGGAGATATTGGGGGTCAAAATTCCAAATTTTGCACAGCTGTTTTTGTAAATACTAGTTTTTCAGGTTGTAACTTAAATTACCTCCATGACTCTTACTATTCAAAGCTTCCATTAGCACAATGTTTTAAGAGTGCTACGTTGAGTTTTACCGTAAAATGAGATTTTTGAGCCCAAAAAAAAAGTAGTTTACCAGCAAAAATTTTTGCGTAGGGGTACTTTTTATTTATTTATTTATAACAACCTTACCTACACTATCATTACAGATCTATGATCCAATGCGACAGAGTGGCCTTACTAACTGAATCTTAAATCTCACCTTATACCTAGTTAAAATAAAAAAAAGAGAATAAATCTTAATCTAAATAACTTATTACATATAGTGTAACTTTTGCGAATTCACTCAAGTTGCACCACAATACATCAACCCTCTCGTGAACCTCATTCACCACGCGTATGGCTCTAGTGAGAGGAGTTCTCGCCAGTAAGTTGGTTACGGCCGCAGGCACAGCGAGCAGGGGGGGGGCGTTTCCGCCTCCACACGTACCGGTCGGGCACGTACAGCTGTAGGTGTCGCAGCACTCCCGGGTTATGCGCCACGCCACGCAGTAGCTTCACTACATACACTACGAGCGAAAACTCCCGTCGTACTCTTAGAGTGTTATACCCTACCATACCCAGAACAAATAGTGTAGGGTACATCAATGGGTATAATGGATATACCCCATGCAGCTTGTAATACAAGTGTCTCGTGAACTTATTTTGGATACGTTCCAACATAACACTATATTTCGCCTCATGAGGAGCCCAAATGAATGCGCTATGTTCGAGGTGACTTCTGACTAATGCGTCATATAGTACCCTTAGTGTCGTGATGTTGGTGAATCCTTGGGACTGCCTGAGTACGAAACCTAGGTTTCTGTATGCCTTCTTACATATCTTATTGATATGCTCACGGAACTTAGTTTGATGTACAGAATGCTTGGTTGACATATGTGTGAAGGGTTAATTTACACCCTGTATATAGGCCACTCAGCTCGATTATTTATCGAGTGTTTGGTAGTTGAGGATTTATGGAAATTTAACCTAAGTGTATATGCCAAGCACCGAACCGTATGTAAACTATATTTTCATTGTTTAACTTTGCCATCATATCACTGATGAGAACCTACGCCAGCCGGCCGTACCTCTTTGGACTGGAAGGGTCCATCCATGCGCATAACGCCTGCCAAAACCTTCCTGGCGCCCTTTTAGTTGTAGTTAGATTTAAGTAGTTAAGGTCTTAGGTTATTTAACATTAGGTTAGTTAAGGTCCTCCATGGTCTGGTTAAGTTTTTAAATAATAAACAATCGTGTAAAAGTATGTGACGTTTATTTTGTTCAACTAACCACCGCCAAAAGAGACCATAACAATCCATTTGCTACCAAACACTCTGATCGACACTCCATCGAGCCTGAGGGCGTCCCACCTTACGCTGGCCGATATATTATTCCAATATTTATTACTATTTCGGCCTGATACTGAACAAAACCTTCTATAAATTATCTGCGTCACTACATTATAGTATTTTGTGCCCCTAATTAGAAAGAAATAAAGTATTTATCGGGCTCGCAATCTGAGTTTATATAAACATCTGGAAAAAATAAATATAAATAGAACCAAATTAGCCTCGAGTACTTTATCGTGTTGTTTTTTTTTGCTAATTAGCCTCGAGTACTTTATCGTGTTGTTTTTTTTTGTGCTAATTAGCATCGAGTAACTTTATCGTGTTGTTTTTTTGTGCTAATTAGCCTCGAGTACTTTATCGTGTTGTTGTTTTGTGCTTAATTTATTCTGGGGTCAAGAGTTTTTAGACCGCCCAATGCACAGAGTACTATAATATAAAAAGGAAAAGAGTGCCCTCTACCGTGACTTTTAGCCATGACATATTTGAAGCGCCATCTTCATTTCTTAACCAGAACTACCGATCTGTCACACACACATACGCACATGTCTACCTACACACACTAATGTAATTGATATTAGATTTTTAAGTGCCTTGTATTTCCCAGTACCGAACTATTTTGTTCTAATTTTCTTGCGGAACATTTTGTTCACATCAAGAAAGTAAGAACAAAGTTCGGTACGGGGAAATACTGGCTAAATGCAAAAAATGGGTTTTAATTAAACAACTAAGTACTTTAAGTTTATTTTCTTTATTTTCTATTTTTATAATTTTTGTGCTTATTATAATAATTAACAGCAGCTAATTTTATTTCGTCATCGCCTTCATATTTTATTTTCCCGGACAAAATCCGATTGACAGACCGACACCAACTGTAAATAATTATATTTAATGTTGTGTCGGTAAACATTTTATAAAGCTCGTCTTTGTGACTGGGACATTTAAATGAATTTGTGATTAGCAAGTCTGCTAACGAAGTTATATTTGATTTTAAAAACAATTTGGGCACATTTCTTTTCAGAAAAGAAATGGCCATGCTTTGCATTTCTTTAAAGAAGTATTCGGTTTTGTCACTGGGGTAGCAAAGCCATTTCTTTTTTTGGTACTCTTTGGCTGTAATAAAAGAATTGTTTTTATTTAAAGTGTAATCTAATAATTCACTCTTACAATTTTTGCAACCTTTGACAACTTTTTTTAGACATTTAGTCAAGACCCAACCACAGACATAGTTGCTTTGACCAGCATCATTTTCATGTTGCTGATCAAGACAAACTTCATTGTTGAAATGGATTGTATTTTTTTCTTCGGAAACATTAGGAGTAACATTTTTTTCTTTTAAAAAAAAATCTAAATATTGCAGACATTCGTTAAAGTCCTCCTCGCAATTACCTCTCCCCGAATGAGGAGAGCTATAATTATTTAAAAGAAGCGCTTTAAATGCCCCCTCAAAACCTACTGTATTAGGCGCTATATTTCGTACTCCATAACTCCTAATGTTTCCAAAGAAATTCTCTAAAGGGTCTTGATTAAAGTTCCTGGTCATCATAGCATCGAGTCTATAATTACAAGACAACATTCGCCAAAGGAGTTCCATACCCTCTATCGTTTTAATCAAATTCGTAACAGACGGCACCACTTTCTCCACCAATCGGACTTTGTTTCCAACAGTAATTTTTTTGACAAATTTGAAGGTCTTTAGAACTATTTTGGCTTTTTTCCACAGCTCATGATGAGGCGTGTTACGCTTTACAGGTCCTTTAAAAACTTTTCCATTCGGTATGGAGAAACTGTTTACATTTAAAGAGACGAACAAATCGTCGATTAGGGTCAAGTCAACTAGTTGTCGGCATTCTATAGGCAGATCGCCTCTTGCTGTCAAATGTTCAGTCACAACAGCAACACTGTGACTGAACAATTGTGTTGCCGACTTGACCCTCATTTTTTTTATTATTTCTGGATTAATATGTTCTTCTGTGAGCTTATGTAAAAGTCTCAGCTCTCCATACGATTTATCGGCATCATATACCATTTTGAAGTAGTCCCACTTTACGATTTTCTCCTCATTATTGGTAACATATCTAAGATCCTTTGTTAGTAAGTTGTTTCTAATGCCTTTTATTAGATGAGGAGTGTCATAAAGTGGGACTACGGCGTGACCTTTAAAACGCATCACTTCATGACGCCATTCTTTACCTTCGCGTAAATAATTTGCTTTGGTTTCCTGAACCAGTTCTGTTATAGCACTGACATTAACAGGACTTTGGTCACAAACAGTGTTTACTACTATGAGACCACATTTAAAACATTGTTCGATTACTGATTTTAATTTAGTTTTTAATTGGAATTTATTTAAGCAATTCGTAAAATAATATGCAATTGGCTGCTTATAATTATTCTTCACTCCCTTCACCATGAAAACCAGTACGTGGTCAGCAAATACTTCCTTCGAGTCCGAAGTAAAACCTTCTAATTTGTCTTTTTGAACTGAATAAAAAATTTGGGGCGTGATTGACATTTCATCAAAAATGAGGCTACACAGCCTATCTGGGATCTGTTTTTTGAGCAAATTTTTTTTTTTTCAAAAATTATATTATTATTGCCAGGTGCTAATTTTATTTGGCTCAATAATCGTTTCATAGCTTTGCATGAAGGGAGAGCAAAATATTTATACAATAGCCTGTAGCACTTAGGGCTTTTTTTGTACAAAGACAAACTTAGGATTTTCTCCTCAATTGTAAACCGTCTTCCTTTTGGTTTATTTTTGGCTTGTTGCTGCATATGTGCAAACAATTGAGCAGGTTTAGTCATATGTTGTATGACTTGCTTAAATATGACATTTTGTGACAACTTCTGTGCATTACTCAGCCGTTCCTTATACAGTTGGCCTCTTTTGCGCAAAACACTTATCTCCGTTTGCAGATACTTAATTTTCTTCTGGAATGGTCGTACAACATTAGATCTGGTGTGGAAGGATATTCCAGAAGCAACTGAAAATATAGAAATGAACACAATTACCTATATGGTTATCATTATATTGTACACCAACGGTTTGTACATTTTGAACCGTATTGAAAAGACTGAAAAATCTGATTTCTTTTTACTAATTCATATTATTTGCTCTCTCTAAACAATAATAAAATTCAGACATTTTCGAGTACCAAAAGAGAGCAAGATAATTAAAAAAGTCATAGCAACACTTTATTCATTACATTTTACTAAAAAACAAATTGCATGAATTTAGTTGTTATTTAAACAAAAGTCAATGAACAAATTAACTTGTATTCAATAAGTATCATAGTTATGCATATAAATTAAAAGCATACCATTAGCAGTTCCTTTTGATTTGTCTTCACTTATTGCACAGTAGTTATGTTCTGCTAACACATGAAATACAGCAACACTGTTCATTTCATCTGAAAAATATAAAATTGCACATTGTTAGTACATTTGTTCCCACAAACAAGCTAACAATCTATCCATCTGTTAGAAAACAGTTTATGTATAACTATTGTAATAAAATTACATACCTAATACATCAGTAGGAGGTTGAGTAGCAGTAGGTTGATCATTATCAGTAGTCTCCATCGGGAGACTTCCAGATACCTCTGAAATATAACAATCAATGTTATAATAATTCTGTTTTGGTATTTACAAATTAAGTACTAGAATAACCATTAAAATCGAAATATTATAATGTGCTTAATTACAATCCATAAAAAATTACATTAGGAAGCAAGAGGACTGCATTATACATGCAGTATTAGTGGAGATATTTATCAAAATTTTGGTTATGATATAAACCTAAAACATATTACATCATAAATATTGCATTTTCGCAACACATACAGTATAATGGAATAGATTGTGATAAGATGTTTCTTAAATCTATTTATTTTATACCTAAACCAACAGGAATCGGCAGGACAGCAGCGGGTTGACTATCACTGGTAACAACAGGCTGTTGATTTCTATGTGCCTATAACAAAATAAAAATGTTTATTAATGTTCACTGATATTATTACTATGAAGAGCAAATATTTGTTTTTTTTTTTATAATGGATAAACTACCGTTTAATATATTAGTGATGTTATGACTGTTCAATTTTAGACATTCGCGAATGAGAATGCGAATGTTTGATCTTCAAAAAGAAAATGAATGGGAAAAATAAATTATTGAAACCAAACATTCAAAACATTGGTAAAATTATTTTTTTTAAGATTTAATTAAAAAATAATTCTTTAATTTTTTATTGTGAAAACACTTTAGGTAGGTATAGGTTTATTCCTTTTTAGTTGTCAATAAATATTTAAACAGAAAAACTTAGAACCTCCTCCTTTTTGTTAAATAAAAACATTCGCATTGATTCTTGCAAATGTTAATGTGTATGTGTAATTACCTCTAAAATTGCATTTTCAGCCTATGTTATAAAACATCATACTGCAAGGCATGAGTTTGGAGCAGTAATGTCTTACAAGAATATGGAGGAAAGACAAACAAACAAAAAACAAAGGCATACAGGAATATTAAGAAAATATAATTATAACAATTAATACACATGAGTACTTAATATACAGGGTGTTTGGAAGGGAGCTGTACATACGCCTAGGGTAGAAACTAGGGATAGTCTGCTACCTACCCCCGCCCATTATATTGACCTTGGCCTCAAGGTTTTTTTTTAATTTAAAATTATTTCTTTACCTTACTACGGTACTTCAGGCCCCATAACTTTTCTTCTCCACAATTTTCTGGTGTAAAATAATTTTTTGCAGGACCCTAAGACTCTAACGATTAAAACAAGACCATTAGCCGACCGGTCCCATGGATAGATTTTGAGCTACAGGTAGTTTTAGTCAAAAAGTCAAATAAAAAATAATAATAAATTAAAAAAAAACCTTGAGGCCAAGGTCAATATAATGGGCGGGGGTAGGTAGCAGACTATCCCTAGTTTCTACCCTAGGCGTATGTACAGCTCCCTTCCAAACACCCTGTATATGTAACAATTACATCTGCAAAGGCGGAAAGAGGGAACTCACCTGGTAAATGAAGACTTGGTACTACCAATGCATTTAGGCGTTTAAAGCGATTTTTTTGATTAATGGAAAAATGGATGTCACATAACCGCTGCTTCTTATAAAATTCATAGTCAGATGGTGTTTCAAGCTTTCCTCCAACAAGATTCACCCAAGTTTTAAAACGATCAGGAAACTTGTTTGGATTTGGAAAGATATGCAAAGGCACATCTGAAACAAACAAAATTTATGATTATTTTATAGAAAAAATTGTTCTTCATGTTAATAATTTTAATATGATAAATAAATAGATTAGGTATCTTACAACTTTGATAAATTCAGTTGCAATTATCACAACTATAAATGTATACCTTAGTATAATTATGATGACAGATGAACAGACAGTAAATTTGAGGTGCCTAAATAACGTACCGTACCATAAAATCGAGAAATATGAAATTGTTTTGGAAGGTGGAATCTACTATTGTGTACAAAAAGCTGAAATGCTGTTTCCACTGCAGGGTTCAGTATAGCAAAACAAGTGAGACTGCCGGTTTTTAACTTATGTAGATTAGACCTGTGCTTTTACATCCCAGTGTACATCGGTGCGGCATTGTAGCAATGATGAACAGATGAACATTCACTGCAGTCACAACAAAACACAAAATAGCGTCTTTAGCGCGTGTTGAAACACAGTTTTTAGATGATTAGCTTGGTACCGAAACGGAGGAGTAATCTCGACTCGACGTTTATAACGAAGACATAATCTCAAAAACTAGGAATACACATAAAACAGCCACAAAACATAGTCAAGCGTGTGCGCAAGCTATAGCGACCATTTTCGTGTGTCAATATTGTCGTTGACATTTAGAATCAGATGTTGAGACAAATGAATATAAGGGCAGTGTTGCTATTATTTCCATGATATAAAATTAATTTAAGATATTACAGATAAACATAATTTATTGATTATATGAAGAGTTTAAATTTAAACTATCGTTACATAGGTTTAAAAATAAAACATGGTGATTTTAGAATTTTATTACAGAGACATCTATTGCTGACTAGACAAAACTAAACAAATGTTTCAGTGCTCAGAAATGAAGATGGCGCTGCTTCATTTATCGCTAAGCTTGATGTAGGCAACTGTCCCCCCCTGGCCCAATGGTTCTGACTTGGTTTTTACATGCCGTCGAGACATAATGATCTCTTAGGCCTCATTTACGGAGACCGGGGTGTAGCGCGGCGCGTTGTGCTTTTTTAATTCAAGCACTTGGCGATGTATGTAAATGTTACCGATTTCAAAAGACGATTTTACGAGGAGCGATTTTTCGCTCGTCACTTTAAAATGAAGCGTTCATTCCTCTCAGTAAATAAATAAATAAAATAGCACACGACGAGCTTTCTGCACGCGCCGCGCGACGCCCCACGTCTCCGTAAACAAGCCCTTCGGCATGCTAGTTAGGTTTCCTCACGATGTTTTCCTTTACCGAAGTCAAAGTCAAAATTATTTATTTGCAACTAATGTGGTACAAAAGATGGTAAAATAATAATATGTAGTGCAATGACACATTTCGCCATTAAGTTGGCATGCAAAAAGCAAGTGATAAGATAATCATACAATACGCATATGACTGCGAAAAATCAGACATACGTATACTGGTTTTCTAATGGTCGCTGCGCCTCTAAAATGCCCAATGAGCATTTTTATATTTTTTGGACATAATCTACACTTTATTCCCGATGTTTTGTAAAAAAATTTTGTAATATTCGAACTAGAAACAAATTGAACTAATCCCAAATGCATTAATAATTTTAAGATGTTTCCGTTTATCTATTCAATAACGCGTTTTTTGATTGTTAAAAAATCATACCTATACCTATGGAACTTACTAGGTGCAGCGACGAAATATTTTCCTGTTGTATCCTGCACAATAGGGTTAGTTATCAACAAAATCTAATTAGTCCGCACTCCGTCATATAGATTACCAAATAAAGTTAAAAAACTAAAATACCCCGACTGAAAAAACTAAAAAGCTAAAAACAAGCACATTTTAAATTGAACAAAACTTGGAAGCAGGCGTCCATTCTATTTTCATTTCATAATTTAAAATTCAAACGTAGATCATGAGTGGGGGCTTTTGTATCACTTTGTGGGTTAAAAAGTACTAACCTTGTGACGTCACACAACTTGACGCGACTTTTCGAATGACTGCATCGTGTTCATTTTTTGTTTAAGTGAAAAAAGATAAAATATGATTGTGTCCATTATTTTTTGAAAATCTATCTGACGGACTAATTAGAGTTTTTTCGTGAAAAGGATAGGGTACTATACTCAACTCTTTATTTAGTTACATCAGTCTCAATTATGGACCCTGTCGGTCACAGCATAGATCATGGCTTTTTTTTTTTTGGAGGGAAAAAAAAGGAAATCATCAAAATAATCACTGCTCCCGCTCTGGGCAGAGCGGTAGGGAGTGTCAAACTTCTACTGACTAAAAACCACCCATGTTCCTTCTTAGCCCTTTGTGCCCTTTATGGCCGCGGTATCTCTTTCGAACAACCCGCAGCCCGCAAGAACATGTCTTATAATATTTTTTTTTGTGTCAGTGCGAGCCGCTCCACGGCTGGGGCTACCGTCGCGGCGGCTACCAGTGCCGCTGCGCGCCGGGCTACCGGCTGCCCAGCCTGGTGCGTCGCCCCTATCTCGGGGAGATCATCGAACGCGCCACCTCCGACCAGTACTACAATAATTTTGACTGCAAGAAGATTGGATGTAAGTCACTTTTTATTTTATACTCCAAGTCACAGGAAAAAGTACTAGGACTGAGTCCGACGGTTACACCACTAGACACTCAAACTCGAAGCAATTCTTTCAATTAGACCATTACTGGCACTTTTAAACGTCAGGTAAACATAAAACGAAGCTACAGTCACAGTCACAAGGCATAATAACTTGTGAAAGTACTGTAGTTGCCCATTACAGAGCGTAGATCTCTATGGAGAAGAATGGGCAAGAACCTCCATGGATACTCCTTGAAAGACGTATTTGCAAAAATTATAGGCATAGAATTGAACTACTACATAGACACTAGTCACACACACAAGTGTTGGCTTGTTAGCTGCGGGAATGAATAGTCAAGTGAACTAACTCGTAACATACTCTAATATATAAAAAAAAAAATAATGTATCAATACATTTAATTTTTTTTGTTTTTTTTTTTTATGTAATACGTACTTGTTAAAATAAAAATTTGCTAACGCATATCAAGGTGCACACTTTGTAATAAAAAAACAATAAACACTATATTAAAGTCAAGATTGATGAGTAAAAAATATACACGTGCTCCTAAAGATATGCGATAACAATTTTTTACAAATAAGCAGACGTGCTATGTTAGTGCTACAGGCGCTTAGTGCAAATTTTTATTTGAAATAGGTTTTTGTTTATATTTAGCGTTTCTCTTGGTATATTTCATTGAAAAAAATAAAGAACACAAAAGGAACATTTATTTGGTTTATATTTTGCAACATTCTGAGCATTCTACCCGAAAATATACACGTGGCCGGGCTGCAACGTATACGGTACTGCCCGGCCACAAACAAGTGCTTTTTTATCAAGATATATTTGTGGTACATTTATTAATCTATTCATTGTACTGCAAGAACAATTAAAGAACATTTAATTAATACGTCTATACATTTCGAAATCGACTGTGGCCGGGCTGCGTCGCAACACACGTTTTTACAGTATCAAAAACTATTATTTTCAAGAAAAACGTTTGTTGCATTTGAAGATAAAGAACCAATCTATTTTTTGTTAGTTATAAGTTTTATTTCAGTTGGTTCAGTTTAGTCAGAAAACTATTTCGTCCATTGTAAACGCACCCTTAACTCACAGCCGTTCTTGCGTGCAGGGGTCCAACGTCTCCCGGTGCAGTGGGAGCGCGCGCACCCGTTCCTGCGCGCGATATACCGCGACCGCTACTACGAGTACGTGAACGCGACCAGCGGGCCCGGTGCGCTGCACACCGAGCGCGTCAACTTGTACGAGGTGCTCAACTTCATCAGGGGCGTGCAGCCCAACAACTGTTCCTTGTGAGTTGATAATCTTGTCTCATCTTTATTTATTTGTTCATATTTGCAAACTGTACGGCAAAACAGGGGTCTAAACTGGAAAGTATTTATTTCTGTCTTAACTAAAAAAAAACCGAAGAGCTAAATCTTTTTAAAGCTAAATCTTTTATTATGCGCACAGCCAAGGAGTGGAACTCCCTGCCAGCGTCGGTTTTCCCGAGTTCATATAACCCCAATATATTTAAATCGCGAGTAAATAGGCTTCTTCTGGGTTAATTTGGTCTATCGTTGAACTAATCTCTGCCCCTAGGGCAAGATTGAGGTCAAGAGTGGGCCCATATCATATATTAAAAAAAACACCCTTTTAACAAAATAATTTAACAAATCGGTGAAAATAAAAAATAACAAAAAGTGGTGAAATGTGAATGTTCTTTTAATAAATTAGAACACCTCTGCCAACCCTTCGGGGATTACAAGCGTTGTTTTATGTTACTTAGCATGGTTATGGGCTTATGGGTATTATTGGGACTCACTTGACTTATTTTCATTATATAGGTACAACCCAACGGATTTATTCCTCAACGGCGACATTGCATTCGGCCACGAAGAGCAGTTCGAAAATCAAGCGAAAATGGCTGTTCGACTGGCCAATTTTATCAGTGCGTTTTTACAGGTACAGTAATAAAATCATTATTAGATTTTCTTTTGGACTGGTCGGACCTCAGTCCATTTAATGCTCGCTTGGAGGTTTTGTTTTTTCTGACAAAATCGAAAACGAGTTCAGTTTAGTTATTTAGATTAATAATACGTTTTTTTTTAATAGTAATTTAGGATTCAAATATTTAGAAATGTAAGATATGTGTTAAAAGATAATCAAAGTAAAAGATCGCAAGTATTTACTCAAAATTCACTCGTTTACGGAATTTAACTCTATTTACATGCCAAAATGGAAGTTGAATCTTGACATTATGTTTAACTCTTTACCTCGGTAATAATATCGCCAGAACAAACCCGTGTTTTTACGGTTCCATAACCAAATGGCAAGAAACAGAACCTTACTCCAGGACTGAGGCACCAGACAGACAGTTTTAATTTATTTTTATTTCTTGGCACTCTTTGATAAATTATGTTATAAAACCAGGTGTCAGACCCCAAAGAAGTATTCAGCGGCAATCGCGTAGCAGACAAGCCTCTGACTGAAGACCAGATGATAGGAGAGACACTCGCGATCGTGCTCGGAGACTCCAAGATATGGTCGGCCGGTAAGTCTTACAAATATAAGGGGACGGTCTACAACTTTTCACCCTTATGGCTTATGTAATAAGGTCGAAAGAAGTCGACCGTCAGGAAACTCAAACGTATACACCAAAGACACATACACATTTTATCTCTCCACATTTAATCAACCCAGAAGAACACCTGCCGTCCGGATAAGAACTACAGTGGCCAATCTGGAAATCTCTTTACCAATTGCGAGCCCAGGTTGGCCGCTGTAAGTATAATCTGGCCAAATGGGGTATCCTCGAGTCCTCGACTCTTTCCAAACGAATTGCCAGTTTGGAGCCCCTCTTCAACATATGCGCTACCTCCTGTCCTGCAGATCCTGCACAACCACTGGCACAAGCAAATGTTATAGGGCTGTGCAGATAGCTACAAAGTGGTCCAGCATGGTTTGAGTAGAGTACATTGATACGTAAAAAAGAAGAATTCACTGATGCAGTCATAAGATCGTCAAGTAAGCAGGTGTCAGGGCATGTCATTAATAATTGTCTAGTAACTTACTGATACTGTTAGCCTGCATCATCCAACTGCCAGGCACAGGACTCTTCCTATGACTTCCAGTTGTTTCGATCACAGACCAATGTAGACCACTGGTCCAGTGGTCCCTAGTCTTATGCAGATCGTCCTGCCATCTGCTTCGAGGTCTGTAATTTGCTCAGTTGCAAATATATTGCCTGTTGAACTGTTCACTTCTTTAGAACATTTTAAACTCATTTGGTCATATTTCCAGGCACATATTGGGACAGAAATAAGTTCACCAACCGAACATTCTTCGCGCCATTCGCTTACAAGAATGAGTTGAACACGAGAAAGTATAAACTTGAAGATTTGGCTCGCTTGAACAAGACCGGTAAGTTGAGAACGTTATCTAAGTATTTGTTGATTGCTTAGCAAAATAATAAAATCTTGTACATAGGTAACTTAGTAAAAAACGTCTAGAAGCAATTTTCGCCTATTATATTGATTTCATTTCATGTTATATAGTGTATATCTCGACTGTACATATTCGTAAATTTAAAATTTTTCTTTCATCAAATCTTTAAAATAAGAACAATGAGTTTGACTGTCGCTATGGATATTGAAACATTGCGACTATTTGACCATCCCTTTCTCAAACTGGAAAGATCGAGTCGCGTTATATCAAAACGATTCGATTACTTAAACTATTCATCCACTTTTCACAGAGGAAGCCTACACAAACAAACCTTGGTTCCAATTCTTAAAACAACGTTGGTCTACCAACTTCGACAGTCTGGAACAATTCTTCCTCAAAATGAAGATCAGAGACGACGAACTTGGGAAATACTTGAAGAAGTACGAAAGGTTCCCTACTTACTACCGAGCAGCTAACTTGAAGCATGGACATTGGACGAGGCCTTACTTCGACTGTGACGGACATGTGAAGCAGTGGGTCATCACTTATGCCTCGCCTTTCTTCGGATGGGACAGCGTTAAAGTCAAGCTGGAATTCAAGTGAGTTTGAACTTTTTTCACGTCTTTGCTTATATTTCTCATAGGTCGGGAATAGTATTGTAGGTTTTGTTCATTACGATTTTTTCAACTACGAGCGCAAAGGCTGGATTTGTGCTCTGTGGCCGGCAGTTATGATGAGAAGTATACAAGTGTGTTCGTAAACTATCTCTCTTCACACTTATATTCCCATAGGAAGGCAATCCGACACGACTGGAGAGAGATACATACGATTACCATAAAGTCTGTGAATGCAAGATAACAATTGCTCGAAAAGAAACAGACATTCTTCTAAGACCAATTTTCTGAAGCTACCGCTGCCCTTTTACATTCTGACAATTTAAAAGAGCCTGTAAAGACAAGCGCAGACTGGATTCAGCACCGAACTGTTACATCCCTCATTTGTACCCCTTCCTGTCTACTCAGTAGCCTACCTTGCATTCCTGCCGCTGACGCGGCATCTTCCCTCGTTTCTCGTCCCCCCTCGTCACAGTCCAGCAGTCAGTCGTCTCCCAACCTTCCTTTGGTGCACTTGTATTATTGCACTCGTGTAATTAATTACTTTAAAATATAAAAGTTTAGTTCCAGCCAAAATAATCTTTTTTTTAAAAACCAAATCCGGAACCCGGATAAAACAGAACGCATTTAATATTTACTTAACGTAAATTCATACGTAGCATTAGCTACGTATGATTTTTTTTTACCTCTAAACATTAGAATCTGCATCTTGTTACCGTAACAAGATGCAGATTCCAATGTTTAGAGATCGAGCGCAAGGCATTAATAGGGGCTATAATATACCAGTGCTATTAGAAACCACCAAACTAAAATCTCCTTTAAAATATTTCCAGAGGAGTGGTAGCAGTAACAATGGCCCTGATGTCGCTGGACATCAACCAGTGTCCGGACAAGTACTTTGTTCCGAACGCCTTCAAGGGCACTGATAAGTGCGACAGGAGTTCGTCTTATGTAAGTACTATTTTAATATTGCTCTTCTAAATTGTTCAGAAATGTGTTTAACTGCCTCGTTAGTCTATTGGTTGCTAACGCGACTGCTGAACATGAGGTCCTGGCTTCGGTTCCCAGGTCGGGGAAATGATTATTGGGTTTCATCTGAAATTTGTCTGTAGCAGCCACGGAGTCCGCATTCATGCCCAATTGATGGCAATAAGTTCGCCCTCAATTACATGGAACTTAAACATAAATAATAATATGAATGATAATACAGGGTGTAAATTAACCCTTCAAGCATACGTCAACCAAGCATTCTGTACATCAAACTAGTACCCCTACGCAAAAGATGATCGCAGTGGTGGGGAGAACAAGTGCCCTTCGTTTGCGTTAAGGGTACTTTTACACCTTAATAGATATTTAAAAAAAAAAAAAAACCCAAAAAAAAAAAAGAAACTGGTAAATATCTTTTTCAAGACAAATATATTAATTTATCATATCAATAACGAAGTAAAGTTCCCCGAACTCAAATCATGGATGTGTGAGGCCATTCTTTTCAATGTAAACACTTTTAAGTACAACCTGTGTAAGGGGACATCTTCCAATTACACCTGCTTCGCATTAATCCAGTCCTGTAATCCAGCCCAGCATCATCAGGAACTATAACAATGTTATAAACCCAAACGATTTTAAAAGAGTAACCTTTGGAGTTTCTTGCAGGTTCTTCTCCTTAGGAATCGACCAATGCACCGAACCGTGCCCCTTTTTACCGACGTTTTATAAGTGCCCATGTAGGCCTGTGTGAAATAAAAATATTTTGATTTAAAGAACCCTCAGAAATAGTCACTGATCAACGTTTGAGCGAGCTAAGATAAACAACTAGACCGTTTATCCGTCAGTCACTGGACTGGGCACATTCTAGTGTTGGTTTACCTTATTCCAAAGACATTCTAACGTGTGTTGCTGGGGAGCGCTGTGCTGTTGTGTGCAGTGCTGGGGACTTTGTTCCGCCACTTCTTCTTTCCAGCAAAAACACTAGGAAGTGTCGAAGGGGGGGGTCGTTTTGGGGAACTGTCTCTTGTAAATAAGTAAAGTAAAGTAAATTTTGACGTTCAAAAAATGCTGATTATCAAAGTGCCTAGTTTGAATGAGTTTTGATTTTGATTTTTGATTTTGAACGCTGGACTGGAATGCTGCTGGAACAATGTGGACCGGGCATTAAATATTTCCGCTTATTGACACTACCATTCTTATTCCAGTGTGTCCCGATCCTAGGCCGAGGTTTCGAAGCCGGCGGCTACAAATGCGAATGCCTGCAAGGATTCGAGTATCCATTCGAAGACCCCATCACGTACTACGATGGGCAGATCGTGGAGGCTGAGTTCCAGAACATTATCGCGGATAAAGAAACAAGGATTGACATGTTTAAGTGCAGGTTAGCCGGCGCCGCGGCTGTACAGAGTAGCGTTGTTGTTTTATTAAGCGTGTTGTTCCTAGTTTTTAAGCTCAGGTAAACCAATTTAAGTGAGTTTCCCTGTGTGTTCTGATGACGGAAAGAGAGAAAATGGTTAATTGTCCAAGTAAGCACGTACAGAAAGTTTAAATGGCATATTATCATAAAAAATTACCTTATTTGTCATATTAGGCTCAGTTAGTCGTTCTGTTCAAAATGTCCTATGGATTCAAATGATTCAACTCGATTGGGATAAAAACTATCCAATGTGTTAATCCAAGTAATAAACTATCTGTGTACCTTATTTTATCCAAATCCGTTCAGTAGTTTTTACGTGAAGAAGTAACAAACATACACACTCACAAACTTTCGCATTTATAATATTAGTGTGATATTATGACGACTACTAAAGTGTTGTTGAGTTTTGCAACAGACATTTCTCAGAAGTAGCCACGTAGTCTGGAATTGTGCCCGTTTGATGGCAATAAGCTTGCCCCCTATTACAGACTTATAACTGGTGAAATGTGGGTGTACTATTAAATACACGTCTGCCTAACCCTTCGGGGATTATAAGCGTGATGTGTTATGCATGACTACTTTAGATAATAATTTTTACATTTTTGGTTTTGTACATTATTGTCGTCAGGATTCATTGGGAATACTAGCCTTAGAATTATAAAATTTGAAAGGCACTATTATTTTAAGTTTTTGTATCATTGTATTTGATATGTTTTTAGACTATTTTCAAGCAGGTCCAAGACTTAGGCCATGTTCGTAACTAAGAGAAAAGTGCACTTTTACAATAAGATCTAGTAATGTAGTATAGAACATATCAAAGCACAGAATATTTAGAGTTCTAGACTGTACTGAACAATATATATTTGTTTATTATTGATAGGTATCAGACTGCAATAAGCAATATTACATGGTAGCTATTTGTAATACATTTTATAAGAGGAAGAGATCTCTAGGGAATCTCTGAAATAGAGCGACTAGAACGGAAAAAAGATGGGGGTTATTAAACCTGAATAACTTCGAGTATCTCTTTCTCGTACTGGAGTCATGATAACTGGTTTATATAGCCTCGAAAACGAAAAACCTAGCTGGTTTAGGTAAGTTAGCAGTACAACTAATTTTGGACCTTGTACGTCGTCATCTGGTGGTTTGCAATAGGGTCCTATTAAGTGGGTCTGTTAGCTGCTGTTTGACTAAATATCTCCATTTGTCTCTTCAGCAATACAGGGGATTTTAACTGAGTACCTATTACGTACCTAGGTACACGATCATAGTATGTTTATTTTATTGAATCTCTACGCGTTTACAAAACTTTTAGTATGTACACACTTTTATTTACTTTTAGATTTTCAGGATTATTTCCTAAATATTTTTATAATTTTAAATACACAATGAGCTTTTTATTATGATTATAAAACACTTATAAATGTTTACTTAATTTTGTTAGATTACTTCTTGTACTTCTTTTATCAGTGCAAGATAAAGAAAGCTGTCCATTTTAGACTGAGTGTTTTTGTACTGAGTATCTAATTACTAGGTACAACTTATACATAGTTAAATATAGTTTATTTAGTATATAGTTTATATTTCGCTGATATTCGCAACTCCCCGTCCAAAGCGCGTTTTAACGGGTGGAAGAGTTGATTATTCCATCCACCCCAGCTATGTGAGAATATTAGGTTTAATATATATTTATGTATAGTATTGGAAGATAGTAGAACTAACTTGGTTTTAATCTTTCTTTCTTCTGTTTTCTTGGTTATAAACTAATACTGTCACATATGAACATCACATCGAACGGCCATTCATTTTTAAATACAAGATGATTTTGAGTCACCGTCCAAATTTTGATAAATAATAAAAATAAATATTAATAAATAATAAATATTTTTTAATATATTAATCTTTTCTATTAATCTTTGGCGAGAATCATTGAATACGTTTTTTCTTTTAGTATCACTCAATACGAAAATATTGATATATCACATCACAAACTTTAACGTTTCATGAAGAGCGGATAATTCTTTCGAGAAAATAGTTTAAACATTCTTTTTTCAAAAATGGTGTTAGTGAATGATACCTAATGACTAGAAAAAATTTGGACGGTGCAAGGTGACTAAAAAAATGTCTTGTATACAATAGGGATATTTCCTGACCAAATACGATTCTGTTTAGTTCGTCAGTTAGATTATCAAAAAACATTGAATACGAATACGTGTTTTTTGTTTCATCAAAATAATAAAAATTGACGATGATAAAACGCGTCAAAGATTAAGAGTGGGGGCTTGTGACGTCACTACGTGGTAAAACTGTAGTGCGATGCGACGTTACACTAGTTTTCGAAGCACTGTATTTTCTTCATTTTATTTTTTATGTTAAAAAGGAAAAAATACGTGTCAAATATTTTTTGGAAATCCATCTGACAGACTAATTAGTTTTTTTTTTGTCAACAATTGATGTTATTTTTCACTCTGTGAGATAGAAAATGTGCTCTTGAAAACTTATTATTCATAATTATAAAATCCTGAATATAGTACGAAAACTATTGTGTATTAAAAAGGTAGTAGATTATAGGTAAATTGCACAAGTTAGTCTATTACTAAATAAATTACTATAAATGTCAATTATATTCAGAGATCTTTTTTTGGTATAACCTTTTTTTTTGGAAATGACCTATAAAGTGTTATTTCGTCATAAAATATTTACTACTAAGAGATAATTATGTATTTTTTTGAGGTTTATTTTAAAACGTTACTAATTGGACGGTCCTCACTGCGAGAATTGTTCGCCGCGAAACAAATGTTCGGGAAACGAATGAAAAAAAAGAAGTTAAAGTTCAAGGTATACATAACCCACAGATTATTATATTTTTTTTATTTTTATTTCTATGTGAGACACTAAACACCCTACCCTTGTTTTTATAAAGGTTTGAACCTATTCTATAGAAGTTGGCATAGTCACCCCTCACTCAAAGACGAAACTGGCAAATAGGACAATAACAAACAAAAATATTCACGCGTTAGATGCTCTCAATTAACACGTAATCAACATAATAGAACGTAAAGATAACATTATTTTTTTACAAGTATTCTCTACCTGTGTGCCCGTTTCAACGTGTGCTACAACTTTGTAAGAAAATCAAGACGGCAATGGTGTAACTATGCCAATTCAGTTTGATATTCTTTATGAATATTTTAATTTGATGGTTTTGACAATGATAACGGATATTATTTATTAAGTATCACAAAATGATGGTAGTCGTAATGCTTTCTATATTTTGTTATCTTCATGCATTCCATTATAATTATTTGAAGTAGGTTTCAATGTAAAAAGTCTGTCCAACTAAGTGTCTTTTTTGTAATTTTTGTAATAAAACTTCTTGAAATTATTCATGACTTTTATTCTGCATAGGGATCTTCAGGTAAGCTGTAATATAAGTTCAAAAATGATCTGTTATTTTGCAAAAAGAGCAAGACATTATGAATGCCCCGAAATACCAAGTTTACATTGGAACTACAGACGTTGCGAAAACAGCGCTATTGAGAAAGTACACAAACACTCAAAATGTTAATAATTTATTTTGTAACAGTAAAAACTACAGTGCTCTGCGAGTATGCAGCACTAGCACCTAATTTTGACTGAAAATCATACTATCGTTGGTTTTTCCTAGTATTTAGATTAAAGAATTGTTAGTACGTACTTGCTGGCGAGCATGACTATGTTTCTAGCGTAAACCAGTACTGCGACTAGTCCGAAGTAAACTCCAACAAATATAATAATATACGTAATGATGAACGTGCTGAGTATACCCATACTGCGCCCGGAGCACACATTTTCTGTTTTTTAACATGTGGTGTTATGATTTTTTTTTAAGATTTTGCCATCTTCTATTATTTTTTTCTATTTCATTTTCAATTTTTCCATCATTTTGAGTTGAAACTACATTTGATTGTAAAATCTGGTAAAATCTAACAAGTCTGTCTGACAAGGGTCATGTCGATTGACGTTAGGTTTCAAACTTGCCGGCACGCTGAGGCACTTTTATTCGTTTGGAAATCAATTGTTTGAAATAGTACTCGTTGGTGTTCTTTTGTGCTATATCTTGGATTACGTTTGATCAGTTGGTCACAGAAGAATAAGTTCATATTCCTATATGGGTGTATATTTATGTTTTCTCGAACAAATTAGTGACGAGAACTGCTGTAGCTTATCAACACAGATTTTATCAGTTTGACAGGACCGTAGGTACCTATTTATTGACAATAACATTGACAAGCTAGGAATCAAGAGGGACGGGGTATCATATGTGCAATATTAAATATTTTTGTAAGTGTGTAACGAAATGATGTGATAAGTTTTTATAGTTTCATTCATTTAAATGTATTACTAGCTTGTTTAACCTTGGCATATAATGTTTTCATTGCTAGTTAATTAACATTAAATTACCTATGCGTAACGTCCGTACCTATAACTAATGTTTTATCTCTCTATTTCAAAGTCACGATATACCGTATGTATAGGTACGGCCAGCAACAGAAGTAGCTTAACATTTCTGAATTTTAACTATTTGATGTAGTTACACTACTCCAGCTATTATTTTTAACGTTTCAGAAGATTATTCTTTAAAATATTCCTTACTCTTCAAGAGCTTGTTGGTTACGAGTAGGTAATATCTAACATGTTTTTATAAAAAAATCTGCTTGTAATTCTAATCTTACATAAATACATAAACTCACGCCCATTTCCCATGGGGTAGGCAGAAACCACATAACGTATTCATACATCTGGTCATACACGCATGCCAGTTTTTCCTAGAAATAATATTTTAGCTTTAGATCAAGTCGTGTTTAGCTATCTAGAGGGTTGGCTCGCGTTAACGTAACTACATCCAATTAAAAATAGGGAATCCCAATTAATACCTACTTTTGTTTTCATTTCAGTCACAATGAGTAAACTCGTCGGTAATTTATTCAAACAGCTGAAAAGCAAGGAGTTTAGACAGTATCTAATGAGGTAAACTTTGATGAGATACTTATTGTAAGATGTTATTCTAGACTTGTTAAAAAAAAAACAAAATTAATTTAATTTGGAAACAATTTTGTTTTTCAGCACCCATTTCTGGGGTCCTGTAGCTAATTGGGGAATACCACTTGCAGCTATTGCAGATATACAAAAAGATCCAAGGAAAAGCGCGGGAATCATCGAATTTGGCGGGCGTGATTTTTCTTTCGTTTTCTTAAAAATATTTTAAAACTCTTGAGATTGGAGATAAGTGGTGTAAATATATAGATATATGTAGATATTCATTAGATTAGTTAAATTCATTATTTATTTGTGCTTCATTTAGGGTAAGTTTTTTGTATTTTGTTTTTTTTCATTCATTGTCACAATGGACAATGAACCGCCTGATCCGGGGGGCACAGTCCCTTCGGTCGGGCATAACGTAACAATATGCGAATCCAGTATGGATACCGACTCGTCCCTCACTAGGTCGGAACGGAAACGGGCTAGAGCTCCAAGGAAAATCTGCAAAAATTGCAACAAAAGAAGGCGAAATGGTCATTCAACAGATCTAAACACGCATAAACATTGCCATTGTGAAAATGACTCGGTCACGATTTTAATTAACCAAGAGGCCACTCCACGTTCTGTGGATGGTCCCCAGACGGAAAACCACCTCAAGTCAGATCTTCCGCAGAAGGCGCCACAGGTTGCTAGGGCTTTGTACGAAGCCACAGACCTGTCGCCATATGTCGTACACATCACAAAAGTTTTCGATACACCAAACGCGGCTCAATCATTACACCCAATAACTTTAGGGCACTTCCTCAAAAACCGCAGATACAATAATATCATTAACGGTTCCTTAAAGCGCATAGGTCGAAACAGAATGTCGCTCAGCTTCTCTCGTTACCTAGATGCAAACTCTTTTATTAATGACCCAAGTTTGGCCAAGGAGAAATTGAAGGCATTTGTTCCATCAATTAATGTGTGTCGTATTGGAATTATTAAAGGCGTACCTACCGAATGGTCTCCGGAAGAAATAATTGAAAATATATCTGTCCCTGCTGGATGTGGGAAAGTAATAAAAGCGAGGCGTCTAAATTATAAAGTACACGAACCGACCCCTGTGTGGAAGCCATCACAAACAGTCGTGCTGACCTTTGACGGACAAATCCTACCAAAACGTGTGTTTTGTTGCTACAATTCCATGCCAGTGGAATTGTATACATTCCCAACAATTCAATGTTTTAATTGTTGTCGTTTTGGCCATACAAAGGTACAATGTAGGTCGAACTCTCAGTGCTTCAAGTGTGGGGAGAAGCATTCTGCTGACACTTGCAGTATTGAAGACGAGAGTAACGGTAAATGTTGTCATTGCGGTGGCATTCATTATGCCATCAATAAAAAATGCCCAGAATTTGAAAGGCAAAAATCTATCAAACATTATATGGCCCATAGTTGCGTGTCGTATGCTGAAGCATCACAACTACATCCACCAATCTCTAAATTGTATGCAGATGTGGTAACATCTGCCCCATCACAAACCACTAAAAATTCGTTTTCCTCACAACCTTCTCCCCAATCACGTAACTCACCAATTGTCTCTTCACAAAGGAAAACGGTATTCCTTAAGCCTCGGGATCCCCCAATAACAGCTAAGGGGTATAACCGGGCAGCTCATCAAACATTAATTAATAATGAAAATTCTGTGTCAGGGAATGGTGTTGCCTTCCAAAATAAAACAAATAATAATGAAAATCAAATTTTAAATTTAATAATTATGCTAATTAATACTTTATCTAAAAATAATAATATTGAACCGTCCAACGTTGCCACTGTAATTGATACGCTGTCTAACTTATTTAACCTTAATCATAATGGATCCAAATCTTCTCAAGATTATCCAGTGGAACAGTCGCAGCATTGTGAATAAAAAATCTGATCTGTCCTACATATTGAACAAATATGATCCCTTTGCAGTCGCTCTCTGTGAGACATGGCTTAAACCAGGGTTCTCTTTTAGAATTCCTGGCTATGCATGTCTAAGAACAGATAGAAGCGATGGGTATGGCGGTGTTGCCATACTTATTAAAAATAACTTGTCTTTTCAATCTATTCCTCTTCCAAATCTCAGTGACGAGATATCTGCTGTCGCTGTAATTGTAAATAAAATCTGTTTAGTATGTATATATTATTCTCGTCCCACTGTAAATATTCTTTCTGAAATAAGTAATCTTTTTTCAGTTTTACCTAAACCGTTTTTGGTAATGGGTGACTTTAACTCACAACATCAGTCCTGGGGTAGTTCTAGTTCCAATTACTATGGGGAAAAGTTATTAGAAATTCTAGACTCGAATAATTTGTGTATTTTAAATACATGTCTTCCAACACGCCAAACAAATCCAGATGAGGGATTAAGTGCCCCTGACCTCTCAATTTGCACACCTGAGTTAGCATCGAAAATATCCTGGTCTCCTTTACCTTCTTCTTATGGTAGTGATCATTACCCATTATTAATTTATTTTCCACTTAAAAAACCAGCTTCTTACAATCAAACACCACGATTAAAGTATAGACTTGAAAATGCAGATTGGGATACATATAAAAAATGTGTAGAAGAAAGAATTCTTGCTATATCTAATTTATTACATGATCCTCAGTTATTATCCAATCAAATAACAAAAATTTTAATAGAGGTGGCAGATAATACTTTCCCTTTTAAGAATGGTGCTATAGGCAAAATTCCTTCACCACCTTGGTGGGATACTGAGTGCACACAGGCCATAAAAAAAAGAAAACAAGCAGAAAAAAAATATACTCTTACTATGACTCATCACAATTTTGAAATATACCTAGAAGCTGCTCGTACAACTCGTAAGCTCCTTAGGAAAAAGAAATTTGAAGGTTGGCAAAGATTCTGTACATCGATCTCGCCAGAAGTTAACGCATCTCTAGTATGGCAAAATATTAGGCGATTCAGGTCAGCATTCAGTGACACAACAGCCTCAAAACTGCCATTAGAATTAGCCAATGAGTTTATGGATCATTTAGCCCCTCCTTCAGTCCCAGAACAGAGATCTTTAATTCACTCTCCCTATGTTCCTATTCCTAATTCTGAGTTGAATTCCCTGTTCACACTAAGTGAGCTTAAGGGAGTCCTTTCACATGTTAAGGATTCAGCTCCAGGTGAAGATGGTATACCATATTCATTTATAGCTAATCTGTCTGACTCTGTACTTATAATATATTTAAATCTCATCAATACAGCTTTGATATCTGGCAACATTCCAGCAAGTTGGAAATCTCAAACAATTATTCCTATACTGAAACCAAGCAAACCTACTTGTAATGTTTCTTCTTATCGGCCAATTGCACTTTCTACAGTTCTTGCTAAAATTGTTGAACATCTCATTAAGAATCGTTTGGAGTGGTATTTGGAAGGCAAAAATTTGCTAGCTACGTCACAGTTTGGTTTTAGGAAGGGTAAAAGTACAATGGACAGCCTTGGAGTGTTCACAACTGATATTCGGTTAGCCTTCTCTTCTAATAACTCTGTAATTGCTGCTTTCCTGGATATTAGCTCAGCTTACGATAATGTCCTGGTATCAATCCTAGAACAAAAGCTTAATGCATTAAAAGTTCCAACATTGCTGTCTAAGTTCATAATTAACATGCTTTCAGAGAGATCTTTAAATCTTCATGTTGACGGGTATACATTTACCCGTTTAGTATGGAAAGGGCTCCCTCAAGGTTCTGTACTTAGTCCAATTCTCTACAATATTTACACTTATGATTTGGAATCCTCTCTAAATGAGTCAGTACAAGTCCTTCAATATGCAGATGATTTACTTCTTTATTTTTCTGGTCATTCTGTTGCAAATATTTGTACTTCCTTAACCTCTTCTTTATGTTTGCTAAAGACTTGGCTTGAAACTAATGGTTTGCACCTGTCAATTGATAAAAGCAACATTGTCTTGTTTACTAGAATGCGTAAGCCTCCTATTGTTACAGTAACGTATAATAATATCCCTATGCCTGTTAAAGACCAAGTTAAATTTTTAGGCCTTATTTTGGATACACATCTTACTGGTTTACCGCATTGTGATTATATAGCTGCTAAATGTGAACGAAATATCAACATAATTAGATGCCTTGCTGGTGTTTGGTGGGGAGCACATCCTTTTTCATTAAAACTACTGTACAACACATTGATTAGAAGCGTATTGGACTATGGAACTTTTTTGCTGGAACCTGGTAATGTTGCGGGTTTTAAGAAACTGGACAGTGTTCAGTCCAAGGCACTTAGAGTGGTTTCAGGTGCAATGAAAAGCAGTCCTATTAATTGTCTTCAGGTGGAATGTGGAGAACCCCCACTTCATTTACGACGTCAATTTTTAGCTGATAGATTTATGGCTCGGTGTTTGCAATTTACTTATCATCCTTTGCGAAATAAACTTGCCATTCTCTCTGAAGAAGTAATTTCATCTACTTACTGGAGGCACAAAGCCACTCCATGTTTAATTAAAAGTTTTAGAAAATACAATTTAATCGAAGCTCCCTGTCATCACTCTCAATTTCTTCCTATATTTCACTGTAAGTACAACTCGCTAACTAGATCTCCAACTATACACTATAACCTCAATATTTACCGAGATGACGTATGTCACAACCATAACTTCAACTTTATTATGGATAGAGACTGGAAGGGCTTTCAGCTCTTGTTTACAGATGCTTCGAAGCATGGAAGAGACTCATGTGTGGGAGTAGGTGTATACCACTCCCAATTTAATATCGTGCAAAAAATAAAGCTCCCGCCCGAATCATCGGTGTTTACGGGAGAATGTTACGGCTTATTCAAAGCGGTCGAATATATACTTATGATGGACTTACAAAATTCACTCATTTTGACTGATGCAAGGAGTGCCTTACAATCTTTGGCCAGATTCCCTTTTTATTCTCATAATTCTAATATAATATTTGAAACACGTGAACTCCTTAATAGGTGTTTTATGAAGGGGTACTCAGTGCATTTTGCGTGGATACCGTCGCATTGTGGCATTTTAGGTAATGAGAGAGCTGACCAGCTAGCTAATGATGCCGTGTTGTGTGGAGACGTTTTTCCGTACAAAAATAACTCCCAAGATCTGGCTGCTCTGTCCAGAGTTTATCTACAGGAATCCTGGGGTCAGCTTTGGTCCGGGCAATCAGTGAAAGGGAAATTTTATCGTAATATTCAGCCAACCATTTTTGTTAAGCCTTGGTTTAGCAAGTACAAGTTAAGCAAAAAGATAACAACAATATTCATACGTATGCGATTGGGTCACGTGTGTACTCCTGCTCATCTTGCCAGGCTTGGCATTGTGCAGAACCCTGCGTGTGTCTGTGGCGCTGAAGTGGGAGATCTGAACCATCTTATTTTTTCCTGCCCCCTTTATGACCACTCTACACTTTTCCAAAGCCTTGTTTCCCTCCGAGTCCCGTTTCCTACTTCTATATCATGTATTTTATTTAATTTTAATGTAGATATTTATAAAACTATAGCTCTTTTCCTTGTAAATAATGATATAACTATTTAAACATTAATTTATAAATTATATTTTAAGTAATTAATTTAACATTTAGTTTTTTAGTTTTCGCACCGAGTTGGCCTTTTTGTTGGACCACTCGTGGCGTCAAATGTTTTCAGATTTTTGTTGTATTATCTTTACTGTTAACTTGTTATCATTTATTATTTTTATCAACACAACTACCCTCCTTTCCATTTTCATTTCCAAATTTCCCGTTGTAAAATATTATTATTTCGCGAGTAATTGATTCTTACGTTTTTGTTATAACCACTAAATATTGTCAGTGGCAATAAGCACGAATAGTGCAACGCCAAAAACAAAAAAAAAAAAAAAAAAAAAGATCCAAGTTTTATTAGTGGGAAAATGACAGTTGGTAAGTTTGTGTTCGTGTTTTGGGACGAACTACTGAACCCAAATTAGAAATTTTGAATGTTTTGGTAAGTAACTTAGAACTTTTTTTTAAAAAGTTCTAAGATAGCAATTAGTAGGAAACTGTTTTTGGCACAAAAAGCCTATTAGGTATAGTATAACCAAAGTATAACAGACTTTTTGAATGATACATTTTGATTATTATACACAAATAAATATAATTTAATTGATTAATAAAATTTTAGTAATTATGAAAGATTTATTGTATACTAGAAATGTTATTGTAATTGAAGTGTAAATCTTCATTTGTAATGTGTAAAACTGGACATGGACTATAAATAATAAATCAATGGATAATTTGAATAATTGAATATAAGACATTTGTTTGATGACTCTGAATGACTGATATTTATTGTATTAGCGTAAAATTTAAAAATCATTCATTTAATAATAATAATTGTAATAGGTACCCAAGATATTTGCATGCCATGAGAAATGGCAAACATGTCGTAAGGCACTTTTTATTTATTATCTTGCATGCATGTATTATTTTTAATTCTCTTCGTAAACACATGTTTAAGCAAATAAAATTTCTTATTCTTATTTTAGGAATTAGTAAAAACTTCTACTGCTATCTTATAGGTATCTATTATGTTAGTACCTAATCTAGCAGATGACATGTATTCTAAGTGATGAACCGTGTTCCTATGAACTTTGTTATCTCTCTTCCTCTGATTACAGCTGTTACATTACCTTTATCAAATATTCCATTTGATCAGTAATTTTTTATGACCCTGTTATGGGCTGACAACTTCATTAACTTTGTATTGTGCAAGTATAAACTTTCGTAGTCTTCAATTATGAAGGTTTGCCTTTAATATTTCTGCACTTACCTTGTATTGGTCATTTTTTTTTTGCTACAAATGTAGACCGAAATTACGGGGCGGTAGGCTAGAAGTGTATTTTTATTGCTTGTATCAAAACACGTAAAAAACCACTCCCTTGCAGTGTGCTGCCCCCGGTCATGGCCCTTTAGCGCAAATGGATCGGATCCCTACAGCGATGACAAAAAAAAACCCGAGGCTCGTTGTTAAAAGTCGCGTAAACCGCGCTTGCAAAGTCAAACGTCGCGCGTCGGCTAAGAGAGCTCTCTCTCGTTGTTCCAGCTCTGTCTTTGTACTCGGTGATGTTCATGCGCTTCGCGTGGCGCGTGCAGCCGCGCAACATGCTGCTGTTCGCGTGCCACGTGACCAACACGTGCGCACAGCTCACGCAGGGCGCGCGTTTCGTCAACTACCACTACCTGCAGGACAACCGCGACAAGCCCGCGGCAGCGGCGGCCGCTCCGGTCAGCCAGGTTGCCGAGCCCCACGCCTCCTAGTTCCTTTTACTACAAATATGGGGAGAAACATGTAGGTACGGTTCGGAGCAGTATTTTACGTAGACTGGTCGAGGCTAGTTTTAGGATGGAACGAGACCTGAATACGGCACGGCCGCCGGCCGGCTGGCGTCTTCAATACACAAAGATGCAAACATTCTTAATAATTTAGAAAATCATGCAAGTTTGAAAAGGCAGGGTTGTTCTCGGGGATCTGATCTTTATGTAGGCAATAAATTATACAATTTACGTATGCTGCACACAACGATCGAAGCGAACTCGAATGTTTTAGCAATGGTGAAACTGTATTACAGAAAATCAGTCAGGATAATGCCAAGCTCAATGTATAGAGGCGGATTCAATACAACACTTTGTGTAATATTGTTTTGTGATATTTAGTGCACAATTGACCTGATACAAAAAAGGTATTGAAGTTTAGAGACAATTTTACCAATTTGACTCACTTTTACTAGTTAGTTTTAGCTTTTAGCAGTTAGTGCAGCACTATTATTGCCTAGGAATCCTAGGATGCCTTCGAATGAATCTAAAGCTATGTACCTACAGATTATTTGCAAGTGAACATGCAATTCAACATTTGTGTACCGTGCATGCCATTAGTGTTTATGTTCTTCTTATCATTACAAGTACCTACTGACTGGTGCGCAGTTCGTTATTTAGTGTTCGCGAACACATAAAAACATGTGCATTGTGTTGCAAATAATTTATAAGTAGATACCCGGTTTTAAACAGGTGAATAAAGTGATGGAGTAGCAGCACAAGTCTTCTTCCTAGCTCCTATCTCACTTAAAGTGGTTTCGACAAAATTTTCTGGCGCAAGTCAATCTGCCCTGGACTGTTGGATCGGGTAATTTTTCCTCCAATAAAAGCTTCGTCATTCTAGTCAACCACGTAGCTGGAGATCCCCCTTTACCTCTCTCAAATTCAGGTAGTTGCCCTTTAATTTTCTCACTGTATGTTCTTCGTCTCTTCACATCATGCGGCCATACCATCTCAGATAGCTCATAGGGGTGACTTTGAAACTACCACGGATATGGTCAAACCGGCTCAGTATCTTCATCTCGGCAGTATGAAGCTTTAAAACGTCCTTTTTTTTCATTCAGGACCGCCGTATCAATATGTAATTAATTTAATGACATGGTGTTTTTATAATTATTTTTAAGTGCGTTTATTATATCACCACTAAGCGTTGATATAAATACGAATAGGTTGTAGAAAATATACATACATAGAAAATAGGGGATCGGACAAAAAAAAATAGTCCGTCAGATAGATTTCCAAAAAATATTGAACACGTATTTTTCTTTTTTCACATAAACAAAAAATGAAGACGATACAATGCTTCGAAAACTAGACAACTCCTCGAAAACGTCACATGTCAGGACAATTTTTGCCTACAAATGACGTCAGCCACTCATAATCTTTGATGCGTTTTATCTTCGTCAATTTTTATTAATTTGTTAAAAGAAAAATCACGTATCCAATATTTTTCAATAATCTAACTGACGGACTAATTAGAATCTTATTTTTTTGACTCAGTCCGATCCCCTATTATGTAACCACATACAAGGGTATTTTTAAAATGTTAACTTATTGTTATTAGGATTTACCAATTATACTCTGTTGTTGATCTGTTTTTGAGTGTATTTTCTTTGTGTTCCCCAACCCTTATGATTAAATCAATCATCATCATCTGGCTCGCCTTTTCCCAACGTTGGGGTAGGCTTTCAGTTTAACCGGATAATATCAGTATTTTATATGGAGCGACTGCCTAACTGGCCTCCCCTCAATAACCCAGTTAATACTGGGTAATAGGGGCTCGGACAAAAAAGTCTAATTAGTCATTCTGATAGATATCTAAATTATTGAACACATATTTTTTTCACTTGTCACGTAAACAAAAAGTGTACGTGTTTCTCTTGTTTTATTTTTTGTTACGTCTAATTTTTTATTAATTTCTTGTCCTGTGTGAGACTATGGAGAGAGAATATAGTAGATTGTTACACTAGGGTCGAAAGGAATCAATTCCCATACGAGGTATTTAGACGCCCGAGCGAAGCGAGGGCGGCTATAGTCCGAGTAGGAATTGATGTCTTTCACCCGTGTTAAGCACTCTACTTTTCATTTCGAATATAAGGAAAGTAAAAAATAGTAGTTTTTCTAAAAATTTTATTGAAAATAATAACATGGTACCTATTTAAAATTAATTGAGAAATTTGAACAATTTGTGAAATTTAAAGTTACATTTTCGTTTGGAATATTTACGCTGTTTGATATGTTATGTCTTTGGCTGTGCTGAATTTCTGTAAAAGTAGGAGACTCCATTATTTGATTAGACGGTGGAATCCATGGCGCAGACTCCCTTGAAGTAGTTGGTTGAGGCGAAGTGGGGCGTAAATTTATAGTCTCAGTTAATTTGTTTGAAATTTTAGTTTTATTTTGGACAGAATCCTCAATGTAGCCTTCCGCGACTGTGCTGGATTTCCATCCTCCATGTCTTTTTAACATTGTCAAGTTCGCCCCAGAATCGGCTAATAGTGTCGCTGACGTTCTTCTGTAGCAATGCCCGGTATACTGTTCACAGTTTGGCAAATTCAAATATGTTGCTATTTGCTTCGGCATACCTGAGATTTTATTTTTACCGATCACTTGTTTATAGCATTTTCCCTTTTGGTAGTTGAGAAAAAAACGATCCGTTTTTATGTCATTAGGTCTGATTTTTTGATATTTCTTTACTATTTGTGTAAACTCTTCTCGTATGTACAACAAACGTACGCTCAATATTTGTTTTTGTTTTAGTTAATTTTACGAGTAATAACTGGCCGTGATTTTCAAAGTCGTTAATTGTTAAATTAGTGAGTTCACTGCTTCTGCAGGTGCCGCTTATACCAAGTATTAATACCACCTGTGAAAAATATAATTTCTTAATTAATACCTATTAATCTTTTAGGTATCTAACTATGTAATAAATAAAATAACAAGCAGAGATCTTTTACTCCAGAAATGTACGCCTATCTAACTCTTAATTTACCTACGCAATCTGGGTCAGTATGTTTGATTGATAATATGATTGCCTCTTTTTATGCAAACCTATCCTATTTATGTAGGTATCTTAACAGAGTCAAGTCGTTGGGATCGACATTTGATTTTAGAGTAAAAGACCTCCAACCTAGATAAACGTTTATAACTTACCTTCACTGCCAAATATATCTCGTCAGGGGCTTCATTTAAAAATGTTTCCACTTCGTAAGAGGTGAAAACCTTAGATTTTTTGGTCTTGAACCCCTGAGACTGTCTTTTCAGAAACGATGTTAGATTAAGGAATCTTTTCAAATCGACATTGTGTTTTACTTCTAGTGTACTCTTGAGCATTGAATACCTGCTCCATAGCGTAGAAGGCTTTATTTTTCCAGACAGTCCATTGAAGTATGTAAGAAATACACTTTCGGAAAATGATTTTATTTTCTTATCTGCTCGCCACTTCATAAAGTCATTGTATGTATTTAAGTATCTTTCCTTTGAAATTTCTGGCAAAAGATTTTCGATAACTGTATTGGCTTCGTCTCTAACAGAATCTGGGGTCAACATTTCAGAATCACTTGAACTCATTTTTAATAAGCTATAACTACGTACTCTGTTCTATTACCGAGATTTCGATAACGCTTAAAGAGTTAGTATCCCGCCAAATTATATAGTCTATTTAAAATTTTAAATATGGAACACACCGCGTCCCTGCCGCGGGCGGACCCGCTTAGTTTATTTTTTTTTAATTCATACTGGCTGTTTAAACACTCACAACACCGCAGCATTTTTTTGCGGCCGACCGCTGCACCAAATTTAGTTCTATTTTTAAAATTGCTTCCCTCCCTAGGGAGGGAAGCAATTACTATGAGTCTTTCCCGCCCTAAGGTGGGAAGTAGCATTTGCCACCCGCTACTCGGATCAAACCAACACTACTTTCCGAGTATGAGAAATGAAAAATACATTTTCTTTCTTCTTTCAGTACATTTTTTATCTACAAGTGACGTCCAAGCCCCGACTCACGATCTTTGACGCGTTATAACTTTGTAAATATTTAAGATTTGATAAAACAAAAACAAGTATCCAATATCATTTTTCGTATTTTTTTGAGTCAGTCCGATCCCCTATTGATATTTTTCTTAGTTCTAGGTATGCTAGTTTATTACTGTTGGTACATGTAGTCTACTAACAATAATAAGTATTAACAATTAGAACATGTGGGTAGGAGGTATGTGGTTACAGATATGCATTAGTAATACGATACCCTTTGGCTTATCCACATGTTCTAATTGTTAAAATTTCAGTCTTGGTTCTTAGACTTTCAGGTCACTGACTACCTGTAACGACTGCAAAAGATCTAGGTCGGTATGACAGCCGGGCCCAACAGCATATCTAACGTGCTTCCCGACTCGAGGCACGGAGGAAACTCGGTACAGTGTTGCCAATGCTCAAAAATATTTTCCCCCCTAAAGCTTAAGTTAAAAACGACTAAAATCACAATTACTTAAAAAAAAACGTCATACTCTCCATACTCCATAGTATAGAGAAAACAGCAATTAACAAAATAACAATTAAAATGTTACTCATAAAAACCTAAATTTAGGGGAAAAACTCCCATGTTGGCATCAGTGACTCGGTAAATCGTAGGAAACATCGAATTTCACGGGTTGCCCCGGAGCAATCAACCTTAAAAAAATAAAAAAAACCATACTGTGTAGTTGCCTGCACTGATTTACTTAGCAAAGATCCATTGAATATAGGAGGGTACGGTAAAGAAAAATAAAGAATTTATGCATAGGGTTACATAGTTTGATGAGCACAATGCTTGGTTGACGACTTCGTGAAGAGTCCCATTGCACATTATCCCCAGAGTAATTTCCAATGACGTCAACATAAGCAAATTCTAATGAATTAAAAAAAACCAACTGTAGGTACAACTTTTATATGAAAATACCGCTATTTGAAGTAGTGGTGTCGAATGAAACGTCCTCCTTGAACAATCTGTGCGCATTCGTTTGTGAAGTGACAGGCGAAGAGCATCAAGTTGCGGGGAGTAACCATCCAAGCCAACCGCATGAAACAAATCGAATATAAAGCAAGAGCTGAAAAAACACATTTTCAAATCAGGAAAAAATATTAAAACATGCAGCAATGGGGAAGGCTTAAATCATTGTTACACATTATAGTTATTAATTATTTTTGTTAGGCACCTAATAAGTTATAAAGTACGAGTACTTCTTACTCCGCATGCATTAAATTAAAATTCATTACGTATAGGTAATGAATTTTAATTATATATTTACATAGGGCATTTTTGTGGGTAAGGTACTTACACGTTTACATTGTTCCGATATTCTGTAATACTTAAATGTAATGTGTAACTGTTTTATGTCCCAATCTCAGACCAAATAAAAACTTACTAACTTTACTTAAACTTAAACTTTTTATTTGGTCTGAGGTCCCAGTAAATTAATAAAAAAATGTAGACGTGTGTGACCATATTCGCTATCTGACCAATGAGAGCAAGCTATTGTGACAATTTACAATAGGTATGCTAAAGAAACCATGTGGGATCTGTGAGGGTAGGTACAGTCAGCATCAGAAGTAGATTTACACTACTCAAACTTACTAAGCAGGTTTTTTAATTAAAACTTGTTAGATATTACTCGTTACTAACAAGTCATTGAAGAGTAAGGAATATTTTAAAGAATAACCATCTGAACCATTAAAAATAATAGCTGGAATCCTGTTAATCAAATAATAAAAGTTTCAAAATGTTAAGCTACTTCTGAAGCTGACCGTACTATTAGGGGCCGGCGCACATATGGCGGAGCGCAGCGCAAAGCATAAATGATTTTAGAGATGGTGTCGAACTCGACAAAAATTTCTAATGACGTCATTTTTTCGACAAATTTTAAAAGTTGCTATTCTGGGGATGTCGAATTCGACATTTGTCGAAAGCTAACGTTAGAGTTCATGTCGAGTGCTTCTGAGCAGTAGAGATGTCATGTCGATTGTAGAGATACGTCATTTCTGAGTGAATTCGTCGAGTTTTGGATTGTACACTGTGTTTTCTTTTCTTAAATTTTTAAATAAAATACGGCCTGGCATCTCATACCTACTGGAAATTTGATTTATACTCTTTGATTTGTGCCCTTGCCTTGTTTGATTTTTCCCCTCCATGTTAAAATAAAACTTTTAAAATGTAAAACAGCACCCAATAATGATGTAAACACAGTACATGTAAACTTAACAAAAGTTTTGAAGGAACCGCAAAAAGGCGCAAATTCTGACACTGACAGACAGTCAACTGTAAATTTGTTTTCTTTATTTCACGAAGAGCATACGAAAATCTTGAAACACACTAAACGTTTCGTTTTATACTTAAATAAGTAGGTTTAGTCAGCGTTTGAAAACAAAATCATTCATTAACTCATAGCTACCTAAAACAGAACGTGCGATTCTTCATAATGGTAACATTATCTTCACTCGACTCGACATTTTCGTGACATTTATTTCTATTTTGACTGAGAATACGGAATTCTGCTCAATTCGACATTTTTTGGTAGAGATATTTTTATTATTATTATTATATTTTTAATAGACATAGAGATAGACTTACGATCTCGAACTCGAGATAAATGGCGAAAATCGAGAATTGGCCCCTGAACGCGTGACACATTAGGCGAATTTCAGATCGAAAATGCGCGCGTATGCGCGATTTTGCTCGCGAGCGTCACATTGCGAGCCCGGTGACCGGAAGCGGATACGCGCGGACTAGCGCGCCGTTGCGCGTCGCGATCCTGCGCGCTATCTTTCCCATGTCGTCGCTTAGATGCGCTTCAGGAATGAATTTTCATGTTAATTTATTTTAGATATTATTTCAATGTGGACAATGTCGAGTGTTTGGCAGTGAAATATGCTCTGCGCTGCGTCATATGTGCGACGGCCCTAAGTAGCGAGATTAGATTTATATTTGGTATGCTTTTTGGATAACGAGTTAATAAAAAATACCCCGAAAAAGATTAAATCTAACTTTACAATTTAATTCCTGCATAGCTATTCACAAACAATCGAATCGAAACCGAGTCGACCTTGCCACTTTATCTAGTATCAGATTTCCAGATCAAACGATAGGCAAATGCTATTCACAGATTCGATCGACATTGTAGTAGGTACCTACCTACTTAAACACTCGTGGCGAAAAATTTTATGGAGCCAATAAATTATCTTTAATGAGTATTTCTAGAAGTTTTGCTGTAGTTTGTACTGAATTTCCGTCTAGTAACAAAAATATAATCAAAAACAATTTCATATTGATTTTTATTTTAAATGGATACGCGCTGGGTACATAATATACCTAGTACAAAATGGCGTCGTAATTCTGATTGGATTGCGCTTCCGACAGCAAATAGCTGTCGGCAATGACAGTCGAATCTATTACTCGGCTTCGGTTTTGTGAATAGCGATTTTCGATAGTACGATGGATCGATTGGAAACGACTGACAATCGAATGGTTGTGAACAGCTATGCTGGACGAAAATGATGGGATCGCCCGCAAAATTCGAATTTTCTTAATTGTGAATTGGCATAAATATCACACCTACCGTCAATGAAAATCCGTGCTGCCAAATATATAAACAGAAATGAATTACCCATTGTCATATTCCCGCTGATAATATCTGGAGGCTTTTTTGTATCAGCAATAGCCGCCGCAGGAAAAGTCCAAGTTGTAACAGGGCCCCAAAAATGGGTGCTGTAAATATAGAAGACAGTAATAGATCGAGTTTTAAAGTAGGTACAGCTTGATTTGCATGACTGTGTGATTTGGGTTTGGCGGCGATGAATGTATAAAACGAATAGATAGGTGAATTTGGAGGTTGTTTGTTCTCACTTTTCAAATAGCGATTTCTTTATTAGATTGCATGTGGTGCTCGCACCACATGCTTGGCATCCACTCATAGACGACTAAAACGATACGCAAGCGCGTTTTGTTGCGAGCAAGTTCGGTAGGTACTGCAATGTTGATGAGACACTTAACACATAAAATTACCCAGACATGGGTTAAAGTTACCTCATTAAATAGTTTCTAAACACTTTGCTTCTCAGCTGATGTATTAAACGCTTTATTATCGACATGATGGAGCACAAATTTAAGCTAAAAAGAAATTGCTTTACTATATATTATAAAATAAGCAACAGGTTACTGTATACAATTTATAGTTGGCTCATAAAATTATAATCAAAATAAGCCTATGTGGTTCTGCATATTCATGTCGCATCATAACACATGACACTTCCACGGTATAATCGACGAGATTGCTTAAAGGCAAACTGAATGGTTGCAAGAATTTTGATGACCTTTCCCTGTTCATGTGTATTTTGAATTAAGTATATTACTTGGTATTAGTTTTTTAAAGTAAGTTTTAAGTTTTTATAAAAATCTGCCAAAAGCTATAGATAAGTTTTCGATATAACATTAACATTATTCTTTTTACATAGATAAATAAAATTGAAATAAGCAATCTGCACAAAAATTGTAACAGAACTAGAAAGAGGAGAGGATTTATTTATATGCATTATCTCTACGAGTGGTCTGTAATCACCTCTTTGTAAAAAGACTACAAAGTCTTAAAATCTCATGTTTCGGTAAAACTCAACGTAGCACTCTTAAAACATTGTGCTAATGGATGCTTTGAATAGTAAAAGGGTCATGGAGGTAATTTATGTAAAGTTATGACCTGAAAAACTAGTATTTACAAAAAACAGCTGTGCCAAATTTGGAACTTTGACCCCCAGTATCTCCGTAACTAGGGGGTTCCCAGGTATGGTCTAGAACAAAAAAATTATTGCAGTGGTGGGGAGAACAAGTGCCCCTCGTTTGCGTTAAGGGTACTTTTACACCCTATAAACAGATTTTACACCTTGGAATTTAACTGCTCCCATTTGAATTGAAATTAAATTAACTTTTTACCTATTTTATTTTCCTTGTACAATGTCATTATTTGTTTTTGATGAATATTTACCTTTTTTTGGCGGGTGGAAAATCATCAAATAACCCCTTTCGCTCTGCCCAAGAGCTAATAACTTTACATGAATAATTAATATGATAAATATTTTATTATTTTTATATTGTGAATGAGAGTTGAGGACTATGCGGCTCTTTCTTTTTTCAATTTGAGCGCTATAAGCGACCCACCCAAAAGTCCTTTCTTTGGTATTGTTCGTAGTGGCGTTGAGCTCCTTGAGTTACAAAAGTCGAGTTTCACGATGACTGATAAATGCTTGAAACTGCCTAGATGGGTCCACTCAAATCTGTGTGGTGCGTTTTCAAAAGACCATCTCAGACGCTAATCTACATAGCCTTCATGTGTGTATTCTAAGATTATGTCTGGACTTTTTAAGAGACACTAACATTAATACGACGATAGCCACTGACATTTAAAAAGATACGCAATAAGGTGCTGGTCTGTAAATTCTAGTGGGATCCTAGTGAAAAACAAATTGTTCTAATAGGAAGAGGATTATGTTTTCATTAGCCCTGCAGATATAACCGAAAGTGCAAACGTAAAAAGCATTCTTTAATAAGTTTGTTATTATGCTCAGGTATCAGAAACTAAGTAAATTTATTGATGTTTTTTTAGTTACAATGGGCTGTTAAATATAATTCAACCGTGATATCTAATAATACTCGTAGTACTAGTATCGATACTTGTTACAGTAATACTATGTTCCATGAATGACACAGCCCTAGCATTGGCAGCCATTTTATGTTCCATTCTTGGTTGTAGGCGCACTTTTTTTTTTTAGGAATTCCAGTCCACTCTTTTATTATATCTATGGGCTGGGCACACTGTACCTTATCAGCAGTGTTGCCAGAAGGTTACTTTTGTAACCTATTATGTGATTTTTGAACTGCATTGGTTACTTTTAGGTTACACTAATGAAAAGGTTACTTTTAGGAAATTTTAGGATTAACTTTTAATTTCTTACATAAAAGCAACGTGGGTCAGTGGGTCGTCTTAGGGGCGGTGAAACGGAACGCTCGTTTTATAATTTTTCATGTTGGTAATCTTCGTTAGCAGTAGCCTTCTCTATTGAAACAATACGTTGTACTCTTTCACACTTACACCACTTGTATCTCGCTCACTCGCTCGATCAGTCGGATCGGATCGGATTCATTCGTTGTTGTTCCTTTGTCTGTCGTGCCTACCCATTGCCGCCCTCCGCTACTTTAATTTTTTGTCACCGAAAGCTTAGTGTTTGTATTTTGTGATTATTACAACACAACATACTCGTAATTTCCTACCGGACATTTACTGGCAGTTTGGTAAGTGTATCTACAAATTACAGTGCAAGTTTGTGGGTGTTCAACAATGTACTTTTTCTATGTTAAGGACTAATACTAACGATGAATTTGATTCTGACCAATATGTAGGTAGGTACACACCATGAATGCTTTGTTTTTTTTTTACTTGGTTTTAGTTAGACAATATAATAGTAAGGAGGTCCAAGTCAGTTAGTAATAGTACAGTACAAGAAGTTACTTAGATTAAACCAAGAGGCTTGTGTCTCCAACTAACTACTTTATATGCCAGAGTAAGATGCAGAAAGCTTCCGAGTCGAGTTTCAATAGAAAGTCAATACAACTAATGTTCTATTCTGTCACCTTTTAATACCTTTCCAGTATAAAAATATGAAAGGTTACTTTTTACACAAAAAGGTTAATTTTTTTTATGTTTTAGGTTATTTCTGACCAAACCCGACTGGCAACACTGCTTATCAGCGTCTGACATCTCTGACATTGACACTGACATGACATTGGCATAAGATCAGAAACAGAAATCGAGGATCCCAGGACATTTTTTGAGAAAATAAAAGTTATTCCACAATTTACCGAGACCAAACAGTAATTAGGTAAGTGTTTTATTGATTACGCAAGCTGTTGAATCAATTTGAAACTTATTGTATCCATCGCATAACCTTGACATGCAAGTGAATGTATACGTAATTAATTAAAATTAAATTTAGCTAAACGCATCATTGTGACAATGAATAGCATATAATTGTAATGAAACCTTAATCTATTGCTTTTTTAGGGTACAAGCCGAACACACCATGTTGTCAATGTAGGTAATTTACATTATAGGAAGTGAAACCTTTCATTTACCTCTTTCAAACGTTCTCGCCTTTACCAGTCTCATTTCAAAAGCTTCAAGTGAAATTGGATCGATTGGACCGTTGGCGTTGTCAGAAAAATCTAATTAATTTTTGTTTTCATTTCAGTCAGAATGAGTGCACTCGCAGGAAATTTATTGAAGCAGCTGAAAAGCAAGGAGTTTAGACAATATTTAATGAGGTAAAAACTTAAAAAAGTGTATACGACGTATCCTTTCAAAATCCTAATCTAAGCTGTTTATGTATGTAAGCTTGTTTATGTAAAAGGATGTTCTCATTTCCAGCACCCACTTCTGGGGTCCTGTAGCTAATTGGGGAATACCACTAGCAGCACTTGCAGATATACAAAAAGACCCAAGTTTTATTAGCGGGAAAATGACAGTTGGTAAGTTTGTGTTCATGTTTTTGGACAAGCTACTGAACCCATAGAACTTTTTATTTATATTCTAATTTTGAATGTTTTGGTAAAAATGCTGTAAAAAGTGTGTAAAAGATGTGAACCTGCTTTATGAATATTCCATAGCTTGAAGGGTTATTTCAGCAAGCAAATAAGTGTTATAAATGTTTTTTTCTTTCTATAGAGAAAGAAAAATACTTATTTGCCGCAAGAACGTGACATTGATTATTGATTGATTAAGACATTGCTACTTTAAAAATCAATCAATTCAGCCAAGTATCTGCTCAGATTGCTGAGATAAATGAGTTAGCATAAATACATATATCAAAATCAAGCTAAATCTTAGACATAGTAAAGATACAAGATGTTATCACAGCAGTTCAATAAAGTTGATTTATCTCTAATGCTCACTTCCTTATCTATGTTTCTTGTGTTGTACTATGTGGCAACAATCTTTTTTATTTTCTTCTATTTAACTGAGGTACTTTAACCTTGACAGTTTTAGTTAATTAAGAGATTAGGTATTTTGATTTTTTATTTACTGGAGCAATATGGCCGGAGTTTGAAATGCGGTTCAATTGAGTATTTTCTGATATAGCTTGTAAGTAGCTGGGAAAGACTGCTGTGAATGCCTGTAGTTTAGTTTAGTTAACTGGGGTTTTATCTGCACTTTGCTTTTTGATTGGGCCATCGCATGCATGAATGACTGTAAATAGTAATGGTAAACATAAAGGTTTTAGATATAGACAGCTGGTGGAATGCAAGCGAGCTCAAAAAATCAAGCAGCACTCCATTAATGATTATGATTACAAAATTTTCATTAAACATTTTTACAGGTTATATTGAAGGGAATGCTGGGGGCGGCTAACACCCCAGGACATAACACTCATGGGCAAACGCGCTAGTGGTCACAGTCACTCAGGACGCACACTAAGAACTCTCTCTCGTTGTTCCAGCTCTGTCGCTGTATTCGGTGATGTTCATGCGCTTCGCGTGGCGCGTGCAGCCGCGCAACATGCTGCTGTTCGCGTGCCACGTGACCAACACGTGCGCACAGCTCACGCAGGGCGCGCGTTTCGTCAACTACCACTACCTGCAGGACAACCGCGACAAGCCCGCGGCAGCGGCGGCCGCTCCGGTCAGCCAGGTCGCCGCGCCTGCCGCCTCTTAGTTCCTAATATCACAAATACAGGGAAAAGTAGCGTGGCGCAGGTTATACTTAGATTTGGGTCCTGACGAACTGTTTTAGTAGTAAGGGTCATTTGAGTCTGTCGACATATCAGTTCTGTTTATCAAAACGGCTGTAGGAATTTCGATGTAAAAATCTATTATAATATTTATAATAAGCACAAGTGAAACTAGCAAGCTTAAACTGGTGTCTCGCAATAGTGAGGCCTAGATAAAATAGTGTGATTACTGATTTAGTTATTTTATGTAGATCAATAGATAATATTTAAATTGTTTGAGACTTTCTGAAGCTTGATCAAATACTTATATTATTTATTCAGCACTACAATTTATAAGTTACCCTTTTAAACCAAGTTATATTAATAATTCTTGCCTGACAAAGGACCATGTACAGATTACTTATATTATTTATTGTAAAATGTTTGTGATATTATGCACACAATTTATAATCTTTATTTTATAATTATTATATCGGATTTAAAGAGCTTTTCTTTTTAAGCTGATATAAAGTAAATGTTTTGTGGCAACTAAAATGTTAATCACAACTAAAAATATATGATCACCTATTTAGATATAACTGTGTCAAAATGAAAAAAAAGTAGCTCAATTTTACTTCACTTTAATATTAATATATTAAATAAGAATTACTTTCTTTAGAAAAAAATACGACTGTAAGCAAATGCGAAAGTTGATTGGACATCGTTTCAAATAAAATAATGATTGGTTGCTTGAAATATGTTACTGGCAATGTAGAAAATTGGGTGTTGCTAGCGACATGTTGAAGCTGCTTTATGTGTTTGAAGGAGTGTTTAAGATAAGCATTGAGAAAAATTATCAAAGATTGTTTTGTTATTAGCACTGGGGCTAAGTGTACATCTACTGGTACAATGAACAGAAATGGTAGGATAGGAACATTGGTACAAAGTACTCTCGAGTGATATTTCGATTTGATCGATTGTGAATACCTTGGCTTAGCGTCCACCTTAAAGCAAGAGTGGGAATGGTAACCGTAAAATAAATGGCGCCAGCGTAGCTAGCTACTTCCAAGCAACTTCATTGGTTGAATATCTGTCAATGTCATTTTAAAAGTCTTATTAGCTTGCTCTTATTGGTCGGGATTTTGACAGATGTAGTCACGCCATCTACATTCTACAACAAGCATTGATAGACCGTCCGCAAGAGTAGCAGCCTCTGAAAATGAGAGAATAAGATCTATTTAGAAACGAGTTTGTGACTTGTTGTGATTGTTAATCGCTTAAGTAAGTTCGTCAGTTACCCTATGTTTAGAATTAAGTACGAGTAGATTGTACAAAATATAGCAAATTACGTTATGACGTTATCATTATACAAGGGTATATTTTTTAAATATTTATTGTGAATTTTATTCTAATATATTCAAATTGTTGATCTGTTTTGAGAGTTTAATCTTTGACAAGAATCCCATCTCTGATATTTTTATGAACCTAAACTTGTAACCCTTTTTTTAATTTTTTTTTTGGCGCGTGTATAATCATCGAATAACCCCTTCCGCTCTTGGGCAGAGCGAAAGGGAGTGTCAGACTTCTACTGACTAAAAACCACCCATGTTCCTTCTTCGCCCTCTATGTCGAGGCCGCGATAACCTGTGGACAACGCGGCCCGAAACTTGTAACCCTTTGTTTCATTTTGGAGGGTAGGAAATCAACAAATGACTTCCCCCGCTCTGGCCGGAGTGCATAACATCTCTGAGGCGCGTGTGGAACACGAACGCGCCGTCGACCTAGCTGGCCACAGGCCCGCGCCTACGATGGCCGGAAGCCATTTTACACTTAAATCTCAAAACCTGTTTGGGCTAAAATAGTAGTAATAGACGTTATGTTCTGGACTGATCCGACCAATAAGCCAGCTTTTGACTATGGCAGGTAATATATATTACATCTTGAGCTTTATATTAAAGCACATTGTATTGTACCGTACTTGTGCATAAAGTTTTAATAAATAAATAAATGTCATGTTTTCTCTGGGACGATCGAAATTGGTGCTGTGGTGGTGTTGGCGGTGTTTCAGTTTTTCGGGCCACTAACTAACACTATATAATTATAGGAGATTAATAGGTGTTGCCAGCGGCTTCGCCCTCTACAACTCGAAAATTATCCCACGGGAAGATACAATCGGGATAAATCTATCCTATGTGTTAATCCGGGCTATAAACTATCTGTGTACCAAATTTTATCCAAATCAGTTCAGTAGTTTTTGCGAGAAAGAGTAACAAACATCTATTCATACATACATAGATTCTAAACTTACAAACTTTCGCGTTTATATTATTAGTAGGATAGTAGGAAAATAGCATAACAAACAGAGTATTTTTCCCGCGGCTTCGCCCGTGTGAAAATGACTTTCTATGGAATGTTATTTCTACAGAAAAGAATACAGTCAAATACAGTAACGCAGTGAGGATCTATCGCTATATCGTGCATCGAAGTCAAGTAGTATCGCAGTGAAGATCTTTTGCAGTAACGTGCATCGCAGTTTTGTAGCACCGTGTTGTTAGCATTCATCGATATTTTGTGCGTCGAAAGTCCGTATTCTATTCTACGTACCTAAGTTTATCGGACCGAGATCGGACCTAAAAAAAAACGTAAAACAGCAAACAAACAGAAATTCCAGTTGTTATTTTTCTTCCTTTATAGTTTTGTTAATGGCCGTTAAAAATAAAACGGTTCCTTTGCGCCATTCTGGTCTTCGTATTTTAGTTTCTTAAGTTAATTCTGCTTTAAAGTCTGGCTCTAATGGCGTATCGGAGCCATGTTATTTCTTGATCAACAACTATTTAATGAGTAGATATAGTTCCTAGTTAACGAATATAACAAGACATAGAAACGAGACTACGAGAGATCCCTATTATCTTACTAAACAATAGCTAAAGAAACTTCTAATAAAGTTATAATGATAGCAGCGAACTTTTGGCGAAAAATCGCAAGTGGGCGGACAAATAACGAAACAGATTTCCATGGAAACACTGAATTAACAGTCGTAATGTAGGTAATGATACTTAATGAAAAACCATCATAATTTTGCTGACCTTGTCCCATTCTATTTCTTCCATTTTCTTTGGTCTGACGTCACTCATGGCATCATACGTATCTTTATACCTATCAATGAGAAAAAAATTTGAATCATTAAAATTAGTTCCGAAGATTACACCCCACATAGGTTACCACCTACTTACAAACAAATAATACCTCTTTATAATATTAGTACAGATAAACACTGAATTACTTCTACTACCTACCTACTTTTATAGCTTTTAAAGCAGGTAGTCCTATTTATTTGCCTGACTGATACTAAAGTTCTTTCGCGCTCCGCAACAAATGTGGGTGTGTATGTCGGCGAGAGCGCTTACTTGGCACAATAGCGGGCGTTTAGAAGCGGTAACAATGACGGGCATCTTCATTGTCTACCACAAGTGCTGTTGAATGTAGCATGTTCTACTTCAGGTCGCACTCTCACTTTATGCGATGAAGTCGCGTGAAAGTATATGCAAATACTGAGCTTTGTTCTGGAGACTTGTTTTAGTTGAACGCACATATTATTTTATTGTGATTTGCATACTATAAATGATAAGGTTTGCTGGTCTTGGTAAGAAGTATCGTGGTGTAGCTAGATACTATCTGAGATGTGGAGGTTAGATAGGCATTCGCTCCATGTTAAATATCGGTTTCCTTCTTTCTTTTTGTCGCTGGTATGACATAACTGTTTTAAATTGTTTCCAAAACTTTATCAAAAATGCTGGAAGTGCTCTATTCGGTAAGACTGAAAGTCAAACCGATCTACTGGTAGCTCTGGACTACAACCCAGACATCTAATAGACTGAAATAGCTACTTGTAGCAGTCGAAGTAATCATTCCCATTTTTCCGTAGCATTTTTTTTATTTCTATGAATAATATATTTTGGCATCTATAATCTACCTACACTACATCAACTGAATATCACAAAGTAACCAATAAATAAAAGGCCCTAGGTACAGCTTGATTTAACCACGTCACATTTGCATCAAACCTAGTTAGATTTACAGTTAAAACCACTAATTCGGTCCACTCACACCAAGCGTGGTTTTGTGCTGTCAACGAGTTTCACTATTAAGTACATTTATAGCTGAATTTTTCCAAATAATCATGCCCTTACCCTTTTAGTTTTTTGGCGGGTGGGAAATCATCAAATCTTGGGTAGAGCAAATATGAGTGTCAGACTTCTACTGACTAAAAACCACTCATGTTCCTTCTTAGCCCTTTATGTCAAGGCCGCGGTATTTCTTACAACAACCCGCAGCCCTGAAAGGCGTCGGCCCTTGCGGGCCGCTTCCATGTTACTGACATCTCTTCGAGGCGTGCGTGGAACACGTACGCGCCGTCGACTCGGCCTGTCGTCGTTACGTCATTACTCACCGTCCACAGGCCCGCGTCTACGGTAGCCGGAAGCCGTCACGTGGCCCCTGACGCCCGGAGCGTCTCCCGCGGCGGCTAGGACGAGAGGTTCTCTCCCACTCACATTACGCCACCTCCTTTGCTAGCATCATTGCTTCGCAGAAGGAGGCGACGGCGTCACATTCCATCTCGCCCCGGATAATGCCCTTACCCTCATCCCAATTTATTTGTAATATGTATTAATTTGTAATGTGTATTAAAATTTTTAAAATAAATTAAAAAGAACAATTTATTTAAAACTAAATTGTTTACTTATTTAAACCAGAAGTAACTTAAAGAAATAATAAAATAAATAGCTCATCATGCAGGTTAAACAAATGTAGGTTATTTTTAAAGGTTCAATAAAATATTTGAATAATTTCCTATTTATTTTGACTTTGGATTTTATTTTGATTTGATTTGACATAATTAATACTGTATATCTTTTATAATTTTAATAATTTTGTAAAACGTGACAAGCTAACTATGTTATGAAATGTTATTAATTCGATTTTATTTGTATTTGTTTTGCAGTGCCCTCACAGGGTGCATGTTTGATACCTCTAAAACAATTCCAACTCATGTACAACATGATTGTATGCAATAAACTGATTTGATTTGATTTGATTTGATTTGCAGTCGTCGCAGCAACTCTTCTTCTTCCATATTATTACTCGTCACCTCAGAAGCTACTTCCTTTCTAGCCATATCATCCTTCAATCAGTCCATCTATTGTGTATTTGGTCTTCCTCTACTCTTTTAGCCATCTATTTATATTCATACTCAATATTTTCCTCAATCCTCCGAATCACATATCGCTACTACGATAATCGATTACCGTACAACTTTTCAGTCACCGGCGCCACTTTCAGATTTTTTGTTGGTACTCATTCCTTATTTTATTCATTCGCGTTACACACACCTGCCCCTATTACAAATAATATTTACAATAATGTCTATTGAATTGTTACTCTCCCAAACTTCCTGGGGATAAGGGAAGAACTCGCAAAGTCTAGTACCTTAGTGGGAGTTGAGGTCTCGAATGCTATCTTATTGAGTACCGACAGCTGTATAAGTTTGTGTGATCAGAGTGGCCGCTTTGACACGTGTTCATCTTCATGGTAAAGTGGGTATCGTAGTTTGTAAAGATGTTTGTAGTGTGATACGCTCCATAGTAGATCGCAGATACCTACTCGGCTTCTGCGATCCACTTTCGACCGTAAGTATGTCTCGGTGGGCTGCGGGACTGTTTGGAAGAGTTACCACGGCACACAAAAGGCTAAGATGGCATATGAGTGCGTTTTAGTCAGTACAACCCTGATACTCCCTTCGGCTCCGCCAGGAGCAAGAGGGGTTATTTAATGATTTCCCATCGGAAAAATAAAAGAAAAGGTACATTTGTCTTGATCAACATCACTCAAGACTAGTTTTTTTTCAACGAAACTAACAAAGAAAAACACTATCTACATCAAACACTAACATCCACTTAAATAAATCACACACTATTTCTATTTACCGAGAAGTGACAACAAAATGCTAATTTCGGTCTGAGCCACACTGTGGTTCTGTACACTTTCTTTTGCTACACTCAAAATGGCGTCGTGAAGGTGCAAGCAAGCAACCTGAACACACAGATACGTGTGTTTTAATGAAAACTAAATTGTGTACCCGTTAATGGTTAGATGCACTATACAAACGGAGTAACTTACTCTAATTGTAGTTGACAGTGGACGCAATAGAATTTGTGGTTTTGTGAGCACTCGAAGTTACTGACGCGTGCTGGTGGCTAGCTCCGTTTGTGTTTCACCACGTTTTGTTAGAAACGAATTTGATTTAGTTTGCGACGATAGATAGCGGGGTAGAGAAACGTGAAGATTCCATATATTAGCATAATCAGCCTGTAATGTTCCCACTGCTGGGAAACAGGCCTCCTCTCTATGAGATGGAATGGGCTATAATTTACCACGCGAGCCTAGTTCTACGGGTTTCACGCATTACATTTATCGGTTTTACACGGATAACTATTGAAAAACTAATAACAAGACCTACTCTAAAGTTATGCCAAATTAAATTAGCTATTGAGAGTTCATAGCCCTGATAAGTAACCACAAAAGATACCCCCTAATCTCATACTTCAATTAATTTTACTACCAGTGGCCGTTGACCATGTAGTCAGCTGAATGGTTAAAGATTCACTAGGAATGTAGATTGTTATAATACCAGAAATAAAAAAGTTTTTCTTTATTCTTTAGGTATAATTCTGGTTTAATTCTGGCTAGGTCTGTTATCAACCAATAATTCTCTGGGCTAGATCCTCATGACTCTAATTCGCCTCGTTCAGCGACCAATGGCCTGTAAAGCTACATCTACTTACCACATGAAAACGATTCGCCATGACAAACGGCTTTATATTATCACTATTACACAGGAAGGAAGGATAACACTGAAATTTGTTCAAGCAGTCTTGGATACGTTTCAAATGTAAATAAGTCGGAAAAACAACGATAAACTGCCACCGTTCGCGTGCCGTCACACGATTTCGTATGCAGTAAACAAACATATTAGACTCACATTATCCAGCCCTATATTTTTTCTATTCGATTTTTTTCTTGCCGCCCATCAGAAGTGGTCGTCTGTGAAAGTAACGGTTCAGTAATGGGATATAATGAGAGGATTTTTCGGATACATTTGCAAATAATCATTTTCATCCTCTTTGAGTGTAGATCGGATCAAAGAAAAACAAAGAAATAAAGTTAGACTAATAGGCCATGGAAAATAAAGGTTACGCGGTTCGGTTTGAAAATTGGAACTCTAAACTTGGTAAACAGCAAAATGAAACTGAAAATTTTAAATTTGGGACGACTTTGTAGCGCTTCGTAGGTACGTACCCAATTATTCGTAGGTACGTATCTAATTTACTAATTGTGTTTAAGTGTACCTAAATATATCGACGAAGTACTTAATATTGTTCTGCTCAGTATAAGTCCAAAAAGAAGTACGAAGTCGGTACTCAGACTGCTGCAAAGATTCTTTCCACAATTTCAGCGGAAGCAGTGGAAACCAAGCCAGCATTAACGACAATAGCATTCCAATAAGAAAGCACAACTTACAAAGAGCTGAGCGGGCGGCATGCCAGTTTAAAACATTTCTTTTTTATTCCATCGCAGTGTAACTTATTCGTCTACTAAATAAAGTCCTCACACACGTTCACACTCGATTGAGTCTCAAGTGAGAGTTTGTGAACGCACCCGACCCGCCGTTTCCGGACGAGGCGCCGCCGTGACGCCGTCCGGTTCCGACACAGCGGCAACATGGCGGAGCGCGCGAAAAGAAAAAGATGGCGTCCACACCCATTACCGGCTGTTCTAGTGTGTTAGTTATTGCTTTGCATTTGTTCAACTGTCGCGTTTGAACGCTAAATAGCTGGGGGTTAATGTGTTGCAGAAGTTGTGTCTCTATTGGAGTGGATGAAAAATTGCGTACCTCATGTTATTATGGCTGCAATAGGAATTTATTTTAATTTTGAAGCGTGTGTGTTCCTTAGAGATGTGCTTGCATCACTTTAAATGCTACGATTGCTACGAGTATGATTGGATACTTTGCTAGTAAACAAAGGTTCGTTCAAACCGGTACGGGCTCAGAGAGAAAATTTACTTCAGTATCGGTCAGTATTCGGTGTGCATTTAGATCGTACACGTCAAAAAGCTCCGTTCGGCATCTACCATCTCTGATTCTTATGCGGGTTGGCTAATTATGCCGATCGAGTTTTAAGTACCTATTATACCTATAATAGGCATACACACCAGCACTTCTGTTATTCTTTTAATCCTTATTAATGCTCTGCATGTACTGCTGTTGGTGTACCAAATAAATAGCGCTTGGTTTTATTGAAGCATAATATACGAACAAGTAATACATGCTTCTCCAAGTTTGTAGATATATTTATTTAATAGAGTAATCTAACAACATATTATTATATACTTTCATTAAAAACTATTAAATAAACTAACAAGAAACTATAAAACGGCATTAAAAAACTGCTCCTCAACTTAACGCTGTCAGTCGGTAATGTGCCCAAAAGACTGGTGGTGCTGCCACGTTGTATGGCAACACTTAGCCTCTGGCTAAGGTAAAAGCCAACCCTTGGGTCACGAGAAGCGCCAACTAAGCGTTTTGAAATTTCTTTGAATAGGCTATGAGATCGGTATGTAGATAGATTCTAATAATAAGTCAAATTCGATTAGGTACTTATTACCGCCAAAATAAATAGATTTTATGACCAACCAACAAGTTCACACTATAAAAAAATATGAAGCTATATAAAAACTAAGTAGCAAGTTATTATAGCTAAAGTTCGCTAGTTAAGGCGTTATTTCCAGAAAATTAACTCGTTTTACTTTCACTCTAATCATTGAATTAAGACTATAAACATGCTTTAATGTTTTGAATAAGTTAGGTTAGGAGGAGTTCGTGGTTAAATAATAACAATCGCTCGGGTCGATTTTCAAGTTAAGCGGCGCTTGTCGTGGTTGATCCGTGGATGGGTAACCCATTACATACCAAATCTCCTCGGTGCCTCGGAAAGTACGTTAAACATCGGTTTAACATCACACATTATCATCGGTGGTAGATCTTTAACAGTCGTTACAGGTAATCAGTGATTCGAAAATCTGACATCCAGTCTTACCAAGGGGTATCGTATTATGCAGTACTAAGTGGGTTGTAAAGGTCAGATATGCAGTCGCTCCATATAAAATACTGGTATTCAGGTGCATCCGGTAAGACTGCAAACCGACCTCAACTTGATTGGGAAAGGCTTGGCAAAGAGGATGATAGTAAGCTAAGTGGTATAACTAATTCCTTGAAAAAAAAAGATAGACGTACGACTTATCGAATCGAAGCGTTTGTGAATAAGGGAGGAAGGGTAACTTACCTACCTACCAACTTATTAGAGATGGTGTCAGGGATAATGATTTCGTCGCTACATAAAACGGCAGATCATTTAATGACATGTTTTGATCTCGATTACCTTTGGATGACTAGTCAGACTATCTCTCCATAAAGAAACCGTATAATTAACAACTCTCTTCCCCGCTAGATAGGCAGCACACGCAACGCGAAATCTATTGAATTATTAAACACGCATCATCCGGGCCGTGTGTTGTTAATCTGTCTTTTGTCGACTGGCGACGGAAATTGCCCGGAGACTGGTAATGTTGCCAGTGGTGCGCCTTTGTGATTGCCCTTAATACCTGCTTAGGGATGGTTTTGTACTCGCAATTTGTGCAGGACTTCAAAATTCGAATTCGAATTCAGTCTATCTACAGTATGACTTAGTTCGGAGCGTGTTTTGCTGGTGGTTATCTTTTACAGTTACAAACGCGAATAGCTGTTAAATAACAAAGAAGTTCTACCAATTTTCCCTAAAACATAAAAATACAGATTCCTCCAAGCTAGTTTACAATCTCGACAAAATCCATGTACACTTGAGCAACGAAGCGTACGATTTGTCAAACTTGTACCATCACAGCAATAAAGCGACGGCGAACATTTTCTATTTGTACCGACCTAATTGATCAAACAGCGAGACGAGATAAAAGAAAAAAATATTCCGTTTTTTTCCATTTCTTTTTCTCTGTCATCCGAGTCTAGACAAAATCGTAATCCGGCAATCGCAGGCCGACGGACCGGCAACAATTACGGATACCCGTCGATTTCCCACCGGATATAAATTTTGATCAAGATATAAAATTGTCGATACATCAGTCAGCTCCCTAATTGGTTCGAGTCCGTCGTTTCGAACAAAAAATGTGCCTCTAATTGGCGATGGATGAATTTCGTTATTTGGTCTCTTGGGCTGATTTTCATTTTTGTCCTCGGTCGACTTAATTGTTATAGAGATAATCTATACATTTTAATTTGTGAATGCCTTAGAGATTCTTTACATCATGTGAACGCAATAAATATTTACCAATAGGGGATCGGACAAAAAAAAACTAATTAGTCCGTCAGATAGATTTCCAAAAAATATTGGAGACGTATTTTTTCTTTTTTCATATAAACAAAAAATGAAGTCAATGCAGTGCTTCGAAAACTCGTGAACTCTTCGAAAACGTCATATGATAGTACATTTTTACCTACAAATGACGTCACAACCACATCTTATCTTCGTCAATTTTGATTAATTTGATAAAACAAAAAATACGTATCCAATATTTTTCGATAATCTAACTGACGGACTAATTAGAATTATTGTTTTTTGACTCAGTCCGAAATTGCTTGCTTTCAATGATGTAACACATAAACCGAATATAATGAAATTGCTTAAACCATTTCAATGCGATTCATCACACCGAGACCTTAAATTTGAACCTCAAATTAATTCTCAATTCCATCTTTCTCTTTCAGACAAAAGCTTGCTCAATTAGTTAATATAATCCCCATCCCGATTTGTCGACCATTATCGGTAAATGGCAGCAAACTGTCACAATTACTGTCAATAGGCACATAGGGAATGTGTGATGTGAGAAATTTCCGGTTGGTTTGGGCAATTATCGCAGGACCAAAGTCCCGGGGGGCAGCTTCGATTGCTGGTAAAACCACTGCGCTGTCAGTGGGGCGCGGTGTTCGGTAACTGCAGTTTCTGTAAATTTTTAGTGGTCGATTGGAGAGTAATTTAGTGAAAGCGCCTCAATGTGTCTTCTGTAAATTTTGTGTCGATTATTCTGAAACTGTAGATGCCTGCATTTTCAGTTTTACTTAAGCAGAATCCGTTTTCAGATTAGTTTTTAGTATTAAAAAAAAAATAATATCACTTTACTTTCTTCTTAATAAGATTGGTTAAACAGCGATCGAGGTAACAATTATTTAATCATAATCGATTTAGGAATAAATTAGGATTTTTTATGAAGAATGAACTATATAAATTTCATTCATAGGCACTTCCAATCGGTACCTCTGTAGATTCAAAACGAGGGAAATAAAAAAAGTTAGTAGTGTATAACGTGGGTAGTATTCAGGACTTTATACATTTGTGTATTCAGGTACTTTGCATACCTACTGCCTGATGTGGTATTCAGCATCGTATTAAGGGATTATGAGGCCGGGCTTTGGGCATTGTTATTGAATGCGGCTGTCGCTAATACTAATTAAGCGCTAGGATAATATCGGACCCGTCGGGGCCGCGGGTTGTACACTAGCTATCGCGGCCTCGACATAGAGGGCTAAGAAGGAACATGGGTGGTTATTAGTCAGTAGAAGTCGGACACTCCCTTTCGCTCTGCCCAAAAGCGGGAGGGGTTATTTGCTGATTTCCCCCCCCCCCCCCCCCAAAAAAGATAAGACCTATTTCGTAATTATAGTATCACTTCCAATCGCGAAAACGTTAAACGTTAATTGATGTAGTAGATGAAAATCACTTTCATAAGTAACTGCGTGTTTACAAATAGGGGATCGGACTGGGTCAAAAAAATATGATTCTAATTAGTCCGTCAGTTAGATTACCAAAAAATATTGGATACGTGTTTTTTGTTTTATCAAATTAATAAAAATTGACGAAGATAAGACGCGTCAAAGATCATGAGTCGGTCTGCCCAAGAGCGGGAGGGGTTATTCGATGATTTTCCAACCGCCAGAAAAAAAAAAAAGAATAATATCGGAACGAATATCATAATACTCTGATATCGCTGACGGCTCTAACGTGATGAAAAATTTAATATCCCCACAGGTCTTCTATTATCTTAGCAGTAATATGTGTAGCGTTACTTAAGAGAATGTCGTGTACACCTGTAATTGGTGTACATAGGAACCCTAACCTATATATTATTATTTTTAATTGTAAGATGACCTAGATTAAACAAATTCGTATACACATAGCTAAATTGAAAAGCGATTTCAAATAGCGGTTTCTACTTTTAGATAAGACCTATTGACGGTGAGTGATAGGCTAGCTCGCCGTCCATCCGTCTTATGATAACGACAAGCCGTGTCGACGGCGCGTTCGTGCTCCACGCGCGCCTCAGAGAGATGTCAGCAACATGGAAGGGGCGACGCCCGTCGGGGCTGCGAAATGCTGTAAGAGATACATAGGGCCTTGACATATAGGGCTAAGAAGGAACATGGGTGATTTTTAGTCAGTAGAAGTCTGACACTCCGTTTCGCTCTGCCCAAAAGCGGGAGGGGTTATTTGCTGATTCCCCCCCCCCCCCAAAAAAAGATAAGACCTATTTCGTAATTATAGTATCACTTCCAATCGCGAAAACGTAAAACGTTAATTGATGTAGTAGATGAAAATCACTTTCATAAGTAACTGCGTGTTTACAAATAGGGGATCGGACGAGGTCAAAAAAATATGATTCTAATTAGTCCGTCAGTTAGATTATCGAAAAATATTGGATACGTGTTTTTTGTTTTATCAAATTAATAAAAATTGACGAAGATAAGACGCGTCAAAGATCATGAGTCGGTTGTGACGTCATTTGTTGGTGAAAAATGTACTACCATGTGACGTTTTCGAGGAATTCACGAGTTTTCAAAGCATTGTATCGCCTTCATTTTTTGATTATGTGAAAAATTAAAAAATACGTGTCCAATATTTTTTGAAAATCTATCTGACGGACTAATTATAAATTTTGTTGTCCGATCCCCTATTGTTGCTCGTGACTAAATACATATCTCCTGCTCTCGGATTGACTTGGAGCTACTGCTTGCCTGAAACGAACAACTCAGTAACACAGAAACCTCCGCATCTTTTGGTCTTGTCATACATATCTGTCAGATTAAATAGGTCCACCGGTAAAGCTCTTGTTCCATCACCTTTTCGCGGCTAAAACACTAGCAAAATCCGAAAGGCGTTTTGCGGGAATGTATCATACACACATCAAAAATGTCTAGGGATCAAGCATTTTTATGCGGATTTCTTGAGATTGAGATGTGGCTTTGTAATAAATTTATGATTTTATAAATTTATATGGATCCTTTTTGGTGCATTTCATAATTTGAATCAGGAACTGTGAATCAAATTCGAGTAAAAGATGAAAATCAGCTGTCAATATTTTCCCTATAAAAACATACAACGCATTGAAGACATTATTAGTGCTACTGTTTCCCTACTACTGATTAAAACCAACGTTATTATGGAGCGGCGACGTCATTTAAGCAGGGAAGAAATGCTCAGAGCCGTGGGAATGATAGAAGCTGGTTCCCGGCAACGTACTGTGGCTTTAGCTCTGAATACAAGTCAGAGTGTTATCAGTCGACTTTGGACACGTTACCGAAGCACTGGTACCGTGGCTGAGCGCCATGGAGGACGGTATCGCTGCACCACACGGAAACAAGACCGATACATTCAAATCTTAACTCGAAGAGCTCCAACAATAACCGCCATGATGTTAGCCGTGAGGCTTCATCACTCTTCAGGGAACTTAATTAGCGACCAAACAGTCAGAAACCGCTTGCATGAAGTGAACCTTCATTCCCGAAGACCGCTACGGGTACCACCTATAGCAATGCACAATCGTAGGATTCGATATCAATGGGCTCTTGAACACAGAAATTGGGCAGAAGAACAATGGCGTTTCGTGTGCTTTTCTGATGAGTCTCGTTTTGGTATGAGACCGGATACAAGACGTATACGACACTGGAGAACCCCTGGACGCCAACAGCGATTAAAATCCTGCCAGGAAGTCCATCCTTATAGTGGTGGAACCATCATGGTATGGGCGGGTATTTGGATCGGCGGAAGAACTGAGTTGATTTGGATCAGAGGCAACCTCAACGCTCAAATTTATGCTGAGACGATTGTATCAGACGTCATCGTTCCTCTACAAGTGCAAATCGGTCCCTTATTTCAGTTAATGCATGATAATGCACGACCGCACACCGCAAGAGTTGTAAGACAGACTCTCGCCGCAGCTAACATCAATGTCCTGCCCTGGCCTGCTCAGTCGCCAGACTTGAACCCGATTGAGCATGCATGGGATATGCTACAGAGAAGAGCTCTGCCGAATATGGAGGGTATCCAGTCGCAAGAAGACCTTTTTTTGTTGTTGCAACGAACATGGGCGGCCATTCCACAGCGTGATTTGGATGAACTCATTTTGAGTATGCCAAACCGATGTTCTTGTGTTGTTAGTGTTCGCGGTAGAAACACGGATTATTAATTGTTTAAGTTACCCAATAAAATTTTAAAGAAAACTGTTATTTCAGTCTTTTTTTCGAACTTTAATGTTAGTGGTTCAAATGTCAAAAATCCCTTTATTAGGAAAAAGGCAAATTTCTATATTAATGCAAAGGTGACTTGGTTTATCGTTACTGTGACAAACGAAAACACTTTATTTGATGAATCCTTAAAGAAAATTTTAATTAATATCAATCAGGAGAAAAGTTATTGCAAAAATATATGTTGATCCCTAGACACTTTTGATGTGTGTATTTGGACATTCAAAGCCTAATTAATAAAATGATTTTGATGTAACAACTGAGTTCTGGAGGTCAGAGAAGCAGTCACTCCATGCAACATACTGGTATTCAGCTGCATCAGGTTAGACTGGAAACCTGGGAGGGTTTCCAGCTTAACCTGATAACCATAGTTTGGAAAAGTCTAGGGAGATGGTGTAGGCTTTGTTGGTTGTCTTTAAATCCTACTAATCTTACTAATGTTATAAACGCGAAAGTTTGTAAGTATGGATGGATGTTTACGACTCTTTCACGCAAAAAACTACTAATCGGTTTTCGATTAAGGTACACAGATAGTTTATAACCTGCATTTACGCAAATAGGATAGTTTTTATCCCGATTTTATCTTCCCGTGGGATAGTTTTCGAGTTGTAGCGGGCGAAACCGCTGGCAACAGCTGGTAAATAAATAAAATAAAAATATTCATTCAATACGGACGACCGAATCAAATAACAAAAAAAAACATAACAGACCGAAAAACATTCCTATCTAACCAAATCCAAAGTGATATAGGTAGAACTGGACATCAAAGTGAAACGAAACGTTTTGGCTTTTGACGAGTTCGACACGTATTTTTTTTTACATTTTTCCATTGAATGCACTGTGTGGCTAATATTTTGTACCTATACGTGCAAATGCTCAAATTGAAGGTAAAGAATATATATCACCAATCTGTTTATAGTAATTTGCCTGAAATGGTTGATATTATTGAAATACTAGAGATAATATATATTATTACTAGATTTTGCTTTTTTTTTGATAAAATGAAAGATCGAACGATGAACGAACAGCTTGTGTGTTTTTCCAAATTACAGTCAATCACTCTTATAAATAGCATCCAAATTCGTCCAGTCGTTTCAGCTTGACGGAGTAGCAAACATACACACAAGAACTGTTTTTGTGTGTATGTTTATTGTGTCTTTAACTTTAACAGGTTACTCACAAATGGGGCGAATCTTTGCTTATATTAGAATGCTCCGCACTTCCCCGGGTTATGTAATTGTTATTAAGTGAAAACTAAAACAAATAAAAAATGAAGGAAATATAGTATTTTTATGACAAAGCAAATAACGGGCTGGGATGTGTGTTGTGTGTGTGGGTGAATGTACATTTGACACAAGCATTTGCATTTTTAATTTAGTGTTATTTTTTGTCTTCATTGAAAACTCAGAAGCTAGTATGACTGCAGGAAGCGTGTTGGAGAATTAAATTACAATACACATAATTATAAAATACTAACAAAAATAAAAACCGCTCTTTACGTTTCCACATTGTAGTAAATCTCGTAGCACCTATGTAGCAGTCTAAGCTACGCCGTAGCCATGCTCGTAGCTGCCTACGGCGTAGCGTTGTAGGCGCTAATTTCCGGACTCCGTGCAGGCTGTCTGTAATCCGGCCCATTCATCAGTTAGGATAAAGCCTAGGTGTCTACTAATTGTCGCGAGAGCTATTACCTACCTCGTCCAGTAGACTGCGATCAAGCACCCATCATGTTATCTATGGTAAAATAATGTAGTATCAATAATTTAGTATCTATAAATTGGATTAAGTAAATATTGCATCTCACTTAAAACTAGTTCTTCCCGAAGGTTTAAGTAGCCAGAACCTTATATTATAAGAACATTTTGTTTCTTATGTGTAAGACTCGGGGCAAGTCTAATGCCTATTGCCATCAATCAGGCACCCTTGAAAAAACCAATAAAGCTTGTTCCTATCTGGGCATCGTACCCAAGACATCGCGCTTAGCTGTAGCGCTTGCGATGACTACGCAAATGACGAGACCTCCACAAAATCGTAAAAAAAAAAAAAAAAAAATACACAGTCAAGTCAAACATCGACAACAAATTCCTTTTTTTAATGACCACTAATCTTATTCTCGGCAGCGGTAAGGCATTGCAGGCTGCCAGTTTGATTTAATTCTCTTTTAATTCTGGCCTGAATCGCTGCTCCCGGGTAACAAAGTTAAGCTTCTTGCCTTTGGGTGGATAAACCCGTGGATTTGAACGAAACTGCGAATCTACTCTGCATTGCACCACTGCAGTTTGTAGGTGGTTTACGTGATGTTTCGAATCTAATATAAATATTGTAACTGTATTTGTTTGTGGTTTTGTCTATGCGGTTGTTCGGTCAGTTATATGCATCGGAACAAATGCTGTTTGGTGTTGTTAACATGTGTTATTGTGTGTAACTACTCAGCTTATTCGAAAACGACTCAGATCGTGCAAAAAACTTTGTATATTTTGTTGTGTTTGATATTTCCTTGAAATAAAATAAAAGGGTTGTTGACAAAAAAAATCTAATTACATAGTTCGATAGACAGATTTCCAAAAAATATTGGACGATTTTTTTTTCACATAAACATAAAATGAAGTCGATACAGTACTTCGAAAGTCGTGTAATGTCACAGTTTGGTATTTTTTTAAACAGAGAGTGACGTCACAAGCCCATGATTTCTCTTAAACATAATCTATTTTTTTTTAGCCAGGAAACATCTCTATTTGGAATAAGGCTGCCAAAGTACCAATGACAAAAACAATGAATTAATTGTTTTCTTTTGTGTAGCAGTTTATTTGAAGAGCAGTAATAGCCTAGTGGTGTGACCGTCGGACTGCCAAGCCAAAGGTTGTGGATTCGATATTCAGATTAATATGCATCGGCGAAGAAAAACATCGTGGAAACCAGCAAACCGTTTTTGGGGGGGGGGGGGCATGGAAATCATCAAATAACCCCTCCCGCTCTTGGGGAGGGAGGGAGTGTCAGACTTCTACTGACTAAAAACCACTCATGTTCCTTCTTAGCCCTTGTGCCGAGGCTGCGGTATCTCTTGCAACAATCGGCAGCCCCGACGGGCGGCCCCACATGAAAGGGGGGCCCCTTCTATGTTGCTGACATCTCTTTGAGGCGCGCGTACAACACGAACGCGCCGTCGACACGGCCTGTCGTCATCATAAAACGGACGGACGACGGGCTAGCTCACTCACTGTCCACAGGCCCGCGTCTACGGTGGCCGGAAGCCGTCACGTGGCTCCAGACGCCCGGAGCGTCGCCCGCGGCGCCTGAGACGAGAGGTTCTCTCCCTCTCACGTTCCGCCACCTCCTGCACAAGCATCCCTGCTTCGCAGAAGGAGGCGACGGCGTCCCATTCCTCCTCGCCCCGGACCATGGCTTGCACCAGGGCCGGACGCGAGAGGTCGCCGCCGCCGATCGCCGCTACGAGAAAAACCAGCGGGGCGAGCACGGGCGTACCCAAGACGTTGGTGACAAGACGTTATAAATTATGTCATGTCTTAGAATTTGTCTTAAATGCTAGCACGGGTACCACATGTGATATAATTTAAGACGCGACTTGTCTTTCTTGTTGCTGACTTCATAGTGTGACCTAGTATATTAAAAAAATTAAAATGTCTATGACCATCTGAATAGGCGACCAAATAAAATAATACGTATAAAGAGCACAGTTCATACAGTTAAACAACTTTTTAATTTTCTTGGGTACTAATTCATTTTTGACATAACACGTACGCGGCACGTCTTTCATTTTCTTTTTTTATTTATTATTTGATAACTTGCTACTAACTAAAAGTTCAGTTTTTCTTTTAAAAGTTTGATGTGATTTGTTTTGAAATATATTTGTCAGGCGGAAAATCCGTTGGAACTCCCTGTCTGGCAACTCGAACGGATTAGAGGAGTCCCGAATGTTTCTTCGGAATATTTTCCTACTTTGGACCTCTTGCCTTCGGGCAAGAACATAATTATAATAATTTACTGCCATTTGATGCAGTAGTAAGCAGAAAAATATACTTATATTTTTAATTTACTTTTATCACCACCTCCGAACGAACGTGATAAAAACGAGCATATTCATCTGTCAAAATGTGACATTTGTTACAAAATGGGTGCGCCCATATTAGCAAATAAGACATAGGAGTCCCAACTAAACGTCAAGAAGTTATATCACATATCAAGAAATTATCTTACGCCGCCGTGCTAGCTTTTAAGACAAAACGGTTTTATCGCCCAAACTGTGATAAAATGTGTGACTCATGCCATGTCACTGTAGGCCGTGCTCGCCGGGCAGCATGCCTGTGAGATATTTCTTGAAGGCTCATGCATGTTAGACACCACAAGATAAAGAAAAAGAATTATTATCTTTTTTTTGACAGTCAATAATTGATAGTTGTCATTGTTTTAATTTTCTTTTTAAAATAATATCACACCGCCTCTATCTCCTAACTCTACGGTTATTGAAAACTCGAACGGTTATTGAAAACAAAACACGGAAGGATGTACGCATCATACTACGAATATATTTAGCAGGCAGTGAGCAATCGAATTTTTTCCACGAAATACTTTTTAGAACACGACTGAAAAGCGAATTTTGTGAGTTTCAAAAAATGCACGTTACTTTCCTACAGGGAACGCACCTAGTTGGTGCTCGATGTTCGACTTTTTTATTATGTCAGACATATGTATATTTTGTTTCTTTTCAAGTCGACATCGACCGCTAAGTCGATATATATTTCACCTGAATGTTGTTATCCTTTATTTGACCTGCAATGACGTTATCTCAAGAAGGAATATTCTGAAATACTCTTAGACTGCGTTCAGATAATATAGATATTACAATAGCGCGATTCCTGCGTGTTTTTGAACGAGCCCTAACTTCATGTGGATATAATTAAAAAACGAACTGAATGAGTTAAGGAATCTTTTTGCGTGATAAGAATTTTAATTAAACTAGTAATTGAATTTAAAAAATATTTTAAATTATTAAAATGTGTTTCTTAAAATATCTAACATGATAAAAAATAAAACAGATTGAAATTTATAGATTAGCATAAATGATTAATTTAACAGTACGTTTCATTTTCGTACAAATATTGTCATTTTGTCTAGTTAGACATAACTACAAAACAAAAAAAAATTATAGGACTACGATTAAAATAAAAATGTTTGATGCGCCCCAAAGTGCGTTCGTGCGTGAGTTTCGTTCCCTAGTGGGTGTTTACGATCAACTCATTGAATCAATTAATAATAATGCTCTTGAGTTTACTATGAGAACTCACTTCATACTCACGTTAATTGCTCAACTGTGCGAAATGACCAAGAGGAGAGAGAGGAAGAAATAGAAATTTCAACAATTTCTATGAATAGAATATAATTTAATTTAATATTTTTTTAAGTTAAAGATCAAAAATGTTCAGGTCCTACATATTTCTCCTACTGGAATTCAGCATGCAAATTCATGAGTTATACCTTAAATTATTTTATTTACATTCCTAATCGTCAGTATGACTGGACCAAATGAGTGAAGTACAAACTTTACTATGGATATCAAGAAACAAGTTAAATGGATAAGGCACAAAGCGCGTGCAAAAACATTGTTGGCAATCATTTTGAGAAGAAGAGGCCTAAATAATTGATGTACAGGCATTTTAGTGGTTTTAATTAATTGTTAATAGGAGCTTCTTAAAGTTGTAATAAAAATATATGTTAAGGTAGTAAACATGTAATAATAATTACCTTAACAATGCGGCTCATACAACGCTAAATCTATGAGAAGTTGGAAGTGGTCAGCTAACCTGACATCAGAATTGCGGACAACTTTATTTAATTGATATATTTCTCAACGTAGAGGTAGCAAATATTTGACTATAGGAAGTAAATAGTAACACATAGGTATTAAAGAGTGCGCAGGGTCCCATGTACATATCTCGTTTGGTCCAGTCATTCTGACGCTGACAAATATTTGCCAGGTTGCAGTAAGCTCTATTTACGAATGCAAAAAGTTAATATGTATGGGCTACTTAAGAGGAAATAGTAATTTGTAAGTGAAAAATAAGCGCCAGCGAACTTACAAACAGGAACATTTCCCGCCATGTTTATTTGTAGATACCATAGCGTGCGGTTCCCTAATTAAAATGTATCTTCATTCCCTTCGCAACTCTCTATGGTAGGGGCATTTAGGTGCATCGCAATCACTCGGCTCTAATAACGTGTCTCCATTTCCGTTGCACTGATGAAAGCACCCAAACGGTCGGCGTGTTGCTGTTTGTAAATTCGTATTTTGAATTTGTATGTAGGAATTCGTGGTCGAATTTTTGTCGCCAATTTTTTTATGTTATGTTAATTTTGAAACATAAAATTGGGATTTATATATTTTTTCTGTGTTAATAATCAGTGTGAATTTTCTGCGTAACAATCCGTATTTTCATGTTGCTGAAACAAATAAATATTTCTTTTCATCCACTCCGAAATAAAAAATAACAACAAGGGTAAGTTGTAAACCTATTTCCGTGTTCTTATGTAGCTACTGAAATTGAGGGTCAAAGCGTATCAAAGTACACCGTAAACTTCAGCTTGCTTTGTTAAGGAAAAAAACGGTGATCGATAGTTTAATGCTTCTCTATATAGTTTTTATATTTTCCCTTCCGATGCAGTTACAGAGAAAATTCTGATCATCATCATCAGCCTATAATGTTCCCACTGCAGGGACTCTGCCCTTTTCTCTAGGAGAAGGATGGACTATAAACCGTGCGGGTTGGTTCCTGATTAAAAAACGCAATAAAACTTTTGATGGCACGATTGTTTTATTTTATACAATTTTTCGTTATTTTACATTATTTATATAACAAAACCGAAAACATTTCTGATTAAAAACTCTGAACTCTTAACGACAAATCATTAAGAATTTGGATGTGAAGAATTTAAAACATTGAAAACAGAGAAACGACGAAGGCCTGGATTTTAAGGTCTCTATAGTTTGTCTCTAACAGCCCCTTTCTAAAGTTATCAAGAACACTAGATTATTAATTATGCTATACATTTACAATCATATTGTCATCTAAAGGTCAATGTCATTCAAAGTTAAGTTAACAGTTTAAAACAATATTCTCTGTCTGAAATTGTTTCACCGCAATACCACCGCCTTCTCAAAATGTTAGTAATCAAAATATTGGTAGTCATTATACAAACGAACTTTCATTTAAATATCATTTTATTTTACCTTAACAACCGGAATCTAGTTTTTGTAAAAGCTTCTTTGCTCCATGACAATTCAGTTTGAAATTGACTGAATGTAAGAAATGGTTTACGCTTCTTCAATTTAGTGTTCCAAATCGAAGACATGACAATATTGCATTACAAACGCTGTTTATGTACATTAGGAAAATAAACTGAAAGTTCAAAAAATAGAGATTATAATAGCTTAACATTAAATTGACTTATTCCCTTTATAATTTGAATACAAAATCGAAGACGTTCAGAGTTACAAGTCGGTGTAGCGACAAATCACATTTCACAGTCTCGCAGGGTTGTCACCAATTTGCCGCTAGCGAAAGCAGCGAACGTTTGTGGCAACATAAATAAGAGGTCTGAAACAAACCAACCACAGAGTTTATCGCGACTTAGACGAAGCTTGTTTGTAGCTGATACCAATCACAATTCTATCTCAATATTAATTACATAGACATTGACAACCTTAGACGTTACTTTGATCTTTTAAGGTCGGTATCAGATATTTGAAAACGTGTTTCGAGTTTTGTACCATCTTTGCTAAAAATAATTTACGAATTTCTCTAAATCTGTCTTAATCTTAATGATAACTGATAGTTGCTGAATTGTTTAACCTATTATCAGTGTGTTACTTCTTACTTACAAATAGTACAAGTTCTAAATGTCGCCAGATATGATTGTGTCCCATGTCATAGGAGGCAAGCCTATTGTTATCAATCGAGCACAAATTCATGACTGTTACAGAGAAATTACTGAGGGAAAAACGGAATTTGAATGTTCCTTACCTAGGAATCAAATCTAGAACCTCATGTCAGCAGTCGCTACTGCCACCACGAGGACAACGAGGCAGTCAAATCAAGGCAGTAAGTGACTGTAAAAGAAAATATTAGCCCACGATGACGCATCCATTAAGTAGGAAACCACAAAAACCTTATTACTACAAACTACAATCCCGCTATTGAAAAAGTGAACAAATGAAAAATGCAATACTCGAAGCCAGTTGAACCTAATCCTACACCAATGTATATAAGACCCATCCAATTTTTTTCTAGGCATTAGGTATCATTCACTAACAACATTTTTGAGAAAAAATCGATACGTATAATTTTCATATTAAATCATTTTCTCGAAAGAATTATCCGCTCTCCCTGTTAAGCTAAAACTTTGTGATATCAAAATTATGATATCTCAATATTTTTGTATTGAGTGATACTAAAAGAAAAAAAACACGTATTCAATGATTCTCCCAAAGTTAAAAAAATATTAAAAAAACGTGAAAGTAAAGTGATTAAAAAATTATCTTGTATAGTTAACATCGGTTACAACTATTATATATCCATTATCAATTATTATAATAATTAAATTATTAAATATATTAGCAATTATTATAATATATATCTATTAAACAAAAATAGAATAGAACATCAATGTATCGGGTCCACCATCAAATAATTGATAAGATTCGATAGTGCATCGCTATTGCGACCACAAGACCAAACGACGTAGTGAAGTCAAGGCTAAGATATAAATAATAGCATCAGTTCACGACGACGAATCCATAAAGTAGGACACCACAAAAACCTTATTCAAATTCCACTACCATCCCGCTATCGAAAAAGTAAACAAATGAAAAACGCAATACTCGAAGCCAGTGGAACCTAATCCCGCTTGCAACATCAATGTATCGGGTCCACCATAGAATAATTGGTATAATTCGATAGTGTATCGATATCTGTTTGCCCGCGGCGACCTCCCACCCGTCAGTGTTGCCAATTAGCACGCTCGGATTTGTTTACCGACTGTGTTGATATCGATATTAATGAATATTGTATTTGCTTTACAACTGAATTTTTGTTTGTGTTCCTACTTCAATTGAGAGGCTGTGGGGAATTTAAGGTTTACTGAGAATTAAGAATAACTGTAGGAATACTTTATGTAAAACCAATTAATTTGATTCGGTGCTAATTACACGAGTTAAGTGCAGCAAGTGACGTGAACAAAAAACGGAAAATGGACACATTACTACATAATTTAAAACAAAGTCCTCCGCCGCGTCTGTTTGCGATAAACTCAAAAACGACTGCACCGATTTTCATGCTGTTTCCACAAATGGATAGCCTGTTTCTCGGAAGGACCGTTTTAGTATATAATTTGACTGACATTCACGCGGGCAAAGTCGCTGGCATCAGCTAGTTATAATAATAATTAGACTAAATAGCTACCCTTTGTTGATCAGGCGCTCGGAATCAGTGTGTGTTATACATAACAGATTATGACTTTGATATCTAATTTCGGTATAGCCAAGTGCAATGAGAAATTGTCAAACTGCACCTGAAATTAAATAAAAAAATTATAAAAGCACACTTTACTTTTTTTTTTGTTGCGTTATTGACCTTCTCTTGACCTCGATCACGGCAGTTGGAAAGCGAAAATAAAAAAGTCTGTAGATCCGAGTAATTAATGAAAAATAAATACGTTGATGACTTTCTGAGTGTTTTCTATTATTCTAAACTAGCTGACCCCCGCGGCTACACCCGCAGTAATATTTATAACAAAACCTTCTTCGAGAACCACTCTATACATTGGTGAAAGCAGCATAAAGATCGATGCATAGTTTCTGAGTTTTCGCGAACAGACAGACAGATAGACGCGGTGGAGGACTTTGTTTTATAATATGTAGTGATTATGTTTTAATTGTCAAATGATACAGTTTGAGAAGCTTCCAAATTCAAACATTTAAAAAGGCAAGAAGTGATTTTTAATTTTTATTCTGTTAAAACTGCTTTGTAATTTGAAGTCTCAGAGAGTCTCGGGGCCGCGTGACCTTTTGTTTTCCTTCCGTTTTCATTCGTTTTTCCTTTAATTGTGCCTACAGAGCGGAACTGGGCGAATTATTGAAAAAGTTGGCATTATTCTGCACTGCTGCCTTGGGTTCAGACGGACGATCAGTCTGCTTGTCTAAAATGATTTTTGTTAAAAATTCAAAGAATTATAAGTGTAGAGAATAAGTTGTAATGTATGTGTGTAATATTAGGTATACCTCTGTCTAACCGTTTTGGGATTACAGCGTGATGTAATTCTATGAAAATAAATTGATAACACTCAATGGTTTCGAGCCAAAAATGTTGGTGAGCGTGTGGACTGTATAAGGACGACACTAAAGGAAAATGATGGTGGTTATTATTAAGTAGCTTTATTATAACAAATAAAACTATGTAAACCAAATCTAGAAGGTTGACAGACACAAATCAAAAGCAAAAGTCACAGTTTCTTTTAAAAATATAAAAGAACAAACCATAAAAAAACAAATATTAAAAAAGGTTTATAATACAAAGTTCCAGCCAGTCGGCAACATTCCGATAAAGCCACAGCCACACACACAAAAGCCGGCTTTTGACTATGGGATGTATATTACATCTTGGGATATAATATTTTATCGCTCGTCACACTGTGCTATAATATATATTACATCTTAAACGCGGGATGTAATATATAGCTCAAAATGTAATATATATTACATCCCATAGTCAAAAGCCGGCTAAACTCTCAACGTCGTCGTAGCATTTGAGTCGTAGCACCTGCTTCGTAGCAGCTACGCCGTAGCACTTGCGTAGGTGGAACATAAAGTCTTGTTTGAAAAATAAAACATCTCATCAGACACCTTCTTGGTACCTTTACATAGTCCATCCATCGTTTTTTTTTGTATTCCTCTGCGCTCTTATGCCTATACACATTCATACTATACATATGTACTATAAATACCGATTACCACTAAATTGACTAACTGCGGTACTCAGAGATATTTAATGATTACTTAAGCCGCACTTAGTAAAGATTTGACATAGTTTTGTATGACAAAACTTTCAAAATGTTTACTAAGCGATGGCCTAAGTGAACATTAAAGCTCTCTGAGTACTCCAGTTAGTATCTTTACTACCTGTACGTGGTGTACGCTAACTGAGATTCTAGTAAATCATAGACTTACATTAAATCTGATAGTAATTACTAGAACGCCCGTCTACATTGTTCGGAGGCGGAATCACACTGAGTCCGAATCGTTTGTGTACCACCTTACCGGTACGTAATAGTCGCGAGAATCGTAAGGAAAACAACTTTGCCCATTATGCAGACCCCTGTTCCGTGTGGTCTGGACAAGTCACAGGCGGTAGCGGGGCGATTTGTAAAGCGGAGTTAGTGATGTTTGTTTTAATAGCGTTTTATCTAAAATACTTAAAATTGAGTTTAACTTCTAAAATATGGTTGAATAAGCTAGTTGGACATTAATGGTATGTTTGGTGTTGTTTAACCGATTTCCCGAAAGGAGGATTCTAAATTCGATCGGTATTTTTTTTATGTATGTACACCGATTACGCTGACATTTATGATCCGATTTACGTGATTCTTTTTTAGATTGATGCGGAATAGTTGCCATTTGGCCCATACAAATTTAACATAATTCAGCCGAGTACTTTTCATTTTATGAACATTTTTCGCTTTAATGTGTTCGCGAATAACTTCGTCGTTTATGAATTAATTTTGATGTTTTTTTTTCTGGAAAGGAGATATTTCAAGGGTGGTAACCGTTGAAATATCTCGAGTAAAGCCAATTGGCACCAAAAGAGCCATATTAAACTAAAATTATTAACCTCTCTTAAACAAAGACATATTGATAAGATGACAACGGAGTGATAATTTATCAAAATATACCTTTTTTAAAATTAATAGGTGGAATTTATATAACTTGCTGCCGCTAAAGTATTAGACCACTCAATAATGGTGCTCTCAAACGGGGGTCCGATTTTAGAGCAAAAATCTAAATGTAATATTAAAATGAATTGGTTACTTCAGGAACTCGTTCATGGGTTCCGTTTGCTGTAAAAATAAGTTTTTGCATTAAAATACTAAAATACAGCTCTTTTGCAAACTAAGCGTAGTTTGACTATAATTACTATTTCATACAAAGTGTGTATTTAAGAAAAGTTCCAGAGTTTAACATAACTAATTATTTCAGTAGGACATAACGATAAGTTTTTCAAATGGCGGTAGTCACATTAGTATTTAACAGAATAGGAAACTTCTGTCTGAAAGCAGCTATTATAAATCTATCTAAAAGAATGATGGAAAACATACATCTGGGGGTCTAAAATGGCCACTTTAGCAGCTCATAATATAAATTGCGTTAAAAGGCGTAAAATTGATGCGTCTGTGACCATTTAGGAAAATAGATAATCTAGGAAAATAAATAACAGACCCAGTTACTATTATGAAAGGTCCATTTTACACTTTTTAACACAATTCATATTATGATCTGCTAAAGTGGCCATTGTAGACCCCCAGGTTAGACTGTAAGCTGACCCCAACATAATCGGCAAAAGGCAGATAATGAGAATGGTGGTAAAAAAAATATGTTCCTTCATCCCTCAACGGCTATCGACTCAATGCAAGAAACTAAATATTATATTATTTTGTAAAAAATATTCTCTCTCTCTCTCTTTAAGTGCCGCTCCAACTGGTGAAGGTTGGCAGTCAGCTCCGCATATCCGACTCGGTCTTTTGCTAGTCTAAAAAGTTCCGCTGTGCTCTTATCTCCCGTCTTTTCCCGGATATTGCGCAGCCACGATTTCTTTCTACGACTCACTGCTGTTTTGCCTGCCACTTTGCCCATCATTATTCGCATGGTATTTGTTCGTATCTGTCGTGCCTTAAAACGTGACCCAGATAGGCTTTCTTAAAATAAAAAAAGAGAATATTTAAACTAAATATTCAAATTACTGCACTTATACTAAACTTTGCATAATTCAACAAAATTGTTAAAAAATAAAACTTGTTGACACAATGACGCTCTAAAACTAAGAATACTATGAAAATATTTTTAAGGCCAAGATGTATCACAGTTTGAGGTCACAAAAGCGTTTGTATTATTCAATACTATCTCAAGATTTCGCCCGAAATTTAACAGAGTTCGAGAGAAAGTGTTAATTTTTAAGCGGAGGGAGAAAAATTCAGTGCCATAGCTGTTACGATTTTTGGTAAGCGAGTGCGAAATCTGAACGGGAACGATCGGACTTTCTTCGAGACCGTTTTAATACTGCAATGGGTTTTGCAATTCTTTGTTTCATAACCTACCTTTTCTTCTTTTTTAAATACACTTATAGCAAATACATGTTTTGCTTCCATTAACAAAAAATGTTTTATTTTAATATGTAGAGCTAAATCAAACAACACATTTCCTTTCAAAACATAACGTTTACAAGGAGTTGGTTATTTAATCTTTATACCTGGTTTTTCGGGTGATAACTAATTTCATAACATATTAAAACTATAAAGGAAAATTAATGTTATGACTCACATGACATTTCGTGTAACCCATATACACTTGAAATATTCTAAGAAGGCAAAGAAAGGAATAAAATATGTAGATAAAAGCATTGCCATTAAAAACGAATAATACCTTAAAAATATACAAAACTAGCGGACGTCACGCGGTTTCACCCGCGTAGTTCCTGTTCCCGTAGGAATACAGGAATAAAAAGTAGCCTATGTTACTCAAGGTGAATGTAGATGCCTGTCGAGGCCGCGGCCTGTCGAGGCCGCGGGTAGTCCAACGGTTATCGCGGCCTCGACATAGAGGGCGAAGAAGGAACATGGGTGGTTTTTAGTCAGTAGAAGTCTGACACTCCCTTTCGCTCTGCCCAAGAGCGGGAGGGGTTATTCGATGATTTTTACACCCACCAAAAAAAAAAAAAAAAAAAAAAAGGTGAATGTAGATTTCTAATGGTGAAAGAATTTTTGATATCGGTGCAGTAGTTTTTGGTTTATTCATTACAAACATACACACAAAAATACAAATCTTTCCTCTTTATAATATTAGTGTAGATAAATGAATAAAACTAATAAAGCCTTGTGGGCTTCAGCTCGGCACACTGCCAGTGCAATGTCTCCCAGCGTGCACGACCCAATTTGACAAGTGCGTATGTTTCCAAAACTCTTAGTTAATTTTTAATGTAAATATCATTACGGTGTTGCCATAACGAGATTGACTCCCAGTTGGTTTGTTTCTGAATATTTCCCCTGCATTTTTATTATGAAAGGGCTCGTTCTAATCAAATTAATGTAAGAAAGTAATTTATTTAATAATGTATTTGTTAGCATTTTCGACCTGAATGTGTGACCGTGATAAACCTACTTATAGAAGTAACACTAAAACTGGTTGAAATTGTTATAACTTTTTCAGAACTTTTTGTCGTTACTGAAGCAATTGAATTGGATAGGAAAAGTTTTCATTGGGAATTGTATGGAGTTGAAAATCCTTAATTAACAATTAATAAATTTGACGACACGGTTGGCGCAGTGGTTGAGCGATTGACTGCTGCGCAGCATGTCGCGGGTTCGATTCCCGCACGGAACAAATATTTGTACGACCTACAAGTATTTGTTCCGAGTCTGGGTGTTTTTCTATCTATAATATGTATGTATTTACAAAAAAAAAAAAAAAAAAAAATGTATATAAGTAGTTTATCAGCCATCTCGTTACCATAACACAAGCATTAGGTTGCTTAGCTTGGGACTAGATGGCGTTGTGTGAAATGTCCAAGGATATTTATTTATTATTTATTTATAATTACTCAAAAACTGATTACCTACTGCTTCATTAAAAAATACTAAAGCATTAAGCGTGTAAGCCTTTAGCTTAAAGAATAGGATTATAATCTTACATATAAAATACGAAATCGGTACGTATAACGCATTCACTTCATAAACCAAATTAATATCCACATCGTGTCCTAACAAGCAAACAGATCGAGCCCTTTGCTACCCAACACTTACCGAACTACCAAGAAAACGCAATTAAAAAACGTAGAGTTCAAACAATACTGGCGATGCCTCATAACACGAGAGGTCCACTATATTGGAGGCTCTAGGGTTCCCACAAAGACCTCGACCCTAATTACTAAAGTACATGTGTGTTTAACTATTTATCTCAAGTTTTAGTATCCCTGGGTTTGCAACCCATTGTTGGTTACACACAAATACTAATAAAACAGACGGGAACAACGTCTTTTCGTTTGTTTTTTACGTGAAATGGAGTACATTTGGCAATTTCTTTGGGAGCAGGTGTAATACAAGGCTTGCTCGTAAAATTTAATTAGCGAGAATTATTCGGGATTATAAGGATTTTTCTAATTAGCATTCGAGGCTGCGACTGCTTCGGGATGTCTCTTGGATTAGGATATAAGTTTAGCTTTTTGTGCGGTTCTGTAGAACGTTATTGTGCTTGGGACTTCACGCAAAATGATGTAGTGGTTATTTAGTTTTGATCGATGATTGAACCGTGCCCCTTTTTACCGACGTTTTATAAGTGCCCATGTAGGCCTATGTGAAATAAAAATATTTTGATTTGATTTGATTTGATTAAGCAGATGTGAGTGGCAACGCCATAAGGGGGACGCAATAGAAAGACATACACTGACCTTAATGGTGAGGTTCTTCCGAAAGGACGTACGAGTAGTACTCGCAAATGTACGAATTTGGACGAGGAAGGATCGTAGCAGGTTTCTGCCGACCCGCATGGAAAAAGGCGTGTGTTTTGTGTATGTACGTAAGAACTTTGAAACAAAGAAAATGGAATTAATTCTAATTGTACAACCATTATTATTATTTTATTAATTAAGTACGTGTCCGTACCTTAGTTTGTCTTCTCCTACGTGTTCTTGCTTACGATATGTGGGTGTACTTGTACTATTAGGTAGTTTAACACATTTCGGGCAAAATACCATGGTATAATACACTAAGAACTCAACTACATAAGATCCACTAAAATATTTTATAAAAAAATGTGCCAGAAATGTGCACACATCTACGCCGTACGATATTTCATAAAAAAAATCAAGTCCGTATTTTTTTAAATGACTGAACTGATTCTGATGAAACTTTACATACCTTACCTTTATAGGTCCTAAAAATTGGTTACAGTATAGATTTAAGTATAAAACATAGTGTTACAATTAAATTAGACCGATTTAAAACTATCCATACAAACAGATATTTTGAATTATCTTCTTTTAACCGACTGCGTCAAAGCCCAAAAGGAGGGTTATTAAATAAGACGTTTAGAAAATGTTGTTATTATTTTGCTCACGGATCTCTAAAAAAATTAACAGGGGACTCGGTAAGTTTCTGTCTAACGAACTTTCTTAACAAGCTCGCTTGACTTCCAGTTAATTTGTGTCGGTGTGCTATGTATTACGGACGTTACGTATTTTGAGGACGTTTGAGAAAATTTTCTTGCCATTAGGATTGACCAGTAGGGCTATTGCGTATCATCATATTATTGTCCATGGATTAACTGTCAAATTGGTTATGGTTTAGTACAAAATGGAACCATCTGACAGTTAATTGATGGACACTATATGTTAGCCACTGTCATTTAAAAGATACGCAATAGCCCTCCAGATCATTAAAATTCTTAGTTTTTGTTGGTTATTTCGCTCGTGTTTAGGGATTGACAATGATTTTTTATTTATTTATTTAAATTTCATGCACGAGAGTGGTACATGACGGACGTAATGCCACAAGGCATTCTCTACCTGTCAACGTTAGGGTCAAATAGGACAGCACTGTGACAGAGTACAAAATAAAAAGGAGAAAACCATTTTGTTAGATATTAATTGATATACATAAATAGGTACATACTAATACATATTATATACAGATAGGATATAATAAAATATATCATAATACATACAAAACAGTCTAAAACACGAGAAACCTTATAATGATCACTGACCAGAGATTCGATTATGAGCATTTTTTTTTGATTTTGTATATGATTGTGATTTAATGTGTGATATGGTGAGAGTTCAATCAGTATGTAGACAATTGAAATAGCGTTGGACAGGACATATTTTGAGAGAAAAGCAAGAGAAATGGAACAGAATAATAACGGAATGGTACCCAAGTGAAAGCAAAAGAAGTAGAGGAAGACAGCCAAAGAGATGGGAAGATGACTTGAAGCAAGCAGCTGGCCCAGAATGGTTACGTACAGCAAAGGACAGAAACAAATGGAAATCCTTAGAAGAGGCCTTTGTCGAAAGACAAGCTGTTATGAGGAAAGATAAGACTACTGCCGAGAATATGATTTAGTTTAAGTTTTATGTTTAAGGTTTTATTTTCTCTATTGTTGTAATTTTAAATAATGTTTTGTTTAGTTAAAATGTAACAGCAATAAAGGCTTATTTTATTTTATTTATTTTGTGGTGACCAAACCATTACACATAAATATAAGAAAAACTAGCGGACCTGGCAGACGTCGTACTGCCCGGACAGCAGCGCCACCTACCGGGTCCAAGACAGCAAAATCCCCAATAACAAAATGAGCCGCTACTTATTGAATTCATTTGTTACAAAAAATGTGATAAATGAAGAACCGCTCGACCGATTTTGTGCAAACTTTACATAAACCATCTACTAAATAGTCCGAACAAAGCCTAAACATTTGGTTTGGATAGGTGAGCCCGTTCTTGAGTTATAAAATTATAAAGAAAAGTGGCATTGATTTTTATATATAGATTACTGTCTCGTTGGTCTAGTGGTCGTAAGCGCGACTGCTGAGCATGAGGTCTTGGGTTCGATTCCCGGGTCGGGCAAAGTTTTATTGGGTTTTATCGAATATTTGTATTTCTCAGTACCCCGCTACGGAGTTTGAATTCATGTCCGGTCGATGGTAATAAGCTTGCCCATTATCACATGGGACTAAAACATATCTGGCAAAATGCAGGTGTTATTAGGAACACCTAAATAATGCCAAATAAACACTATTTTCTCTCCTTCTTCTTTCTTTGCCTAACCTAACGGGAATTACTATTATTATTATTATGTTAAAACAAACATGATTAAACACTAATAGGGATGTTAACTGACTTAAAGAAATATGATTCTTATTAGTCCGTCTGTTAGATTATCGAAAAATATGTGATACGTATTTTTGTTGTATCATTTCAATACAAATTTACAAGGATAAAACGCGTCAAAGATTTGAGTGGGGGGTTGTGATGTCACTCACCGGTAAAGAATGTCATACTTATGTCTTGGAAAATGATGTCACACGAGTTTGCACTCTCGTCACTCGTCACTTCAATGCACTGTATCGTCTTCATTGTTTGCTTACGTGAAAAAAAAATACGTGTCCAATATTTTTGGAAATCTATCTGACGGACTAATTGGATTTTTTTTATTATCAAGGACAAATAATTTGGGTATAAATCGATCGACATAACTATTAACGTATCTACCATTTTTACCCGACTGTGGTGAAGCCCATAAGGAGGGTTATTAACAATACATAATGATAACGTTAACATTTGTATTCAAACAGGAAGATGAAAGAGGAACAAATAAACAGGTAAATAAACAGAGAAATTTACTTGGATACCAAAGTGTTACTGTCCTAAAAACAAAAGAAGTTCTTGTACTTAAGATACAAGAGTTTACAGGATCCCCCCAGTTACTATTGTTTGCAATTTTGTGCACCTGCTTGCGATTGTTGCTATCTCTGTTTGTATCGTTACATTATCTACTAGTTTTTATTTGGGATCCGTATGTATTATTATATATTATGATTGAAGAATGGAAGAAGAAAACGTGTTGCGCCGAACCCAAATCGAATGGGATAAGTACAGGAAGATGATGATGATGTATATATAATTCAACTAGCTGTTGCCAGCGGCTTCACCCGCTACGAGAAGATAAAATCGGGATCAATACTATCCTATGTGTTAATCCAGATTATAAACTATATGTGTACGAAATTTTATTCAATTCCGTTCAGTAGTTTTTGCGTGAAGAAGTAACAAACATACACACTCACCCACTCACAAACTTTCGGGCTTACAATATTAGTGTGAAATAAGGTGGAAACGCCAGGGTAGACAGCGATTTACAAATTTTCTTAATTTTTTTGCGATTTGTCGTTCATTGACATAATCAATACAATCCTCTAAGTTCATTTGAACTCACTTTACGACTTTTTCTTTGAAAAAGTCATTCGATGGGGTTAAATAAACTTCAAGAGGCTGCATTGTTAGAGGGCTAAGAACATGGGTGGTTTTTAGTCAGTAGAAGTCTGACACTCCCTTTCACTCTGCCCAGGAGCGGGAGGGCTTATTCGATGATTTTCCACCCGCCAAAAAAAGAAAAAAGGGGCTGCATTGTATTGAAGATTTTAGTTGATTTTACTATGTAAAGCCATATTTATTACGGCTGTGAGTCATATGCTAATTGCAAAAGACAAAAGAAAAAAAAATGTATTCCGCCGGCATTTGCAAAGTTTTAAGGCCGCAAAATGTAAAGTATGTCATACCAGCAACACCAAGAAAAAGAATAATGACCCCAAACCACGGCCCGTATACATAACAACACTCAAAATTGTACACAAAAATATAATTAATATTCATTGCTTAAATTCGTAACAAGAAACACAAAGTTTTCAAAATTCCAAACATCTTAATGCAAGTCAAAACATTTCAAAATATAAACGAAAAGTTTTGAGCGAAAACAATACATCCACTAGACCCTTATTTATATTCAATGGAGACCAGCAGGAACCGAAGGGTCCTGGAAACTTTAGCAGATAACCCACGAGCTTATTTGTTCGCACGGAGTACGGGAAATGTTTGGAAATAATGAATATTTTTGGGTATTATTATGATTAAAAGTATAAATAGAAATTGAAAATGACGCCGTACATGGAATAAATGGGACGTTATTTAAGGAATCATGTTATTTTCGTTTCAAATAAGTATAGTCAGTAGCACTAATATGTATACACTAAACAACGTAAAGAAGCAAGTTTCGCTCACTATATTGATTTATTTTTTAAGTTTATAACGAAACTAATATTTTGGAACCCAGATTATCATCGAGTAGGTCATATTATCTCAAAGCTGTAATCGTTATTTCGTGCGATATTCACGTTTGAACTGAGCCAAGTGTATACACATTATTGCTCGTGACTGTACTGAGATAAGTTTGTGCTTGCTGAAAGATTTGGTCATAGTTATCTGCGACACGATTTGCCGTACTCGCCAGTTATCTCTGAAGGGTTATGCAGAGGTCATCATCATCATTATCATTGTCTTGCCCTTATCTCAAACCGTTCTGTTTTTCGAAATCACATGAGACACCTCCTTTAAAGACCTCCTTTCACCTCCTTTTTTAAGGGTGTACCTAATAGTACAAACACATTTCGCCAGTTATGTTTAAGTCCCATGTAATAAGGAGCGAGCTTATTGTTATCGATTGGCCACAAATTCAGACTCCGTGGCTGCTACTGAGAAGTTCGTAATGATTTTCAGTACGTAAACAAATAATACTGTACCTTAATAATACTGTACCAAAATAATTCTGTACCTAAATAATAATGTACCTAAATAATACTGTACCTAAATAGTACTGTACCTAAATAGTTTCATTTTATTTTTCGAATTTATTCCACTTAGAAAATAATGTTGAGATGGATGTGTGGAGTGACAAGAATGAATAAAGTAAGAAATGATACTTGAGTTTTGCAAAGTGGCGCTGTTACAGAATAAATGAAAATAAGTCGTTTTTCTTGGTATGGACATGCAATGAGGATTGATTAAGGCATGAATTCTGATGGAAGGAGAGGGAGAGGAAGGTCAAAGAAAAGATGGATGGATTGAGGAATGATATGAAAGAGAAAGGAGTAAAATATGTCTGACAGGCCAAAATGGAAGAAGAAAACGTGTTGCGCCAACCCCAAGTGGAATAGGACAGGGCAGTATCATGATTATGATTTCTCTTAAAAGAAAAGCATTTTTTGTTGCTTCTGTTAGGTTCACATTTGAACAGTTTTAAATATTCATTTAGGATGCTCATACAGTGTAGAATGCATTATGTGTTTATTATGGGGATTGGAAATCATCAAATAACCCCTCCCGCTCTTGGGCAGAGCGAAAGGGAGGGTCAGACTTCTACTGACTTAAAACCACCCATGTTCCTTCTTAGCCCTATATGTCGAGACCACGGTATGTCTTACAACATCCCGCAGCCCTTACAACATCCCGCAGACACAACATCCCGCAGCCGACTATTTACACCTCACGACACGATATCGCTGCGATAAATCGTACATCAAAAAACATCCCACAAAGTTATTTATACCGCGAGGGCAATCGAAAGTATCCGGCGTAAAAAGGCGAAGGCTGCAATATTCCCGGTATTGGCCAAGTTTTCTCATATTTTTGCCATGCACAGACCTCTTTACATTAAGCACTGTTGCCAACTTAGCCTCTTTAAGTTTGACGGAATAGTCGTTCATAATACGATTGGTGGATTGGTTTGAAAGAGGTTGCGTGTGTAGTATGACTAGGGTGTACGTTAAGTATTTTAAAGGAAGTATTTTCGAAAAATACTGCTCCATCGTTTTCAAACTATTGTGCAGATATTGTTATTAGAGTGGTCAAAAGTGCAGTGAGTCCGTTTTAAAAGTACTCCAGACACTGAACTATGACATATACCGATCCGGTCGGCTTGACATTTTTATCTTGCTTGTAAATACTACCACCATTAAATTATACATTTTTGATTATAGGATAGCAGAATTAAATTAGATAAGTTTTCTTTTTAACCCGTTCTTTCACGTGGCCTGTGCGTGGCGCGCAGACATTCTTCGTCTGGTCTTCAATTCTTTATTCTTGGTCTGGTCTGTGACCATTTCCTAAATTCAGTTTGGTTTCTCAAAGGCACTGTCGTATTTTTTCATTTTTTTTGTCTCATTGTATGTTTCCGCGACAAATAAATATTTTTCTTTCTTTATTAGCGGTAATAATTAAACACCTAACTATTGAAGAGCTGTAAAAGAATAATAATTAAATATCTACAGTATTTTATAGAAGCTAGTATTTCAAGTTATTGGAATCCTACTAATATTATAAATGCAAAAGTTTGTAAGGATGTATGGATGTTGTTTTTTGGTTTGGTTTGGTTGTTTGTTACACCTTCAAGCAAAAACTACTGGACGGTTGTGGATGGCAGATAGTTTATAACCTGTATTAACACATAGGATGCTTCTTATCCCGGTAGTATGATCTCGTAGGACAATAATCTAACTCCACGCGAGCGAAGCTGCTGGCACAAGCTAATCTGTCATATTTCTTTAATACATTTTAAGGTTTATTGCTAAAGGATTTGGTTCAAGTTTTATTTGGGTATGATTATTTTAGGTTATTCGAGGCTGCGGGTTGTTTGAAAGGGATACCGCGGCCCCGGACACAAAGGACTAAGAAGAAACATGGCTGGTTTTTAGTCAGTAGAAGTAGGATACTCCCTTCCGCTTCGCCCAGAGGAGTCCTTTTTTCAACTACCAAAAAAAAAACGGTATCTTGATGTGCTGGCTGTCTGTACACGTACACCGATATAGATATTTTATCTATATATGACCTTTAATATCATTGCAATAACTACGATTTTCCTAGAGCAAGTATTACCACTGTTGTACGGTGGACTGTACTTACAAAACTTTCTCGCAATACAATCATTGAACAAGCCATTAGAGTAAACAGAAATGTTTTGGTCGAGCTTGTGGAGCCTGTAGCCAGTTATTTACGATAGTAGCAGATTGCTCGCCGGATTTATCGACATGTTATCGATACGTTGTGGGTAATAGCACGGCGCGGGCCTAAAGTACGTAATAAAAAGCAGATAAAGATTTGCTGAAATGTTTCTGTTACTTTGTGATTATATTTTTGGTAGGGAACTTCCACCAATGAACTGAAACTAGACTTTGAGCTTGTGGTGGAAGTTCTCTCTAAAAGTGAGAGTTGAGCTTGTTTCTATTCTAAATTTTTAGAGAACGACTACTCTAAAGGCGTCTGAAAATGGTTGTCTGCAAGTCTAGTCGCACTGACGTGATTTCTGTGCTGTGTCTACAGAAAGTAATAATAGTTTCTGTGCTGTGATGTGATGTAATGTAATTTTTACCCCATATTTACATTGTCAAAATTGCACCATTCAATAACTTCTTAAAAATTATTATCGATAAAGATCACTACATATTAAAAAACAAAGTCCTCCGCCGCGTCTGTCTGTTGACGATAAACTCAAAACCTACTCCACTGATTTTCAAGCCGTTTTCACCCTTGTATAGAGTGGTGCTCGAGAAAGGTTTTAGTATATACTTTGAAGCGGACGAAGCCACGGGCATCTGCTAGGTTTTGATACAGAAAGAAAGAAAGACAGATTTGTGATGATTCCTTGTTGATATCGGTACAGAAGAAGGACGAAAGCCGATCCTCATGACGTAATCCATTAATCACATTTCAATAACCATCTACATAGCAGAACAGAAAGGACAAAAAAGACCCCACTCACCTCAATATATAAACTGAAACCTGCCTAATTTAACCCTACGTATATTCCGAAAGAAAGGCCGCAAAATGTGTGAGCTAGGAAAATTTTCCACCGGATGGAAGCATTTTGAAAGAAAAATGCTTGTTGCATTCTACGAGTAAGGTAAGAGACGGTTGTGCAGGGAGGGTACGGCTAGTCGACTTGGCGGATAGTTTAGTCGATTTAGAATAGAAGTAATAATAGGGTATTACGGTCGTTTGTATTGGTGATGATTTGGTTCTTTAAGTTGATATTGGTTTCAAACTGTTAGCCTTTATTTTGTTGGTAAGCTTTCGTGTATTCATACATTCTTCTGTTCTTATCCCAATTTATTTAGGGTTACACAGCAGGGTTGGCAAACATATCTTCCATACCCCTCTATTCACAGAAATGGTGACTCCGAGGTTCCGTGTCTTCACTCTTGTAAATTATAATGTGGCAGGCATCTACATTGACCTATAATGCTCTAATAGCTTTGTTTGTGTTGTAAAAAATAAGATTAGGATAAAAAAAAATAAAGGATAAAAATGTGACTTAGTGTTTTACGCATGCGTCGTTTAAAAATGTATAAATATAAACAAAATTAAAAATATTTTTAATTACTAGACTGGTGAATGATGCTAAGGTACAGTACAAAAACACGTACAATTCTTCAAACCTTACAAAGTTCGGCTTATTTCCCGAATAATCGACTAAACTTATAATCGATTACAGTTTACAATCGAGTCACGTCCCCTCACTAAACCACCTCAAACTGCATTGAGTTCGCTCCACCTCTATATAGGTTTTGTTTCTGTTTTTAGTGTTATGCAGCGAAATTCGTGCTTACTTAATTAAATTCCACTCCATGGTATATAGTTGTAAAACTACTTACGTGTGGCGAGTTTCGGGATTTCAATAAACATATATTAGGACTTACGAACAGGGAGTCGTGGGTTCGAACCCAGTCAGGCGCATTACTTTGTGTTATTTATTTCATCACTACTGCTCTCAAAACGGTGAAGGAAAACGTTGTGAGGAAACCGGCATATCTTAGAACCAAAAATTCGAAGATACGTGTCATCTACCCATCCACACTGGGCCCACGTGGTGCCACGTCGCGTGGGCCCATCCCTCTCCTAGAGAGGAGGCCTGAGTCCCTGCAAGGGGAACATTATAGGCCGATGATGATGATGATATTAGGCAAGGACTGTCTCGTTGGTCTTGTGTTCGCAAGCACGACTAATTATGAGGTGGTGGGTTCGAGTCCCAAGTCGGGTAAAGTGTTATTGGGTTTTTCCATCAGTAATTTCTTAGTACAATCCACAGAGACTAGGTTGATGGCAATATGCAGGAGATGGTGTAAGATATTAGTCGGTTTTACATGTATTTAGTTGAAACAGTCTTTTAACGAACGCACCCACGATACAGGAGACATTCCTAGTGTGGGGCAACGTTTTTAAAAAACCGGCCAAGTGCGAGTCAGACTTGCCCATGAAGGGTTCCGTAGCAGCAAGTAACATAATGTTAACATAATTTTTATAATTGAGTTGATTGAATGAACGGTAAATTGCGATTTACGATAAGACGTATTAAAAAAAAAACTTACTCGATCTCGTTCAAACCAATTTTGGTTGGTAGTTTTTGTTGAGATCTACAATATATATTTTTTTTAGAATTGTCACTCTCTTACTTTAAAAGTTAGAGGGGGGAGGGACACATTTTACCACTTTGGATGTGTCTATCTTTGAAACGATTGACTTTGAGAAAAAATGATTTTAAGAACCTCTCAATGTCATTTTTGAAGACCTATCTATAGATACTTACCCCTCATGTGTAGGTTTGATAAAAAAAGTTTTTTAGTTTCAATTCCATGTATGGAGAGCACCCTCTTAATCTTGTTTTTTTTTTATTTTTATATAAAAATCAAAAAGCGGTTTACAGAATACATCTACCTGCCAAATTTCAACTGTGTAATCCTTATAGTCTCGGAATAAAATGGCTGTGACATACGGACGGACAGACAGACAGACAGACATGACGAATCTATAAGGGTTCCGTTTTTTGCCATTTGGCTACGGAACCCTACAAAGAAGAACGAAAGAAGTAAGAATAATCAAATTTAAACACAGTCTAGTATGTTCATTATTACCCTATGAAAAACTACAAACAATAATTGAAATAATGACCATGATCGTGTAATCGTTAACCACTGGTTTGTAATTAGTTTCAGTGGAATTTTAACTGCGATATATAAATGTTTGGGAGCCGGTAGTGTGTGGCGCGCTCTGGCGGTTTCACACAGTACTAAATGAACTAATAACCTTTATTTGCGCTGGGAAGCTAATAATGACTGTTGATTGTGGAATAATATACTGTATTTAGTTCGGTTTGTTATAACTGGAGTAATGTACTATACTAAAACACTTCTGCCTTTTTGTTTTGCTGGAAGATCTTCATGGATGTCCACCGCCAAGGGGCAAACGGAGGGGTCTGTCAGACTCTAACTGACTAAAAAACCCCCGGTGTTCCCTTTCCACACTTGCACTTGGGGTCATGGGAGTAGTGCGCATTCACGATCCCCGGCTAGCAACATTTCTGTCTGCCCTAATGCGGTTTGAAGTTTAGTTTTGTAATGCATGATGGTCTACATTTGATGGTCGATCCTTCAATAGAATTAAAATTATGAGTATTTGGATTTGACTGGGGCAGGGTTTTTTTTTTTTTTTCACTTTTCTGTTATCAATATTGATATTTATGACATAGATTTCTTTGGTTGGTGTAGTGGCCGCAAGTGCGACTGTTAAGTATAAGCCTATTAGTTCGATTTCCTGGTCGGTCAAAGGGTTTTTGGATTTGTACATCAGAAATTTCGCGTTCATGGATTCTCTTTTTGAGTCTGGTAGGTTAGGCATGCACAGCTCTCAGTTCTTTTCTTTTTTATGAATGAACCGACCCAAAGGCTAGCCGTTATGCATGTATGTATACTCTATAAACGTTTTGCATGGACTTTTTTGGCTTTAGTCAGTCTGCCAGTCTGCCAGTGCGGTCGAGGCCTTTGAGTTATCTTTTCTATTGGGACAAGCCCGCCACACTATTCCCAAACCACTATAAGTCCTGTAAGCACGAATCAACAGTGGCGACCACAAGAAAAGCGCCGAGACAATGAAGCCCGACGAAGTCCCTAAGAAACGATTTAACTGTCTTGGATCCCGCAACGAAATTAATCAGAAAAGAATAGCGGAGGAGTAGGAAAAACATTTTTTTTTTCACTTCCCTCCATATCAGCAGGAGACAGAACTGAACAAGGACCAATAAGCACACAGGGACGTATACAACTGGGATAAGCCCAGTTGCCTAGCACCACGGATATTATTGTCATTAATATTACTGGGTCCTAAGTTGTGAGTTGTTATATTTGATTCCAATAACAGGTATGACAAAAATGCTTGAACGCACGGAAATTTGTTCTAGTTTCTACAAGGTCCGTGTAATAAATAACTCCGGCCTTTGAGTTAGGCTGCGGGTTGTTCGCAAGAGATACCGCGGCCTCGACATAAAGGACTAAGAAGGAACATGGATGGGTGGGTGGTATCTCCCAACCCCAAATAAAAATGCCTTTGAGTTACGTTGTAGGTAATTTTCATTTGTTTTCTAAACAATTGAACCACAATGAATGCTATTGTTGCGGCAAATATTCCTTGCTTCAATAAAATATTCGATACATAGAATAAATATTGAACATAATTTATTGAATTAACTAAGCAATTAGCTGTTTAATCAGTTATGTTAATTAGTGATTAATTGCATTATCTGTTTTAATGTGTGTCGGGTTGGTGTTTTAGGGTTTTGATTGTTTTTAAGCTTGTCATTGTATGTGTTCATGATTTTATTTTCTCTCGAATGGTTCGGTTCAAGGCTTTTCTTTGGTCCTTCGAGACGGACGACGCGGCATATAACCTTGTGAGCCGTTGTGTCTCCTCATCAGCAGACTTCTCCGAGTGGTATATCCTAGATACGTTAGCAAATCGTTGTTATTGGTCTTCCACAAACGGGTCTAACCAGTAGTACTGAGACGTTGCACATAACGAAAATGAGCTACACTGAGTGCTTGTAACTAACGAACCACCACATCACGTTTACTGCATAAAACCACAGGGTATCAGTCCCAGTCGAGATTACCCCAACATCTTTTGGTTCCGAGCGTCAAGGATGGTTCATTATAGTCTTATTAGCTTATGCCCGCTCAGTATTCGGTAATTATCCCACGGGATCGTAGGACGGGGATTAGGAGTATCTGTTTAGCAAACATTAAAATAGTACTTTTTGCCTCACAGAGTAACAAATATTCGTCCATACGCACAAACTTTCGCATTTACAATAGTAAGTTATATGATTATTTCAGTTTAACGAATGCATTTTACACATAAACTTTCCCGAACACACTGATCCCAGAAGTAGAAGAGGTGATGTTCCACCGGACATTAAATAAAAAATAATAAATCTAAGATTTTATTGCAGCTTCGTTCCTTAACCACCCATTAAACCACCAACCACTAAAGAAGAATCCACAGTAAAAATCTACCATTAATACCGTTATACATAAAATAAATAAAATGAAGAGCAGGTGGAAGTCGCGGAGTTTATTGTAATATCTAAAACAAATGGCTCGATCGCTCGTCGAAACGTTCTCCTTCTACGGTCAATTTGGGATCCAATTACGTCCGGCTTAGTGGGAAAAAATCCCGGGTAATCCTGCTCTGAAGATGTGGCGCAAGTCATGAAGGAATTGCGACAGATATAACTGACATTCTTAGAATACACACATTTGTATTATTTGTCTTTACCGTTATTAGCCCACTGTTGAGCGAACTCTTCCCCTATTCCTTCAATTTAAAGAACTCTTTATCTGAGTCTCTTCGAACCAGCCCTTGCAGTGCCGCCATCTCTTTCTGGACCAACCTTTGCGCCGTCATCCATCTACCGGCAACCATCCTGTGGTGCCTTTTGCCCGAGTGTACCACTAAACGCCGACACACACTACGCCGACAGAACTCTTCGCCGACAGGGCTTATCAGAGACGCAACTTATCTCCGATAGTGAGATACACTTTGTGGAATAAGGCCTTTGCGTTCCAGGGCCGCGGTAACTCTTTTGAACAAAATCTGCGACCTTGGCAGGCACTGGTTCTAGTGGGCCCCGTCTACATGTCCTGCATTACTGACGAACTTATCTTGTTCTACTTTCCTCGATTCCCGCTTCAGCCTTAAGTTTAGGAAACGTCCGGTGTCCAGGGTCCCGGTCGGAGATTCGCTGAGTCCCGCATCAAAACACAATCAGCCCCGGCAAGAAGGATTAAGATCTCCCACATAACTATATGACGTTCCGTTCTTTGAATTATTCATACATGTGTTTCTTTATAGAGTTGATGTGTCTTGGGTCAAATAGTAGGACTTTGAAAAAAAGATGTTCGTTTAATTTCTACACATATTTAAGAATATATCGAGCAATCAGATTTGTGTTCTTATTAAAAATATTTAAAATATACTGCAACTTATTTAAAATGGTGCATTATTATGACTTAATCTCGATATCACGCCTGTTATCCCCAAGGGGTTAGGCAGTGGTAGCCCTATGAACTCTTATGTCAATCATCTAGGGAGGTATGTTTGATCTCTTAAGAAGTATTTTTTCAAAGACAGGTCGCTTATGAATTAACTTGGAATTAAACAGACGATATTATTATAAATATATATATCTGTCTGCTTAGTTTATTTTCAAATGTAAACAAATACATTGATAATTATTCACTACAAAATACTGATACTGTTAGCCTATATCATACCACTGCTAGGTAAAGGTATCCATAACGTCTAGTAGTTTATATCCATGAGCAATGCGGACCATTGGTCGTTAGTATTCTCCAGTTCGTCCCAACTTTTTCAACACAGGTCTAAAAACACATCAATATTTAATCTCAAATATTGGAACTCATAAATAAACGTAACAACCTCAATTCTGCGAAACTCCAACAGTTTTATTTTTATTTTTTATCTCTTCACCTACATTTTCCACTCAAAAGCATAGACTTTCGAATCGATAGACTCGTAATGAAGCAGAAGGCATCAGCTCTGCGAACAAATAGTCTGCTTGGCGCCTCTCCAAGCAATTAAGCCATCCGCACTGACGGATGCGCGGAGGGAATCCGTCGCTCATTACTGCTTAGCCCCCTTCCTCACTTGTTACCGTTTATTAGAAAAGAAGCTCGTATTGCCGTTCATATGGCACGTTGAGTTTTTAAAAAAAAAAATGGGTTATGCAGAGCGCGTTCACCTTGAACTGACAGGCTGTTTTATTTTAACTTAGTTCAATTAGTACAATCTGAACGAACCCTTCAGATTGTACTGATTGAATTTTCGAATGACTTTTCTGCTGGACCTTCTGTTTCATCGCTGATTGTTATTTAAAGATGAGTGTTATTTATACATTTGTCGCAGTATTGGTGCAGTATTCAGTACATTATTCTGAACCCAAGTGCAGTACATCATTATGTAGGGGTGCATCGACATTTTAAATCGGTAATTGAAACAGCGGTTTAATACAAAAGTGCAATACCTACACGATCAAAATCTATAGAACAGTTAATTTTTTAAAATTAACTGTGAACTTTTTCCATGAGGAGGGAATCAGTCCAGTCACAATGAACTACTGAGTGCGTTACTGTTTGTGCCTCGGTGTACCTTTCACCATGTGGACAGGTTAATAGATTTGGATGAAAGGGGTACAATATTGGGCCGCGGATAGTCCTCTGGTTATCGCGGCCTCGACATAGAGGGCGAAGAAGGAACATGGGTGGTTTTTAGTCAGTAGAAGTCTGACACTCCCTTTCGCTCTGCCCAAGAGCGGGAGGGGTTATACGATGATTTTACATTCACCAAAAAAAAAAAAAAAGTGGTACAATATTCGGGCTGCGGGATGTTGTAAGAGATACCGCGGCCTTGACATAAAGGGCTAAGAAGGAACATGGGTGGTTTTTAGCCAGTAGAAGTCACTCCCTATCGCTCTACCCACGAGCAGGAGGAGTTATTTGATGATTTCCCACCATCCCAAAAAAAAAAGTTATACAATATTATGAGTTATAATAACAATGCTAGAGTTAACAGGCATCTTCTGGGCTTGCTCGTTCCATCATAGACCTCATCCATCGCTTTCATCAGGCGTGATCGAGGTCAAGACCAAAGCCAATTAGCAATAAAAAAAGAATGACAAGAGTTCCAAATTTAAATTCCATGGAGCTACTATAACCCGACTATAATGTCCTATCAACCGATGATGGTTTATATAAAAAATTAAAATCATAAAACCGCGAAATTCTAACGAGAAGAGCGTGGATTGTAACAGGCAATCGATAGACGAGAACTCAATTGAAAAAAAACTTTTGTTCATTGAGAAATCCAAAACTTTTCACTTTCGCTTTTTTTGGTTCCCCCAAACATCGGACAGACCAGAGTTTGAAAATCACTTTGGCTCACCCAAAGTGATTTTACAGGTGACTGGTAGGGTTTAGGATAGACCCTACCAGTTGCACTTGCGACTACAAAAAGAAATCACCTCTGACCATTCAAAGCAAAGCGATAAATCCTCCATTTTGGTTTTAACACCTATTTTGAATGTAAGTAACAACAGAATCCATTTACAAGCGTTGTGCAAGTTTAGTTAGTTTCTCAGTTTACTGAACAATGCAGGTGAATGTATTTCTTGCCGCCATGGCGGGTGGCGTGGCGTTTGTTGCCTCCGAATAGTTTTAGTGCAGGTGTATATTAGTTTTGTACTCGTACTTACAGTTACTTGTGTGAATTGATAGTCGCCAGAAATTGATAGTGTTTTGGAATTAAGTTTATTCTTCTGTCATAGTTTTTTGTGTGTTTGGGACTAAATTATAAATATGTACGTTTATTATGGTCTATTCTAGTTTTTATAAAAACTTAGTGTCAGGTGGTACACTAGTTTTGGGTTTACTAGGTTTTTTTTTATTGGGACAAGCCCGCCACACTATTCCCATACCACTGTAACCTCTGAAAGCATGAATCAACCTCATCAATCAGGGAAGTAGGAAATACATTATTTCCACTTCCCTCCATATCAGCAGGAGACAGAACTGAACAAGGCCAATAGGCACACAGGGACGTATACAATTGGGATAAGCCCAGTTGAGTTGGATATTATTGTCATTAATATTACTGGGTCCTAAGTTGTGATTGTGATATTTGATTCCAATAATAGTTATGACAAAAATGCTTGAAGACACGGAAATTTGTTCTAGTTTCTACAAGGTCCGTATAGTAAATAACTCGGGATGTGACCTGTACACTATTTAACATAATATTACGTTCATTCTGCCAAAGACTACACTCCCATAAAATGTGATGTACAGATTGTTCAAATTCGCAGTCAGATGTAGAACATTGACAAAAAGGCGAGGCAACAAGCTTGAAGGAAAATAATTTACTCTTAAAGTTACAATGACCTGTGAGAAATTGGGGGAATTTACTAGGTTTGTTGTTTTTTTTGTATAACTTTTAAAGTATCTTTGTTTTTTATTGCCAAATAAACACTATTTCTGTCTTCTTTCAAAAATGATACCGATACCATACAAATATTAATTCCGAGCAGGAATCGTGCTTGGAACCCGTTGCTTGGAAGCCAAAAAATAACGATTACTTTCGGCAACTTTCACCTCTTATTCATAGAACTGTTTAGATACTAAATACACCAATGTTCACCAATGTTCAATTACATACATCATTTTATCACAAAAGGGCACAACACGCGCTCCTAAAAAAACAATGAGAAAACAGTTTGTGCCGACAGCTGGCGGGTTGTCGAACATGTCCTTGTAAGGGAAGCAAACAGAACCGGCCAGTGTCCATAAACAATATAAATAAAACCGTCACGAGAGAAAATACTCACCAGAGACAAGAACAAGTTCCCGGTAAAAATATCAAGTTTCTAATCATTCAATTCTTTGTTTTCTATCGAGTAAGATGTGATCTGTGTTTATACGTGCGTACCTACTTAAAATATATATAACCTTTATATATCAACGTCTTTTTTATATCACATCAAAAATACATGCATGTAATTCTCATTGATAAGGTGATGTCGAAAGACGAAACGTTTTGAACGCAATTGCTACTTATTTAGCTTTCAAGCTGGCAAAACAAGTGAACGTGATCTTGCACAAATAACGATAGTAATTATCGCATCAACATTAGATCTTCGTTATTGGTAGTCAGTTGCCGGAAAGTTTGACAACCAGTCTTACCAAGAGGTATCGTGTTAACCAGTACTGACTGGATTGTGGAGCTGATAAGCAGTTGCTATTCATGTAAAATACTGGTATTAAGCAACATATTTGGCTATTTGACTACTATTAAAAATTTACGAAAACGTTATGTTATTTCAAAGATCTAACAGAAATAACAGGATGTGTGAAAAAATAGATGATATCGATCAAAAAATGGCTTAGTTTTAACTGATTTAAAAATGACTTGCTAGACAAAGACAGCGCTATAAAAATGTGATGTTATATTTCATACCGCCATTGTTACGTAATACAAATGGTCGTTTCGTGCGACAAGGATAGAAAGTGCCACAGCCAAAAACTTCTTAACTCTTCATGTTGCTACTCCATTTTTTGATTGATTTTATTACTTTTTTTTAGACATCGTGTTATATCTGTTAATTCTTTGAAATGACATAGCAGTTTAGTGAATTTTATCAATAGTCAAATAGCCAATTTGTCTTATTAACCTAAAAAATATAACAAAACAAAATACAATGATTATTATCTGGTTTTTATTGACTAAAAAACGAATACATCGAAATCATGAAAAGCAGTCTGTTGATAGTGTAACGAAAATAGAACAACATTTTTATCTACACAATGGTCATATTTTGTGTACCGTGTTTGAAATATGGAAAATATGAATGGTTTTATAGATATTCCATTTCATAAACACTGAATTCTTTTTTTTTTTTTTTGCGATTTATTTGTAACTTTTTTTTGTTTATGAATTATTTTACTCAGTTTTATTATGTTGCATAAAACATAAAACTATTAAACGACTTTTTTCAAAAGCTGATTAGTTAGTCAATATAACCCTTGGTCTACATAACGGTACTTACCTTTATTAAACTTTTTAAACTGCCATGGTCAATAAGACGGGATATTTACCATGTTAACTGTTTGTTTTGTGTTGCTAGTATTCTGACGCTGTTGCAAGCCTTATGATAACAGATAAACCGGTTATCGACAGTGGTACGCACGGCGACAGTTCACGCTGTCATCACCATGGCCATGACGGATTTCCCGTACAATGAGAGACCTGAAAAACTGGGTTTGTATAGTTTGATTGGTCGTCAAAAATAAACTTACATACACATACATACATACTAGGGGGGCTAGGCATAACCCACAGAACGCCAACTTTACATACTCCTTTTGCCTCGTCCACATTCATACATCAACATGGTTTAGTACAAAATGGAACCATTTGACAGTTAATTGATGTACACTATTTAATAGCCACTGTCATTTAAAAGATACGCAATAGCCCTGCTGGTCATATACGCACGTCGGCAGTGAGTACAAAGAAAAAGAAAAAGTCAAAAACATCAGCGCACTACTGCAACCAATAAGTACGTACCTACATCAGTTAAAACATTTCTATAAAGTAACGAGAATCCATCTTAATCTTTTCTTTATGACGTATCTAATATCGTGCAATAATTTGTCTTACGGAGTTGCGGAGTATGACGGCGCGGATTCCGTACGACATTATTTTATTTCGCGCGACACTTTAAATTGGTTTCGCAGGAGTTCGCGCGACAAGCGACGTTGCGCGTCACCGCTGAGGGGTGAATTGTTCCCCAAGTTTTATTGTTTAATTGAAATCACCGTCTTTGTTCAACGAACAATTCTTGGGTTTATTTTTTTGTTGCGGTTTAGAAATAAGGAAATAGGGAGGTAAAGAAATGGTCGCTGTGACTCTGTTGGTGAAATAGCAAATGTTTTAAACGTATATTTTAGAAAAAATTATAAAAACAAAACTTGTAAAAAAAGCCAAGCCGCGCAACTCAGTTCTTTTACCGTAAAAAGTTGTGATATCCATGTAAAACCAAGTCAGTTAATATATTTAATCCCTACTCAAAAACCTTTGAGGTTTTAAATAAAAGATTGACTTGGCCACTGCATCACGTTGGCCAATGCGATGGCGATTAGCTATAACAATGGCCTGTTTAACTTTTTCAATCCAGGCTTATAGTTTTATCCACAACGAAGTTATAGCAGGTCGAAAATGGCCTGAACTTGTTCGAGAAAATGATGGTACGGCCGTGCCGCTTTATTGCTTGTTTGTGTGATGAGCACGATCATTTGTTCTGTGTCTGGGTGTAATTTATCTAAAATATGTATGTATTTAGAAATATATAAGTATGTTTATCAGTTGTCTAGTACCCATAACACAAGCTCTGCTTAGCTTGGGACTAGATGGCGTTGTGTGATAGTTGTGGAATATTATTATTATTTCCTTTATTCACTTTCTAACATATTTAATACATTTTTAAATATTTATTACAAAAAAGCATATAAAAAACATTTAAAAATATAAAAAATAGTAGCCCACCGGCATTGGGAACAGGGTCCGAGCTACCGGTAGTCAGGGCTCTTGAGAGAGGAACCTCCTGACAATACGCGCCGTGTCCAGAAGTACTGCCTTCTGAATCAAGCCCTTGATCCAGCTACCAAGCGAGAGCCTCCTTAGATGTTCGTCGAGGCTCTTGGCTATTAGACCATTGGCAGACACGACTATCGGCACAATGACTGCTGTATTCACGTGCCACATGTCGACAACCTCAATTATTATCATTATTATTATTATTGCTCGACTTGGCAGGGGCACTGCCGTGCCCCCACATAATAAAAGAATTTAGTAATTTATTAAATTATATTAAATTAACTCATCATTTCAGCCAAAAGAGGTCCACTGCTGGATATAGGTAAATTAATTATAAATAACCCTCCTTTTGGGCTTCGCCGCAGTCGGGTAAAAATAAAGCATACTTAATTTTCGCATGCAGCGGTGGCCCAGTGGTGGCGGCTCCGACTTACGAACAGTAGGTCGTGGGTTCGAACCCAGGCAGGCACATTACTTTGTGTAATTTATTTTTGAATCACCGCTGCTTTCAAAACGGTGAAGGAAAACATCGTGAGGAAACTTGTGAGGAAACAATGTCTTAGAACCAAAAAATTCGAAGATATGTGACATACTATCAATCCGCATAGGGTCCGCGTGGTAGATTGTAGTCCATTCCCTCTCAAAGAGAGGAGGCCTGTGTCCCAGCAGTGGGAACATTAATTACTGTTGATGAAGATAATGACTTAATTTTCGATGTGTAAATGTGTTTTATTCTGGTATTCAGATACCTTTTTCTTTTTTTTTCAGTCTTGACTGGATGCCGACCGCAAAATAGTCGGGGACAGACTAGGCAGTCGATTATGATGAAATGTGTTTTATACCAGGAATTTACATTAAATTCACGCCGTATTTGATGTCATCCTGTCCCTGTTTGCGACAGTTAATTCAATCCAAATCATTATTAATTTGCATAACATTAAATTAGTCGTTATTACAGAGCCATAGACATTTGTATAATGTAATCATGTGTGCTCTCAAAGCAGTGATTGGCATCAAAGCAGATGATTCGGTAGGAGGGAGGCACCTCTTCAGTTGGAATGCAACACAGATATTTAACTTCGCATGATATTTTCAAAAATAAAGGTTTCAAAATGGCGCTTGCTGGAGGGTTCAATCCTGTTATACTTGCTATAGAAGATAATTAAAATGTATGAAGCAAGAGGACTATGCAGTATTCGTCGCAATAATAACTTGGCCGAGAGAATCGAAACTAGGACCTTATGGTTATCAGTTGCGCTTACGGCCACTGGACCAACGAGTCAGTCTTTTATAGTTCTGCCTGTGATGATTTTATAATCCGTTTGTGAAAATACCATGATTAGAGAGAGAGTCCATCGAAAACCACGCATGTTGACGTTTTATAGATTTCATCATCTGCCTAGCCTTTTCCCAACTATGTTGGGGTCGGCTTCCAGTCTAACCGGATGCAGCTGAATACCAGTATTTTACATGGAGCGACTGCCTATCTGACCTCCACAACCCAGTTAATACTAGGTAATACGATACCCTTTGGTAAGACTGGATGTGAGACTTTCAGGTCACTGACTACCTGTAACGACTGCTAAAGATCTATATATGGCATCCGGGACCAACAGCTTAACGTGCTTTCCGAGGCACGGAGGAAACTCGGTATGTAATGGGCGGTCACCCATCCACAGATCGACCTAGGCAAGCGGAGCTTAACCTAAAGATCGACCCGAGTGGCAGTTCTTATTAAGCCACGAGCTCCTCTTTTCGTACGTACGTTTTATAGATTTATAAAACTTATTTTTCTAGTCCATTTATCATCTGTCATTGCACTGGACTCGATTGACTGATGGTCCAATCAATCGAATAAAGCGTCGTAATCAATTCCATCTAAATTGATATCTATCGATATGGATGAGGTACAAAAATAATTGCATTTAATTTGTTCAACTGTTGTTGCCAAATTACTTCATTCTCGATCCGAAAATTCGCTTTCAAAGTACCCTTTACGTGAGATAATGAATATTTGATGCTGCGCTCGCATTGGCTTGTGTCTACATACGTAGATGTTAGAAATTAGTTTTTTTCTTTTGATTAATCTTTTGGATGTGTTACATAGTGCAACTTCTAACCTTGACTTTGCTCCTTGCGAAATACCAGGATATTTTTTATGGAAATCCTAACAGTCGTTTATATACGGAATTATTTAGACACACAAATTTATTAAATTAAATTTCGGATGTAGGGGCAATCAACATCAATCCTATACAGTTTACTGCTCTCTTTTCTTCTGCTAATCTTCACATTCCTGCGCAAGCCTTATTACTAGTATTTTACAAGAAGTGACTGCCTATCTGAACAGCAAAACCCAGTTAGTACTATATATCCTGTTATAAATGCCACATCCCACGATACCATAATCGGCGTTAGATCGCGATCCGAGTTCCCGAACGACTGGTTTACGTAAGTAATTATTTTGGAAATCCGCCAAATAATAACAGAACCTATGGCTCTAGGTGCTCCCAGATTTGGCAGTATATCCCACGGTTGTATCATATTTTGTATCTTCGTTTGCATTGAAAATACAAATCAATTTTATTCAGCAGAGGTGTAATGAAATGCGCCAAATTGTGATTGGGTAATCCTTTTTTTTGGCTTGGTTATCAAGAACATTTACTTGACGGCACGGTTGGCGCAGTGGCTAAGCGATTGGACTACTGCGCTGCGTGTCGCGGGTTCTTTCCCCGCACGGAACAAATATTTGTATGGCCTACAGATAGTTGTTCTGAGTCTGGGTATTTGTGTATGTGAGGTTAAATGTTTGTAAACGCACCCACGATACAGGAGAAATTCCTAGTGTGGGGCCACGTTTTTTTTTATAAAGAAATAAAGAAATTTACTGAGTAATTGACCGGTGCACTTGTATTTAATGGAAGTGATAAACTATGCAGGGATGAATTGCCTTGTCAGTGTTGCGGAATGTGGTCAGGCATTAGGAGGACCACGGTTGGGTTTTAGTCTATACAGACTAAAACTAAACTCACACGAGTCTGACACTCCCTTGTTCACCGTTCAGGGCGGGGGGAGTCATTTAATGATTTCCCATCCTTAAAAAAGGGAGGTATTGCCTATTGCCATCAACCGGGCACAAACTCGGACGGCTACGCATAAATCCAGTTAGAAAAACCCAATAACAACTTGCCTTTTTTTTTTTTTTTTTTTTTGGTGGGTGTAAAATCATCGAATAACCCCTCCCGCTCTTGGGCAGAGCGAAAGGGAGTGTCAGACTTCTACTGACTAAAAACCACCCATGTTCCTTCTTCGCCCTCTATGTCGAGGCCGCGATAACCGTTGGACTACCCGCGGCCCCGACAGGCGTCGGCCCTTTCGGGCCCCTCCCATGTTGCTGACATCTCTTTGAGGCGCGCGTGGAACACGAACGCGCCGTCGACACGGCCTGTTTTCGTCGTGAGACGGACGGACGGCGAGTTAGCCCATCACTCACCGTCCACAGGTCTACGGTGGCCGGAGGTCATCGCGGGACCCCCGACGCCCGGAGCGCCTCCCGCGGCGGCTGGGACGAGAGGTTCTCTCCCTCTCGCGTTCCGCCACCTCCTTCGCCAGCATCACTGCTTCGCAGAAGGAGGCGACGGCGTCCCATTCCTCCTCGCCCCGGACCATGGCTTGCACCAGGGCCGGGCGCGAGAGGTCGCCGCCGATAACAATTTGCCTTACCTGGATATCGAACTGAGGACCTCATGCTTCGCAGTTGCACTTGCCGCCAGTCAGTCAAGCAATAATTGCACTTTAATCTTTGTAAAGTTAGTACCAGTTAATCTCAAACATGTCCTTACCTACTAAAGAAACTGGCGCAAATAGAACATTCCTTTCAATCATCAATTTTATGTATATGCCTTCGTACTAAAGAAGTTTCCTGAACTAGTTTTTTTTTATAGTATACCGACAACTTCGTAAGGTTTTTCTTACGCCCATAAAATCTATGAAACATAAAAGTAAGGGCAAGCCAAGTTTCGTTCTGAGCACCGACAATAAGTTAAGATTTAGGAGCTTGTCGCACTTGCTATCGCTAATATACAATTTATTAATATACTAGCTTTTGCCCGCAACCTTCGTCGGCGCGATTACTTCCCTATTTGAGTCGAATTTTGTTAACAATTTCATGGGATTTTTGTTTGCATGGAACCCTTTTATTTTTAGGGAGTGGGAAATCATCAAATAGCCCCTCCCGCTCTTGGGTAGAGCAAAAGGGAGGGTCAGACTTCTACTGACTAAAAACCACCCATGTTCCTTCTTAGCCCTATATGTCAAGGCCGCGGTATCTCTTACAACATCCCGCAGCCACGACGTTCGTCGGCCCTTGCGCGTGGAACATGAACGTGACACGGCCTGTCGTCGTCCTAAGACGGACGGACACCCATCTCTCACCGTCCACAGGCCCGCGTCTACGGTGGCCGGAAGCCATCACGTGGCCCCCACTGCCCGGAGCGTCTTCCGCGGTGGCTGGGACGTGAGGATTTTTCCCTCTCACGTTCCGCCACCTACTTCGCTAGCATCACTGCTTCGCAGAAGGAGACGACGGCGTCCCATTCCTCTTCGCCCCGGACCATGGCTTGCACCAGGGTCGGACACGAGAGGTCGCTGCTGCCGATCGCCGCTACGAGAACACGGCGGAGCTCCGCCCAAGCGGGGCAGACCTCCACGGTGTGTTCCATCGTGTCCTCCGGCCGATCCTCACAGTGGTGACACCAGGGCGGTTCCTCCCGCCTTATTCAGTGCAGGTACCTCCCGAAACAACCGTGTCCGGTGAGGACCTGCGTCAGAAGGAAGGTGAGAGCGCCGTGGATTTACCGCCGCTATCGTGGCGTGCTCTTTGCATAACTGATGTCACAAGGAGTTACTTAATTAGGGGTCTTTTAATTTTAGAAAAAGGATTAGGCCTCATTTACGGAGACGCGGGGCGTCGCGCGGCGCGTTGTGCGTTTTTAATTCAAGCACATGGCGATGTATGAAAACGTTAACGATTTCAAACAACGATTTTACGAGAAGCGATTTTTCGCTCGTTAGTTTAAAATGCAGCGTTTGTTGCGTTAGAATCTGTCAGTAAATAAATAAAAAAGCACGCGACGAGCCTTTTGCACGCGCCGCGCGACGCCCGCGTCCCCGTAAACGAGCCCTAATCCTTTTTCTAAAATTAAAAGACCCCTAATTAAGTAACTCCTTGTGACATCAGTTATCTGCCAGTAAAAGTGTTTTGGAAGCATGAAGCAAGAAAGACGGAAAAAACCAACAGACAGACAAAAATAAAAAAATAAATTATAAGTACCGTATATACTTTGACGTTAAGATTTCTACGTTACTGTGTTTTGGTCTAAAATGTATGAAAACGTAAAGTAAAAAAAACCTTACACCAGGTTATGTACAGTACAATTTCAATTATCCGGATCAATTAATTCCGTCGTGTAATCGAATATCCATTCTAAGTAAAATCAAACAATATTTATCACATACGTCCTTTAGACAATGGGATACGTAAACAATGAGTCCGGTTGTCGGATATCCGGATAATCGAGGTTCAGATAGTCAGGACTCTACTGTAGTGGCAACCACCCTACCGCACACAAGTCACAGCTAGGGTAGGCTTAGCCCTAACAGCCGATGACGTCACGAGTCCTACGGCGTAGTCGTAAAGAGCTGGTCGGCTGCCTACGAATAGGTTTCACGTGGATTTACTGCGAGTATATAATAACTACATAGTTACTGGACTTGGTTTATTATATATTTTTAGATATTTGGAAGTAAGTCGTATGCCTTGGGTAATACGCTTGTTTGAGTAAGTTCATATATTTACTGATAGTTTTAGTTAATCATCTGCGTTTAGTGTTTTGGATTTCAGTCTGGGATAGATAACATACATACATACAATCACGCCTGCAATCCTCGAAGGGTAGACAGAGTAGAGAGACCCATTAGTATTTCCCTTATTATAGGGGGTGAGACTATTGCCATCAATCGGGTACTTCGAAAAATCTAATTAGTCCGTCAGATAAATTTCCAAAAAATATTGGACACGTATTTTTCTTTGTTCACGTAAACAAACAATGAAGACGATACAGTGCTTTGAAAACTCGTGTGACATCATATTCTAAGACATTAGTATGATATTTTTTACCAGTGAGTGACGTCACAAACCCCCACTCAAATCTTGACCGCTCTGGCATCGGCTGAGAATACACACTAGGAATTTCTCCTGTATCGTGGGTGCTTTCACATACATTGAAACTCACATACACAAATACCCAGACGAGAAACAACCATCTGTAGGCCATACAAATATTTCGAAAGCCACGACAGGCAGCGCAGCAGTTCAATCGCTCAGCCACTGCATTAACCGTGTCATCAATAGTAAAACAGACACTATGAAAATTTTAAGGTCTAGTTGGCACGTTTAAATACAAAACCCTAAAACCTACGCACAAGCGAGTAGCATTGGCTGTACCCAAACCAGGTAGATATAAATTGCTTTCAAAATGTTATCCTACCTTCTCATTGTGAGCGAAACTTCTAGCTCTCACGTAAACCAAGGAGTATAGCGCATCTACTTAATAGCTAACCCACAAAACTTCGGCGAACCACTCAAAAAGAGTAATAAGCTCGTAAAATGGCTTGTTCCTTTACTTACCTTATATTAAGGAGTTCTGGAGTTTAGTTACCTGTAGTAAATCACGCTCTATTTCTCCAAAGGGGTATACAGAGGTGCTTGTTCATACTTTTTATATTTTGTCACCGTTTTTAAGACAACACTTATTAACACGCAGAGTTATGTTTTCTTGTGGTTGGTAACCGAGGTTTGTGTATTGGTATTAATCAAAATTCTTGAGTTTCCATTGCTCTGGGCTGTGGAGGTCATATAAGCAGTCCTTCCACGTAAAAAAAAACAGTTGGGAGAAGGTTTGGCAGATTATGAGCTTCCAATATTCGCTCTTTGTACGTGGCACATACTCTCGCGAAAGGTACAACAATACATCGGAAAACATTACAAAGGAGGTTTTTTGCCCTAATCTACAACTAGTAGCTGTACTCGTACAAGTAACTAGTCTGATAGATATCTAGGATTACATGTGGACTACATAATTATATTGTCATACGATATCTACAAGCATTTCATGCTCAGGCTTAGCAAATAACAAAAGCTAATAACCAGGTCCTATGGGCAATCCTGTTAATTTATACGTGCCCGATAATATTACAACTGAGCACAAACACCACTATAACTAGACCCTTGATTAGCTAAACATGGTCCCCTGTCCATTCCATTCGGTAAGGCCCAAGAGGGGAGGAAAAGCTCAAGTATCATCGGTCGTTAGCGACGGTAAAGTCGTAATTAGCACCTGCGTTTCGCTAAGTTTGCAACGCGTAACTTTACACGGATTTCGACCTGTTACACGGAAGTCACTGTGCTGACACTGCAGTTAATTTTCGAAGTAAAAAGACACACAGTGTCGTGGTTTCGCGCGTAGCTGGAAAGCAAAAGTTCAGTGCGGATTGCGGGACATCTAATTGTTTCGGAGTTAACGTTCTGTTAATAGAATGATTGAGGATTATTGAGGATTAGTAGCGTGTGCTTAATGTGGTGTTCAACTGTTCAAGTATTTGTGTTACAATCAATCATTATCATTGGCATAGATTTGGTTGAATCATTATTATTGTTGTTATATCCTCTGCCAAACACTCAAACTATCAGGCCAATGGTCAGTGTTGATTCATGTTTGTTTCATCGTCGGTCTAGCCTTATCCCAACTGTGTTAGGGCGGGCTTCCAGACTTACCGGATGGAGCTGAATACTGGTATTTTTGGCGACTCTCTATCACATCCAATTCAATTCAATTATTTATTGCAATCACAGTCATGTGTTTTACAAGATCTTATAATAAAAATATAGCTCACATGGACCCTGTCGGGCACAACAATTTTATACAATATTGGTAGTAGCATTTCAAGATAATTCAACAATAATTAGAAATTAATTAGTTAATTTGAATAAGGAAAATCATAGAAAAAAAATGTAAAGTAATATAAACAAAAAAAAAAGAAAGAAAATAGTCAAAATAAAATTATAGTCAAATGCGGTCATCATGTCATTAAAATAATAGTCAAAATACAGTCAGTATGAAATACTGTCATCCCAATTAGTACTGGTTAATGTAATACGTCTTGGTAAGACTGGTTGTCAGACTTTGAGCCACTGATTACTTGTAACGGCTGTCAAAGATGTACAAATTACTGCCACGACTAACGACTTAACGTGCTTTACGAGGCACGGAGGTAACTCGGTATGTAAAGTGTGGTCACCCATCCACAGATGAGCTCCATAATACATGTATAATGTCATCATCATCATCATTGCAGCCAAAAGCCGTTCACTCGACGTAGGCCTCCCCCAGGTGTCGCCACATTGATCAATCCCGTGCGTCTCGTATCCAGCGGGTCCCCGCAACTTTTACCAGGTATAATGGCATGGTATTTTCATGTATAATGTATTATCAACTAAATAATAGGATTTGCGATCACAGTTTAATATCAAGCATTTAATGAATAAACCTCGTGTTTCCCGGTATCAATCAATGAGCACTTTGTGCGCTACTTCTTGTGAAAGAGTTCGTAAGGGAAATAAATGCGAATGTTCATACTTGTACCTAGTGCACCTATTTCTGTTCTATAGAACGGATTTCATGTAATCGTTTATACGGATCGGTATTAAAGGCTACAAGAAATGGATTTTTAGCATATCTATTCATAACCAATCTATACTAATATTATAAAGCTGAAGAGTTTGTTTGTTTGTTTGTTTGTTTGAATGCTAAGAACTCAGGATCTACTAGTTGAAATGGAAAAATTATTTTTGTGTTGGATTGTCAATTTATCGATGAAGGCTTTAGGCTATATAACATCACGCTACGACCAACAGGAGTGGAGCATAAATGAAAAATGTTGCAAAAACGGGAAACGATATTGCTTATTGAGAGCTTCCGTTGCGTGCGCTGCCAAAATGGTTTAAGTAATGGAAATATCATGTATGAAAGAAATGTTCCTCTTTAAAAGTTCTACAAAAAAGTCTCGTATCTACCAACCCGCACTGGGTCCGCGTGGTGGATTAACTAAAGCCCACCCCCTCCAAGAGAGAAGGCCTGAGTCCCTGCAGTGGGAACCTTATAGGCTGATGATGACGATGCTTAGTAATAGGCTTAGTACAAAAAACGTATTAAATTAAGAATATATTATACATGTAACATTGTTGGACGTCGTGTTTTCGTTGCGAGCAGTCGCGTCACCCTCCTCGGAAATGTCGACATATGACACCTTTCTGCAAAGAGTACTCTTTTAGCAGCCATCAGTCAGGGTTTAGGACGAGGCTGTCAATCACTTGATGATAGAAAAGAAATATATTTTTAACGGAAGTTTAAGTATGTGGTTTTACCATAATGCTGAGTTTTAACAAACGCAGGCAAAATTAAAAGTAAAGATCGCTATTCGGTGACACACCAACTCCCCACACAATTTCCTAACATTAACTTTCTCATCCGCCTCTTGAACAAAAAAAAAGTCCCCATAAACGGAAAGTTTACCCCCCCACTCTCCCCACTCTTGCTCTCATTAAAAGTTGGAGTAGTTTTGACTAATTACTGAGCGCGACACACGACTGATGTCTGCAATTTGTTACTGCAACTTTGCCCACTCTCCCCCTTTATGCATAAAGTAAGGGGGAATTTTAACGAAATTGATTTCACCGCCAGAATTTATGTTGTTTTTAAATCGCGCGTGAATTTTGTGGCAGGTTCAAAAGTTTATTACGTTGCAAAATATGGCGTGCATTTAAAATTGCAAATAAAGCGGATTTGTTTTGTAAAATAAGGATGAAATGGAGTCTTTTTTTTTGGAAGCTAGTTTCGGAGTGTTAAATGCATGCATGCAGGTAAACGTTCAACTTTTTATTTAAAAAAGTTCAGCCTTTAGGCTTTGCTTAAAAATACATATTGATTTTATGAACAACATTTATTTTAACATAGTATCACGCATTCCCTAAATGTTAGATACAAGTGTACCTAATAGTACACCCACATTTTGCCAGTTATATTTAAGTCCCATGGTATAAGGTGCGAGCCTATTGCCATCAACTGAGCCCAGTAATTATTTTTATTAACACAATATTGATGTTTACTGACTTCAAAAAATATGATTCTAATTAGTCCGTCTGTTAGATTAAGAAAGTATTGAATACGTATTTTTTGTTTTATAAATCAACATTGACGAAGATAAAACGCGTCAAAAATTTGAGTGGGGTTTGTGGCGACACTAACCGCTACAAAATGTTATACTAATGTCTTAGCGTATGACGTCACACGAGTTTTCAAAGCACTTTATCGTTTTTATTGTTTGCTTACGTGAAAAAAGAAAAAATACGTGTCCAATATTTTTTGGAAATTTATCTGACGGACTAATTAGATTTTTTTAGTTAACTACTACTATTATTTAATATTTTAACGGTTTTACAGTTTCAGACTAAAACTATAGCAATTAAATATCTATTAAATGTGTCGTTATCAAAATTAAAAGGTATCCATTTAATTTAAGGCCTGTTAATTGGTTTTGTGCGGAGCATCACTAGCAGATGGCGCACTTACGATTCTACTAAATTGTCCCTTCACTACCTGAGCGTAGGGTAACCATAAAGTTTGTGATTACCAGGACTAAATAACGTACCTTGAATTAACTAATACATTTGTAAACGAAGCTGGGAATCGGTTGCGTAAACTCATCTGCCTAGCCTTCTCCCATCTATGTTGGGGTCGGCTTTTGAGTCCCACAGGTCCTACATCTGAATACACCAGTATTTTATACGGAGCGACTGCCTATATAACATTAAAAAACTCCGTTTTTTGGCAATTTATCAAATAACCCCTCCCGCTCTTGGGCAGACGAAAGGGAGTGTCAGACTTCCACTGACTAAAAACCACTCATGTTCCTTCTTAACCCTATATGTCAACATCTCGCAGCATACAACATCCCGCAGCATACGATACCCCTTGGTCAGGCTGTTTGTCAGATGACGTTAGGGAGACTGACTACTTGTAACTTAGTTGCCTCTTTGGTCTAGTAAGTTTGATTCCCGGGTCGGACAAAAAGTGCTATTGGGTTTTTCATTAGAAACTTCCCAGTAGTAACCCGGAGTTTGGAATTTGGCGGTATAATACCCCCGTGCCTCGGAAAGCACGTTAAGCCAGTGGTCCGGCCTGATCTCTCTCCGGTCGTGTCGGATTGCCGTCCCATCGGACTATTACACACACATTATTGACTAGAGTGCAGGTGCACTCTCTGTTCCTTTTTCGCAGTGTGTGCGCAGGCACAGGAGCACACTTGTGCACTATTATACATATCTTCCGCATCGATGGCTAATCTCCACTAAGATTGGCCGCCGTGACCGAAAAACGGTCAGGATGACTATTAATAATAATAATAATATTCCACAACTTTCACACAACGCCATCTAGTCCCAAGCTAAGCAGAGCTTGTGTTATGGGTACTAGACAACTGTTAAACATACTTATATATTTCTAAATACATACATATTATAGATAAATTACACCCAGACACAGAACAAATGATCGTGCTCATCACACAAACATTTGTCCTGGGTGGGAATCGAACCCACGACCTCCGGCATAGCAGTTAGGGTCACTAACCACTAGACCAACAGGCCAGTCACTATTATTACTATTATACTTGTAACGACTGTGAAAGGCTTTGAAATGGCAGCCGGAACAATAGACGCCTTGACTTGCTTTCCGAGGCACGGGTTAGTTAAAATTCTTATTTTAAAATTACGAGAGATAATTAATAAAAGTTCATTCATGTTTTCTATTTGACGTTTTATTGACTGTACTTTCAATTGTTTTTCAGCATGGTCGCCCTACTCGTACCTACAACAATAATAAGTTTCAGCACGTAACAATGACAAAATTCGCTTTTAAACGGTAAAGATTACCATTGAAAATAAAACAAGAGCTAAAAATTTAAACTTCGTGTTTTTCCAACCTTCAAGATTTGTGTTAAGGGATTCTGACACGGGTGTTGAATTTTAATACGATTTTGTACCTTAAAAAGTAATGTAATTTTAATTAACTTTAAATGTTATTTAGTTTTCGGTACAGCTAAGGGACGGGTATGTTAAGCAATTTAAGCTATGAATTCTGAGTTTTAATATGTTAATATTAAAACTCAGAATTCTTAGACTGTTTTGCTTGATTTGTTTGTTAATATAATTGAAGGTTTACGAAATATCTTCACATGGTTCGAAGAATGATATTGATATTGAATTGCATATTAACAAGGCATAATACTCATAATTATGCTAGCGATATCTGCTACGTTGCGAACTTGTAGGTTAATTTAACTTTTCTTAAGGGTAAAGTTAACTTATAATTTAAGGGGTACTTATTGTTTAATCTAAGGGGTAAGCTTATCCCGTCAGGGCTGCGGGTTGTTCACAAGTTACCGCGGCCTCGACATATAGGGCTTAGAAGGAACATGGGTGGTTTTTAGTCAGTAAAAGTCTGACACTCCCTTTCGCTCTGCCCAAGAGCGGGAGGGTTTATTTGATGATTTTCCACCCGCCAAAAAAAAATAAAAAAAGGGGTAAGCTTATAATTTTGCTGACTCTGTACTAAAAAGTCAACATCTTCTAATAATTAATGCGAAAGTTCGGATCGATATATGTGTGTTCGTCCATCACGCTAGAATGGTAGAACGAGATCGATAGAATAGTCAATATCTGGAATAGCACATGGGATACTTTTTTAACCGACTTCTAAAAAAAGAAGGAGGTTCTCAATTCGGATGTTTATATATATTTTTTTATGTTTGTTCGGGCATAACTCCGTCGCTTGCTAACCGATTAGAAAAATTTCTCTTTTTTTGTTGGAAAGGGTTGTTGTCCCAAATGGTCCCATTTTTTTATGGAAATCGGACAAGCGCTTTTTGAAAAATCAACAAAACCCAAAAAAAAACTACATTAACGATCATTAACGATCTTTTCGTCTCCGTCGTTTACGATCCGATTTGGACAATTCTTCTTTTATTCGAAAGCCTATGCTTTTGGGCTAACCTTTAGTGCCTATTAATTACTGTCAAATGGTTCTATTTTGTACTAAACCATAACCAATTTGACAATTAATCCATGGACAATATGTTAGCCACTGTCATTTAAAAGATACGCAATAGCCCTGCTGGTCGAGATCAGATGACGGAATCTTGGCAAAATCGAGAGAACTCAGAAAAATGTTCAGCGATTTTGTTATTTTCTCTCGAACAAGCTGATTTGATGGTAGAATGGTTCTTATGTAACCATAAAGGCGTGATGTTTTGTTAGGTCGTATTGATGTCTAAATGATAGCAAATGGATTGGGATTGTTGAAATCCCATGTCTGTCTATTGTTTACACCAGTTCATAACATAACATCACGCTAGTTTGACATTAAAAGTAAGTTGTTTTCAAATTGCTGTGACTAATTTAATAGGTAGGTAAGTACTTATAATAATATATCACACTAACTGTTGCCAGCGGCTTCGCCCGCTGCAACTCGTAAAGTAACTTACGGGAAGATACAATTGGGATAAAAACTATCCTATGTGTTAATCCAGGGTGTCAGCTAACTCCATACCAATTTGTTTTCAAATCGGTACAGCCGTTTAGTCGTGAAGAAGTAACAAACATACACACTTACAAAGTTTCGCCTTTATAATATTAGTGTGAAGTGTGATTTCTCAGAAGCATGTGTGCCCAGTTGATGTCAATAAGCTCGTCTTTTATTAGATGGAAATATGGTTTATTGGATGCTATCTATTTCATCCTCTGTCTACCCTTTATTTATTTTTTATTTATTTATTTATTAAACTTTATGCACAAGCAAAAAACTGTACAAAGGCGGACCTAATGCCTTGGGCATTTTCTACCGGTCTACCTTAGGGTGATGCAGAGACAATATTCAGTAGGTGGAACAACAGAAAAAAAGACAAGAAATATTTATAAATAAAACATATAAGAATAAATACATATATACATGCATACATATAACAAAATATATAAACTTAAGAGAGATCAACAAGAAAAACTACAACAACTTAGTCTTGAGACGAATCTGCCAACTTCTTGTGAATATGCTCACGAGCTTTCACTTTGAAAGTGAACCGACTGGTCACCGTCCTGATACTCTGAGGGAGCGCATTCCAAAGGAAGACCGCCTGGACAAAGAAAGAGGATTTTATAAAACCAGAGCGGTGAGAAGGACATCGTAGAAGACAGTTATTGGCGGAACGAAGATTCTTGCTGTGCGCAGAGCATAAGTACCCAATATGTTTGGGGTCGGCTTCCAGTCTAACCGGATGCAGCTGAATGCCAGTATTTTACATGGAGCGACTGTCTATCTGACTGGTTATCAGACTTTCAGGTCACTGACTACCTGTGACGACTGCCAAAGATGTATCAAGGCAGCTAGAACCAACAACTTTACGTGCTTTCCGAGGCACCGAGGAAACTCGGTATTTATCGGGTGGTCACCCATCCACAGACCATCCTAGGCAAGCGCGGCTTAACCTTAAGATAGACCCGAGTGGTAGTTATTGTTAAGCCACGAGCTCCTCTACTATATATTTTGTCTATATATTGTGTTGTTGTTTAATTTGAAGTATCATTTCAATAAGGCAGTTACAAAAAAAAAAATATTAGTCCGTCATATAGATGACCAAAACAATGAAGACAAGATACAGTGCTTTGAAAACTCGTGTGACATCATACTTTAAGACATTAGTATGACATTTTTTTGCGGTCAGTGACGTCACAAACCCCCACTAAAATCTTTGACGAGTTTTATCTTCGTCAATTTTTATTGATTTAATAAAACAAAAAATACGTATCCAATATATTTCGATAACAGACGGACTAATTAGAATCACATTTTTTTTTAATTCAGTAAACATCCTTATTACTGAATTCACAATATTATTTATTGGAATCAGTGAATCGAAAACTTCGCTTGAATGAATCATTCATTGATGAACTGTACAACACTTGAGCCGTGTGAAACAAGGTTGTCGAAACGAAATTCCCAATATATGTTTTGATGAACCAGAAAAAATTAAGCTAGAAGTTAAAACTTTTATTCAATGTGATATTACATACAGGGTGTAAATTAACCCCTCACACAGTCGTCAACCTAGCATTCTGTACATCAAACTAAGTACCCCTACGCAAAAAATTTGCTAGGAAACAACTTGGATTGTGAATTGAAACGAGTGGATGCTTTGAATAGTAAACGGGTCATGGGTCAATTTCAGTAAAGTTATAACCTGAAAAATTTGGAACTTTGAGCCCCAATATCTCCGTAAATAGGGGGTTCCCAGGTATGGTCTAGAACAAAAAATGATTGCAGTGATGAGGAGAACCAGTACACTTTTTTTTTTCGTTTGAGTTTAGGGTACTTTTACACTCTTTATACCTTCTTAACAGATTGTTCATTACTGAACAGTCTGATTATAGATATTGTTATAATGGCTAGCTCGTATTGTCCCACTTCTGGAAAAAGGCTTTCAAGACCGTTCAACGGCCACGGTTCTGTGCTACCTCTTACCAATTCTCAAGGAAAATATCCAGTTCAAAAAATTCATTTCAATTCCTCGGTTGGCAAAAACACATCAAACAATGAATTGCCAACCAGTTTAAATTATTAAGGTACCCTACGCCCTAGCACTGACAGTAACGAATATTTACTTTAAATTGAATCCTAGGTCCGAAAAACCTGATACTCCCCTCAAACAGTAAACAGTGTATAACCCTACTCTGGTAGCAGTCAATTTGTGGCCATCGGGGGTTCTTTGAAACGTCGGTTTGAAACCAGGTAGGGACCTATATCCGGCCTTCTTTTGAGGCTCGCCATAGCGTGAAATTGACTCGCTCGATTGTCTGTCCGATTTAAAAGACTTGTTTGGTGAACGATCGTATCTCGTACCTGTTCTTTCGTAATTTCGATAATCTTGACTTTTATTAGAAGTAATCTTTTGTTGAACGTTTGGTTGTTTTTAGGCTGGTAAATGGAAGGATTGTGTGCCAATAGTCAGGTAGACCAGCTACTCTTTGAAAGCCTTTTGGGGTTAACAGGACACATAATTATGAGTAAAGTTCAGGCCAGGACCAGTCGAAATATGGATTTGTCACTTTAAGGGCCAACCGAGCAGTTCTTCAGTCCGTACTGCCTCTTTCATCAAGTTGTGAATGATATTTATTAGTTGCTAGAAGTTAAACCACAGGCCAATTATTTAAACGAAAATATAATATCAAAATAATTGCTGCTCTGGAATTAAAGTAAAAAATATAGAAACCATTACTGCGTTTCTTAAGACAATTATGCATGGCTGAATAATACATACTCATTCTTAAAGCAAGACTGATCTTTATAAATTAAGTATTCTATTGTTTGTAGATGATGTTAAGTTAAAATGCAGACGTAAAACAATGTAAATAAATCTCTTATACGCACAATCTCTATCGTCACTGGAGACAAATATTTGTCTGACTAAAAACTAATATTACAACATGAGTATCACATAATGCTTACAACTTTCACAAAACTTTATTTCTTAAAAGAAAAAGACCACTCTACAGTTTCCCAGTCTATCACGTCTATATCCATAAGGACACTGATTTGGCACAGAAATAATTATTGGAGAATGTGCTTCCACACAATTCCCCTTTTCATATTTCACAGCTCCTTCAGGACACTTCACTATGGCTCCATCTTCGTCTTCATCTGCTTCTACAACCTGTTTCCCATGATACTTCGGTTCTATGATTTCTACATCGTCGTCAATATTATCCCAATCAGAATTGTGTACTGCATTGTCATCTTCAGTTGTAGTTTCACCGATCACAAACTCCGGTTCATCAAACTTCTTCGCCCACCTATCGTAAATACAATTCTTGTAGAACAGCATCACTTGACTAAAACAAGACACTATAATATTCGTTGTCTTCGACGGCTTACTATCTCCTTTGACTATTTCGTTGTCGTTCACTTTATGGAATGAGAATATCTTTATTCTGTTCACTAATACGTCTGCGAGCATCTCGTTCCACGTCAAAGGTTTCTCATCTTTGGGGTCTTGGAAATTTTGCAATTTTCTTAAGAGTGTTCTTTGTTCCTCCAAAATTTTAATGCCCGTAGTGTCTTCAACGAAACACTCTGTTCCTCCCATAAGTATGATTATGCCAACAATGTATATGGATTTCATTTTTTTATTGTGAGTTTTGTGTAACACGGGCACAATGGTGAAGCCAACTGCGGGATTTTAGTAAGATAAAGTAGACACGCATTTTCTTGGTACTGTCGGTGGCAACGGTATTAGAGCAGTAAACAGAAAACAAATATTTTAATTCTGTGTATCTAAAATTACCCAAATGTCGGATAAAGTAATAAAATTTGCAGACGGAAGATTCAGTTTTTCCAATGCTTTACTTTTATACCTATATTTTATGGGAAATCCGATTTAAAACTGCTATTTTTCTGGACTAACACAGTAGCATTGTTATTTATGAAGGTAACTCTAATATGATCTAAATTATTTTCAAAAATATAACTCATAAGTGCTACAAAAATCCTCGAAATTCAATTAACAAAGACCCTCAGAAAGTAAAAAAAGTCATCACGACTCTCCGCGACTGCACCCCGCTATCACTTTGATAACGATAACAGCCAAATCAAATATTGACCCAGTGACGTTCAGTTAACGGAAAAAACTATTTAATCTACCGCATAATACACAGTAGGTACTCGATGAAAACAAAATATTTCAAGTGCCTAAAAACGTATCAAGGACATTGATAGTGAATCATGTTGTATTTTTTAAACCAATTATACTGTAATTACGTTATTGCTACACAAATATGATGATTGTTACGCCTGTTTTCACGGAAGAGTTGGGATGTAACGTAGTACAGTACGGTCACGAGCACATGTATATTTTGCAAAATTTAAAAGCGATTTTATCGAAAAATAACGCTTTCTTCTTTGAGATAAGATTTATTCCATAAAAGTATAACTTCTAAAATACGATAAAACTTTGATAATAATAACATTAGGAGAAATTCACTTGTATGCTGTGTGTAAACATTTCATTACACACCCGTGTTACTCGTATAAATATCCGGATTTCGCTAATGAAAAGAGATATTTCTAAGTATAACCACACTGTCTGACTGTCTACCCTTTTAATGACTTAGTGGCTCGAATAAACTTAGTGAATGTTTACACAAAGTTCTCTTGATTGGTTCATTTTTATAAGGGCCATAATTATGGCACATCCCGTCGGTGCTGCGGGATGTTGTAAGAGATACCGCGGCGTCGACATATAGGGCTAAGAAGGAACATGGGTGGTTTTTAGTCAGTAGAAGTCTGACACTCCCATTCGCTCTGCCCAAGAGCGGGAGGGGTTATTTGATGATTTTACATCCGCCAAAAAAAAAATAGGGCCATATGGCAATATGAGCAATGGAAATATGGATCAGCCTTTGCGTTCGATTTCCGAACTGCCAACTAAAAGTAACGTGTCTGTTAAAGGTCCTAATAACATGTTAGTGGTACAGTCACAAAGCTAGTTTAATAGTAAACGCGTCCACAACACCGCTCATACAGGCTCAGTAAACATCAGGCGAGACCCAATAACATTAAAAATGCAACAAACGATCGAATTTTATTCCTTTTTCATCGCGATCACGCTAGGGTTGACCATATTTGATTAGGCCCGTAGTTTTTATTTAAAACGTGTTGGGATACACGTTTTAATTAAAAAACGCTATTTACCTTAAAAAAGTTTTTGTACAGTATTTGTATAAGTTATTGGAAAATGAGTTTTTTTAATTTTTCCTATAAAGTGTATCTATGTGTGATTTCAGCTGCGGGGCTAAAATGTATGTCCTCATAATTATTTAATGTAAAAGTTAAAATGATTGGAATCGAATTTATTGACGAGAGGACGAGGGGAATATGGGAGAGACCTTTGCCTAGCAGTGGGACATAATCGTTTTTATTTTTTAAGTTACTGCCTTACTTGCGCGGCCTAGGGATGGAGCACATTTGTCTAGAAGAAACTAATCCACCGAACCAAACATTGAAAAGATGGAGATTACACAATTTTAAAATAAACCACATTTCATTAAAGTTAAAAGAAAAGAAAGTAGCAACCCTAACAGCAATCCTATAAGGGAGCGCGTTTTACGCTCACTTCTAACACGTTCAGTCGCATGTTTGTATTTATTTGAGTTAATTGAAACCTTGCTGTATACAAATATATTTGCTGCACATTTGCTGCGCGGTTTCTTAGAATTATTTAAAGTGGAAATAGCCCAATCAAGAATTCGCTACACTACTTCAGGGCTAGTGCGGGTTTTTATTAATGGCAAATCTTCTGACTACCTTGTGGGTCTAATAAAAAAATAAATAATAAAAAAAATAAAATAAAATATGTTTATTTCAGACTCACAATCCATATTTTTGTTAGTAACAAAATTATCTTAAGACTAAGTTATTGCGATTTTTGTGTTAATGTAAATAGTCCCGATGAATGCTCGCAAGTGTTACTGCTGAGCATGTGGTCCTGGGTTCGATTCCCAGTCCGGGTAAAGTGTTGTGGGGCAGCAGCCACTTCTTTTTCTTAGCGTGTCGATGGCAGTCGACAAATAAAAATAATAAATAAATAAATAAAAAATGTCGGCCCAGAATTGGGCTAGGTACTAGTTTGGCGCTTTCGGTAGTGAACAACCAGCATGAAAGGCAGGGCACGATATTAAGTGCCCCATTGTTTGAGGGATAGCACCACATTTACACTCCAGTGCAGAGTCATTTATATATTTCCACCTCAGCAGGTTTTCTTTGCTGCGACCGACCTGGGTCCGGAGTCTGTTTAAAGATTTCCAGGTCAGCCACGGCAACTCTTGTCCAGGTGGGAGATGTTCAGCAGGTGGAACAAATGGGTAAGGTAGGGATGCACTATCCTGCCACAGCTTTAATCTTTCCGTAGACCGCTCGCCACTGAGTGGGGTGACACATTTCATAAAGCTGTTTTGGGTTTTCAGCCTTTGCGATACAAGGCTGTTTAGGTTTAATGGGTGTCGTGTGTCTGAAGCCATTTTGGCTCCTTCGCTGGAACTTGCCACTAAGTATGACTTGTGCCTGTTTGATGGCAATAGGCACGCCCCGTATCACATAGGACTTAAACAAAACTGGCGTAATGTGGATGTACTATAAGAGTAACGCATTTGCCTAACCCTTCAGAGATGACCGGCGCGATGTTATGTTATGTCATCTAAGAAATCTACCCAAATTACTCACATTTCAATCGACATTACGGGTACATCGGCCACTGTGTAAATGACTTGAACTTGAATGAAGTTAACGGTATCATAAAGTCGTATGTAGGCGAAGGAAACCTTCCAGATGATGAGACTAAGTGTCGTAACTAATATTTTATTGCTCTTTAAACTAAATGGATTCATTATTGTGGTTTTAGTAAGTAGTCTATTAAAGGGTGTTAACTTTACAAATATTGTCACCATTATCATTTCAACCCAAAGACGTCCACGGCTGGACATAGGCCTTACCGATCCTCGGTAATCCTCGGTGTTACCGAAGAGATTCTACTGATACCGTCGTATACAACATATTCGCTCCTGTTGTTTATACGTTTAGATCTTTTAAAGATTTTTTTGCAGCAATATATCGAGTCATTCAAGAGAGATATAGGTTTATATGTACATAAATTACACCGGTGTGAAGTCCGAGCGGGTCGATAGTACTTTATACAAAAAAAAACTGGCTAAGTGTAAGTCGGACTTGCATATGAAGCCATTGCAGCAGATATTGAGAGATTTTACATGTTATTTTAGCACCGTAGACTTCATTCATACAGGTTTCCCTGTAATCTATAATTGTTGAATGATTTCTGTATTTTTTTCATAATTTAAGGCTCAGTAGTTTCGGAGATAAGAGGGGGGGGGGGGGGGTGTCGGACAGGCAGACAGACACACGAGTTCAGTTTCTTTCTTTTGAATTACGGAACCCTGAAAATCTTAGGAAGTACAGTTACAACTAAGGGGTTATGTTATGCACATTGCTAAAACACCAAAATCCAACCAAACCATACAACTCATATGCTCGTATATATTTTTTTTCCAAAACATTCCACAATAATAAAATAGAAATAGTTTTGCCGGCCGACTCACCCGTGCGTATAATCGAGCCGGCCATCCGAAGTCCGGGCGGCACTGACCGACAATATTGTTCGCAGCCAACGTGTGACTGGCGTGCAAGCGGTTTTTTGCCGGAAAATGGCATTTTTTCAAGCGAAATAGCTATTTTTGGAGCGAAACGTTTTACCGGTGTGGTGATTTCTAAGCCCTTCGTGGTTAGATCGAGCCTGCCTGCCTGTCTCGTCAGAGAAGATTGACCTCGTATATCATCACCTGTCTAGCCTGATGTTGGTAAATCATCAAATGACTCCTCCCGCTCTGGACGGAGCGGAAGGAAGTGTCAGACTTCTACTGACTTAAACCACCTTCCTTCTTAGCCCTTTGTTTCCGGAGCCGCGGTATCTCTTGCGTGTCGGCCCTTGCAGGCCCCTGCAATGCAGCTGACTTCTCTTTGAGGCGCACGTGGGACACGAACGCGCCGAGGATACGTCGTCGTCATAAGACGGTTGGACGGTGTTCTTCACCTGTCTAGCCTGTTTTCAACTATGTTGGGGTCGCTTCCACTCTATTCGAATGTAGCTGAATACCAGTATTTTATTGGAGCGACTGCCTATCTGACCTTCACCACCCAGTTGGTACTGGGTAATGTGATACCTCTTGGTAAAACTGGTTGTTTGATTTTCGGGCACTGACAACCTGTTGCGACGGAATCTCACGTCGTATTGCCTTGAATCGAAGTATCGTACCCAAGTGACCGCTTGGGTGATTGGCGCTAAGCGAGTCCCCGCACAGTGTACTGTCAATGCATTTGTTTCGATACGACCGCCTCCCCCCCCGCTCCGACGAAGAAGTTGATTCCGGGATACTCCTCTAAGTCTGAATTCGGAACATTGAATTATGGTACATTATATGGGCACTTAGGTTTCCTTATATCTTGCAAAGAAGGAATGTTTTTGGGTCAACTAGTTAGTTCTATTCAGAAACGTTTAGTTATTGCAAATATACTGAATCGAGACCTTAACCTACCTACTCATTCCTTTTCTTGTCAAAGAAAGATCTATCATTTCCTCATACAGCACCCGGGGCAAAACCACAAAGATCACAGGGATTACCAACACAGTTATCCACAGATTCAAAGCCCAATGGCAGTCTCATAAATTCACCATTTGTCGTTAACCGACTTTTTCCAAAAAGGAGGTGGTTCTCTATTCGTGTGTATTTTTTATTATTTATGTATGTTTGCGCATATCTCCGTCGATTGTGGATCGATTTTCAAAACTATTGTTGTGTTCGATAGCTTATACTTCCGAGGTGGTTCCTTTGTCACCAAATCATGATCTGATGATGGGATCCCTGAGAAATCGAGAGCAACCCTCAAATTTTATAGGTACATATAATGTTTTTCATTTATTTTCTGGTCATCATAATATCATGTAGATTTGCTGATGAAGATGGAAGGTACGACTCCTCAACGGTTAGGAGTTGAAAGAAAATTCTTTCATAATTAAACGTACTTATGGAGCGCTAATTGTATTCTTTCAGGGTATTAGGTTGACCCGAGGTTGTCCCATTGCCACCAAGTCAAATTATGGTATTTATACTGAAACGTCGCTAATAAAAATCAGCTTCTGAAGTCAGTGGCAAAAAAAAAAGATATCAAACAAACAAATGTCACTGACTTTAGGAGCAGATTTTTTTCTGAAGTTTATTTTTCACTTTTTGTAATTTTGTTTTTTTGAAGTCGGTTTTTTTCATTGCAAAAAAGTTTTTCTAGTTTGTTTCTAATTTTCTGACGTATGTGAACTAGACGTTTTGGAAGAGTGGACGTTTTGACTGTTGTGATTATCTATTTATCAGTAGGTAACACTATAGTAAAAAATAAAAACCTATAATTTGGAAAGTTGACGTTATGTTTTGAACCCAAAGGGCAGTAGCGTGTGAGAATCGTCTTATTGACTCCAGTTTCTAAGATTAACTAACGTTCTAAACAGATACCTGTACATAAAAGGTTTACAAAGAGGGTTTCTGAACGTGGGCCAGTAGCTGTAAAGGCTGTTAATAACTCGCAACAAATAAACCCGTCTTACTACTTAATTTTATGCCGGCGCGCCCCGAGGCCGTTAATGAGCGAGAGGCAAGGCTCCATTGTTCACCAGACATATATTATAGAAAGAACTTTAGTCTGTACTCTGTAGTAGTTCCTTGGGAAAAAAATCCAGTACTTTAACGATTAACACGAGAAAATGGAATCATACCGTATTCGTGTTAAAAGATTCTATCTGCGCATCACTGATTTTATTTGCACGGCACGGTTCTATTTATATAATGTTACAATTAACAAGTTTAAGAGGAAACCCGTTGTTGGCCCTTTTATGCTCATAATTTATTTGTTTAATGCTCAATGTAGAATATCATAGTTACGGCAAAAAAAGGAAACTAATAATATTGCAGTAAATATCTATCTCTTATTGCTACGCGTAGATTAGGAAAAAAACTTAAATCTAGCTTCATACAACGAATAAATATTGCTGGTGTCTGCACCGACGTAATTTATACACAGTGTACTCGTATGGGACATCGAGTCACAAACTATGTTTTAACTTTAAATTGTCCTTGGTAAAAGTTGGTGTCACGATGTTCTAACCACTTAAATGCAAAATCGAAGAAGAAAAGTATTTTTTTCTACTCGTCAGCGTTTCTGCCCATGTGTCCAACATTCCTATCGAATTCAATTCTCATATACTGTGCCAATCAATTTTGGGTTTCATAACATTACGCCTTTATTCTCCGGAAAAATTGCCAGAACCCACCAGTTTTTACCTAACAGTGTACCCACATTTCGTCAGTAATGTTTAGTAAAGTCATTGCGCCAGTAATGTTTAGTAAAGTTATTTCGCCAGTAATGTTTAGTAAAGTCATTTCGCCAATTACGTTTAGTAAAGTCATTTCGCCAGTAATATGTATTTAGTAAAGTCATTTCGCCAGTAATGTTTCGTAAAGTCATTTTGCTAGTAATGTTTAGTAAAGTCATTTCGCTAGTAATGTTTAGTAAAGTCATTTCGCCAGTAATGTTTAGTAAAGTCATTTCGCCAATTACGTTTAGTAAAGTCATTTCGCCAGTAATATGTATTTAGTAAAGTCATTTCGCCAGTAATGTTTCGTAAAGTCATTTCGCTAGTAATGTTTAGTAAAGTCATTTCGCCAGTAATGTTTAGTAAAGTCATTTCGCCAGTAATGTTTAGTAAAGTCATTTCGCCAGTAATATTTAGTAAAGTCATTTCGCCAGTAATGTTTCGTAAAGTCATTTCGCTAGTAACGTTTAGTAAAAGAGACCGAGGTTATTGCATTAAAACGAGCACAAATCCAGATTCCGTGGGTGCTACAGAAAAATTCCCAATGGAAAAACCCAATAACATACCGGCCTTGGAATCGAACCCAGGTCCTTATGTTCAGCAGTCGCGACCACTAGAACAAGGCAGTCTTGATTGTGATCTATTCCTTTTTAGCGAGAGACGCAAAAACTTATACATGTTCTGAATGTGACTTTCTAGCACGTCATACATCTCATTCTTATGCCTTCGCTCGCTACAACTCGAAAATTATCCCACAAAAAGATAAAATCGGGATAAAAACTATCCTATGTGTTAATCCAGGTTATAAACTATCTGTGTAAATTTTACTGATTTCAATACATCTGAAACTAGATATTGGACTCGGTACCCAAGTTCAAAGTTCAAAGAGTTACTACAAATCCCTAGAGGTGGGAATTGATTAAAATATTTGCATATTTCATCTCCACTGCGAATTTTCTCTCGTATATTTTTTGCTTCGTGGTAAACTTTTTGCTGTATTACGTGTTCAGTAATTGTTGTTGAATCTTTAAGGGGATTTGTGACAATAGTTAACCTAATCCTACAAAAGTTTTAATAGAATGATGTAGTTTATTTAAACTCGTACAGACACGAGTACAACAATATGTAGACATTTGGTAAAGTTCAAACGCGAATTTCTCGTGAACTTTGAGAAGTGACCTATTTTATAATATGATAATCTGTTCTCCATACTTTCTGTTCTACATCTGTCGGTTCCATACTATTAGTTTCGTTACGTTACATGAAAGTAAAATCAAAACAGTTGGCGAAAATTGCTTCTGAATGTTGCTAAGTGTACATATTGGTACCACGGACAGTACGAAGACGGAGTACAATGATTAAAGCTATTCAAGCTAAGACCATTCTGAATAAAGATGCAATGATCAATGATCTTCATAAAGAGCGTTTTTGGGAACTCTCTTGTAAATAAGTAAAGTAAAGTAAATTTTTACATTCGAAAAGTGCTGATTATCAGCCTAATTTGAATAAATGACTTTTGGTTGATTTTGAAAAAGTAGTACGGACACCATCAAAACTCTTTTGCCTGTAATGTTCATTTTTATTTGGAAAATTGTTTTTGAGATCCTGAAATGTGTTTTTCTGAAATAAATTATTAATATTATTATTTAAAAAATAAGGTGCGGTCAAACCAGCTGGACCGGACTCCAGACTCGCTGTGGACCCCAGACTTTGGCAGTCGTGCATTATCAGTCAAAATCCGGGTGTCCAGAGTTCTGTCTCTGTTTTATTAAAGTCAATACTGTGAAAAAAGACAATTTTAGTTTATCTTTATTTTGTTGACTGCTACATACATACGTCTGTAGTTGTCCTATCTAAAATTAAATCGAATTGAAGCCGTTTTACTTGCCATCGAGACTGATGACAAGAGCAACTGAGTCGATATGCTTTGAACGGAGCATCGTCATAGAACCTCGACCTTTTTGGTATAAATGATTCCAAGTGATATTTAATTCAATATTTTCTTCTTTCATACTTTAGTATAGTCACATCTTTTCTAAAGCCATGTCATCTTTAAAACATTATGAACCTCTTTTTACGTTAAGAACCAGAATATGACTTACAGCCGTACTCAGAAAGCTTTAATAATGATTACTTTGGCCTTCACTTAGTAAAGGTTTTGACAGTTTTGTCTTACAAAAGTATGTCAAATCTTTACTAAGTGACGGCTTAAGAAATCATTAAATATCTCAGAGTACCGCAGTAAGTTACCGATATTTATTCTATACTTAATATTATGAAGAGGATTTGGTTTCTTTTGATGTAGGGGTTCGGAACTTCTGATCCGTTTCCAAAAACTCTAAGGTAAGCTACATTGGTGTAGTTCCCAAAAAAGTCCAACATACCTTTGTAACTGGTATGTGATTGTCGAGAGAAAGAGTGATAGGTTAGGCAACGTTCTTCTATCTGTCAAGCTAAGTAAAAATCATAACATCGGTAATAAAAAACCGCTTATCTGATGACAACGATATAGCAAAGCTCAGCTCATCTCCCGCGACCTCAGCTCATCTCATATATCGCTTAGCTCAAGAAGTCACTCCACCCTAACAAGAAAACTATTTTTGTCCGGCGAGTCATGCAGCTAAGTAGAATTGTTGGCTCGTTAGCGAATCACCATCAGTTTTAACTGACAGTCGGCAATGGTAATTAGTGGTTAGAATTAGGGAAGTTTAGGACCTAATACTAAATAACTGCTGCGTGAATTGCTTGATTTCTAACCGACTTTAAAAAGGTGGGGGTTCTGTTAAAAAGAGAGTGAGAAAAAAGGGTTTGATTGTTTATAATACAGTACTTAGTTAGATATGTATTTATGCTTGTTAATTGAATATTTGAGCGTATCTATTCTATGGGCCTATAGTCTATGTTTTTACCTAACCCTCAAACTACATGTTTTAACCCTATTCTTATTTGTTGGCACACTTCTAAAATAAATCTAACCCTTCTCACAACTGAAAAACTAAGTTAAAGTTTTTCTTAATATTGAGGTAGAACTAGTTTAAAACAGTTTCGAGACCTTTTGCAATCCCAATAGACATCTTTGCTTAAAGGGTTGATTCGTTTATTCGTACATTTTAAATTGAACCTTTTCAAATACTTACTAAAAGTAAAAAAAAAGTCCTCCATCGTTGCCTCATTCGTAGATATTTGTCAGTCGTTACAGGGAGTCAGTATCTTTCAGTCAAGTCAAGGAATTGTATTGTATAACCTATTATTAAATCCGGTGTGGAGATTCAGTCGCATCATCATACTCATAAATATTAGAATTGCGAAAGTTTGTGTGGATGGATAGATGAATGTATGCTTGGTACTCTTTCACGCAAAAATCACTGAACAGATTTAAAAAAAAAAGGTTCTGTTGATTTTCAGGTTACGTGAACATTACCACAATTGAATGGCACCAGGAACAAGAAAATTTAAAACAAAGACTAGATGCCATCAGCTGATGATATGGTCATTTATAAAGATATTCGTAGCTAATGACTCCTGACGAATGACGCTGATCTTTTAAACAACATACTCTTCACATCTGAGAGCAGCCAAAATCCCTTTGGGGCTGCGAGTTGTTCGAAAGAGATACCGCGGCCTTGACACAAAGGGCTGAGAAGGGAAACATGGGTGGTTTTTAGTCAGTACAAGTTACTCCTTTTCACTTTGCGATTTGATGATTTTCCGCCCCAAGAAAAAGGGCAACCAAAGTCCTGCATCACGCAAGTGCTTTTTTTTAATAACAGCACCATGCTGAGATAGCGGTTTTTTGGCTTCTTGTTTTGTTTTATTGTTTACTAGCTATTCCCAGCGGCTTCACCTGCTACACCTCGAAAATTATCCCACGAGAAGATAAAATCGGGATAAAAACTATCCTATGTATTAATTCAGATTATAAACTATCTATGTACCAAATTTTATCCAAATCTGTTCAGTAGTTTTTGCGTGAAAAAGTAACAAACATACACACTCACAAACTTGCAGCTTTGTAGTATTAGTGTGATGTGATTGCTTTCAAGTTCCAGAGAAAATACACTTTATGCCTTCAAACCCGACAACAGCCACCATGCTCTAGCCCACCAGACACACCATCCTTTTGGTCGTAAGAACCGTCCTATTCCTTAGAGGATAAGGGATTACACACCTCGTTCCTCATATCCCAATACCCATCGACGTAGTCCATCACACATCACGAATTACCCTCTAAAGGGTCAGGATGAAACAATTTTATACGAGTTGTTTACACCAAGTAATTACCCAGCATACAAAGACATTCTCGTCTGCCCCCAAGGGAAATTACTTGTCAGACTGTCCCTCATACGTAGTTATTACGTCGTGAAGATACGACGAGAAACGCTGATTCTATTTGACCTCTGAATATAAAATAGAAACGAAGAATTTTTATTTTTTTGTCAAAGGATTTTTTTTCATATATTTCGTAGCTTGAGAAGGCGAGAATATAACATAGCTGTTTGCTTGTTGCCCTGAAGAATATTCAGAAATAAAGTACATACTTTTTTCAATTAAGACTTTTGATATGGGGCGAATAGCTGTAGACTGCCGACCCTAAAATAGTTGGGAAAAGGCTAAGTAGATGATAAATAAGCGGAGAACTAATGTAATGTCCTTTATTTGGTATTGTTCGTCGTGACGTTGAGCTCCTTGAGTTAAAGTCGACCTTCACGATAACTGACAAATGCTTGCACTGACTGGACTGGTCCACTCAAATCTGTGTGGTGCTTTCTTCAAAAGACCATCTCAGACATTAATCTGCATAGTCTTCATTTGAGTATTATATCAAGATTGTGTCTGTAACTTATTGTGAACCCAAACGATTTTAAAAGATTAAAAGAGTAACCTTTTGGAGTTTCTTGCCGGTTCTTCTCCTTAGGAATCGACCAATGCACCGAACCGGCACTTATAAAACGTCGACAAAAAGGTGCATACTTTTTTGTCGACGTTTTGTAAGTGCCCATGTAGGCCTATGTGAAATAAAAATATTTTGATTTTGAACTTTAAATCCCAATTACCGTTTGGCTGATGTTTACAAGAAACCTATCTGGGGGCACGGCAGTGCCCCCGCCAAGTCGAGCAATAAAGCGGCACGGCCGTACCATCCTTTTCTCGAACCAGTTCAGGTAATTTTCGACCTCCTATAACTTCGTAGTGGTTAAAACTAGAATCCTGAATTTTTAGTAACCAATTAGGCATTGTATAAACACGGTATATTTAAAATTTCATTCAATTTGAACTAGTAGTTTAAGAATTATAACTAATCAAAGTTCCTTAGTTATGTCACTCACTGACTGACTGACTGACTGACTGATTGACCGATCATCAAAAGTCTAAGGACAATGGGATGGCGATTAGCTATTACAATGGCCTGTTTAACAGAACGACTGCGATGAACGAGCGAATGCGATGCGATGGCCAAGTCAATCTTTTATTTAAATCATCAAAGGTTTTTAAGTAGGGATTAAATATATTAACTGACTTGGTATTACATGGATCTCACTACTTTTTACGGTAAAAGCGAGTTGCGCGGCTTGGTATTTTTTACAAATTTTGTTTTAGGTGGTAACTCTTTGCTCGAACTTTGAATCAAATCCAGACCCACCATATTGAGTACTACCGACTATTACACTAACAAACCGAGTCACTGCAAAAAAGAATCAACGGCAGATTTTTCCTGCCATGTAAGGGATTATATTAAAAGTTGTTTTATTTTATTTTATTGACTATGCGCAACATAACATAACATCAAGCATATAATCTCTGACGGGTTAGGCAGAGGTGTATACGCATATTTCGATAGTTACGTTCAAATCTCAATTTTCCAAAAGCGAAAGAGTAGATGTCAAATTCTTGCTCCGTAGTTTAAAATTAAATTTAATTAATAATTATGTTAAAATAAGGTGTAATCTAATGTATAATCATATTATAAATGCATAAATACATAGTAAAAGTGTTTTCCTGCTATGGGAACGTGTAAATAAAGTTTTCGGGAACATACGGTTACCGGTAACCTTCAAACAACAGCTGACGTTTGGAACTTTGGAGTTTCAAACTGCGGACTTAGATCACAAGGGGAGTATCATTTGTTTTAGAATCTTATTAATGAACACATAAACATCACTTTTAACTCTGTAACACGGTTGTACTAAATACAAGTTAAACATTTATTGCAGAGTCAGTACCCTGTATTGGTTCTGCACTTTTTAAACAAAGAGTGATCGTATGAATGAAAGCTATAAGATAAATTCAATAATTCTAGTTTATTCGATCTTTTCCCTTTATATAGATAATAAAATAACGTTCATAATAGTTATTTTGTTTTTGTCTTGAGTTAATTTTTCTTTTTTCAAGCCACCTACACCTACCCACTCAAGATTGACTAAAATTCTAATACAATAAAAATAATCAAAAATATTAATCCTTTTGTGCTAATTATAGCAGCCTACCTCACTTGTTTGAGTAACACTATCTTTTTTCTCATTTTTTTCTCCCCTTACAACGCTAAACTTTCTTTGTTGGTCTAGCCTTTTAGTTCTTACCGTTTCTTTATTTTCAATTTTCAGTAACCTATCCGGAAACCATGCCTGTAATGACTCGTAAGGCCACTGCTTTAGATATGGAACAAAAATTAAGAGCGGCCCTCCAAGAGCTGAAGGATTCCAAACTCCAATGCCAACAACTTTTACAGGAAAGAGAAGACAGTGAGGAGGAGGTCATTAACGTTAATAGTAAAAACTCAAGCTTAAAACGGGAGCTAGTAGACCTTCATCAGGAATACATGAATGTTGTCAGTGAACGGGATAAACTAAGGGTGGTCACGGATGGGTTCAACCACTGTAGTAACTTATATGAGGAGGCTTTGTGTAAAATTAGGGACCTAGAGGATGAATTAATCCATGCTAATGCTAAACTTTTAAATTTGAAAAGGGAAAACGATCACACTCAGGCTATAGAGACTGACCATTTATATAATGAATTAGTAAATAAAAATTCTAACCCTCATTCCATCATTACAATTGACCTTACAGAAGATTCCATATTAAATCATAATTGCCATAAAATAAGTAACAAAAAAATTAAGAAATATGCACGACTAAATAGAATCATTAAAAAAATTAATAAATTTAAGAAAAACCAAAAACATTATTCCAAAAATGTTCAATTAAGGAAAGAACGTGTTTCTCTTGTTAATACTTTAAATAACTATCAGATTAAATTAGAAGATAGTATAAATATTTATGAAATGGATACTCAGCGCTTACAATCAGAAATACAGGCCCTGAATATGTCATTAAACTCTATATCTTTTAAATATGATCGCTCAAAAAACCAAATTAAAGAGCATATTCTTGCTACAAATGAATTAGTTGACAAAGTGGACTTGCTGACTGTCAGTAATACTCTCTGTACTTGTCAGAGGACATGTAGCCCTGATGCCCTCCAGCCAGTGGGAACGGAGGACTTGTCCCTGGCTGTACGCACTCAGGACTGTATCATCAGTCAAGAGGCACAAGTAGCGCACCCTCAGATTGGTAGTTTTGTATTTCCTAATAGTTATGATTGTAATCATTCAGTTTTGTTTTCTGATGGTTTAGGTAGAGGGCTAGGAAAATTAATTAGTAATAACTTGAGTTATTGTACACAAAATTATTGTATGCCGGGGTCAACCTTCAAACAGATTATGGCATCAGCTTCAAAAACTGTTTGTGGTCCTGATACAACCATTACTATATGTGTTGGTAACAGTTCTAAAATTAAAAAGGAAGACATCACTGACTGTGTATCAGAGTTGTTAAAGTTAGATTGTAGTAAAATTATATTGTGTGCTTTTCCCTATTTTGAAAGACTTTGTGATAGGAAAAACAATTATATACACATGTTAAACAAACATGTGCATTTCTTAGTAGGTCACTATTGTGACAAGCTTGTATATCTGGATACCAACACTTTTGTTGATAAGCTTAAGTCGACACCAGGTAATGTGTATCTACCTCTTAGATTTAGACACAAAATAGCTAGGCTATTAGCTTTTAATATTCACACAGACATATGTAGTATGTCAAAGTTTTCTTACATTGTTAACACTGCGACTATTGGTCATGGTACTTATGTACAGGAGGTGACTTCAAATAAATATAGCACTAGTGCTATAAATGTTTACAAACATTGTACGGAGGAGGTTCCATATGTCACCGTGGAAAATTCTCAATTAGGAGTTTTTAGTGATAGAATCTTGTTATCTGGTGATAGCACAGGAGACTCTGGGCTCACTCCAGATATTAGTTTAAACTAGGAAGTAAGACAACAGAAGGTACCATTAACAATATTGTTAAACCTACCAACAGAAAGGTATCTTCTTGCACTAAATTAGTTAGTAAAAAAGGGCCTCAGCAGAACACTTTGAATTTATTCCACCAAAATATCCAAGGCATTTCTTCCAAATTATTAGAAATAGAATTGTTTTTAGAGAAAAGTATGTTTGACATTATTTGTTTTACTGAACATTGGCTCAAAGATTACCAAATGCTTATTAATTATGAAAACTATACGGTGGGTAGCTGTTTTAACCGTAAATCAATGCTGCGTGGAGGTTCCCTAATATTATTAAAAAATTGTGTTAAATATAAACAACGTAATGACATTGTAGGTCTTTCGGTTGAACATTGCGTCGAACTGTCCTGTGTTGAGCTAGATAAGCATGTAATTGTGTGTGTGTACAGACCCCCAAACAATCAAAACTTTTCCTTGTTTGAATCAATAGTAGAAGATGTCCTGGCAAAACTTGCTGCCAGTAATAAATCTGTAATTATTTGTGGCGATTTCAATGTCAATATTTTAGAAGAAAATTCAATTAGCAGTAGGTTATTAAATCTTTTTAAGTCATTTAATTTAACCAACATTTTTATAGAACCTACTAGGGTCACCTCATATTCTGCTACATGTATAGACAATGTTTTCTGCGATTGTGATTACATAGATAAAGCCATAGTAAATTGCCTGCCGTCTGATCATAGCGGACAAACCGTAACTTTTAAGTGTAACACACCATTACAAAAAGTTCAAATTACATTTAGACCTTTAACAACTAGCAAATTAAATAAATATAATATTTTCCTACAGAACAAGTTATGTGAAATGAACCATCATGTGGATGATATTAATATAAATAAATTGTACGATAACTTCTTTTCAATAGTTCACACAGAATTCAATAAAACTTTTGAGAAGAAGATTAAAAGTGTTAGCCCTAAATTTATATTTAGTGATTGGGCAACTAGAGGTATCAGAAAAAGTAGGGAAAGACTTTTTGAACTATATGGCCTTAAGCCTTACATAAACACTGAAACTTTTAACAAGTATGTTGCAAAGTATTCAAAAATATTTCGAAATACTTGCAAGGTTGCTAAAGCCCTTCACATTAGCAAAAAGATCAAAACAGCAGAAAATAAAATAAAAACAGTTTGGAAAGTCATAAATAACGAGACTAACAGGAAAAAAATACGTACCACTAGCTACACATTAAATACAGCATGTGGTCCTAAAAGCGATAATCAGGAAGTAGCTCAAGAATTTGTAAATTTCTTTACTGATATTCCTTTAAAAACAACGGAGGCTCTTAATTCCTCACCTGAAGTCTCAATTGGTTTATTGAAGGCGAACGTGCCTGGTTGCCTGGCTGAATTTAAATTTAAACATATAAACCCTACGGAGGTAATTAAAGCTTTCCGGCAAATAAAAATTAAACTGACCGAAGATCTATGGGGAATGTCTATCAAAGTTTGTACATCCATAGTTGAGACTATTGCACCATACTTAGCTTCAATATTTAATTTGTGTGTAGACCAAGGGGTTTTCCCAGATTTAATGAAACACAGTAAGGTCATACCTCTTTTCAAATCTGGTGACAGTAAAGATACTAATAATTATAGACCTGTATCGGTGTTGCCAGCTTTTAGCAAGGTTTTTGAAAAAGTTATGCTTAACCAAATGCTCAATCATTTTAACACCAACAGAATCTTACACGATCAACAGTACGGTTTCACTAAAGGACGTTGCACAACTGACGCCGGTGTAACTTTATTAAAGCACATATTTAATGCGTGGGAACAGTCTCAAGATGCTGTAGGAATATTTTGTGACCTCTCAAAAGCATTTGATTGCGTGAATCACGACACATTGCTTTTGAAACTTGAGCATTATGGACTAGGTAAACTTGCACTTAGTTTAGTAAAATCTTATTTGAGTGAAAGGCAACAACATGTTCAAATAAATGGTGTTAATTCACAGGGTTTAAAAGTAAAAATGGGGGTTCCGCAAGGCTCAATATTGGGCCCTTTTCTTTTTCTGGTATATATTAATGATCTACCCTATTTATTGAAAAACCAACCTCAGAATATGGTGTTATTTGCTGATGACACTTCCCTAATTTTTAAGATAAATAGACGGGCTCAAAAGCTAGATGACGTGAATAAAGCCCTACTTCAGATTCATAATTGGTTCACAGCAAACAATTTAGTATTAAATGAAAAAAAGACAAAATGCATAAGATTTGCTTTACCGAATGTTAAAAGTAGTGATTGTGATATTCTATTAAATAACGAGAAACTAGAATTCGTAGATGAAACGGTTTTCTTGGGGATTACGCTTGATTCACGGCTACAATGGGGTGCTCATTTAACATCTCTTGCAGGGCGGCTAAGTTCAGCAGCATATGCCATTAGAAAAATTCGTCAGTTTACTGATGTAGATACCGCTAGGCTGGTCTATTTTAGTTACTTTCATAGCCTAATGTCTTATGGCATTTTGTTATGGGGACGAGCTGCAGACATTGAATCTATTTTTATTCTGCAAAAACGAGCCATCAGAGCAATATATGGTCTTCGTAGGCGCGATTCTCTGAGAGAACTATTTAAGAACATTAACATTATGACGGTGCATTGTCAGTACATCTACGAAAACATAATGTATGTGAGAAAAAATCTGCATCTTTTTAGTAAAAGAGGTGACAGACACAATTATATTACTAGGAATAGGGACCAGTTAGTGCAGCCAGGCTTCAGACTCGCTAAGGTAGACTCATCTTTCATGGGGTACTGTTTGAGATGCTATAACAAAATTCCACAAAGCATTCTTGAATTGAATGAGACGAAATTTAAAACATGTATCAAACGCACACTATGCAAGCAAGCATATTACAAGTTAGACGATTATATCACTGATAAAAATGCTTGGCTCAATGCCGGTCCTGCTCCACAAGGACAGGACGCTTAAATGAATAGCATTTAATAGGAAGAAGAAAGAAGAAGAAGAAGATTGTACAACTATCTTTGCAATGTATAAATTCAATCTCTTTAGTATTATATAGTCGCATAGCACATATTGTGTGAGTACTATGTACTAGAAAGCTGTCATTCTCTGGAAACCTACATTTATTTTTCTATTTTTTATTTGACTTGGATATGCCCTGGCGATTGAGAGTGTGTCATGCTCACTTAAATGTCTCGCTGATGGTGGCGGGTGTGTCGGGTCATTTCGTTCCCTTTAAAATGGTTGAGTGGAATGGTGGCTGATCCATGCGTCATGCTCGTGAACGGGTGCTGTCAGTTGTGACTGGTCACCTCTTAGTTGCCACGGCTTGTTTGAATTATTATATTATTTTTAAATCGTCGTTTTGGCTTTACTTACTGTCGACACTTATCGTGCACAACTTGCTACATCGTTCTCACATGATAATATACCAATCTCGATATGAATGATGTAACCAAAGTTTTGTAACAATATTATGATTGAAAAGAGTATCCATGAAGTTTCTTGCCATTCTTCTCATGAGACCAACGCTTTGGAATCGGCAACTACAGTACACTGACAGTTATTATGCCTTGTGAGTGGGACTGTAGCTTAGTTTATTAGCTTATTAAAATTTAGTATTTGTTCGACTATTCAAAAGAGCCTGTAACTGGCCAACTTGAAATAAATGATTTTGATTTTTGATTTTGATTTTGCACTAGACCCGCGTGGTGGATAGCCCACTCCCTCTCATAGAGAGAACTGTGTCCCAGCAGTGAGAACTTTATAAACTGATTGTTGTTCAAGTTCCATGTTTTAGTAGACTATGCAAATTACTTTGTTTTTACAACATGTATCTGGCTGCCACAGACAAATTCTTAGTTGGAAAACCTCAGATACAAGTTATCCAAAGAAGATAATAGATAGGATTTCTTTAAACTAAGCATTACACAGTATCAATCCGATTGCCAAAGTACGAAACGTTATAAGACATTTTGTCTTCATTTTATTTTATTTCCCTCATAAAAAAAGTTTTTAAAGAGCGTACTTTATTTCTGTTATCGCAGCATTAAATGACGAACAATGCGAAATTGATATTACTTTCGCAGTTTGATAAAGAGGTAATGCCAGAATCATTATAAGAAGATAACAGGAAGCAACATTTTGATGATCTGTAAAATATTCTATTTGGTAAAACTCTAATAAAACTAGCTTGTAAAAATAAGTGCTGTATTTTACGATCACCGTTAAACTGTTGGCTCGATAAAATAATATCTTCAATCCTTAGCCTTTGCAGTGTAGGTAGGTAAAGGGTAGGACTTTTATGGGCGAACGTGATCGAAATTATGTTCGTCTAAAGTCTCAAGTTTTTATTAGAACAAGTTGGATATTTTATTACTTTGTTTCTTCGTCTTTTGGATCTCGAGAGCTTGAGTTTTGCGATGTTTTCAACAAACTCTAGTTACTGAAGTCTGTTATATAACTTTTGACCTTTGTTATTTTGTTTCAAGCCATTTTGAGTTTATGATGATGTTTTCGTAAGGTTTTAATAACCAGTACTTTTAAGTTTTTTGTGGAGATAGAGTTGGAGTTAGGCATCAATTAACTCCAGTCGGGGTGTCGGGTTGTTCGAAAGAGGTAGCTCTTTCGAATTCTCTTTGATGATTTTCCCCAAAAAACAAAAGGTTATTTTTAGGCTATATTTCTACCGAAGATATTTTATTATGCGTATGGTCAAGGGCGGTATGTGAAAATAACCAAAAATATCGCCAGCTAATATAGCTTATTGATTGGTTATCTAGATCTCTAAAGAACGCGTAGTCTATCTCTCATAATATAATTATTTTGTCAAGTTAATTGATGTTTGTTTTTGGAGGGTAGAAAGTCATCAAATTACTCCTCTCCCGCCACGGGCGATAGGGAGTGTCAGACTTCTACTGACTAAAAACCACCCATGTGTCTTCTTAGCCCTTTATGTCGAGGCCGAGGTATCTCTTTCAACAACCCGCAGCCCCGAAGGGACAGATCATAGCCTTAAAAACTTTTTTTTTGTCGCTCACATCAATCTTAAAGTGAAATCTCATCCCGAACTTTACTTATTCTGTACAAAACAAACCACAGAAGGTTTCAGCATTGATATTCAGAACCAGTCCGTCACCACTCGCTGTACATAGACAATATTCTAGGATGTTTTACAAATGTGCTCTGTAAACGTACAATATTTACCAGGTATGTGCTACTTTAAGATTGTATGGAATAGGTCGGTTCTTGGTAACTGATGTGGAGTTTAAAACTCTGATAAGTTCAAAGACTTCTTAAAGTTTAAACAAACTTTTACGCTTTTTTTTAGAACAGATTCTTTGAGTCGCCTCTATGATACGCTAGCTATCGGAAAAACACTCCAGCATTTTGGTATTTAAGTACAAACAAGTTCAAGAGCAACTCGTGGCTAAATAGTAACGGCCGCTCAGGTCGATTTTAATGGTTAAATCGGTCTGTGAAACCATCATTATACAGTACTAGTCGGGAACTAGCTGCTCGGCAGTTTGCTGATCTGTCTGGTTCGGTCTTAGAACAAAAAAAAATCGAAAACATGTGACATCTACCAATCCGCACTGGGCCCGCGTGGTAGATTAAAGCCCATTCCCTCTCAAAGAGAGGAGGCCTGTGCCCCAGCAGTGGGAACATTAATAGGCTGTTGATGACTATTTATTTTATTTATTTATATTTATGGCACTTCAACGACTTACTCACTAAGAACATACATAAAATTACATCACAAACAGTTTCAAACATAGTGAATTCGTCACTTACAGAAGTGCACAGCACTCTCAGAAAAATAAAGGGCAAGTACGACAACAAACAAAAAATTAAGGTTACATTAAAAAATAAAGTTATAAAATATAGTTATAAATATAGGGGTTAGTAATGGGTTTTCAGAAAATTCTTTTTTTTTTAAATTAAACAACTGTAAAGAAGACGATGAAAGTGGATGCAATTAATAACCCAGCGTCATACATCTTCTCATCTCAGAGTCCGATCTGGTTAAAAGCTTCATACGGTATTGACGGAAGGGACTAAGAAAATAAACATGAATTGAAAAAGTTCTACTTCCGTACTATACTTGTCCGGGTAAGAACTTACAACCCCGTGCATCAACGGTGAAGCCTTACGCACTGGGCCATCATTTTTCAAAACATTTAGTGTGTAGCATTAAGAGGGCTTAGTTGCGAGGTTATTAACGCCCTCTGAAGTCGTTAACGTGGTCGGGGATCCGGAAATAGACAGCTTATTATTTTTCTTTCCTGTCAGTAAAAGGAAGTAATAGAATATAAGAGACGCTTATTGTATAACGATAACTAGTTGACTGCTGTTATTTATATCTTTATTCTTATCTTATTATACAGGATGGAATTTTATACTACACCTGCTTGGAAAGTACCTTGATACTTTATCAAATTTACGGTAGAAAGTACGTCATTGCATATCGAACAAATATGCGGGGAGAAAACGCATCTGAGCGGGAGAGAAAAGTGTATGAAAATCCATTTCTTACGTGGTTTTTTTTTTTTAATTTTGGGTAAGACTATGCGCCGGTAACCTAAATATCAAAAGCCAAAAAGTATTTACAGTGAGTTTTTATCTCCAACTTCGCAAAATGGCACTGGCCACTAGCTGTGTGTTGGATGGGGTCGGGCTGGCAGTGCGACCCTGCGGCGTAAACAATTTGAAAAAAGAACATGTAAAAATTGCAGACGCCATTGGCGCCATTTTCAATTTGTGTGTTGTTTGAGGATTCAGTTTTCGTAGAAAGTAAAATAAAACTATCAAAATGATAAGTAGTGATAGTGATGATGAAGATTTTTCAACTCCGCCGCAGTTGAAGGAAACAGCAAAAATGCTGATTGATAACCTTTTACCACAGAAATCAATTAAAAAATATAATAAAACTTATAACGATTTTTTGCAATGGAAAAGTGAAAAAAATGCGGCATCTTTTTCTGAAACAGTTTTGCTAGCTTATTTCAGTGAAAAAGCGCAAAAATACAAACCAAGTACGTTATGGTCTATGTACTCAATGTTGAAAAGTACTATATTGACAAGAAACGACATAAATATTCAAGAATACAAAAAACTTACAGCATTTCTGAAAAGAAAGTCGGAGGGATTCCGTAGTAAGAAATCAAAAGTGCTTACTACAAAGGATGTTTATTCCTTTTTGCAGAATGCTCCAGATGACAAATATTTGTTGATGAAGGTAAGTTTATGAACAAAATGCACTGGTTTATGATTTATTACGTACCTATTTATGAGTAGAAATCTAATAGGTTTTCATGTTTGATATTTTTGTTTACAGGTTATTTTGATTTTAGGAGTAAATGGGGCCTGTCGTTCGCAAGAACTTGTGGATATGACAACAGACGATATCGAAATCCTCGAAAATGGAATAATTGTCAATATTCCTAACACAAAAACCAAAATTCAGCGATCATTTGTTATATCAGGCTTATTTTATGAGATAATGAAGAAATATAACGAAATTCGCCCCAGTGACCCCAAAACCAATCGGGTTTTACTACAATATAAAAACAAAAAATGTACGAAACAAGTAATTGGGAAAAACAAAATAAGTACTGTGCCAAGAGAAATAGCTTCCTACCTTAATTTACTCAACCCACTAGAATACACTGGCCACTGCTTTCGCAGAACTTCAGCGACTATTCTTGCCGATACTGGTGCTGATTTAACCACAATAAAACGCCACGGTGGTTGGAAATCGTCCGCTGTTGCAGAAGGTTACATAGAGAATTCCGTAGGAAACAAAACACGAATAAATAACCAAATATCGGGATCGATTAATGTGCATCAAGACTCATCTCCTCAACCATCAACGAGCGCGGCGATGCCAAATGCTCCTCAGCAGCCAGTTGCCCCTTTGGCACCACAGCCTTCTACGAGCGCAGTGCCAACAGCACAGCCAGTTATTCCTCCTACATTGTCGCAAACATCTCAAACAATCATTAATGGAAAAAGTGTTACATTAAGCTTCACTAACTGCAACAATTTCAATATAAATTTCAATTAGTAAAGATTTAGTTTTTTATTTTCCTCGTAGGTGTAGTATAAAGCACTATGTATCACTCGAGAGAAAGCGCGATTCCCGATCTCGGGTGTTTTAAAGCCCTCCCCTACGGCTCGGGCTTCAAACGACACCCTCGACGGTAATCGGTCACTTTCTCCTCTCGGTGAACAATGTACTATTGTAATGCCACCTAGAGGGAAAGTACTCTTAATACTGCAGATAGAAAATTTTATTCAAAGAAAACATTCCTTTATTTTTGAATAGAAAGCAAACTGCATTCAAAGATTTTCGAAAATTCTCTTCACCCGGGAATCGAACCGGCTAAAATCTGAAAAAATTACACCCTGTACTTTTATTGCATCGATCGTTAGGGTCGGGGATGAAATCTCTCTAACAAACATGATAAATTAAATTAAAGGAAAACCAGGAAATCTGAAGTTACAAATTCAATGAGTCAAGTTAAAGCTCTTTAACTAACCTCCATCTTTTGTAATGCAGAGTCCTTTGCGACATACTCGTAGCTGCGTGTATGAGGTAATTTAAATATGGAATGTTAGATTTTTTTTTTTTTCAGATTTTAGCCGGTTCGATTCCCGGTTGTGGGAGAAGAGAATTTTCGAAAATCTTTGAATGCAGTTTGCTTTCTATTCAAAGATAAAGGAATGTTTCCTTTTTGAGTAAAATTTTCTATCTGCAGTATTAAGAGTACTTTCCCTCCAGGTGGCATTACAAAATTCCACTCTGTATATAATTATTCTGTACGTGAGTTTGTCACTGAACTCCTCCTAAACGGCTGCACCGATTGCGATGATTTTTTTCGAATATGTTCATGTGGATTCGAAAATAGTTTAGATTTACAATTGGACCCGGTAGGTGGCGCTGCTGTCCGGGCAGGACGACGTCAGCTAGGTCCGCTAGTGGAATATATTATTTTAGAATATTGTGGTAATTTTGGAATATCAAAAAGAAGACAGTAATTGCAGCTCTCAGTCAAATTATGTTTATTATGGCGTGAGGACCGAGTCTATCTCTATAAACCGGGTAACACTCAAGATTTTGGGCTACCGCTAAGTACTTTTAACGTATCATCTCGACAGTAATCTCCAAACGGTTACGCAGGAATGTACACCCACATTGCGCCAGTTTAGCTTGAGTCCCGAGCCAAAGGGGATGAACCCATTGCTATAGACTGACTATTAATATACTGAGGAAATTCTGAAGGAAAAACCAAATAAACCTGTTCTCGACCGGGGAGATGAGCCTAGGTCTTCATGATCAGTAGTCGCACTTGCAAGCACTAGGCCAACGGGTTTCAGCTTCATATTAAACATCATATCAACAGCAGTATTATCACCGAACCCACAGGCTTACAGCGAGTAAGTGTGTTACTTTTATAACTTTAAGACGATCATAAAATTATCACCAAGTCCCAGGAAGCGAGTCTCCGTTTAAACTTTACAATCACTTAGATTTAGACTTTAACAGTTAAGTTTTTAGTTGGAGATGCTTCATGAAATAATTACTTTAGTTAAGCGTAGTATGAAACTTACACGTTTATGGTGGTTATATTATAGAGTCAAGTATCGTTGGTCTTCTTTTATTGAGGCTATAGAAGATTAGTTTGACTTTATTAGAATAATAAATAGAATAATTTATTTCTATAAAAAGTAGGTATTACAAAAATGTACATTTAGGTGCAGTAGTGTTATTTCTAAACAATTGTATAATTAGTGCTTATAAGTAATCTATAAGTAAAGTATATATAACTGTTGCAAGTTACGATAGTGGCAAAATCAAATGTTAGGTAGCGACCTGCGGCGGCGACCTCTCGCGCCCGGCCCTGGTGCAAGCCATGGTCCGGGGCGAGGAGGAATGGGACGCCGTCGCCTCCTTCTGCGAAGCAGTGATGCTGGCGAAGGAGGTGGCGGAACGCGAGAGGGAGAGAACCTCTCGTCCCAGCCGCCGCGGGAGGCGCTCCGGGCGTCGGGGGTCCCGCGATGACCTCCGGCCACCGTAGACGCGGGCCTGTGGACGGTGAGTGATGGGCTAACTCGCCGTCCGTCCGTCTCACGACGAAAACAGGCCGTGTCGACGGCGCGTTCGTGTTCCACGCGCGCCTCAAAGAGATGTCAGCAACATGGGAGGGGCCCGAAAGGGCCGACGCCTGTCGGGGCCGCGGGTAGTCCAATGGTTATCGCGGCCTCGACATAGAGGGCGAAGAAGGAACATGGGTGGTTTTTAGTCAGTAGAAGTCTGACACTCCCTTTCGCTCTGCCCAAGAGCGGGAGGGGTTATTCGATGATTTTACACCCACCAAAAAAAAAAAAAAAAAAAGGTAGCGACCTGCCTGATCTAGGTTTATTTAAACCTGTGTTTGAGGCCATCACTTTAAATTGTATAATTTAATTAGGACAGGAAAAGTTTTAAAATAAAGTAAATCTAGGAACAAAAACATTAAACATTAAAACTAACTTAATTACAATATGTACAGCTAAATACGAGGGGATGACATATCAAATCAAACCAGGACTTCTAGAAGTTTTTCTGTGTCCGTGTAATTAAGCATCGCTAAATAATCAGATATTACAAAATTACATTTCCTATAACTTAGACTATAGAAGTTTAGTTTCTTGTTGAGTCTATTATACAGAAAAGGTCCTAAAAACACATAAAATCGACTAGCAAAAGCATGTCTAGTTTGAGGCTTTGTGCAAACCAGGTCTTTTCTTCTCCTATCGGATGGAACTGGGTTAAAATCTACTATAATTACATTTATCATACGCACTGACTATAATAAATTAGAATAAGAGCAGATGTATGATGTCTACATGTGTTGCAATCCTACAAACATACTTGGGTAGTTAACAAAAAAATAATCTAATTAAGAGTAGTACGTCAGATAGATTTCCAAAAAATATTGGACACGTATTTTTTCTTTTTCCACTTAAACCAACAATGAAGACGATACAGTGCTTTGAAAACTCGTGTGACGTCATTTTTTAACACATTAGTATGACATTCTTTACCGGTGCGTGATGTCACAACCCCCCACTCAAATCTTTGAAGCGTTTTATCTTCGTTAATTTTTATTGATTTGATAAAATAAAAAATACGTATCCAATATTTTTCGATAATCTAACAGATGGACTAATTAGAATCATATTTCTTTAATGAAGTAAACATCCCTATTATAAATCCTCCAAACCATTTCCTGTGGTTTAATTTCCAACCTTCACGCCGTCAAAAGTCAACAGATACTTCATAAAATTCAAATTAGGTCACTATCATCAATATCGTCTATGCCCCGCGTGTATTCGCCCTAATCCCTCCCCCTACGTCAAAGGGAGGGCTTCTCTCACATTATTTAGATAAAGCCCTACATCCCTCCGTTGTTGTGCCATTAAGCTGTAGGTAATGAGTTGACATGTTCATTATAATGTAATTAATTATAACTGAATTAAGTCTTTGTTGTATGTTAGGGTAAGTGATATGTGTTGTGTTGTAGAGATGGTGTGTGGTTAGTCGGTGGTTGGTTGGGTAGCAATAGGGCTGTTTACTGACTCAAAGAAATGTGATTCTAATTAGTCCGTCTGTTAGATTATCGAAAAATATTGGATACGTATTTTTTGTTTTATAAAATCCTTAAAGATTGACGAAGATAAAGCGCGTCAAAGATTTATGTCTTAGAATATGACGTCACTCGATTTTTCAAAGCACTGTATCGCCTTCATTGTTGGTTTACGTGAAAAAAGAAAAAATACGTGTCCAATATTTTTTGAAAATCTATCTGACGGACTAATTAGATTTTTTTTGTTAACTACCCTTTTGTGAGGTCTTGGGTTTGAGAGTATGTTTGGTATATTGCTGAACAAAAGCTTGTACTCATAATGGCATAATGATCACACATTGCTTAGCAGTAAATTAGCATTTCAAAGGCATTGAAAGGTTTTCATAAAAGTATGCCTGAATTTCAGGTATCAATATCATCCGTATTACATTAAATTAAACAGGCACTTTCAGGTTATTCACGTGTCTGCCTTAGCATGTCGTGCCTGGAGGACTTACAGTCATGGTACCTACTGACGACGACCTCCTAAGTTGAGCTGTCATTGCACAAATTACAAATGTTAAATCGCATCAATAATTGATAGTACACTATTAGAGTTGACCCGTACCCTGCTCTATAAAGTTTGTTAAAATTTCCTAACTAAACACAATTTCAACGTAATTTTATACTAAGTGAAAGCTAAAGTTATGATCAAACCTATGAACAGATGGTGCCTTTTTAAATAACTTTAGATAACCTAGAGTATAAAAAACATTGTAAAAGTTACCAGCCAACGTGTTTGGAGCTTTTCAATTTTATTTTTATAATTTACTAGTGACCCGCCCCGGCTTCGCACGGGTGCAAAAAAGATACTAAAACCTTTCTCTTGAATCACACTATCTATTAAAAAAAACCGCATCAAAATCCGTTGCGTAGTTTTAAAGATTTAAGCATACATAGGGATATAGGGACAGAGAAAGCGACTTTGTTTTATACTTATGTAGTGATGTAGTGATGTAGTGATGTAGTGATGACAAAAGGGTGAACAGTATATAACGCTATTATTCAGTTACAACCCTACTCTCATAGAAAGTGTGAAATATTATTATAATAAGTAACTCTGTTAAAATGTTAAAGCTTCAACATGGAAACTTATTTTTTAAATTAAAAGTGTCGAAAATATTGGTGTGATAGATTGAAATTCGTTTCTAAAAAAGAAGTAGGTAAAAACTAAAACCCCGACTGACTAAAATGGACCCCGCCTGCTTTAAAGTTTGGTTTAATTTAAAATGTGCTTGTTGTTTGCTTTTCAGTTTCCCCCCCCAAAATCCGCATTTTTTTTTAATTTTAAAGTAGCCAGTGACACTCGCGCCTTCAAGACAAATCTAACGACGTATATTTTATTCAAATTCCTTCATTCGTTCAGGAGTTATAAGGGAACAAAGACACAGACATACATCCATACATACACGTTAAACACCCCCCCCCCCCTTCTTTTGGGCTTCGCCGCAGTCGGGTAAAAAGTATTAAACTGATTAATACTTTTTATAAAGAAAAATTGTTACATTCGTAGCCAAGCTGGATCAGCTCATATTTTGTAGCAGAACTGATAAGCTGAATACCTGTATTTAACATGGAGTGACTGCCTATCTGGCCTTCATAACTTAGTTTGAAATAGTTATTATAATATATATTAGTACATAATTTGAAAACGGTGAAGGAAAACATCGTGAAACATGAGACATTAAACCAACTCGCACTGTTATAAGTCCTCTCATACAGAGCAGGACTCTAAGCCAGCAGAGGGAACATCATAGGGTGATTATGTTATGCTTATGCTACAAAATACGATAGTCTTTTGGTAAGACTGATTGTCTTTCGGGGAGAAAGTAAATGCTTTCATCTAAAAAAATCCTCAAACCTATAAATAATCCTATCTGGAAGCTCTATGTAATGTATAAACATATTAACATTATACGTAAAATGAAAATGTAATTCAGAAACATCACATTGTTCACTTTAACATGATACGTCCACGTTCCATTCAATAACACGAACGTCACCAATATTCAATAATATGCAATTTTTCAATTATACGTAACAATTTCGCATACAACTCCATTCCATTGTCAGATCAATTTATTAATTCAACAAAATAAAGCGTTTTCACAATAACATGTCCAATTTATGTGTCCACTAGTGAAATAACAATAGGTTTCAAACTGCACACGGGGGCAGAGTTCTGAGGGCGAAAATGGCAACTTTTAATGGGCCCAGCGGGCATACAATTTTGTGCATTTTGGAACAAATCCAACTTATATGCAAGTTGTATTCGAAACTTTGCTATGTACATTATCCATTTACGGTTTGCCGTGTAAAAAGTTCGTTTTGTATTTTTGTGTCAGCGTTGTATTATGATTGTTGTTTGTGGGGATAGCGATGTTGATTTGTTTTTTTTTATGTGTTTTGTTTTGAAATGAGAAAAAAATATTATGTAGTCATGTAATGCTCTGGTTTCGAAGCCACGACTTACAACACGGTAGTTTAGAACTGGGTGATGCCATTGAGTCCCTGCTGCTCTACGTGCAACAATATAGGATGTGTTATTTCTTTGTTCTTTGCTAGTCAAGTTGCCGCAACTGCTGAGGAGCAGTAGGTCCATCGGTCCAAGGTCGGGCAGTGTTTTTGGGTTTTACATTAGAAGTTCGTAAGTAGCAGCCTGTAGTTTTGAGGCAATAGATTAACTGCAATAGGCTCTCTCTTTTTTTTGGTGTGTGGAAAATCTTCAAATTACTCTTCCCATTGGGCAGAGCGGTAGGGAGTGTCAGACTTCTTCTGACTAAAAACCACCCATGTTCTTTCTTAGCCCTATGTGTCGAGGCCACGGTATCTCTTTCAAACAACCCACAGCCCCGACCGGTATAGGCTCGCCCTGTTTTTTATAATAAAGGTGTACCTCGGCCGTACTCTTAGGGAAATACTTGGATGATGTAATGTTTTGTCGACATAATTTTTTGGAGGTCCTAAATAAATAATCTGGCAATTGTTATGTATGTAATTCTATCTCTATTTTCAGTTTGAGTGCCAAACGTCTCACTACTCTCATCGGTATTCGATATTAGCCCCAAACTGTCCGGCAATCGGCTTGTAAATGTGGCTTCACTTATTGAATTTCTCGCAAGTTTATGTGTTATTCCAGTATGCGTAGTGCTTATTATTATGTGTCGATCCGTCTGTTTTAGTATTTTGGTGTTTAGTACTTTTGTCCATCACCTGTCAGGCCTTTTCCTAGCTATGTTGGGGTCAGCTTTCAGTCTAACTGGATGCAGCGAGACTGCTAGAGTTATGTGGGTTGGCTTGAGTTATTCAGTGTTTCAATTCATCTTTTTACAGACCTAGTACGCATCAGCATCTGCTTAGCCTTTTCCGAAGTATGTTATGGTAGATTTCCAGTATAAACGGATGCAACTTAATACCTGTATTTTATTTATATGAACTGACTCTATGGCCTCGTGGTCGGAAGTGCGACTGGTGAGCCTGAGCTCCTGGGTTTGTTTCCCGGGCAAATAGTTATTGGATCTTCCATCAGGAATTTCTCAATGGTAAACAGTGTTTTGTCTGCTTTATTTACCGTCTTAATGAATAGGCTAGATTCTAGAAAAATCATACCTATTACAAGAATAAATGCCTCCCTATTACCGTCAAAATTTAGTCTAAGAACACATTTGCGCGGCTTATCGAAAAAAGCATTAGGTATTACCATTAACCGTTAAGAAGGAAGTGACTGATAAGGAACATTATTCTTTCATTCATGTCTGAAGAGTACTTTATTAAGTTATTCAAGATCCACCAGCTGTGAGAACAAAGGAGACTGTTTCATCTTAGTTCAGTGCCTCAATAGAGGCTTAGGGGCATAATTAATCATTGGCATTTAGAGGTCATTGTCCTCGGCGATTAAGACGATGATTACGTCACGCAGTTGACCTTTTGTCTATGGCTTAGCTGAAGGATTAGTTGGAGTATTGTAGTTTATGGTATGACGTTCTGTTGAGGGTTGTGGCCGAAGTGGGTGGTACGAAGCTTGGGTGTTGTATTGATAACTGTTAAATGAAAAACCATTTTTTTTTAAAGTTTGTGAAAACCTATTTGTCTTTATATTTATTTATTTATTTACGAAACCAACAGCGATACATTACATTTATTTACAAAATATGTGTTAACAGTTTCTATGGCCAATTACAGGTTTCCCTGTGTAACTAGATATAATATAAAACATGCGAACGGACTAATGCAAAACACTTTAATTCATTAATTATAAAACTTAATTCTCATATTTAAATAGGTTTTACAAACAGTTTTACACGTCATCATCATCATCAGCCTATAATGTTAGAATGTTCTCACTGCAGGGTCTCAGGCCTCCTCTCTAGAGCGGGATGGGCTATAATCCACCACGCGGGCCAAGTGCGGCATACACGTAATTAAAAAAAAAAGGACAATAACTCTTTACCCAACCTTGCTGAGAATCAAACCCTGTACGTCACGCTCAGCAGATACGCTTGCAACCACCAGACCACCGAGATAGTCCAAGTAAAATACTAATATATATTCAGCTGCCTCCGTTTAGACTGAAAATCACCCCCTAACATAGATAAGAAAACATGGATTAAAAAACTGAATAACTAAAGCCACATAAGTTTAAAATAACGTCCAGCAAATTCTGCATCTGTTTCACCCGGCCATATATTATCTGTGACAATGGACACATGATGTATCGGCGCCCGACTGTACCCGTATTTTAATGTGCCTGTAGTCCAGTGATTAATCATTTTCGGGCTCAACCTATGACCTTTGTCCTTCCCGTGGAGGTTATACCGTTCTTTGCAAAGGACATATTTATGGGGAAGACAAAATGGAAGTATGAAATCATTGTGCGTTTAGTAGGACGTTTGTGATGTATTGTTTTTGTGGATAAGGATATAGCTTCGGCTTTAAATTTGTAAATGTTCATTTGTGGAGCTTCCAATCCAATGAGCGTAGAGCGTACATTTAAATGTTAAAAATATACAATTCATCACGAACGAAAATATTGGAACTGTTTGAAAAAGAAAACACACGCAGTTCGAAGAAGACAAGAATCTCCTCCATTTTTTAACCCGACTAAGGCAAAGCCAAAGGAAGGTTATGATTTTGACAGGCTATGTATGTATGTGAGTATGTTCATCTGTTCCCACAAAGCTCCTTATCTACTTATCGGAACTCGACATATGGGATATCGTTATATCTTGTTTATTTCAGTATCCTGAAAACTTGTACTTGTTAAGCGTCGATTTTTTTTAGTCTGTACATTGCCAAAAGAAAGGGTTTATATTTGTAACCCGGTTCATCCCGGTTCCCGGTGTCTTTTGATTTGATTTTGATATTCTACTTGGAACTCCATATTCGTACTCTTACGACTTATTCCTCTGTCCTCCTATAATAATTTAGTATTTAAACCTAGTTAATAGTATTAAATTGATAACACATAATTTTAATCCAGTTTTTCTAAAGACATAACTCCATTTCTCACATATTACACTGCCCTTCATCACGTTCTAAAGCAAAAAATTCTACAGTAATCTCGTTCAATTCCATCCTATCAACAGGCACACAAAACCTCAACAAAAAATCACGGATTAAAGAGTCCGTTAACACAATAATGAGGGGGAAGTTGGGCATCCTTCGTCTGAGTCAATTAGGACAGTTGCCGCCGTCGTCCACTTATTTACGTTGACCTAATCTTATTTCAACTTAATTTGGGAACGAATTTCCAACAAAATATGTTAATTTGTATTGAATTCGGGGGACAGTCGGTAAGGTGGGTTGTCTACCGTAAGACGAGTGATAGCGATAAGGTGTTTAAAGATAGCTTTATGAGCAATCATAATATAGGAAATGTAGTTTTAGAGCACCATTATGGAGTCAACTTTTCTGGGTGGGTGGAACCCAGGGTATTCTTTAATAAACAGCTCGGGTTGATTCTGAAAAAAGTCGTAGAACCAAATATTCGACGATATTTGATAGCACTAACAGACAATATTCTGCGTGGTGTGAGTACCGCTCTTGGGCAGAGCCAAAGGGAGTGTCAAACTTCTACTGACTAAAAACCACCCATGTTCCTTCTTAGCCCTATATGTCGAGGCCGCGGTGACTAGTGTACAACCCGCAGCCCCGACGGGCAGTACCTAAGACCTCAATCTCTCTCTCTGTGTTCCAAGCAATGGAAGCTTTACAGACTGATTAAGATAATTGTGCTATGAAAGTTGTAATTTGGTCTTTCTCGTAGGTGTTGTGTTGTGGTCGCAAACGTGGTCGTTTAGCAGGTTCTAGGTTCAATTCCCGGATCGAGCAAAATGTCATTGGGTTCTTCCTTCAGGAATTTGTCAGTAGGAGCCATCACGGAGTCAGGACTTGTGCTCGGTTGATACTACTTTGGGGGGTATGAGGAACAGGATGTAAAGTACCTCATCCTCCATAGAAAAGGGTGGATCCAGACGGGTGTTGTGTCTTGTGGGCTAACTGCCCGACTTATGTAAGTCGGGATTTTCTACATACGCCAATGCCGCGGATAACTTTGATAGCGCGATGCAGGATTTTGCCAAATTATTCGCATGTGTTGCGAAGATGTCGCTGTCGCTACACTACATTAGTAAATTGGTACATTTTATAGCTTGTCCACAAAAGGAAGTCCTAAAAGGAGACTATCACATGAAGTTCAAGAAAATAATAATGGACACCTGTAATCTACCAAGTATGACATATGGAAGCCAAACATGGACATATACTAACAAAATAAAAAAATAAAATCTTATCATGCCAACATTCCATGGAAAGGAGCATATTAAAACTCAGGAGAATACAGAAAACCCGAAACGAAGAGATAAGAAAAAGAACAAAAATAACAGACGCCCTCCAGCACGCTTTACGACTGAAATGGAAATGGGCAGGTCATATTTCGAGATGTAGAGATCAGAGGTGGACATTAAAAACAACGAAGTGAACTGGACCGAGAGGCAAGAGGAACAGGGGTAGATCACGCAAGAGATGGGCAGACGACATCATTGAAGTAGCTGGTCCAAGCTGGATGGAGTCGGCCCAAAACAGGGAAAATTGGCACGGGATGGAGGAGGCTTTTACCCAAAAGGGATCCGTATTCAAATAAAATATAAAACTATTAATTTGTAAAAACATTTTGTAAAGAAAAATATGGAATAAATGAGCTTTATTATTATTATTATAGCTTGTCCTACACCACCAACCTAACCATCCAGCCATCACTATTTATTTAGGAGTAGACAATTAATCAGTCCAGAGTGTTTAGCTCCTGTTTAAATAACACTATTCCGTTTGAGATTCTGTCACTGACTTCATTCTCGAGCCGTTTACGATTTGTTTGTCCCTTAAGTGGCTTTCGAGCTTCATTTGTTTGTGTACCAAGTGAGTTTTTAGTTGTCGCTTGTCTTTTGTTGTTGTCGCTTGTAGTTTACATGTTGTTTTGTCAGTTGACACTGTTTTGTGAGTTTTTTAACAAGGTTTGGTCGAATGAGCTTGCCTTTTCTTTGACACATAACAAACGCCGTTTTCAAAGTTCGTGGTGAGAATCGAATTTCTAAACAGTATTCAATTCATTAAGAGCCTAGCATAATCAGCTATAAGGTTCCCACTGCTGGAACTCAAGCTCCCTCTCTATGAGAGGGAGTGTTAAATAAACCACCACGCCGGCCCGGTGCGTGTTTGTAAATGTCACACGTCTTCCAATTTTTGACATGGTTTCCTTACCGTTTTGAGAGCAGTGGTGAATGAACCTACGTAAGTCGTACAGGCTTGAATGCGTTTTGAGTTTCCGCAACAACTTTCCACAGTATCGACAAAAAACTATTCATGATAGCATGTGGAAATCCAATTCAGTTTTGACTTTTGCTACTGACATTGAGTTATAATATTATGTATGACCACTTTATGTGTGCAATCCAAGGTCACTTTTTTGTCATGAAAGTTTTCATCCATATTATGTCTAACTTGGTAAATTTATATTCATTCTGTGTTTTCCTGCATGCACAGATAAGTTATTTGAAGTATAGGCCCCTCTGTCTCCTTTCGTATGCTTTAAGTGACCAGACTGTTTCTATTTATATAAATCTTGTGTTATAATAAATTCCTACCTTGGTACAGGTGCATTATGATAGTGCACCCGATAAATATCATCATCATCATCATCTACAACCCGAATTCACCCATAGCAAGGTATAAGACTCTCTTTGCTTGTGCCAAGCTGAACGTCCTTTGCTAGCCTCATCCAGGATGTTCCTACAATGGCAATAAAGTGATTTTTAACTACTTCAAATTTATTGGTTAAACAATAATGAATATCCAGCACTCCACCATTGCTCTTCAATCTCATTAAGAATATTAAAGGCTAAGCCATTAATAACGCCACATAGGCCGACACACTTTAATCACCAAGACTGACAAGATACCCGAATACCTTAACAAATTCCCCGAATTTAACAAAACCGTTGTGTAATCCTATTGCGTAAACAAGCAGCAGGGATAGGATTAATCCAATCCCTTCAAAATAAAACGGTTGTAATCCGTACGTCACTATTCCGATATAATATTCCCACTGCGTTACAGATCATTAATGATTCCGTGTGAGTCCAGCGATGGAGTAATCCTAAATATTCGTAGGGATGGGCGTTTAGATTTGGGGTAGGTTGAAATCAACTTTGACATGAGGAACAATGGGTTTAAAATTACTAATTGTCTCGTCCTAGTAGGTACACGATGGCTTTCGGGGCATAGTTCTAGAATACGTTCCAGAATGATGGTTTAGATTTTTTTTTTTAAGAATGTTAGTTGGATATTTCCAACTAACATTCTTAAAAAAAAAATTAAAAAATAAACGATAAATGTATATGTGAATCGATATCAATCTTATAGTTCCAATAATATCGATTACCCGGTTCTAGAAGCTTTGAATGAGTAAATTACCATTGGGTTTTAGGATCGGAGGTTTTCGAAGCGAAGCGTTTCGTCGATATACTAAGAGACGCATTTTCGAAAATTGCTCCTGTTAATTTTTGAGTAAGGAGATATATTTCGAGTCCACTGCCTAAATCTCCCATCTCTACGCTACATAATTATTGTCTTTGATGTCCTCCACATTAAATGCATGGAGAAAATACGAAGGGAGCCGAACATCAAACGTGAGTCATGTTCGGCAGTTTCCGATTGGGACACATGGATTACTTGTGAGGGACGTGTCGATGCCTGATGGGGTACTCCCCAAACATGTTGTCGTGTTTGCTCCTCAGAGGATTCTTCGCTTCTTGTTTACGGAAGTATTTCAATTACAGGAAAAATGTTCAGAGATTCCTCATTCTTTATAGCTCAATTTTTTATACGTGCTTCATCTGATTAATACGTCTTGTCAAATATTGTAAGTAATTAGAGTCAGTGGAGCTTCTCAGTCAACGATTAGAAATTCTGTCAGTTCTTTTGAAGTAAGTACCGTATGAGGGAGAAAAGTTTAATGAGTTCCTTTTCAATTCTGAGTTAATACTCTCAATTAACGTGGCCTTACGAAGTTATTTTAGGGACCGTACCTTAAAAGGAAAAAGGGACCCTTATAGGATTACTTGTGTGTCTGTCTGTCTGTCTGTCCGACCACCTCATGTAAAAAACTGGACCACTCCAGAATTTTAGGCTCAGTAGTTTCGGAGATAAGGTGGGCCCTTATCTCCGAAACTACTGAAATTTGTTTAACACTTATATTATGTAGATTACAAGAAAACCTATAAGAAGTCATAGTATGGAACCCTTCATGTGCTAGTTCGACTTGCACTTCGCCAGTTTTTTACCAACACAAAGCTTATTTCTTCTGTACGTGTTTTTGTCACTGAACTCCTCCTAACAGTCTGGACCGATTTGGATGAAATTTGTTGTGTCTGTTCCAGTGGATTTGACAATGGTTTATATTTACAATTGGACCCGGTAGGTGGCGCTGCTGTCCAGGCAGGACGACGTCTGCCAGGTCCGCTAGTACGATATAAAAAAAAAAATATGAACCTGGTCATACTCTTTCTTAAAGAAATATCAGCAAAAATAATTGAGATAATTATGACAGGTCTGAACTGCAGCTGTCCCAATCGCACTCTTAGAAGACAGGTTTGACGCAGAGCCGCGTCAAGTCTTTTTAGGCATAAGTTAGTTTCTAAAAATACCTATTTCTTAAAATCCTCGCAGGCTGCCTCATAAGTACTAAAACCCCTTCCTCGTCTTGAACATTGAGTTTAAGAATAAAAATTTCTTACCGAATACCACGTATTTCGCTTGTTATTTTCGTCTACTTGACATATTTTTGAGGCTGTTAGGTTGGGCTCAACGCCCTAGTTTAAAACAAGTTAGTACAATCAAATTCATTCTAAAGAGACTATCACCTTTTGGCTTTTTTAAGAAACTTTCAACGAGTTTTTAAGGAATATCTAAATTATTTTGACTACGTGTGTATTGACAACTACAACACAAGGTGCGCACACAGCGTGTGTGTGCGTGAATTGTCCCTTTCTTATTTATTTATTGGCCTATCTACAATTGTTACACTGTTTATCCTAATAATACAAACAATAATATAAAACTTTCAATAATATAATAAAACTTTCTTGACCTATCATCTACACTAATATTATAAAGAGGAAAGATTTGTTTGATTGTTTGTTTGTAACGAATAGAAGCTACACTATCCCCGGGCGACATGGGCTACTTTATATTCCTGTATTCTGACGTGAACGGGAACTACGCGGGTAAAACCGCGTGACGTCCGCTAGTCCTTTATACAGGTCAGTCCATCCATCGTTTCTTTTGTCTTCCTCTACACGTATATCCCTCAAACTCATACAAAACGTATGAATGGGGGAGGGGGGGGGTAAAAGAGTGTGAGGATCAATTGTATAAAGTGTTAATTAACTTAATTAATAAGTAAAACACAGCGAAGTACCAAACAATCGAACGCCTTCATACTAAATTTAACAAAATTAATTAGATTATAAATCAGGACGCATATCGCGAACTTGGCACTTGTTACCCTTTCATGTTCACGCAAATGAATCAATTATGTGATGTCACGACAATTTATTATTAAGAAAATTATATTTGAATTGTGTTGCTCACACGAAGGATCCTGCTTTCCCGAAGTCCCGCGGTCCCGTTTTCACGAAGCCAGCTTAATTAATAATTCGAACAGTTTGTAGAGAGTGAAAATAAAGCGATTCAGTTATCGTTTTCGCAAACATTTGAGTTCACAATCCGACAAAGAGTTCGGAAGTCTCAATGTTTAGAGTGAGCGTTTCTGGGGTTAAGTCTTTGAATGATAATGGCTGTGCTAATTTGAATTGAATGGGGATGCTTAGATAGACTGATCTTATGTGAGGGATCAGCGGTGGCCCAGTGGTGGCGGCCCCGACTTACGAACAGTAGGGGTGGGTTCGAACCCAGGCAGGCACATTACTTTGTGTAATTTATTTCATTACCGCTGCTCTCAAAATGGTGATGGATAACATCGTGAGGAAACCGGCATGTCTTAGAACTAAAAAAATCGAAGACATGTGACATCTACCAATCCGCACTGGGCCCGCGTGGTAGATTATAGCCCATTCCCTCTCAAAGAGAGGAGGCCTGTGTCCCAGCAGTGGGAACATTAATAGGCTGTTGATGATGATGATGATGATGATGTGGGGGATCCACGGCAATCTTAAATAGGCTTGGTTCTGACTCATTTGAAATGGAACCACTGATTCATTATTATTTACTCACATAACACTTAATCAGGCAGTTCAGTTTTTGTGTAATTAATAAAACTGCCAAGTGCAAGTAGGTCTCGCACATGAAGGGTTCCGTGCCATCGTAGTAGGGAAGCCCCCTTTAATTTGTAGAATTGCGGCGTCAGAAATACACATGTTGTGACAAGTTTGTTTTTCATAGTTTTTGTAGGAATAACAAAATTACTTTATAATATTAGTGTGATATATTTCAAATTTTCTGTTGCACAAATTAATGTCTCCATTAAAAGAATTTTGAATTGTTCCCAATCGAACAGTTAAATTCCAATCCATGACTATGTTTGCGAATTCAAAGCAAATATTCCGTTCAAATAGCCGGCTCCAATTACATGAACGGCGGCGATATGTATTTGACCATGTTAACGTACATTATAATTTAGCCGCTCAATAATATATATTGTGTTTCGTATTTCCGCACAGTCCACAATTTGAGTTGTCGGCAAATAATTAGCATTTTAATTGTTTCGCGACAAACAACGAATGAACGCGTAAACCGAGGGCGAAAGAGGGGGAAGGCTTGGTAGCGAGGTGGAGGGAAGGGGGCTTCATTAATAGGGCTCTTCTAAAATGCTGATTCCATCCTTTATGTGCTTTCGTGTTTTGTGATATCAGCCTGTTCCATATTTTATATTATGAACAGTACCTATTTATTATTGTGAGCCATCACGGTTGTACGAGATTTCTTTACCAACGTTAGCTTGATAAATGTATCGGAATTATTTCCTAAAGGTTATATAGAATTTTCTAATTCTAAATAATGTGATGTAATTTTAATTTTGCTTGTAATTTGTGACAATAATTTATAGTTTTTAATTTTCGTCAGTTTTGTTTTTAATTCTTGACCATATCTTTTATTTTTATTTTTGACATTTACTTTTGACTTTACTATTCACTTGATCATTTGACTTTAATTGTTAGGTACTTTGAGTTCTGTTTTTTTTTTAATTTAGTAATATTTTTAATTGGTGTTGTTGGTGTTTTTATTTGGTGTTGGTTTGGTTTGTTAGCTTAGATTTAAATTATATTGTGCATGCTGTGGTCTCCTGTAAGTGAAGGCGTACACTTACTGGCTGCGGGTTGTTCACAAGTTACCGCGGCCTCGACATATAGGGCTCAGAAGGAACATAGGTGATTTTTAGTCAGTAGAAGTCTGACACTCCCTTTCGCTCTGCCCAAGAACGGGAGGGGTTATTTGATGATTTTTCACCCGCCAAAAAAAAGGCGTACACTTACTTTATACTTTTCTCGTCCACTATAATTAACTATATAGGTACTATAAAATGTACTACTACACTATAATATACTATAAAATTGGGCGTGCCAATTGCTATCAGCCGGGCTGAAAACCAGACTCCGTGGCTGCTTTTGAGAAGTTCCTGATGGAAAAACTTAAGAGTTTGTCCTACCTACGAATCGAACCCAGTACGTTATGCACCGCAGTCGCGTTTGCGACCATTAGACAGGCAGCCCAGTTAAGGTTACTTGATTCGAAAATATCACCAAACCTAAACCACATTTGAGGGACCTAAAATTTATCTTTAGTAAGAACTCGACCGGATTTTTTTAAGACCTTGAAAATTCGAAACAGTGTTCGACCATGACGTTAGGGCGATTTTTTCTTTGACATTAAGCAATAATAGCTCTTCTGGCCGGTGGTTATTTTAATATCCAATGTCAAGGTTTTGACAGTCGGTTTATCGCTTTAGTGTTTTAAGCCTGTAGCCGTCGCCTTGAGTCGGTACGTCTTCTGTTAGAACCGGGTTCCGAGCTAGGTTTTGAAAAAAGAAACAAACTTTTGGCTAGAATAAACCACGAGTGCAAGATATTGCACTCGTGTTTTTTTTTTAACATAGAGTTTATTAAATTAAAGTTTAATTTAAAAATTTATACAAGTGCACGGAAAGATGGTTGGGAGACGACTGGCGTGCTGGACTGTGACGAGGAGGGGGATTCTGTGTCAGCAGCAGGAATTCAACATAGACTGCTCAGTGTACCTACTAGCAAGGGGTGCAATAAAAGATGTAACAGTACGTTAGGGTTAGGCAGAGCTAAGGCTTCGCTGCGGGATGTTGTAAGAGATACCGTGGCCTTGACATATAAGGCTAAGAAGGAACATGGGTGGTTTTTAGTCAGTAGAAGTCTGACACTCCCTTTCGCTCTGCCCAAGAGCGGGATTGAAAAGCGGGTTATTTGACGATTTCCCACCCCCCAAAATAAAAAAAGGGTTAGGCTTTTCTTCTGCGAAGCAGTGATGCTAGCGAAAGAGGTGGCGGAACGTGAGAGGGTGAGAACCTCTCGTCCCAGCCGCCGCGGCACACGCTCCGTGCGTCGGAAGCCACGTGATGGCTCTCAGCCACCGTAGGAGTACGCCTGTGGACGTTGAGTAGTGGATTAGCTCGCCGTCCGCCTGTCTTAAAACGAGGTCAGGCCGTATCGACGGCGCAATGAGTAAGAGTACCTCAAGATTCTAAGAAAGTAAGAGGAAAAGATCGGGTTAGTAACTATGTATCTTTTTCTCATAAACCTTTTCTTCAACAAAATCATATCGAGCAAATCTGTTTTTTTATTTGGTTTGGTTTGGTTGTAATAAATACATAATAACAATATTGCATGTTTGTTCCGCTGATTGGAAACTGGGATAAATCTCATTTCCTACGGGATATGAAGGGATTCTGTGAAGGTCCTATCTGTAGGACAATAAGAGTTACCTACATATAGTATATATATATTTTTTTTGGGACAAGCCCGCCAGAATCAACAGTGGCGACTACAAGAAGAGCGCCAAGACAATGAAGCCCGACGGAGTCCCAGAGAAACTATTTAACTGTCTTGGATCCCGCAACGAAATTAATCAGAATAGAAAAGCGGAGGAGTAGGATAGTATATATTTATTTATTTCTTAGCATAATATCGATTTTGTATATAACATCATGCCTGTAATCTCCGAAGCCTTAGGCAGAGGTAAACACAGTACACCCACATTATGCCAGTTCTGTTTAAGGCTCTAGTGGACAAGCCTATTGCCATCAACTGGGAACATATCCTAATGGCAAATTCCAATAATATTTAATTTTTGCACGCCCCGGAAATCGAACCCAGCCTAATGCTCTGCAGTCGCGCTTGCGTCCACTGGACCAACGAGGCAGTCGACGTTGTTTTGTGAATAAGTCACGATAAATTATAACGTTACTGCTTGTAGCCTAGTTTTAATTGAGATTCGGTTCATTTATAACTGAAAGTTATGATATAACCATTATGATTGACACTATTGTCATTAAAATAACATCATTAAAACATGTAAATTTTCTGTTTGTCGTCCAGGCAGCTCATTTAAATGTCCACTATAATAAAGTTATGATCACTATTTAGCACAAGCGCTTAGCCTTTGTATCGATGCTCTGCCACAGTATATTATCTATCCATCTATCTATATACATATATACTCGTAAAAGGCAAAGCTGACTGACTAAGCATCAACGCGCAGGACAAAACCTTTTTTTTTTTGGCGAGTGGAAAATCTTCAAATAACCCCGGCCGATCCTCACAGTGGTGACATCCGGGCGTTTCCTTGTTCCTTATATAGGTATGGTTCCTGTCTTTCCTTTCGCCTTCTCGCTGCCCTCACAGTCACGTCTGATGAGCAGATGCAAACCTGAGTGCAGCAAGTAGGGTTTCTTCATCCGACAAGCACACCGCCCGAGAACCCGAACACTGTTCACGACACGTTCGCGTGTCCCTGTTTGTCTGGTCTCACACTTGGACTTTTCGGGCATGAGTAGGTATATCTACCGGCAGAGCTCCAAGGATCATTGAGACACACAAGCCCCACCTTGATGGCAACGTGGGGACACTCCGGTGGGGCAGGCCAAAGCCTTAGGGCTACCAACATAAAATTTCGCTCACGTATTCCTTTTATGACGTATGCATCCACTAAGGAAGGATTTTTCAAAATTCAACCCTCAAAGGGATGAAAAAGGGGGACAAAGTTTGTATGGAAAATCGTCATTTTCACGCAGGCGAAGCTGCGGGCAACAGCTAGTTATTATAAAATAAAGATAAAACTCGAACGTAAAAAAAAACAAAAGTCCTAGCAAAGACATTTAAAAACCAATAAGTTTGTAAAGTCGGTTTTACTTCTGAACGGGTCAAGGAGCTTATATAAATAAAACAAAAAGTAAAAAAAGCATTTTATTCCAATAGCTTCAACAATTAAATTACAATGTAACCATAAAAAAAAATTTGTTCCGTCATGCGAAAATATTTTTTTTACTATGTGCTAACATTTCTTGACCTCTCATTTAAGAATAAATTTATGAAAATTAAATAATAATTAATAGATCTAAATAAAAAATAGCAATTAATAGCTCTATTTAAAAAATAGCAATTAAAACTAAAATAATTACAAAAAATAATTACAAAAAAATAATTTAAATTAGTAATAGTTAGTTAGTATATAAGTTCCTTGGGTTGGACTTATACTTTCAAATTATTTGGATCGATATAGCACTGAGCGCCTTTTGTTTTTGAGTCGTGCCGACAATCGTTTCTGCCATACTTACTGCCGTTACTGCCGTAGTTCGATGATCCATCTTCAGATTATGTCGCGCTTGACTTAGTTGGTCTGTGGATGAGTGACTATACCCAGTACATACGGAGTTTATTAATTACCAGTGGCCTGAGTTCACAACCAGTCTTAGCAAGGAGTATCATATTCCCGTCGGGGCTGCGGGATGTTGTAAAAATACAAAATTTCAAGTCAAAAAATAATTTATATTAAACTATTGTTACGAGCTGGGTATGGGATAAATAAAAGCACTACCAATTGAACACACGAAATAACTTTATTACTCGCAAAACACTTATAACAATCGCAAATCACAACTGAACACTTTAGCGCACTTGATATCTCTTCGAACCTTTCGTTGTCTCGCTTAAAAGTAGACTGTCTCGCTGCGTCCTCTCTCGGTCCTTTTATACCCCAAACACACAATAGATATTCGAGAAAGTTCGCTATTATTCCATAAAGCATCCAGAAAAACATTAACAAAAAAATAAACTTAAAGATAAAATAACCAACAAAGAAAAAGTTACTTTACGCTGTAGGTATACGGTCGAAATTACAATGCAAGTATTATACCGCTGACGCCGGACGCAGTAGTTACCTACAGAATGGAATTAGGTACCTACTAGAATTCACGCGTGTTTCTCAGTTATTAAGCGAGGATTCTCGAAGATTCTAGATGACCGGCGTAACACTGCCCCCTCCTTAGACATGCTCGTCCCGAGCATCATTAGTCCCGTGATATCGCGCTAATCGGTCTACATGCACAACCTTAGGCGCACCTCGCGGACCCTTCTGTATTCGGTAGGTGACATCGTTGATCCTGGTCACAACTCGGTATGGTCCATCCCATTTTGCTTGCAATTTCGGGGACTTTCCCTTGCTCCGCACTGGGTTATGCAACCACACCAGAGAACTTTCATCGAAACCCCTACTGTTTGCCTTCCGATCATAACGGGTCTTCATCTTCTCAGACATCTGTTGTCCGGATTGTCTGATATGCTCATACACATCATTTAACTTATTACGCAGGTCATTTGCGTAATCCGTTACACTGCGTGGGACATCAGGGGGAGTTCCAGTTATTAAATCTGCAGGCAACCGTAGTTCCCTTCCAAAGTTCGCGAAGGCTGGAGTTACAGTCGTACTTTCGTGAACTGCACTCCGATAGGACAGAAGAAACGGCTGTATGTGCTTGTCCCAATCCTTTTGCCTGCTTTCCACAACTTTTGCCAGATATCTCTCCAACGTTTGGTTGAATCGTTCCACCATTCCATCAGATTGTGGGTGGTAAGAAGTGGTTCTGGTTTTGTGTGTACCCATCAATCGACAAGTTTCCTGAAAAACTTGTGATTCAAAATTCCTCCCTTGATCGCTGTGAATTTCTAAGGGTACTCCAAAACGACAGAAGACTTCCTGAACCAATTTATCTGCGACTGTTGTAGCTTCTTGGTTGGGAATGGCGAAGACTTCTGGCCACTTTGTGAAGTAGTCCATGACAACCATGAAGTACTTGTTTCCGCTGTCACTTTCTGGAAATGGTCCCGCAACGTCCAGTGCTATCCGCTCCCAGGGGGCTCCAACGTTGTACACTTTTAACGCACCTCTGCTTCGTGTGTGGGGTCCCTTCACAGCCGCACAGCTGGTACATTTGCGACACCAGTCCTCCACATCATCTCGACAGTGGATCCAGTAAAAGCGCTCTCTGATCTTCAGTAGAGTCCTTTTTACCCCCATATGTCCTCCTGAGCATCCATCATGGTACAACCGTAAAACATCCGGCACCTTAGCTTTAGGCACAACCATTTGCAGATGACAGCTGTCTCCTCGAGCGTTTTCCCATTTACGGCACAAGACTCCATCCTGGATCTCCAAACTGTTCCATTGTGCCCAATAACTTTTAGTGATGGAACTCATCGCAGCCACATCACTCCACTTGGGCTTCGAAGCACCAGCTTTGATCCAGTCGAAGATTGGCTTGATGTCCGAGTCATTTTGTTGTGCCTGTTGTAGGGTCTCCTTCCATTCATCGCTGAGATCCGTTCTAAGCATCCTCACGGGCACAACTTCCTTAGTCTCTTGTCTGACACAGTGCTTGCAGTCTTCAGGACAAGGTCTTCTTGACAGGGCGTCTGCGTTACCGTGAGTTTTCCCACTGCGATGTTCGGTTACAAAGTCAAACTCTTGGAGTAGTTCAATCCATCTCGCCACTTGCCCCTCTGGGTTCTTGAATTGTAATAACCACTTTAATGCAGCATGGTCGGTTCGTAACTGGAATTTCCGTCCCAACAAATATTTTCTGAAGTGCTGCAATGTCTTCACTACGGCGAGCAGCTCCCGTCTCGTTACGCAGTAATTTCTTTCCGGTTTGGACAAAGACTTGCTGAAGTAAGCTATAACAACCTCCTGATCTCCTTTCCGTTGAGATAACACGCCCCCAATTCCAGTATTACTTGCGTCTGTGTCGACTATAAAGTCATTTTCAGTGTCAGGATATCCCAAAATAGGAGTATTGCACAGACGTCCCTTTAATTCTTGGAATGCGGTGTCGCAGTTCTCGTCCCAACAAAACTGTTGCTTTTCCTCGGTGAGTTTGTGTAGAGGTTTCGCAATGTCAGCAAAATTCTTCACAAACCGGCGATAGTAGGAGCACAAACCCAAAAATGCTCTGACCTGTGTCTTGTCTTTCGGAACTGGCCAATCCTTGACGGCGACTACTTTCTCTGGGTCTGTTTGAACACCTTCCCCCGAAACTATGTGTCCTAAAAAGTTTACTTGTTTTCTGAAAAATGAGCACTTTTTCGGACTCAACTTCAGGTTTGCTGTTTGGATCTTCGACAACACTCGGTTGAGGTTTCTAAGGTGATCTTCAAACGTACGGCCCACAATGATTATGTCGTCTAGATAGACAAGACAAGCGTCCCCAATCAATCCGGCAAGTACTTGTTCCATCAGCCTTTCAAACGTTGCAGGAGCGTTACACAATCCAAAAGGCATAACTTTAAACTGCCACAACCCTTTTCCTGTTGAGAATGCAGTCTTCACCTTGTCCTTTGGGTCTATTTCTACCTGCCAGTAACCACTTTTCAGGTCTAGTGTAGTAAACCACTTCATTCCCGTCAGCGTATCCAGTGTGTCATCGATCCTAGGCAGTGGATAGCTGTCCTTTTTCGTGACGTCGTTCAGTCGTCGATAGTCCACACAGAAGCGCATACTGCCGTCCTTTTTCTTTACCAGGACCACAGGAGAACACCATGGACTGGATGAAGGCTCTATAACACCATCCTTCACCATACCCTCAATCATGGTTTCCACTTCTTTTTCCCGTGCAACTGGCAGTCTCCTTGGTCGCTGACGGATAGGTAACTCGTTGCCTGTATTAATCCTGTGCTGAACCAGTCCAGTTCTTCCTATGTCAGCATCACTCGTTGAGAAAATACCGGTGTACTGAAGTAACATCTTCTTAGCCTTGTCCATTTCTCCTTTAGTCAAGTGACAGTTTTCTAAAAGCGTTGACACGTCAAATTTTCCACTACGATTTTGATTTCCGGTAGGTAGATCTTGCAATTGACGCATCCAAGCTACTTCCTCGCAAGTCCCGATCAAGGTGCCCTTCTTAATCACTTGCTCCTTGTCACTTGGATTCAGGATGCGTACAGCTGAGATGTTGTTGGCCTTTACCAGAGTTCGTGCCATCTTCCATGGAAAGTCATTGTTCACCCTTTCTATCACAACACTCCGATTTTTGTGTCTAGAATTCGGTGGTAACTTGACTGGCACGATCGTTTCTGATCTGCGAGGAAGAACAATTTCCTTCAAGCAGTACACATTCCCTGATGGTGCACCTTCCATGAAGACTTCCTCGGAACCACATTTCAACACTCCTTGGTCAATGTCGATCTCACAACGATATTTCCGCATGAAGTCCAAGCCTAAGATGCAATCGTCCATTATGTCGGCCACGATGACATTGTGCCGGTAAATTCTATCACCCAATTTTAACTCCATCTCCTTCTTGCCTCGGACGGTTATGTGCTGACCGGTAGCTGTTAGCAATTGTATACGGTCGTGGTTATTGAAGTAGTCCCCAAGAAACCGATTTGCCAGGTGAGAATTGACGACCGTGTGAGAAGCTCCAGTATCCAACGTCAGTTTGCATGGAGTTCCGTTGACTTCGCCGTTGATGGTCAAGCTGTTCCCGTCATGTGCTTGTGAGATCGAGATCCTCGGGGCTCTTTCAAAACCAGCCAGCACCCGCCCCCCAGTCCTGGCATTTACTCGTTTCCCTGCTGTGGCTGGGTAGTCACTTCAGCCACCCTTCCTTGTTGGGGCTGATCCTCTCTTGCTGAGCTGCGCTTAGGGCAGCTTGACCGAAGATGACCCTTTTCTCCACAAGTGAAGCACCTAGGGCTGTAACCTTGCGGGCGGTCGCGTACAGTTGACGCGACAACCTCTCTGACGCGGTGCGTACGGTGGTCCTGCCTCACTGCCTCCACTTCTAAAGCATGGGCCAAGGCGTCTTTCAGCGTCTCGTGGTGACCAAGTCTCACAGCAGCTCTAACTTCCAAGTCGCGTATTCCATCTACAAACGCCTGAACCAGATTTCCATCAATAAGTGCAGGGGCGGACTGGTATGCTTTGCGAACCAGCTTTTCCACTTCCAGGGCCCACTGCTGTAGGTTCTCGGCACTACGTTGAACACGATCCTTTAATTTGGCACGAAAGACGTGCTCCAGGTGCGCGTCGCCGTATCTAGACTCTAACGCCTCCAGCAGCTGTTCGTAGGTCACATCCTTGCCGAGTGCCTCAAGAATGGTAAGGGCCTGGTCTCGGAGACCCAAGGTGAGCGCTGTCATGGCTTGCGCTTTGGTCCACCCATTCGCCTTCATAACGGCCTCAAATTGGATTTTATAGGCCGACCACGAAGATGTTCCGTCAAATGGCGGCACTTTAAACCCGCGCACCGAAGGTGCAGCAATCACTGAAGTCACAGCCCCGTCTCCAACCTTAATTTCACTCAAGGCCTTCTTCACATCGGCGATCTGAATTTCGGCCTTTGCGATACGGTTGTCGTGCTGCTGTACCTGCTCCTTCATCACGCTCAGCTCTTTGCCCACTGATGCGTGAAGATCCTTTATCAGGAGCATCTGTTCTTCTTGACGGCGAGCCTGCTCGTCCTTATCACGTTGCAGCTGTTCCTGTAACTGGCGAGCCTGCTCCTCTTGACGACGAGCCTGCTCCTCTTGACGACGAGCCTGCTCCTCTTGACGACGAGCCTGTTCCTCCTTGTCCCGTTGCATCTGTTCCTGCAACTGACGAGCCTGCTCCTCTTGACGACGAGCCTGCTCCTCCTGACGGCGAGCCTGTTCCTCCTTGTCCCGTTGCATCTGTTCCTGCAACTGACGGGCCTGCTCCTCCTGACGGCGAGCCTGTTCCTCCTTGTCCCGTTGCATCTGTTCCTGCAACTGACGGGCCTGCTCCTCTTGACGACGAGCCTGGTCTTGCAGCAGAGCCATTAAGGCAGACAAGTCAGGCGCCGCTAGTGCTGGAGTAGATACAGATGGGCCAGCGACTGGCTCTGACGTAGGCTGGACACCGCCCGGTGTCTGTGTCGGGGAGTCTCCAAATCGCCTTTGGTCCATACCTTGTTGTCGCTGACTCCTCGTACGGATACTATCCGTGTCGTCCTTGGGTAGAATCGGCATTATTTATCCCACTTCTGACACCAAATTGTTACGAGCTGGGTATGGGATAAATAAAAGCACTACCAATTGAACACACGAAATAACTTTATTACTCGCAAAACACTTATAAACAATCGCAAATCACAACTGAACACTTTAGCGCACTTGATTTCTCTTAGAACCTTCCGTTGTCTCGCTTAAAAGTAGACTGACTCGCTTCGTCCTCTCCCGGTCCTTTTATACCCCAAACACACAAAAGATATTCGAGAAAATTCGCTACTATTCCATAAAGCATCCAGAAAAAAACATTAACAAAAAAATAAACTTAAAGATAAATTATCCAATAAAGAAGAAGTTACTTTACGCCGTAGGCATACGGTCGAAATTAAAATGCAAGTACCGCGACGACGGGCGGCGGACTAACTACCTACAGAATGGAATTAGGTACCTACAAGAATTCACGCATACTTCTCAGTTATTAGCGAGGTTTCTCGATGATTCTAGATGACCGACGTAACACTATTATTACATTTGCCTGTTAAAAAATCTCGAATCTTTTTTTTAATTAAATTTATTGGCAATATTTTATATCACTGAGGTATTTTATTATAAATTTTAGGAGCCATACATAAAACGCTTTTACTCAAAAATGCATGTAATGTTGTCATTATTTTGACAACCTTGTTTGAGCAAAGTCGACCTTGCCGTTCTGTTTCAAGGAGCGGCCGGCAAAGTTTTGCTGGCCGCTCTAACAGGCCGGCAATGTTTTGCCGACCGCTATTTTGACGTTTCAACGTTTTAAAAGATTTTATTTAAAACACAGCTGTTTGTACGTCTAAAGGTAAAAAAAAAAGATTTAAATGAAGTAATAAATGAAGAAATAATCCAGCAGTCAAACACCGCATTAGAATTATCGCAAACTATCAGTAATATCAAACCGGGAAAGTCGGTGTTGAATTTTAGTAACTGTACTTTTCATAATTGTCATTTTAATTAAAATTCTAGTTAATTATATTTTTTATTTAAATTACTTGCTGGTTTTATTTAGATTAGGTACTTGCATTTTTGAGTAAAGCACTATACAAACCTTGGCCCACAATGACTGCTTCGCTGGTCACGCTATGATTGCCTCGAGCTAGCCTAGCTACGCTCTAGGCCTTTCAGCTTGGCCATCATTGCAGCCCTTGCTGTCCTCGCTGTAAAGGCCGAGACCGATCTCAGCTCGTCCATCAAGTGCTGCACGCTGACCGCGCTGTGTCGGCCTGGAGCTGCGCTACGCTGCGCTGTCGGCCATCATCAGCGCGACCAGCAAAGTAGTCATTATAGACCGCGGCAGTAATGTACTATTATCCATTAAAGCAGTTTTTGACGAATGCAAACACAGTTGATTATTGTCACGTAATGTGACACGCCTTATTTTCTTTCGTAAAGTCTCGCTTCACGCGGTGACATCGATGATTGTGACTATATTATGATCCTGAACAACATATCAGGTTGCCCCTTAGGTAATTTGTTCTTTTTACTTTCCAGCAACATTTGTGGGTCCAAACAGCTTCCTTTGACGTACAGAATGTGGGTCTTACTTATACCTTTTTTGAACATTATTTGTAAATGTTTCTCTCTACAGAATACTCTCTTCCACGTCTTTCGATGTTTTACAAACCGATAATAATTGTATTGTATTGGGTGATATTTCCCTCGCCATTTAGGTCCGTTCCCTCGGTGTTGATCACAGAGTAGTGTACAGAAAGGTTCTACCTGCATGAATGGCTTTTATTTGATCCTTTTTACAAGTGTGTATATTTACTGTCGGGACTGCGGGTTGTTCGAAAGAGATACCGCGGCCTCGACACAAAGGGCTAAGAAGAAACATGGGTTGTTTTTAGGCAGTTGTAGTCTGACAATCCCTACCGCTCTGCCCAGAGCGGGAGGAGTCATTTGATGATTTCGCACCCTCCAAAAAAAGTGTGTTTATCTGTTAATGAAAGTGTGTACATATATTTATTTATTTTTAGGAAAGCTTACAGTCTAATAACACCTCATCCTGACTATACTTGCTTTGGTGCAGAAAAGATCAATGTCAGGTTCGCAAGAAATTTCGTTAAAACTGCGACTGGCCCTCGAAAAGTATGCATTACGCCTATAATTTGTGATTGCAGAAATATGTAGAAGTGGTCGCTGACGCAATCCCATCTGGTTAGTACGTAACGTTAATTTCGAGACGAGTTCAGGGACAGTCGATAGTATTATTAGCGACATTAACCAAGTAGCATACGTCATTAATATGGCGTCTACGGTCAAGTGGTCAAGTATATTCATAAACCGATGCCAAGTTGATGCCAATACGGTCAAGTATATTCATAAACTGATGCCTTTTCTCTCATGAGCATAGGCAGAAACCACAGATGCCTCCTGCTGCGATCCTTACATACTCCCCTAGCCTCGTTCGCGTTCACACATTGTTCACACACTCACGCCGGTTGCGTGTATATCTTTACTCTCGTAGGACGTCCCCTCCCGGCGTTACCCCTATTGTTAGTCCTTAAGTGTGTACTTACTGTATTATTTCAATCAAGTTTCTTTTAGGTTCAAATGTTGTGATTAAAAGTGAATTAGTTTAGTAATGGGAAAGTATAATTTATGAAAAAATTAACAACTTGAAATACGAACTTTGAATCCTTAACTTCTGCAAAAGTCATCAACAATGCGAAAGTTCTATCTCATACGATTACTTTTCGATAAGGAGCTCTCTATTTTCTGTCTACTCTATAGTGTCTATGAGGAGAAAGTTCGCAGGGCTGTGCGAACGCTATGCAAGACACGTTCCACTCGAATTTACAGGCAATTCATTCGATATTGGATTATTAGGCATTGATCTTTTTTAAATTTTCCCGATTTACTGCGAAATATACGGACGATGCGAATGTTGTGGACTGGACCGCGCATTCAGGTTGATTTTGTTAAGACCACTGTTGTTTGGATAAATCATGTTTATTTCTGTGAATTGGTTTTGCTAAACACTTTTATACACATCATGTTATGTTTAAAAACCAGATGGCTCTGGTGTTTTGCACCTAACTACTCTGAGAAGATACAGTTGAAACAAACTCAGAGGTCTTTAAGTCCAGTCAAAGGAAAAGTCATATGAGGACCATGCAGATTAGTTACTGATCAAAGAATAAATCCACTTCGAAAGATTTGTACAGATTTACAAACTACATGATAAAAGAGTTCATCATCATCACAATCATTTTCCTCACTGCTGAGGATCGTGAAAATAAACGACACATCTTAAAGGAATTTGTTCTTCAATTCTATGAAACTTAAATTGAATTTCGCACGAATCTGAATAAATACTTAATGACTCGGTAATAATAATATTTTGGACCAATGAATTGGTTTGGCAGTCATATTATTTTACAGAATTGGTTAGCTTTTCACCTCGTTCTCCCTTGATATAAAGCTGCGATGTTGATATATTTAAACGAAATGTAGCAGTAACCACCATTGCACCCGACCCGTATGTTTTCACATAAGACACAAGAGGACTGTCCTCAAATCCCAATTTTGATGCGATGAGAAAATAATGTAAAACGATCCGATTGTGCGCGTATAGAATTTTAAATGTCTCGCCTTTTTGCTATCGCAGTTTTTTTACCATATTTTTTCGGTAATCAAAAGCTTGTTAGGAGAGGTAAAATTATTTATTTAAGAAGAGCTTCTGAAATAAATGATTTCACCTGGCATAAAGGCTTCTATTAAATTTCTTTAATGTATTCCTAAGCTTAGAGTAGTTGTTATTTGATTTTTTCCTTTTCTCAAAGCATTTAATTTTTCTTATGATTTTCAAATTTTGCCAGTTACATACATTTTTAGTTCTTCCATCATTGTTAGACCTGAAATTAGGTACTTATACAGTGGTGTGGGAATTTTAATACAGTTTCCTAAATTTAAAAGCAATTTTCACTAGAAATAACAATAATGACGAGCTTTTTCATAAAAATTGTAGAGGACAGCCGTAGTCGCATGCCACTGATACCTGATGCGCCTTCATGGCGTTCTCATTGATACAGAAGTCAGCTGATAGTTGCTATTAGCAAGGTGGCATGCGACTACGACTGTCCTCTATAATTTATCAAATTATATACTTACTAGACGATTTTTCTTGTTTAATTCTTTTCTGCGATTTTATTCGTAATCGGGTTTTAGTTTTTAAACTTGTTTTTTATTTGAATTTTATTTTTGTGTGTTATTCAATAAATACGTAATAATATGTTACTTTCACAATGTAATATTCTACTTAATGTTGGTTTGTTATTTACATAATACGAGTAAGTAACACAGACTAGACTACGAGTACTGTTTGCAATCTAAACGTATATCTTGACTTGAACTATAATATAATATACATATTTGTTATGTACTCGCCAAGACCTCTCATTTGATACCAAACATGTAATGATTATATCAATTTATTTTTTTTCGAGCTTAGAGTTTGACATTTAAATTCCGTCATCAAAAGAAATATTAAAATTTATATAGCCTGTCTATGTCACCCGCGCTATTTTTACGAATGTATTGACACCTCATTTTTTAAAATACGTTCAGTAGTCTAGGCGCTACGGTGGAACATACAAACATACATACACACATACATACTTACATGCATACATAGACTGCCAAAATCATTACCCTTCCTTTTGGCTTCGCCGTAGGCGGGTTAAAAAGTATTAAAGTAAATAAGTCAAATTGAAACACTTACAGCTGCCGAAGATAAACATTTGCGTCTCTGTCAGTGACAAAAAACTTCTGTAATTCAGAACACTATCACAAAACATTCTAAGTGAAAACAATTGAACACACTCAACACAATCATATAATCCATCTGTTTATGAAAACTGCGTCAAACACAACAAAAGTGTGAGAGAACTTTTAATTAAACACTAATGCTATTCGCGAGTGAATTTGCAATCAAAGTAGGGACGCGGGAAACCGGGACATCGATATTGTAGGTTTATAAAGTCTCGATTTATTTTTTAAAAGTTTCTGCGAGAGGGACGGTTTAGACTTATTTCAAGAAGGGGGGATCTCTTGGCTAAATAATACTAGCCCCTCAAACCAGTCTATCATCAGGATATCCGTTGCTCGGAAAACTGATTGAGCCTGAAAACTGGTCATGGCTATCATTCATGATCTTTGGCAGTCGTTAAATATATTCAGTGGTAAGTAAGTCTGACAGCCAGTCTTACATATGGGTATCTAACTGGTTAGACTGGATGGGCATTGTTGGGAAAAGGCTATGCAGATCCTATGTTTTTTTGAACAATACTTATTTCACTCGGGTCACTGCATCGAGTTGCGCGGCGCCGGATGTTTGCGGCGGCGAGTGCTGTGGGTGCGGGGGCGCGCGGCGGTGCGTGCCATGGCGGCGGATGCGCAGGGCTCCGGGTCACGGGACGGCGGTTGCGCGTTGCGGCGTGCATTCGTTGTTCCGTGATTCGAAGTCTCGTGCATTCGTCGTTGTGGTGTGCGTCGCTGCGTGCTTTCGTGTTCGCAGTGTTCGTTGTTGCGGGCATTCGGCGGCGTGTGGTTCGGCGTGGTGGCTTTCGGAATGACGTATTGCACTCGTAGTTTTGTTTTATGAATTGTTCTTCTGACATTTAAAAGTGCCTGAAATGTGTTAATTGAAATAAATGCTTTAAGTTTGAGTTTGAGTTCACTTATCTTTCAAAAGCATTATTTTTTTGTATTTCTAATTATAACCATCCTAAGCATATATAAGAGAACTCAGACTAACTAACTTTAATCGATATCTTAGTTTCCCCTCCCTAACCCACACATGCGGGATGAAGAAATTAAATCATACTTCACTTGTTCTAATGAAACAGCTGACTGACTTTCATTAACAACAACATATTTTAGTTGAACAACAACAATCAGTTTAAGAACTTTCTGTTGTTGTTGTTTTAACCTAGAAAACTACCTGGTTTGGTAAGGTTAAGGCTGCTTTTCACCAGAGATGTGCTATGCAGCTATGCTGCGAGGATGTAATAGATAAGCTAGCTGTGAAACTGTGTGAGCGTTTCCATTGATACTAAGCTATGTATTGGTGCGAGTAAGATGTGCTATGAAGTTGCGCCTCCGCAGAGTTGGCTGCGCGGTAGGTACACACTATGCCACTCGAGACGACCCATAGCACGCATCCATAGCACGCATCTATAGCATACATCCGTAGCACACATCCTTCCATATAAAAAACATATCTTAGTTGTATCCGTTTCCACCAGTGCTAAGCTATGTGCACCAATGAATATGATTGATGGATATCAAACGCATCCATAGCAACGTAGCATAGCACATTTCTGGTGGAAAGGCACCCTAACCACTTGCCTAAGTATCTTATTCATTTAGAAAGGAATTGTGTTTTTATGAGGATACTTTACAACGAGAGACTGCCTTGTTACTCTAGTGGTCCTAACGCGGCTGCTGAACAAGCGGGTTCGATTCCCGTGTCGAGCAAGTTGTTATTGGATGGAATTTCTCAGTAACAGTCGCAGAATCTGAATTTTGACCCGGTTGATGGCAATAGGCTCGCCCACTATTACAAAGGACTTAAAGTCTTGAACATAACTGGCATAGATGTGGGTCTACAATGGTATAGCTCGACTAACACTTCGCGGTTTTTTTGTAACTTTTGGGTCAACCTATGAGGCTGGCTTCTGTTTAACCGACTATCCTATGGGGGCCTTGAGTGTAAGGCCTCCATCCAAAGGCATAAATTCTTTATGCTTTGTGACAGCGTGCTAAGAGCACCTCTGCGGGGTACGAGTCTCGGTTTAGAGCGTCGCTGGGGAGTGCAGCAAAAGAACAGGCAGGATCTGAGGGAAATATTTTGACCGTGTAGAAAGTAGGTATTGCACTTTTATAGGAAACAACAGTTCTTTTTTTAATGCCGATGACTTACATGTAGATGTTCGGAGAGATGTACTTGGTGCCTTTTGAACGAATATGTGGTAATCGTTTGTGCGTCTATGCCAGTCCCATCCCGTATACTACTGGCACTGACATAACTGATGCCTATTACAGCTACTAGCACCTCAATTACGTAACACACGTTTCTATCACAATCCGAAAGATTAAAAAAAAACAGAACATAATGTGTTGCGAATTTTAAACGCGCAGATGATTGTTAGGGCTTAGTACCTTTGTTTTTTTTGGCAGGTGGAAAATCATCAAATAACCCCTGCTCTTGGGCACAGCGAAAGGGAGTGTCAGACTTCTACTGACTAAAAACCACCCATGTTCCTTCTTAGCCCTATATTTCAAGGCCGCGGTATCTCTTACAATATGTAGGGCTTAGTACCTTAAATAGAAAATAGCGGAACCGTTCTAGTTTCTAAACAAAACATCGTCTGCTCAACAATAACGCAATATTGAACTGCAGTGGACTATAATGTATTGAAATTGTGTGTTAATCGACACTGGCGCAGTGGCTGCTGCGCTACGCAGCGCAGCAGTCTAATCGCTTAGCGCGGGTTCGATCCCCGCATGCAACAAATATTTGTATGGCTTACAGATAGTTGTTCCGGATCTGGCTGTTTGTGTATGTGAGTTTAAAAGTTTGTAAACGCACCCACGATACAGAAGAAATTCCTAGTGTGCGGTCTAAAAAAAATTGAACAACTTTTAAGACTGAATATGGTTTTGGCCAAAAGGTTTGCAACTTATGTCCGGTGTACGTGTCAAAGACGCCCCTTACCGCGATACGTCTGTTTTCTTCGTGTTAGCGATACTTCCTTTACATGTTTTCGTATCGTTTTGAAATATTGGATTACATTGGTAGACGGGTGTCAACGAGTTTTAGTCCAGAGTTATTTGGCGCCGGCTATAGTACACATTTACCCAATTAAAGGAAGGGTGGTTATTGTGTTTTGAGTGCCTTTAACCTGGTCAGAGTTTTTAAGTCGCCCTTGGGCGTCTGACTTGGCTTTGCATGCCGTCGAGAAATATCTCTCAAGCATGCTGGTTTTGTCACGATGTTTACATTCACCGAAGCAAGTGATAATTATTAAAGGGTGTAATGGTACCCTTAACGCATACGAAGGGCACTTGTTCTGGCCGCGGGTTGTACACTAATGTTGCCGACTGGCTGGAACTTTGTATTATAAACCTTTTTTAATATTTGTTTTTTTTTATGGTTTGTTCTTTTATATTTTTAAAAGAACTGTGACTTTTGCTTTCCAGTGTGTCTGTCAACCTGCTAGATTTTTTGCAAATACTAGTTTTTCATGTTATAACTTTACTTAAATTACCTCCATGACCCTTTTACTATTCAAATCATCCACTAACACAATGTTCTAAGAATGCTACATTGAGTTTAACCGTAAAATGATATTTTTTACCCCAAAAAAAGTCGTTTCCCAGCAAAAAAATTTGCGCTGTGGTACTTAGTTTGATGTACAGAATGCTTGTTGACGTATGTGTGAAGGGTTGATTTACACCCTATATACATGCGCACATGAATCACACTAATATTATAAAAGCGAAAGTTTGTGAGTTTGTAAGTGTGTATGTTTGTTACTTCCTCACGCATAAACTAAAACCGGACCTAACTGATAAAATTTGGTTCACAGATAGTTTATAACCTGGATTAACACCTAGGATAGTTTTTATCCCGATTTTATCATCCTGTGACATAATTTTCAAGTTGTAGCGGGCGAAGCCGCTGGCAGCTCCTAGTCTAAAATATAAGAAGTGCGTGTCGTTGGGAACGAACTCGAAACCTATGACTTGGCAGTCCGACGTATACGCCACTAGACTATCATTACTTATTATTATTACTCTGCACAACATGACATAATTGGGAATCAAACGAGCTTACCTGTTAAGCGAAGTCTTGATTCAAATTTTATGAGTGGTGATCTGAAAAATAATTATTGTTTACATAGGTAGTAATTTAGTAATTCCCTTACGACGTATTAACACCGCGATTTTTAGATAAAAATATTAAAAAATATTTTTTAAATATTGCAACATTTGCATCGTCCTTTCCCGTTTGACACACGAAACGTCACTTATTTTAGAGATCATAGCGTTAGGAACGATCTCTGTTTCCCATACAGAGTAGTTCCAAATGCCTACATTAACTTAGTTTTCCTGAAAGGTTAACATTTAATTAGGTATACTAATTATTGCAGCTTTGGGGTTGTTAGCTAGTGGTGGGTGGGTAATAATTATTTTTCAGATCACCACTCATAAAATTTGAATCAAGACTTCGCTTAACAGGTAAGCTCGTTTGATTCCCAATTTTATTTCGTGGTGATCTTCAAATAATTATTGTTTACATAGGTAGATGTTTAGAGTTGGCTGCAATAATTATTAAGTAATTGAATAAAATACAAATAATTCTGGATGTCAATTTGTGAACATTACTTGTGACTTCCTTACTTATGGAATATTATAGCCTCAGTAAATTGGTTACTTCGGTCGGCTTCCCAGCCGCCGCGCAAATAAAAAATCAACAATGTCTGATTCAATTGATGCCAGCTCTGATTTGATCTGCTGTTTGTGTTGTACTGTAAGAAGTTAGACATGGAGTTAAAAAAAATCAGTTTCACTTCAATTTAATATAACAAACTTTGAAATAATAGGGGTTGATATTCCTAACAACTGCTTCATTACTCCAATGGGTTAAAATAAAGAGCTTGCAGAACAACAAATATCTTTGTTTTAAATTTTGTTCTAAGTACCTATATTATCAGTTTATGACCCTGAAATGAGATTTTGATAGATTTTATCGGAATCAAATTAATTTATTTTGTGATTTGTATAAGTAAAAAGTAGGTATACATACAAAATGTCTCTCCAATTAGGTACCTACTTACATAAAATTGAATTGCTTTAAAAAGGTAAAATAAAAGCATAACAATAGAATCTGGTTCATTTGATATTAAAATTACGTGCATCAAAATGTCAAAGTTTTGACGATGTAAGTAAAAAACGTTATTGTTTAGGTAACTAGACAGGTGCACACATATTGGGAGCGTGCACGACATCAGCACCATTTCGCAAACGAACTACCTACAAGGGCCATATTATTATGTCAAATAGTGCATGGCATTTGCTTATTATTTAGACTGTAATGTTACTTTTTCCTGGTAGGTGCCAGAAAACTGTAAGGTCACAGTCTAGCCCCACGTTTTGTATAAAATAAAGTGAATAAAAATGGTTTAGAAAGACAATAATTAGTGTTTTTTGAGGCATCTGTTAAAAACAGTATACGGAAAAATGGACGTTACGGTTTTATAAAAACTGGTTTTGAGAGTGTATAACACGAAATAAGTTTCCAGTCGCAAACTATGCTGAAAAAAGATAAATTGATTTTATCTGATCACGTAAGGAATGTTGAAGAGCTAAGAACTAATGGCAATCGTTATCTAATACGAGCCAACATCATTCGTCGAACATTGGTGACCTTAACACCCTATAAAACGAGTTTAAACGTAACTTTTCTGCTAGCCTAAATCAAACGTACATTTAAGTATTGTACTGTAGATAAAGTGCATCTTTTAATTTATTACAGATAAATAATTCTCAGGTTGTCACTGGAGTAAAATGCAGCTGCATTTATGACCCGAGCGGCAAATGCTAACATGTTGCTGCTTTAATAATTATGTTACATCAACAATATAGCTAATCATTCAAAAACAAGCTGTGAACAACAATGGGGAAATCCCAGCATTATTCTATTTGTTCATTGTAAATTTTTCAAATGGAGGTACTTTTAAGATATTTATGTTTCGTCATCACAGTGATTAGTATAAATAAAAGTTTTGAAAATAATAGGTAGTTGATTGACCAGACGAGATTGAGATTGATGTTATTAATTTCCTTCTTCCATTATTATTTTATTTGTTGTGGTATCCAAGACTTCTGTGGTATTTTCAAGCTTTTTGTGGTTCTTAGTTTGATTAAGCATGTATTTCTAATATCTAGCTAGAGCATCTGACTCGTAAACATTCTCCTTTCAGTTTACTTTAGGGTGTACCGTTGTAAACTGGAAACATAACTCGGACTTGCTTGAGCGTCAAATTGAAATGTTTTTCTATGAAAATGTTGACTGCAAATTTTATTGTCAAGTATTGAATACCATGGCGATCCATCAACACTAAAACAATAGTTATTAAATGTCCTACAAAATATAGAGCAAATAAAATTGATTTGATTGAAATTGTTAAGATTATGTCAAATGTCATTTATTTATTTCTTTTTACAGCCCTATTACATGGGTGCACCACTGCCTAACCCTTCAGGGATGTCAGGCGAGATGTTATGTTATATTCACGTTCATTTTTGCAGTTTAAATACACCAACAATAATGACCCATTTCCAGGACAATATTTACAAGTTTCATTATGCCCGTTCTGGGGCACATTTCTCACAAATCCAGACTCTATGCCCGATACTGAGAAATTCTTAATGGAAAAAATGCTCCGCGCACCAATACTGGTGCTCTGCTATGCATGATCCAGGAATCGAACCCAGGACCCCATTCCCAGCGGCGCCTGCAGCCAATAGGTCAACGAGGCAGCAGACCAACAATGCAAATAAAATGACATTGGTCATTATTATATCAGTTTTCACTACTTTGTATATCAATAATTGTGAAGGTCTGTTTTTAAATTCATTGAGGCTTTTACTCTTTCATTTGTTTAGATATTTTAGTGTACAATCTGGGCGATTGCAAAATACACACTTTAGTGTACATAAACTCTGTTTCAGTGTAGTTTACCTGAGCAATGCAGGCTTTCGACAATAATATTATTATTGTTTTTGTCAAAAATACATGATTCATAAATATACAGTGTAAAGGTACTTGTATATTTTCAAAATGTTACCCATGAAGGTATTACCTCAAAATATAAGTGTATACTGCAAGGTAAAAACAACGTAACGGTGGAAAGCCACCAGCAGTACGGTCTCATTTATAATTTTACTCAGCATATGGGTAAAGAACATAGGAAAACTTACAAAGTTTCCTAAATAATTGTCTATTTGAGTTCTCCTTCTCCATGACACATCCTTATTAATCAAAGCTCCAGATTTGTTACTTGAAATATGTGGCACCTAATACTTATCTCAATGTTCTAACCACAATCCTTCATGTCAGCACTCGTGTACACTCCCCCCCCCCCTTTGTTTTCTATATTGTTTCACTTTAGTACTTACTCATACTATCATAGAGTAAAAGTAGTAAAGAAAACAAATGCCCAGATGAAAAGTTAAAATTCTTCTTTAGTCTGTGTGAATCCTTGATATTTTATGTTTGCCCATATAAATGAGGTTACATGCTTACTACATATAAATGAGTGGTTTGCATGTCTCTTCCCTGAAAATACTTTAAGGCATAGTTAAATTTTAATAGCATTTTAAATTACAACATGATTAATTTAATATTGTACCAATAGATTGCTAGGTAAAGCAACAAGTTACTATTGGGGATGTTATTTTAGATTGGGCCTATACAATATAATGGTAATATGTCTTATCTTCTCCTAAAAGGGGGGGTGGGGTTTCAGAGTTAAAATAATTTGAACTGGAACTAAAAAAGGTTTGGTTGATAGTCATAGACAGGCTGTTAAGACCTCGAAATTTTGTCAGTCTATAAACCTTTTCCCTCTCAATACTAATTGTTTTGAGTATTGGGACATTACACTGCATAGTATTTTCAACCATGTTTCATTTAATTTATCCAGAAAATAAATGGTTATACATTTAATATTGTTTGCATTTGGTTGGTTCTGTGCTTAGGTAACTTTAATTTATAACCAATGATGCTTCCATAATATCATACTTAATGAAGAAGCTGTGAAAGAGATTTCACTAATTGTGGCCATGACATGCTGAGAGAATCTCATAATAGAGCATGTGCAATCATGATAACTCTGTGTCAGCCAGCAGAATGCAAATAGGGCTGTCGAGTAACTTGTATTCGCTGATAAGATTTCAGGTGGCAAAGTATGGTCTCGCATTCACTGCAATATTATATACATTAGCAAGACTATAATGCACATTTGATATGCAAGGTTGTCTCGCAACCATTGTGCTCATAGATTAAAACATGTTTATAAATTTATCTGACCAGGGTCAGGATTTAGGGTTCGACTGTGAGGTCTATTATAGGTATTTTTAGTGTTAGCATTGTCCAATGACTTTGCTAAGGACATCTCGTGCCACACACTGATATTTTGCTATGCAGCTACTAACATACAATACATGTTTTAAATTTACATGGAAATGGAACTCACCCGCTATGACGATTATAGATATTTTCAGTGTTAGCATTGTCCAATGACTGCTAAGAACATCTCATGTCACACACTGATAGTTTGCGATGCAGCTACTAACATAGGAAACATGTTTTAAATTCACATGGACATGGAACTCACCTGCTATGCCGATTAAAGATATTTTCAGTGTTAGCATTGTCCAATGACTGCTAAGAACATCTCGTGTCACACACTGATAGTTTGCAATGCAGCTACTAGCATAGAATACATGTTTTAAATTTACATAGAAATGAAACTCCCCCGCTATGCCGATTATACATATTTTCAGTGTTAGCATTGTCCAATGACTTTGCTAAGGACATCTCGTGTCACGCACTGATAGTTTGCTTTACAGCAAGTAACATAGGGTACTTATGTTTTAAATATACATGGGCATGGAACTCACCTGCTATGCTGAGTATAGGTACCATTTACAGTGTTAGCATTGTCCAATGACTTTGCTAAGGACATCTCGTGTCACGCACTGATCGTTCAAGTTCCAGCTAGTACATAGGAAATATATGTTACTGGGGTGTCGCGCACCCACTGGAAAATACTTTATGAAGCTTACAGCACACGTGGTTTACAGTGTTAATGGCCCTCGTAACGCTTGAATAAGCACTGTAGATGTCACTTATCCTGGGGTCAGTTAGGGCCAGGCATTCTTACGCCTAATGGTAGGGCTACAAGGGTTACAAGTTCACTGCTGTGGTCGGCTGCGTGAGCGTCGTCCGTAGGTATTTGCTCAGATTTCTGCGTCTCAGGTTACGATTTTCACTAACGATGCGCTTAATACACTTCCTGTCAACAAAATACTGAGTGTATTTTGTTATTTCGATAGAATTCTAGAGTAATCATAATTAAAACGAATAATTGGACGAGAAAGAACTTTTTTCTTGCGGTGTCAATAACGCGCGAAAAAGAAAAGTGACGTTTCGTGTGTCAAACGGGAAAGGACGATGCAAATGTTGCAATATTTAAAAAATATTTTTTAATATTTTTATCTAAAAATCGCGGTGTTAATACGTCGTAAGGGAATTACTAAATTACTACCTATGTAAACAATAATTATTTGAAGATCACCACGAAATAAAATTAAAAAACATTTGAAATCTTTAAACTCTGGCCTACCAAGCAGTTCGATCAACACACAGAAACATACAATCTTTTGTCTCTGTCTAACAAACCACGTAGGCAAGGCCTATTGGTGATTTGATAAGCGGTTTAAAAGCAAACATCTCAACTGCCAGCCGAGTTGGCACGCAGCAAAAACTATCCACTTGCAATGGAGTCGGTAGTTACGAGAAAATTAAATTGTTCCATTAAGTGGCAACGGCTGGATTATGCACTTTGCTTTAATAGGGTAGGTACCAAGCAAGGGCATAAAATTCCCTAAGTTAAGCTTTTAATTCACGCTAGTGTTTTAGGGTTGAATCACTGGTTATGACGTTTTTTAATTACATTTTTATTCGTCGTCTCTGGTATCGTTTCGATCACATTAACCGATGCGTTCATAATATTTACTTACCGGTATGGAATTTCATTAGAATCAAGTTTCGTATGACTATTTCGTCAAAGTCAAAGTCAAAGTCAAAATATTTTATTTCACATAGGCCTACATGGGCACTTGTAAAACGTCGACAGAAAAAAAGGGGCACGGTTCGGTGCATTGGTCGATTCCTAAGGAGAAGAACCGGCAAGAAACTCCAAAGGTTACTCTTTTAATCTTTTAAAATGGTTTAAAATGGTTAACAATAAGTTTAAAGTCCAGACATAATCTTGGGACACACATGAAGGCTATGCAGATTAGTGTCTGAGAAAGCACCACACAGATTGGAGTGGACCCGTCCAGTCAGTGCAAGCATTTGTCAGTTATTGTCGAGCTCGACTTATAACTCAAGGAGCTCGTCAATGATAAACTCTACCTCTATAGGTACATTATGCATAATTATTATGTAGGTACTGCACCTTCTGCCTAGCTAGAATTATGCATGCTTTACTGACATACAATTATACAGGGTGTAATTCAACCCTTCACACATACGTCAACCAAGCATTCTGTACATCAAACTAAGTACCCCTATGCAATTTTTTTTGCTGGAAAACGACCTTTTTTTGGGGTCAAAAATTTCATTTTACGGTAAAACTCAATTTAGCTACTGATTCCTGATGCTCCTACATGGCGCTTTCATTGATACAGAAGTCAGCTGATGTTGCCGTTAGCAAGGTGGCATGCGACTACGGCGGTCCTCTATACTAGACTAGACTGACATATACAAATTCAATATATGAATATCAGACAAGAATTACTTTCTTGTTTTCTACTTTTAAGATAGAATAGAATAGAATAGAATAGATTTTTATTGAACATCTTAGTTACAGTATACCAGTAAAACAATTAGTGTAGTTACAACTAAAGTAGGTACTTACATAGTTTCTTAGGGTAGATAACTAGATACACTCACTAAGTCCTTGTATTTTAGGCACATTGAACAAATAAAACGAAACTTAATTATTAATAACTAAATGTCATCGCAACTACGAATTGATTTGCTTACTAAAAAACAAGAACTAGAAAAGTGTTCTATGACGGTATACATGAATAAGTTCTTTACCTTCTCTTTAGATCTCGGTATGTAGTCGGGTTTTAGTTTTTAAACTTATTTATTTTTATTTTAGTGTTATTTATTAAATCCGTTATAATATGTTACTTTCATGATTTAAAATTCTACTGAATGATTGTTTGCTATTTAAATAGTACGAGTAAATAGCAGACTAGACCGCGAGAACTTTTTGATCGCATTCTAAACGTGTATGTTGTCTAAAACTAAAATATAATATACATATTTGTAATGTGCTCGCCAAGACCTCTCATTTGATACCAAACATGTTATGCTTATCTCAATTTAATTTTTTTCGAACTTAAATTTTGACGTTTAAATTCCGTCATAAAAAGAATTGTTCAAATGTATATAGCCTATGTCACTGGGGCTATTCTTACGAATCTATTGACACCTCATTTATTAAAATGCGTTCAGTAGTCTAGGCGCTACGGTGGAACATACAAACATACATACATAGACTGGCAAAATCATTACCCTTCCTTTTGGCTTCGCCGTAGTCGGGTAAAAATTGAAATCACGATGTGGGAATAAAATTACTATTACCCAGAATTAATAGTTCACTATTGGTTCACAATGCGCATCAGTATTTTAGGGTTCATTCTCTTTGTATGACGTTTTTAATTTTGGCTTGTAGTTTTTTTATGTTATCTTTGTAATTGTCATCTTTGTCACAGAATAATGCTGGGGTTGGTTTTCATTCTAGGTGAGACGGGTCTGATTGCCAACCAAACAGTGACTGATTTATAACACAGAACATTATTTTTTTGATAATAAAACATAACACTAAGCCTATAATCTGCGAATGGTTAGACAGAGGTGTACTTACATTTCCTCAGTTATGATTAAGCCCCATGTTGTAGGGGTCGAGCCTATTGCAATCAACCGGGCACAATTCCAGGTTCCGTGGATCCTACTGAAAAATTCCTGATGGAACAACTCAATATCATTATGCCCGACCTGGGGATCAAACTCGAACAGAATCGAACAGTAGCCGCTTGATGTAAGTCGCGCTTGTGCCCCCTAGCCTAGACCAACAGAGGCGGTATTTGTTTTGTGATAATAATAAAGGTTCTGGTGCTCATTAGTAGTTCGTTGCAGCATTCGGTAGTTATTCACTTTGTATACAAAGTTCTGCATAAATTATATTTTCTAATTAGCTAGGACGCTTTGTGCCAATTATTATTTTAAACAGCAACTGTCAATTATACAATATCGCAATATTTTTATTAAAATTGAAACTGAATGATGAAGTTCTGCAACATGAATGATGTAATGTACCAAGATTTTGTAACAATATTCTGATTGAAAAGCGTGTCCATGGAGTTTCTTGCCCTTTCTTCTCCATAGAGATCTACGCTAGGGAATGGGCAACTACAGTACTTTCACAAGTTATTATGCCTTGTGTCTGTGACTGTGGCTTTAGAGTGCAATGCGTCGTTCCGGGGGTTGCTGCGTCGAGTTGCGCGGCGCCGGATGTTTGCGGCGGCGAGTGCTGCGGGTGCGGGGGCGTACGGCGGCGCGTGCCGTGGCGGCGGGAGCGTGGGGCTCCGTGTTGCGGGGCGGCGGTTGCGCTTTGCGGCGTGCATTCGTTGTTCCGTGATTCGGAGTCTCGTGCATTCGTTGTAGCGGTGTACGTCGCTGCGTGCTTTCGTGCTCGCGGTGCTCGTTTTTGCTGGCATTCGGCGGCGTGTGATTCGGAGTGGTGGCTTTCGGAGTGACGTAGTGCAATCGTAGTTTTGTTTTTATGAATTGTTCTTCTGACATTCAAAAGTGCCTATAAAGGTTTATTTGAAATAAATGCTTTGAGTTTGAGTTTGAGTCTGCAGTTCTCATTATCCACATTATTCATAACAAATAGATTCTTACTACATGATTATCTTATAAATAATTCAAATTCAACCTAGTACAGACCTCTAGGGATCCCAATATAGACAGAAACATTATTGAACAAATAATAGGTTCCCAATCATTTTCATCCCCAAATGGGCCTAAAACCAACATAATTTATTAGATATTTTCGTCCATCTTCAACTCAAACACTAGATGTATTTTTCCCTCTACTCGTTATTAGACAAACAGTATCATTGAAAGTTTTATTCTCAATAAAACAAGGGATGTTAACGAGATAGCCGAATAAATACAAACAAGGGGTGGCGGCCGGAAAAAACAGAATAGTTTTATTTTTTACATCAAAACTTATTCGTGGCCTGTTACTTGGTTGTTCAGAAAATAAAACCAATTGCTTTTATTTTTTTTGGGCATTTTTGTATTTGCGACTCGCTGTATTTGTGAACATTTATGGCGGAAATTATAAAAATATGGTCGTTGATCAGCAGGGCTATTGCGTATCTTTTAAATGACAGTGGCAATCATATAGTGTCCATCAAATAACTGTCAAATGGTTCCATTTAGTACTAAACCATAACCAATTTGACAGTTCAATCATGGACAATATGATAGCCACTGACATTTAAAAGATACGCAAAAGCTCTGCTGATCGCCTCAAGATATTTTTGAATATATTCTAACTTGACAAGATCATCAACTGCCAAGCCTTTTTCAACTATGTTGGGGACAGCTTCCAGACCAGTATTTTTCATGGAGTGGACTCAACTCAGTTAGTACTTACCTACTACCTTTTACGAGTACGAAGATCTACAAATGAAAGCCACCAGGACCAACATTAACTTGCTTAACGTGCTTTCTGAGGTACCTACGGAGGAAACTCGATATGTAATGGTACCCATCCACAAAATAACCTAGACACAAGACTAATCCAAGCGACTAGACAAGAAAATTTCGATGATTTTAAAGAGGATTAATAAAACCCCCTACCAATCTCCAATCGCGGCCAAAGAGAAAGTAAAACCAAACTTCTAGATAATTCCCGATTTATCCATGGCGAAAACACATAAAAAACCTTTACAAATCCTTACATTCGACCCCGTCAAACAGACGTAGCAAGAGAGAAGCATAACACTGACATATCGTACCTACGTTATATGGATCATGTGGAATTACGATCGGAGACTCGCAAACAAATAAATATGTTGTGAGTTGCATGCTTGAAGAAACTGCCTGAATACACAAACATTTCCTTCTGTCTTTCTTTACTTTTATTTCTTTGGTTGGCTGTGTTGTAAGGGATTGGTTAAACCTGTACGGACAAAGTACGGACGGGCTCTCCGGACACAGGTCTCTAACTTATACTGATAAGCACCTGTCAGAGCTCAATGTCTGTTCGAGACGGGATCGAACCTGTTTGACCGAAGCTTTTACCCATTTCTTTTTAGCGGAGGAAAATCATCATAATTATGAGCACTGTCTGTATGTGAATTTCGTGGATAGTCCACGAAATTCACACTTGTACGCTTTTAAAACATTGTGCTAGTAGATGCTTTAAATAGTAAACGGGTAATCGAGATAATTAAAGTAAAGTTATAACCTGAAAAACTAGTATTTACAAACAAAATTTGGAATTTTGACCCCCAATATCTCCGTAGCTAGGAGGTTGCCAGTTATAACAAAAAAAAATCGCAGTGGTGGGGAGAACAAGTGCCCTTCGTTTGCGTTAAGGGTACTTTTACACCCTTAAGTACCTAGTCCTGTACTACTTGGATTGCATTAGGTGTTTAGTACCTATCTCCAAAACCTGGCATAGCCAATGAAGAATCTCCAAATTCTAAGAGATACGATCTCTGCATTGATTACTCTACTTTAGACAATACGTACGTGTAAAGAATGGTCACCTATTTATAGACTGAGTCCTTATTCTGTAGAGCGCGGAGGTGACCATTGTTGAACCTAACAGATAATTTAATCTGAGGGTGTTTAGGCACGAGTCATCAATAACAATAAAGAACACATAGGTACATAAGGTGACCAATCAAACTATAGAAAACCAGATTATGCGGATCTTTAATCATCCGAGAAATCTTTACAAAGCGAGGGCATGTTATACTGGAAAGGTATAGCTTGATGTGTTGGTGTTTATACCAATGATCCTATGGTAAAAACGTTTCTTTTCACATACACCTATCAATCAAATAGAATCAATTTAACCCTCCACCGGCTACGGATTCAGGTCTGACCTCAAAGGTTAAACATTCGGCTGCTGTCGCACCTCAAATATTTAAGGAATAGGATCGAGGATTTGTAATAAATTTCACCATGTTTGTACGCAGATCAAGAAAAAAGAGTTTGGAAGAAAAATATTGGGAGATCCTCTTAGAGGGGTTTATTCCTAAAGCGGTTGGAAGACAAGTGACGTTTAAATATCGAAAAGTGTATCTATGTACCTATTAGTCAAAACCATTAATTTTAAAATATTTTATTTTATAGGCGTAGGCAGGGGTAAAACCGTAGGCGGGTACACTAGTTATCGCGGCCTCGACATAGAAGGCTAAGAAGGAACATATGACTAAAAACCACCCGTTTTTAGTCAGTAGAAGTCTGACAAACCCTTTCGCTCTGCCCAAGAGCGGGAGGGGTTATTCGATGATTTTCCACCCGCCAAAAAAAAAAGAGCAGGGGTAAAACTCAAGTTAGCATGAAAAACCTGAACAGGTTGGTCGATTTCATTGATGAAGAACCGGCGAGAAACTTCATGGTTAACACAAGGCTGACTTTGTAATGACGAGATACTAGTGACTTAAAATTTTCACCCAACATTGTGATTTAAGACGTTTGTTCTTTTCGTCTCTACCAGCGTTGAGGACTTTTTGATGGCCTTTAATTGTGTGTTGTTAGTTTATTGAACAGTTTTTAATTAATATAAAGTATAATAATTTATTAAATTTCGATCTAGACGCGTACCACGAGTGCTGGTTTGAGGTGGCACAGGAAAAGTGCTCTTGGATTAAATTGGGGGAGGCCTTTGCCCAGCTGTGGGACAGTATAGGCTAATAAAAATAAAATTGTGTGGTTAGTAATTTTGTTAATTTTGTTTCCGATAAATCGCTATTTTTCTTCGAAACTTTATTTTAGTCGGGGAATAGGTGTTCCAAAATGACGACTGTAACACATATCAAAAACATCGCAAAGATTTTAAAAGTCAGTGCGTATCTACAAATACAAAATAGAATATTATTGTCTCTTACAAAAATCAAGCGTAGTAATTGTACACGTCTGTAGAAGGTTTTCTCGTTCCGTATTGTAAACAGCGAACGGCGCGCCTTTTCTCGGAAGGCATTTAATATGACACCCACACATGACACCGTTGTACTTGGAAAACTATTATCTTTCTTTCTTGTTTTATTTTAAAGATACAATAGTACATTACTGCCGCGGTCTATAATGACTACTTTGCTGGTCGCGCTGATGATGGCCGACAGCGCAGCGTAGCGCAGCTCCAGGCCGACACAGCGCGGTCAGCGTGCAGCACTTGATGGACGAGCTGAGATAAAGGCCGAGACCGTAGGCCGAGGCCTTTACAGCGAGGACAGCAAGGGCTGCAATGATGGCCAAGCTGTAAGGCCTAGAGCGTAGCTAGGCTAGCTCGAGGCAATCATAGCGTGACCAGCGAAGCAGTCATTGTGGGCCAAGGTTTGTATAGTGCTTTACTCAAAAATGCAAGTACCTAATCTAAATAAAACCAGCAAGTAATTTAAATAAAAAATATATTAATTAACTAGACTTTTAATTAAAATGACAATTATGAAAAGTACAGTTACTAAAATTCAACACCGACTTTCCCGGTTTGATATTACTGATAGTTTGCGATAATTCTAATGCGGTGTTTGACTGCTGGATTATTTCTTCATTTATTACTTCATTTAAATCTTTTTTTTTTTTACCTTTAGACGTTCAAAATAATGACAACATTACATGCATTTTTGAGTAAAGTTCTGAATAAGAAACAAAACATACGAAAAAATCATAATATTTATCAATCCGATGCTATTTATTATTATTATTTTATATGAAGCAACTTTTTATGTGACCTCATAACAAACCGAGTAAGAAAAAGGTATTGACGTATTATATATAGACACGTCATGACCTAACATGGCGGCGCTTCAAAACGGCGAAAATATTATATAACTACTTTTACGCGTAAAGAAAGGGAAAGAAAATATGACACCGCCTGTTGATGCCTGTTTTCTTAATGTTTCGCGCAGGTTTACACACACGATTTAAATTAAGAACAAACGTAGCGTCGCGCGAGAGATTGGTGCGTAACTAAGCGCGATGTGGCCAATTAGCTTCATTTCATGTTGTCATTTTTGAGGGCGGACAACGTATCTATAGTTTTAATATATCATTGGTAACCACACACCTTGGTAAGCCACTGAGTTCCTGAAACGACTGTCAAATATCATCAAATGACAGTCAGAGATAGTTTTTCAATTGATTTTATATCGCAAATATCACCACATGTTTCTGACCACACCTTTATTATACACGTCGAAGTATATCATAATGGAAACTAGCTATTGTCCGCAATCTTTGTCAGCGTGAAATTAGTGTAAAATATGACTTACATCGAAAGCCAATTTTGTTAACAATGTCATGGTTTAAATTTTTTTCTAGAAGAAATAAAAGTAGACCTTGTTAAAATCGGCTTAGCCGTTTTGGAGATAAGCCGGACAGATTGATAAACAGACAAATATAAAATCTCCTCAGTATGTTATACAGACTGTACAGTACTTTGATAATATGCATTCAGTAAAAACAGTAAAAAACCGTTATTTTGAAAAATATTACAAAATAGAAACTTCAGTTTTATTTATTTGTATAGATAGTTTTAACCCCTTCACTTAAGGAATGAGCTACTCGGTAAAGGTAGGTACGCAAAAGTTTAATGTAAAAATCGTGTAAAAAGTTCGGCACTCAGTTTCAAATGTTTGGGATTTCCGTTCTTCATCAGATTGTCTTTTGTTCTTATGGGGAACTATTTTGGCATTGGTAGAGTATCCTCTTAGCTGTATCATAGCGGTTGCTTAAAGATAATGCATTGAGAGTTCATTAAACACTTTATGTCGTGTCGGATTGCCATCCCATCGGACTATGAGAGAAAAGGAACAGAGAGTGCACCTGTGCCTGCACACACGCTTGTGCACTATTATATTTATCTCCCGCGCCGATGGCTAATCCCTGCTAAGATTGGCACAGTAAAACGATCAGGAGGAGAATTATTATTAGGTATTCTTTGAAAGTATAGCTGGCTCAAGAGTTTGTAGTGTTGGCACAAGTAAAGAGAGGCCTATAAGAGTGAAGTCGGGCTTTTTTTTTTTCATTTGGGACAAGCCCGCCTCACTATTCCCAAACCACTGTAACTTCTGTAAGCCAGAATCAACAGTGGCGACCACAAGAAAAGCGCCGAGACAATGAAGCTCGACGAAGTCCCAGAGAAATGATTTGACTGTCTTGGATCCCGCAACGAAATTAATCAGAAAAGAATAGCGGAGGAGTAGGAAAAACAGAAATTTTCACTTCCCTCCATATCAGCAGGAGACAGAACAGAACAAGGCCAATAGGCACACAGTGAGGTATACAACTGGGATAAGCCTAGTTGCCTAGCACCACGGATATTGTTGTCATTAATATTACTGGGTCCTAAGTTGTGAGCTGTTATATTTGATTCCAATAATAGGTATGACAAAAATGCTTGAACGCACAGAAATTTGTTCTAGTTTCTACGAGGTCCGTATAGTAAATAACTCCGGATGTAACCTGTACACTATCCAACATAATATTACGTTCATTCTGCCAAAGACTACACTCCCATAAATTGTGATGTGCAGATTGTTCATATTCGCAGTCAGATGTAGAACATTGACAAAAAGGCGACGCAACAAGCTTGAAGGAAAATAATTTACTCTTAAAGTTACCATGACCAGTGAGAAATTGGGCAACACAGTGATCCACCTCCAGCCATGTCCTGGCCAGCCGCTCACGAACGGATGGAAAGAACTGGTGGAGGTGTCGGCCTTTGATGGAATCATCCCACCTATATTGCCATTCTGACAAAAGATCCTCCCAGACGTCAGTCTGTGGTTTAAGTAATCTAGCTATTTTAGTACGGTCACGTTGTGTTAAAAGGCTGCGTCCGCGGTCTCTCGTGCGCAGTAGTACATTGAAGCACGGCGCTGCACTTCAAGATCGACTGGAAGTACCCCTGCCAGTACCGGTAAGGCTTCAGTACTAACCGTCCTATACGCTTTACACAAGAAAATCAAGGCTAACCGCTGGCTTTGAAGTAATTTACGTCGTGCCGCTCCTATGGTGGCCCTATCGGCCCAAACTGGTGCCCCGTAGCACATACACCCCAAGTAAGTAGCCCCATAGATCGTCTTCAGGGTTACAAATGATAAACCCCACGTAGATTTAGATATTCTCGTTAAGGCATAAAAGTTCTTTTTAGCTTTTTCACCGACGGTTTTTATATGTTCAATGAATGAAAAATTCCTCTCTAAGACAAACCCAAGGTAGCACACGGACTCCTTTCTTCGTTTTTTGAAGTCGGGCTATGGATGATGATGATTCTTTGAAAGTAGTCACCAGCATGGGACTTGAACATGACTGAGTAAATGTGGCTAATGTGGACTCCACTGCCTGACTCCTCAGGAATAATATTTACAGGATTCTTTAGAATATAACCTTTACCTTGCAGTCGGGTACAAAGGCTAGACACATGTGTCGGCTTTCACATATACTAAAATTATTATTGAATAGGTAGGTACTACCTACCTCAGGACTACCACCTCCGATAGTCCCCCTGAGTCCTCCACCAAAACACAGAGCGATCCATAACTAAACTGTGCGATTATAACACACAACTTGCTAATACCCCTAAGAACATAAGTCTGATACTCCCAATATTTTACCAGTAACCCGAGTTCTAAGCCCGGTTCCATTATTATGTATGAAGTTTGAGGCATGTCTCAATTGTCCGTAAACAAACATACGTATATTATGCGAAGGCACGACCCGTTTGCGATAGTCCGTGCTGGGAAGTGCGGAGCTGCGTCTAAGATGTGTTCACACATCACGGAGATATAGGGGTCTGGTTAGGGCTTGAACATACAGTTACATCTGCGTAGCCTTTTATAAGTATGTTGGGGTCGCTTTTTGGTTTTTCTAGATGCAGCTAGATAATATAATTAAAGATGAACAGCTGCTGAAATACGTCCCTGTGTGCCTATTGGCCTTGTTCTGTTCTGTTTCCTGCTGATATGAAGGGAAGTAGAAATTATGTTTTTCCTATTCCTCCGCTATTCTTTTCTTATTAATTTCGTTGCGGGATCCTAGGATTTTGCGGTCTTCATTGTCTAAGCGCTTTTCTTGTGGTCGCCACTGTTGATTCTGGCTTACAGAACCAGAAGTTTTCTGGGAATAGTGTGGCGGACTTTTTTAGGTTATAACATTATTTAAACTAGCTCCATGACCCGTCTACTATTCAAAACATCCACTAGCACAATGTTTTACGAGTGCTACATTTAGTTTTACCGTAAAATGAGATTTTTTGACCCCAAAAAAAGTAGTTTCCCAGCAAAAGTTTTTGCCTAGGGGTACTTAGTTTGATGTACAGAATGCCTGGTTGACGGCTGTGTGAAGGGTTAATTTACAACCTGTACATGGCAAAAAAAAATGTCTTATAGAGGCTTATGTCTCTATAAAGTCTAGCCTCTTTTCATATTACCTACTAAAGATTCTAGTAAAGAAACAAACGCCCAATTGGTTTGGAAAACCTTGCCAACTGTCGCTGCCTACTTTCGCATCCCGTTCTCAAGTCTTCCCTGTGCGGTCTACGGTCTAATACGCAGTGTATTTGAATGTTTTTATTTACATACAAATGCAACTGTTTTCATGACATTTTCCAAACACTGAAAAGCATTTTATTCTGTAAGGAGCGTCTAAGGTAAATGGTTTTTGTATAGTGTGGTGTTGGTTGGATAGCATTTTTATCGAGCTTTAAATAAATAGTTACGTGGTTTTGTGATATAAATGTTGATGGATGGAGAGGGAGAGGAAAACCAAGGAAACTACAGATGGAAATCGTGAATTTGAAAGATAAAGGAATAAATGATGGCGTGACGGATGAAAAAGAAGAATCGATGAAAAAATATATGTTTCTACGACCCCAAGTAACAGCGGGACAGCGGCAAGAAGATTTTATACGTTTTCATAATTTTCCATTACAGCTGGTAGGTACTTATGTAAGCATACAAGTGTGCTTTTAGGAGAAGAGAAATATTATACAACTAGAACTAGAACGGTAAGGCCCCTAGCACACGGCGTATTTAAAACGCGCGTCGTCTGCGCCGTAGATGTCGATTTTTGTTTATTTATTCATTCAAACGTGCGTTGAATGCGTTAGAACGCTCGTTTGAAGCGCGTACAAAAGAACGGCTTGGGATCGCTGTATCTGCGCATATACGCGCGTTTCACGAACGCCCCGCGTGCTTAGGTTTGAGGCACGTATACGCGCTTCATCTGCGCGTCGTCTGCGCGATTAAAATACTCCGTATGCTAGGGGCCTATTATGGCTGCTAGCTTAATTCCATGTAAACTTTGAGTTCATCAAAAGCCTTTGTAATTTTAACGCCTACAAAACTTGTTCAGCGTTCTGATAACAAACAATTTGGGTTCTCTTAGGTGATTCAATGCCCTTTTAATATTATTCCTTCCTAACACGAGTAGGTATAGACACGATAAATCATAAAATATTTACAGTCTGGCAGTACGTCAATACTCCTAACACCAAAAACGAATATTTACTAGAAAAACGAAACAAAAGTTTCCAACTCTTTTTCAGTAAGTCGGTATCTCCACACCTGTCGATAGTTGCCATTCTTTCGTTATTTTTACGAGGTTGGACCAGCTTTATGTTCCCTTTGGGACCAAGCCCCGGTTTCTTTTGGTCCTAAGGTACAAGATCGGTAAGTTACACTGTATTTATTTAAAACAATTATTGTATTGTTGACTTTGGTGAAAACAATTATTGTTGTAGAAAGAAATACAGGTTTAAATAGTCGATTTGATTTTAAGAACATATTTAGTGCATAATAGATACCTCTGCCAAACCATTCGGGGATTACGGGAGTGATGTTATGTGTTATGTTAACTTAGCGCATCAATGGTAAAAGTTCCAATCTTAAGATGTTTAGAAGAAGTTTAGTAACGCAAACTCGATACAATAGTAAGGAAAGTTAATGACTACAGACACAAATTTTAAGCAATAATTAAAAAGTATATAATAATAAAAAATGCTGTGCGGGCGCTGCTGCTGCAGCTGCTGAGACCCTCAAGCGGCGCAAATACTGTAACCTCAGTGGTAATTATAGTTTTGAGACGTTTAGGGTCGAAACGTCATGGAGCCCGAGTGCGCGTCTCCTTTTCAAGGAGATCTCTCGCCGTCTAGTCGACCTGGCTCTTTCTTTGATCAAAGGATTAGCATTGCCATTCAACGTGGCAATGCTGCCAGTCTTCTGGGCACTTTACCGGTTGTCAGCCATTCGGAGGAGTACTAGGACGCCTAAGTAGTCGTTGTAAGTATTAACTTTTAGTTTTAATTTGTAGTGTCTTTTTTTTGTATTTATTATTTATAAAAAATAGGTAAAAAAACTTTTTAAGTCAAACGGTTTTATGTTAAACATACATTGCAATGTTTAAGATAAATGTACTAAAAACCAAAAAATAATAAAATAGATACAGTCGTGGGAATTATAAACATATGCATAGACTAGACTAAAATAAAACCGTGGGGCACGTCTCTTTTATTTACATGGAGTGTTTATCTATTGGAATTTCCATGAGCAAGAAAATAGTAAGTAATTTCCTCACCGTCTGCGGGCCAACTGCCTATTTTAACGACGAATTAAACGATTCTTCTATCGCACATTAAGTCGATAATTTGTAGACAATTGACGTGCCCCACGGTTTTATTTTAGTCTAGTCTATGCATATGTTTATAATTCCCACGCCATTTTGTAGCGGCCGCCATTTTGTATTTCAATTTTTTATAATATATTGTATTCTGCTTGTTGAGCCCTTTCATTTGATACCCATATTGATGGGATTAATAAAACATAAATTATCCGCCATTTTGTAGCGGCGGCCATCTTGAATTTATAATGATAATGAATAAACATAATTGTATTGTCACCAAAATCCAAAGTGTATACAAAATTTCAGATTAATCGGTTGACAGGAAGAGGGTGAAATTTGAATTACTAAATTTGACCCAAGAATAATAAATAAAACAAACGGGGTGAGCTAAATAAAACCGTTTAAAAAAAGACATAACATAACAGTAAACTAAGGCGGGCTTTAATGATTACTTAAGCCTTCACTTAGTAAAGGTTTGACATTCTTTTGTATGACAAAACTGTGAAAACCTTTACTAAGTGATGGCCTAAGTAATCATTTAAGCTGAGTGCGGCAGTAAACCTTTTATCTGGGTGACGCTGCATGCGCACTTGAGTCTTATGCCGTCCGTGAGTGAGGACAGATGAGGATCTGAGAAGATTGTCTTCGCTCAGACCAACCTGCATCAGATAACATACCTATTAAACTCCAAAATAATGCATAAATTATTGGGAATCACAGCTAAATAATAACATATTAAACGGTCAAACATTAAAACACTATGTGTGGCAACCAAAATGAACCACATTATTAATACTCGAACATAATCTAGACACAATACAAAAACCAATACATTAAAGAATTAAAATAATACCCGTATATTATGTTAATTCCGTTATCGGCTCATTGGCGCAACGCAACGGAGAAATCAATTTAGTGAATTCAGTAGCCAATTGTAAACATGTCAGGTAAATTAATTAATATTGTAAACGATTGTAATTCGCTAATTGAATCGAATCGCGTTCCGAATAATTGAAGGCACACTTAAGGTACGGACGTATTCGTTGTAAATGTTTCAAAGGTTCTTAATGTACCTATTGTTTCTGTGGATCCTTACGAAATATTTCAAGGTGTAGCTAATTTAAAGGATTTCTTAAAAGTAGGTCGATTGCATTTTTAATTTATCAGAGAAGCGTAAGTAGATAGTATTTTGTATAATGGTCAATGACGTATTATATATAGACACGTCATCAACTAACATGGCGGCGCTTCAAAACGGCGAAAATATTATATAACTACTTTTACGCGTAAAGAAAGGGAAAGAAAATATGACACCGTACAACGGGATGCCTGTTGATGCCTGTTGTCTTTACGTTTTGCGCAGGTTTACACACACGATTTAAATTAAGAACAAACGTAGCATCGCGCGAGAGGTTGGTGCGTAACTAAGCGCGATGTGGCCAATTGGCTTCATTTCATGTTGTCATTTTTGAGGGCGGACAACGTATCTATAGTTTTAATATATCATTGATAATGGTAGGTATATTGCACGCTACTGCTCCCACAAATTTTCCACACCCAAAAAGGAAAAAAATAAAAATTACTTTTCCACCATTTCACTTAATTGGATGCGTAGATTTCGGTAATAAGGGCAAGTTGGTTTAATATGACAAATATTAAAATTTTATTGTACCAAAAATGAAAATATTCGTATGCCGCTTCCAGCGCAGCGGCGGCAATGTCTAAATCGAAACTAGACTTTTTGGAGGGTAAGATATCATCAAATGACTTCTCCCTGTCTGGACGGAGTGGTAGGGAGTGTCAGATTTCTACTAAATAAAAACCACTTATGTTCCTTCTAAGCCATTTGTGTCCGAGGCCTTGGTATCTCTTTCCAACAACCCGCAGCCCCGAGAGGCGCCGGCCGTTGCGGACCCCTGCAATGTTGCTGACATCTCTTTGAGGCGCGATAAGGCCCGTCACCGTCATCGACTGACGGTGAGCTAGCCCATTATACACCATCCACAGACCCGTGCCTACGGTGGCCGGAAGCCATCACGTGGTCCCCGACGCCTGGAGCGTCTCCCACGGTGGCTGCGACGAGAGTTTCTCTCCTTCACCGGGCCAGCCCTGTTCGCTGTTACGGTGTGATCTAACCTTAACTCAAGTTTATAAAGAAGTTAACCCTGCTTTTGCCCAAGAACCATTAAGAACCTACTGTAACGTAAAATAGACCTACCCACGCTGTACAATAAAATGCTCAAAGGTTTTTAGCAGTTGACTGTATTTCCAAATAGGTTTTAAATTAAAAAACAAGAGCAAATATGTAACCTGACACCGAGACAGAGAAATTCTAGACTACTTAAGTTACCAGAACATAAAAACGAATTCTTAACATATAAATGTTGCCATTGCAAACAAAACACTTATGTTTAAATTATTCTTAAACACACGCGATACGAAGATGTAAAATTTTTTTTTTAAACATACCCCTTAACTATTGCTCATGTCATCCATCATTGTTAGGAGCAAACACCAAATAGGTTTGTACGACGTAATTATTTAGAAATGTCCACAGCTGTGTCACTTATTTCGTTTCATGTTTACTTGTCAACTGAATTTGATTTATATGTTTTAAATTATTGCAATATTTTGAGGGCCTACGTATGCTAAAAGACTATTTCATGAGTACCAAAGTGCTCTCTACAAGACGCACTTTAAATGGCATTGAAGTCTTGAATGCATGCTGTGACTCTTTTAAGATAACACGGTGTATGCTTTTTGAAACTTTTTTTTAATTATAATTCAGAGTACTTCGTCTGTAAATAAAACTATATTTCTGATCCCTAAAATCATGTACAATCAGCAACAAAAATATGTATACACTTAGCACCGTTTTTTGCACTTACTGTATTGATTTCATTTACATGTTATGCCACGAAAGTATTATTTTGGAAACCATATTATTAAAAAAATTGGTTATGTTTAACTTGAAGTCGTTATTTTACGAGAAATTCGATTCGATTTTCATGTCACTTGTTCACACGCCCTCTACTTTTCTCCTTATTTTTCGACGAAATCCTCAATTTTTTTCTTAGACAAGTTAAGAAAATTAAACACAGCCATTACTTTGAGTAACACCTGATAGGAACAGTAAAGATACCCGCAATTACTGGCTGGTTATTAAAGTTTACTACTTAGAGACCCTCCAACTTAATGATCCTGGCTTGAGTGAAGAATCAAGACCTGGATATAAGAGTAACCGGATGTGTTAGGAGTACTTGTCAACCAGTCCTGGTGTCCTTTTTTTTGCCCTTTTTTTGGGATATCATCAAATGACTACTCCCGCTCTGAGCGGAATTGCTTTGAAAAGCTTTGTGTCCGGGGCCGCGGTATTTCTTTGGAACCACCTGCAGCGATCTTGACGTCTTAACGTAGGATCGTTTTAATCTCGAGTGGGACAGAAATGGCGTTAGATGTCTTCGATAGCTCCGTCTCTTTTCTACACTGGATGACATTAAAATAACCCTACTTTAAGACATCATGGTAACCGTTCTGCAAGGCTATTGCGTATCTTTTAAATGTCAGTGGCTATCATATTGTCCGTGGATTAACTGTCAAATTGTTTATGGTTTACTGTTCACAATCTCAACCTGCGACGTGACTATCATCCAGCGAGACTCCACTTGTTGCGGTACCTCGTCGTATGCTTTGAGCAATTTCTTTCATTATTTCACTTTGCTATTTGTGGTCAAGCGGTGAGTATAGTAGATACGGTGGGCTTTGGAGTGTTTAGACAAAAAAATATGAGTTTTGTATTTATGATAAATGAGTGTATGACTAACTTTTTGCGATATTATATAAAGTTTATGCTATACGCTGTTACGAGTACATTATGCAAAACATAAAAAGTTCTGCTATAAAGTTCAGATTTCAGAGTAATATTATGTCTTTCATTGCATAAATTAGTAAAAATGGCGCCAGTGGTCATAGTCTATGTATTACAGGACAAGAAATTGTGAATTACAAAATAAACACGTGTTTCTACGACAAATAAAATCAGTTTGTTTTCTTTGTATAAAAAAATACCAGAAATTATTTAAATCCAAGCCACTTCCAGTCTCATTACAATGTAGGTTAAAAGCCCTTGATAAGATACGATAATGAGCCTATCTCGCCCATTGACTCCGTAAGATTGCTTGATAAGCCCCCAATATTTACTTAGCGCATAAATTAATACAAATTAACTTTATTTTACATACATTCTGAGTGTTTTGGGAGTCTTATCATTCAAGGAGTTTGAGGCAGTGATGTCTTATCAGTGTGAATATTTGGTTAGATATAAGACAAGACTTGCTTTAGGCCGGTTTAAAGTAAAACCACGACTAATGGACCTGAAAGGAGATTTAGGTTCGTTCGCGGCTTGTAATAACAGCTGCTTGGATCAATGTTCAGGTTAAGCTGCGCTAGCTTAGGTTGGTCCGTGGATGGGTGGCTACCCTAATGGGACACAGAGGAAACTCCTTATGTAATCGTAAGGAGTGTCTTCTGTGCCTCGGAAAGAAGGTTAAGCCGTTGGTCTCGGCTGTCTTTGACAGCCGTAACAGATACTTGGTAATTGACCTAAAAGGCTGACAACCAGTCTTACCTTGGTAAGACTTGGTAAGACTGGGTAATATGATACCCCTAGTACTTTCTGACTTGTGGAGCTCAGATAGGCAGTCACTCCAAGTAAATTACTGGTATATATAATTCCGGTAAGATTGGAAGCCGACCCCAACTTAGTTAAGAATACACGAGCAGGTGATGAAAATGCCTTTTGAAAAGGGGAAAATTGAGGTAATCACTTGCATTCTATTAGGTACTTACTACTAGCTAATAATATTAAAATACACGAAAACAATAGAAGGTCAGACCCATTTTTGTTCACAAACACAAATACAGAGATATAACTTCAGAACATAAATTATCCTTACTCAATGTTTTAAGCAAGAACGCACTGAGTGGCGGAGCGGTCCCAAGTTTGTTTATAAATTTAACAAAAAGAAAAGTATTACTCGGGCTTGCCCCTTGGAACTTCATCAAAGTTTTGCCTTTACATTTATTTCTGTTTTTGAGATACAACCTTCAGTAAGAATCAGCTTAGGTATGTAAAGGACGTACATATTTTGTTTCTTTAAATGTCTTTTGTTTATTATTTAGTAGCTTAGCCCTGGGACCTTCATCCGCGTGAAATGATTATTATAACAATACTTCTACAGTTTCTTTACTAATATGTATCTATAATTTATACATGATTGGAAACTCACGTTGCGTCATGGTTACTGTTGTTGCTTCGGGAACAGTAGCTTTTATGGGATGAAAGATAACCTATATCCTTTTTCTGTACCTACATACACCTGATAAAGTATGAGTAAATGCAAATTTTTAGGAAATTGGTTCAGTGATTTAGGCTTGAAAAGTTAATAGACAAGCATAGTTTCGACTAGTTTCACATGGTTGAACCAGTTTCGTTTTGAGAGCAGTTGTGATGTAATAAATTACATAAACTGAAGCGCCTGCCTGGGACATCACGCAACACGCAAGTCGTGGTTATAACCAACTTATGTATATTAATGCCTAATGAACTTAAACTCAATATCTATCTTTTTGTAACACACAAGCAATAAGCAACCTCCAAAATCTACTTCAAAAGCATCTTAAGCCGTATTAAAATCTTAGTTGCCTACGTCAAAGCCACGTGTACAAAGCTGCATTACAAATTTCATAATGAATACAGGTTTACTCAGTCCCCCGGGTTCCGTACCGTCGCTTTGAGCGCAGTGACACAGAATAAATAGTTACAGAAGGTGCATGCCATGAGCAGAAACGCACGTATATGTGTACACGCTGTAAGTGTAGGCCACACTGGGTTAGAAGCGAATGAAACAAAGTTCACAGAGTTCACACCTAAAACTAGGGTTATTGATGTAGTGGTTTGACTAAATATATGTTCCAGTCTTCGACAATTAATACATACACACTGCATAAGCGAAGCTACATAAAGGATTTAGGATACTGTTTGGGCTGTCGTGGCGTTGTAGTGCTTCCACGATGTTTGCGGAGGCGCGCACAGATGATTTTTACGCAATCATTAGAAAAAGGACCGCCTCCATGGTCGGTCGGCTACGCACTGCCACGAACGGTCTCCTGAGCGTGTTTTCAGATCGTTGGGACTCCCCTCTGCTGCGCCATTGGGTAAAGATCCATACCATCTGACTTTCATATTTTTTTTCCTTTTTCTGATTACTAACCCTAGTCATTAAGTTATTTTGTTGATACTAACACTATGGACTCACGTCTGAAATAAAGAATTTGAATTTGAATTTTGAATTTGAATAAACTATGTTTTGTGTTTTATCGACAAAGCATCTTGCAGTTTATCTTAAGAGGCTGGCTTCTGCTTAATCGGAATATCCAGTGGGGTACGAACCTGGGCTTAGGGTGTCACAGGGGAAGGCAGCAACGAGACAGGCTGGATTTGAGTGAGATCATTAATTAGGGACTGATCTAAAGGTAGGTACTGGCTCAATATCACGGAATGGCTCGAGCAAGGGCAGTGGGGGGCGTGGAGGTCAGTGTCGAATGTTCGGAATGGCAGAAGTTTGAGAGGTTAGGTGCTGGTTTCCTCATTGCTTTCCTGGAGGAGGGCAAAAGGGTTGTTGGCTTTGTGAGAATTTGTTCTCTTCGGTTATAGGTATAGCAAAAAAGCACATTCAATGGAGGGTGCGTCTATTTTTGCACTTTGTATGTAGTCGGCCTTCTGTACGTATTTATCCTGTGGCATAGTGGTCTAGGAAACAACCGCTTACTTATTTAATTCTTTTGTACCAACACGTTAAGAAAATTGCTTACGAGAAATCGTTGGCAATTGTTTACAGTTGCTAGGCAACTATTCAAAGGAGTTAAAGGATGTTTTTATGATTATTTTGAAAAGCTATGTTTGTTTTTATATTCAACAAATTTAGTTAATACTGCCATTATCGTCTTTGTTATGTGACTATTTTAAAATTGTGTTCAATCGCAATATTTTTTTCCTAGAGGAAAGTCACCAAATATGAAATAGTATCCTAATATGGAATACCTTCATTTCTCTAAGACTATAAGTATGAAACGCAACACTCGACCATCTTCTGTTCCATTCGGTCTACTAACTATCGCACTCACACCATCGAGTCAGTTGCGCGAACACTTCACTTGTGGCAGGCGTGTTTTGTTTTGTTGTCGTGCGGAAAATTTTAAAGGTAAGTAATAAATGAGTATTACCAGCTGATATGTTTGTATACATAAGTGTTATACTATTTAGTATATCGGTATTATGTTTATTTCACCATTTTGTGATCTTTTAATTTCAAAATATTGTGACTTAAAAAAATATTTAGAAGAGTTTGAACTAGTATAAAAATCCAAATATGGACAGTCGTTTGATTTGATTGATATATATTATATATTATATATATTATAATATATATATTATATATTATATATCAATAATATATATATTATATATATTATTGATATATATTATTATATATATATTTGATTTGATACTTGGATCTGTGACTTTTGCAAGTAATTATGTAACTTCTTTTATTTATCACAATATGTTATATTTATTTAATTGATCTCAAAGATATTAATGTCCATTTTTGTTATTGTTATGTTGATTTATGCTTATATTCCATATATGGGTACCTATTCCATATTTGGTTACTCATTTGTGATTTTGTTTTTTATGTTAGATTTTAATTTGATAACTAATATATTTGATTAAAGGCTGTTAATTACTACATATAAATGTATGACTGATTAGTAAAAACATTAAACTGTTTTAATTTATATGAAGTTTTTTTTTTATATCCCAAAAACAAAATAGTATTCCATATTTGGTGACTTTCCTCTATTATTAAGAGTGACAAATATTTCATTTTTGGAAGCGTTCATAGCCAGCGTTAAAAACGTAAACCTTGGCTCCTTTTGCAATACTTGTTCTTCTTCTAGATACTATTTGTTACACACTTGGGGGGTAAGTGTCTTCTATGAAAATTGGTGTAAAATTATAAGGAAATTAAAACATGAACATTAAAAATATTTTTAATATAACTATTGTTTAGTGCTATGGAAGCCTGCGTGTGTGAAACCGATTCGCATGTTTCCGGTTTTATACTGAGGTTTTCCTATATACTTATGTAGCAGAATGACGCTTCATAAATAGGCAGGTACCTATTTACATAAATCTCTCACATTATCAGCAGCGGTGGTGAATCATGACTGTCTTGTCACATGTCACCGTGGAGCGACAACGTCGGTTAAAACGGCGGAGGCGCCAGGGCATGACGGAATGTGACTGATTGTGATTATGTGGCACTTTGTCAATTGGCGGACACTTAACAGTAAACTGAGGGAGTTTTTTAATAACTAAAAGTAGTTAAATACATAAAAACTTGCCCGTATGTGCTATTTGCCTTAACGGGTGCTTGGCCGCGCCTTTGCTTGTGAACGTTTTAAATAGAGCCATAACACTCGGGGATTAATATAGCTTTCCATGCATCATCAGCATCAAACACAGCCGGACTTCATCCACCGCTCGATATAAGCCTCTATACTAATCTCAACGTTGTTATGCCAGCCTCATCCAGGGTATTCCCGCAATAGCAACAATGTCGCTTCTTAGTGGTGCAAGAATTTTCGGAATCAGTTCCAAAGATTACCCCCACATTCAAACTTACAATCTTTAACTGCTTTTATTTTATTTACATCGCATTCCTATTCCGTCTCTGTTTCTATAATTTTGAAAGAAATATTTAATTTACACTTTTTACAATATGTTTTGCAAATTGGTCTGCTTGTTAATGGAATATTCTTTATGAATTTATTTGAATAAGTAGTCAAAATTAAAATTAATAGGTTTTCGTGTGTACATGTAACGAAACATGTTTTGAGTTTGACCATTTAAATAATATAAATTGAAAGGGACAACGACGCTTAAACTATTGAATACGTGGTAACCGTTATAACGTTACGTTTTTCCACCTTGTAAAGGAATGCGAAAGAATTTTGCTTTTAAATATCATAATTTTAACATAACATATCATCACGTCTGTAATCCCTGAAGGAATAGGAATTGTGCCACAATGGTTGTTGTTGTTTATTGTTGTTGTTGTTATTGTTTTTTCTTTTCTTTCCATTTTACAGTTTCGTTTAAGTTCCATGGGGCGAGTTGATTGCCTTAAACGGGGCCCAAAACCAGACTCCGTGACTGCTACCGAGAAATTCTTAATGGAAAAATCAATATCATAATATTACCTTCTGTAAAAGGTTTTCTAAGAACTGAAAAAGTACTGGGCCAAATATGTAAAAAAATTATGAGAACAAGTGGCAACTATTCCATATCAAACTAAAAAAGAACCACGTAAATCGGATCATAAATCTCGGCGTAATCGGTGTACATACATGGAAAAAAAGAACATACCAATCGAAGTGAGAACCTCTTCCTTTTTGGGAAGTCGGTTAAAAATCATTAAAAGCAACTGGTTCTTGTACCTGTCCAGCTCGAAACGAATGCATTCTATTGTTCTAGTTCAACCCCCAAGGATGTGCTCGTGACAACAAAACTTATGAACTATCTCTTTTACCGTCATTTGTCGTGAAAATATGTATGGAATTCAGCAATATTATGAATTTTCTCTGTTTTATTTACATTATCATGTGACTAAAAGACCTAACTGTTAGAAGGGTGATGAATATTTTTAATGGATGGAGAAGGAGAGGAAGACTAAAGAAAAGATGTGTGGCGACAGCGACATCTATCGCAACACATGCGAACTAATGGTAAATCCTGCATCGCGCTGTCAAAGTTATCCGTGACATCAGCCTATACCTATAGAAAATCCCAACTTACACATGTCGGGCAGTTAGCCCACCAGACACAACACCCGTCTGGTCGGAGGATACTCCCTTTTCTTTGGGGCTGAGGAACTTTACACTCTGTTCCTCATACCCCCTCCCCAAACTGGTGACCCCAAGCATGAATGTAGGCGCAGCCTTCGTACAGCTACTTCACACATCATCAATTCCTCAAGGCTTCAAGCAGCGAGTCTTACCGCCAGCCAGCAACCACGGCTTCATCGGGTATCCTGACCATCGGGTCATCACCCTCAGCCTCATCAGCGAATAACATGGGACAACGGCGGGAAGATGATGATTTTCATTCTCGGTGTCATGACACTATGATGAATATGGTGATCAAAACTAGATCTATAATAATCGTATCATTTTAGCAGTAGCGAGTTTAGGAGTAAAACAATGTTTTAAACACGGCTTATAACTATACTAATATTGTGACAATGTGAGTTTTGGGAGTTATTTTAACACAAAGACCGTTTCTATACATTTTTTGTTCCCGAAGCTAACTCCGCGTGTAGGTTAGATTATTATCTCACGACAACGTACTCGATTTACTTGTTTTTGCGCACGTGTGAGCTGTTTTAAATGAATTCAATTAAGGACTAAGTTAATAAATTTAAATAATAAGGAGAGATAGCAAAAAGACATTAATTTAGGAACACACCACGTCGAGCTTAAAGTTAGGCGTTCTCCACACTCATTGTCGCAGGCACTTCTTAAACCAAGCTATTTGATAGCAGCTCAGCAATTTTAAAACGTAGATTAAGTCTTTAAGGACACTACTGCAGCAAATATACAAAATAGCGGGAATTGAACTAACGCATAAAGGCGCGCGCGGTTCTTTATCATCATAGTTCCTTTAATTATTTTGTTGTTCTAGCTTCAACAGCAAAACACATTCTGTGAATTTCCAACTTATTATCTATTACGTATCATAAGATACAGCTCACTGACTGACAGACGGATGGACAGCAGAGGTTTAGTAATAATGTCCTGATAGTTACCCTCCAGGTACGGAGCTCTAAAAACGATCAGGCATTACTATTCCCACTGCTGGGGCACAATTCTCCTCTGACAAGCTACACATCAATCACGCGGGGCCAATGCACGCTGGAAGATTACTCATGTCTTGCAATCATTGGTTCTAAGAAATGACAGTTTTCTCACGGTGGAGTTCAGCGTAGGACTCCTAGGGACTACAGACTTACTGACAGTCAATAGTATAGTTGGGTGCTAGAGCGACCAATAGGGCAACTAAATGTTCGGGATGGTGACGACTACGTAAAGCAAGACCATCTAACCAACCTAACAGACAGATGTGTTGCTGGGGAGTTTGTTCCGCCACTTCTTCTTTCCAGCAAAAACACTAGGAAGTGTCGAAGGGGGGGAGTTTTGGGGGACTATCTCATAGGATAGGTTTTGAAGAGGCGCTCCCATATTATCAGCAAGATCAGGATGACGCTCTTATCACGCGCGCACAATTGTGCGCGCGTGATAAGAGCGTCATCCTGATCTAGTTAGCCGATACAGTACATATAGGCAATCGAGTAGCCCATCAAACTGATTTATCGGCCGATACTGAAACGTTTTATTATGCGCACTATAATACACGTTCATACTGATTAAGAGCCCGACTGAACTATCGACCAATAGAAAATCTGCAGTCTGCGGAGCCTCCAAGTATAATTAAGTATAACATATTCTAAGAACAATACACACGTAAACATGCTACGTAGTTAAATTCAATTTTCTTGTTTATGAGCGCGTGCGGCATTTTAATCCTTATACGCGATTCCTGTCAGCCCCACGCTCTGCTACATTTTAGCGGCGCGTCTGCGGTCTGCCTAGGCGCAGAGCCGTGTTTATAATTACAGTTTTCAGTCTGCAGTAATTAGTTATTTTTCATGCTCGTTTACAGATGCGAGTGTGTAAAAGAAGATTTTCAGATTAATAGTATTACCTACTGTCAGTTAATGGTATGAAAAATATAGAGCTGTTTAAAAAATATATTCAGAATATAAATACAAGAAATAGACATAAATACCCACAACAAGGGTAAAATTGATCATTTAGATGGTAATGTATTCGCTTTTATAATAAACTAGCTGTTGCCAGCGGGTTCACCCGCTACAACTCGAAAACTATTCCACGGGAAGATAAAATCGGGATAGAAATCGGGATAGAAATCTTATGTGTTAATCCAGGTTATAAACTATCTGTGTACAAAATTTTATCCAAATCCGTTCAGTAGTTTTTACGTGAAGAAGTAACAAACATACACACTCACACACTTTCGCCTTTATAATATTAGTGTGATACCAAGCCACATAAAAATAAATTCAAATCCTTTATAAAACGTAAACTTTGCCAGAAAGGATGTTATACTGTTAAATATTATATAGAGGACAAAAAACCTTGGGATTGAACTGCTCCAGTTAGAATCAAAATTGAATTGACTTTATTTTTTCCTTTTACAATTTGACATCTTATGATATTTTTTTTTATACACATTGACATGTTTACTTTTTCAAGTATGATATTTTTTTTTGACCAATATTTACTTGTTAAATATTTTATTTTAAATTTAGTTTTTTATTTAGTTTTCTGTATTTTTTATATTTTTAATCATTTAACATGATTATTGTTGTTGATATATTGCTCATTTCTGAAACTCACTTTACAACGAAGAATCACTTTAACATTACTAACTACAAGTTTTACCAAACAATGCACCCAGATGGAACCGCACATGGTGGTAGTGCTGTGTTGATCAGGGCAAACATCAAGCACTATGAAATGCAGCCAATCTGCACAGCTATGTTTCAAGCGACAATTCTCGTGATCTACAGCCCCCCCAAACACAAACCCAACAAGGAAGACTATGTCAAACTATTTTCCACTCTTGGAGCTAGGAGATAATAGAATATAATAATATAATAATATAATATAATCATATAATCATATATATATATACAGGGTGTTTGGTAGGGAGCTGTACATACGCCTAGGGTAGAAACTAGGGATAGTCTGCTACCTACCCCCGCCCATTATATTGACCTTGGCCTCAAGGTTTTTTTTTAATTTATTATTATTTTTTATTTGATTTTTTGACTAAAACTACCTGTAGCTCAAAATCTATCCATGGGACCGGTCGGCTAATGGTCTTGTTTTAATCGTTAGAGTCTTAGGGTCCTGCAAAAAATTATTTTACACCAGAAAATTGTGGAGAAGAAAAGTTATGGGGCCTGAAGTACCGTAGTAAGGTAAAGAAATAATTTTAAATTAAAAAAAAACCTTGAGGCCAAGGTCAATATAATGGGCGGGGGTAGGTAGCAGACTATCCCTAGTTTCTACCCTAGGCGTATGTACAGCTCCCTTCCAAACACCCTGTATATAATAATATAATCTTATCTCCTATGGTATCCAGCTTTGGGGAACTGCAGCAAAATCAAACATTGAAATTCTACAAAGGTTCCAATCTAAAACGCTACGACAGATAGTAAATGCTCTCTGGTATGTTACAAACGACATCATCCACAAAGACTTAATGATAAAAACTGTGAAGGAGGAAATTAATACAAATATTACCACTTAGGCCACCAGACTGAAAGTCCATCCAAATCATTTGGCAATGAATCTGATGTTGAACCCAACCACCTTCACAAGGCTTAAGAGAAGGGCACCGCAAGACCTAATGTTACAACCAGCGTAAAAGCTGTCATATCGATCGGATGAGGCAGTGGCTTCATACCGTGAAAGTTAATAACCATCGTCTAAATATTGCTAAATGTCCCAGGACATATTGCATTAAAAGGAGGAGAAAAAAAAAAACAAGATGAAAAAAAAAAAAAAAAATATATGATAAATATTTTATAATTTTTATACTGTGAATGTGAGTTTCTTAAATTTTAACGGTTGTCTGGTGTCTGAGTACTATAAGTGACCCACCCAAATGTCGTTTCATTGGTATTGTTCGTCGTGACGTTGAGCTCCTTGAGTTATAAGTCGAGCTCCACGATAACTGACAAATGCTTGCACTGACTGGTTGGGACCACTCAGATCTATGATATTATGTTAGTAGGTAGATTCTTATATCTATGTTAGTAAAATTTAAAATAATTATTATTTTGAAGATTTGGCTGTCCACTCTACCCGACACCACGGTCGGAAGCGTGTTGGTACTGCCCTTTAACAGAGACAACAACAGCGAGATAACAACAGCTTCATGGGTCGATCGAAGGTTAAGTTGCTGAGGTTGTTCCGTGGATTATTGAACATCTGTGTTTCTGAGCATTTTAATCTTATTGACCCCGGCTGTCAATAGTAGAGCAGTGACGGTCTTTACGAGTAGTTAGAAGCCCTAACGTCTGGTTGTGAGAAATCTAACAAACTAGAGCTATCAAGGGTTGACGTAGACAGTCGCTCCTTCTTCTTCTTATCGTTTGGGCAGTAAGGTCTAACGACCCGCACACTCTAGTGTCATAGTTTCTAAACCGCCTCAAGGACCTCAAAGAGATGTCAGCATCATGGGTGAGGCCCGAAAGGGCCGACGCCCGTCGGGGCCGCGGGTTGTACACTAGTTATCGCGGCCTCGACATAGAGGGCTAAGAAGGAACATGGGTGGTTTTTAGTCAGTAGAAGTCTGACACTCCCTTTCGCTCTGCCCAAGTTATTCGATGATTTTCCAACCGCCAAAAAAAAAAAGACGTCTGACATGGTTTGACGACCGCCATTTGGCGGCCGGGAGCCTATACCTACGTCTCTTCCAAAGTACGAAATCATCTTTTATCAGACAATCAGGTGATTCAAGCCTGCAATGTCCTAGCCAAACTGGAAACAACTTTACAAAGTTATGCTGCCGTTGGAAATCGAACCTACGACCACCGGATCAAGTATTCAGATGCATCTAGTTAGTCTCGAAGATCACTTGCATGATTTAGATAATAGGGGATCGGACAAAAAAAAAACTAATAAGTCCGTCGGATAGATCTCCAAAAAATATTGGAGACGTATTTTTTCTTTTTTCACATAAACAAAAATTGAAGTTTCGAAAACGTTATATGATAGTACATTTTTTTACTACAAATGACGTCACAACCACATCTTATTTTTTGACTCAGTCCGAACCCCTATTGATCATATTCGCAACATAGAGGATGCGAACATTTTAACTTGTGTGTACATTGTGTGGGTACAGTGTGATATAGATTAAATCAAAATCAAAAGTCATTTATTCAAAATAGGCTGTTTCGAAGGTCAAAATTTATTCACGAGAGACAGTCCTCAAAAACGCCCACCCTTCGACATTTCTTATTGCCGCACTCAGAGAGCTTTAATGATTACTTAGGCCATCACTTAGTAAAGGTTTTGACAGTTTTGTCATACAAAAATATGTCAAATCTTTACTAAGTGACGGCTTAAGTAATCATTAAATGTCTCTGAGTACCGCAGTTAGTGTTTTAGGTGGGAAGAAGTGGCGGAACAAGCTCCCCAGCAACACATTTGTTTGTTAGTTTAGAAAAACCCGATTCAATACAATAGTGATGTGTAAATTAATATTACGATGTACTACAGACACAAATCAATAAATAGGTATCTATATATATTAGCGGACTTGGCAGACGTCGTTCTGCCCGGACAGCAGCGCCACCTACCGGGTCTAATTGAGAATCTAAACCATTCTCGAATCCAGTAGAACACTGTATACGAAAATTGACCAGCCGTTTAAGAGGAGTTGAGCGACAAACACACGTACAGAAAAAAAAATATACATAAATATAACACAATATACAGTGTCTGACATTAAATTAAGGCAAACTTTCAGGGAAAGTTATACTCAAGACTAGCTGACCCACGCAACTTCGTCTGCGTCACAATAATATATAGCTTAAAACCTTCCTCGATAGATCGACTATCCAACATAGTAATATTTTTTCAATTAGTTTTCTAATGTGGAAAGAATTTTCAAAGTCGTCAGAGTAATTTTTGAGTTGAATCTATTTTAGTTGAATATATTATTAAAGTGAGAATTACTATGGGTACATATGATCATCATCATCATCATCAGCCTTATAATGGTCCCACTGTAGGGACTCAGGCCTCCTCTCTAGGAGAGGTGTGGTCTATAATCCACCACGCGGGCCAAGGCGGATTGGTAGATGTCACATATCTTCGAATTTTTTGGTTCTAAGATATGCCGGTTTCCTCACGATGTTTTCCTTCACCGTTTTATGAGCAGTGGCACGTGATGAAATAAATTACACAATGTAATGCGCCTGCCTGGGTTCCAACCCACAACAAACTGTTCGTAAGTCGGGGCCGCCACCACTGGGCCACCACTGCTCACAAAACAATATACAATAACACCTTGTAAAAATATTATGGTGCAATAAATATTTTGAATTTGAATTTCAGGAGGCCAGGGCCTGCAGTCTCTACAAAGATAGCGATTGCTTTACGACAAAAGCTATAACGATGCGGATTTAAGTTGGTAGCTAATACCGGCGGGTCGCGTCCGGCTCACGTCTACCTTAAATCCGCATCGTTATAGCTTTGCGACCGAATTTTGTCGTAAAGCGATCGCTATCTTTGTCCAGACTGCAGGCCCAGAATCTCCACGTATCTACATTGGGACGCGAGGGCCGGCGCAGCGGACCGCGTAATTATTTTGTCGCGCGGACATTTTTACGTTGCGATATCTTCTAAGATATTTGTTTAAACTATATAGAGTAAAAAGCACAAATATTATACAGGGTGTTTGGAAGGGAGCTGTACATACGCCTAGGGTAGAAACTAGGGATAGTCTGCTACCTACCCCCGCCCATTATATTGACCTTGGCCTCAAGGTTTTTTTTTAATTTATTATTTTTTTTTTGACTAAAACTACCTGTAGCTCAAAATCTATCCATGGGACCGGTCGGCTAATGGTCTTGTTTTAATCGTTAGAGTCTTAGGGTCCTGCAAAAAATTATTTTACACCAGAAAATTGTGGAGAAGAAAAGTTATGGGGCCTGAAGTACCGTAGTAAGGTAAAGAAATAATTTTAAATAAAAAAAAAACCTTGAGGCCAAGGTCAATATAATGGGCGGGGGTAGGTAGCAGACTATCCCTAGTTTCTACCCTAGGCGTATGTACAGCTCCCTTCCAAACACCCTGTATACCAAAATTTTCGTTCTAACAAACCCATTTATTTACATATAGATTAATCCCATATGGGTTAAATAAGCTTCGCAAAAAATAACTATTTAACCTATTTCAATGGTAAAAAATGGTTACAGTGTGTAACGACAGTGGTAAAAAATAGACAGGAACTGATTAATTATTTTATTCGGTCAGAGTCTCCACTTACAAATTTCACAATCGAGCGCGACAAGACCTCGAAACTGAGCTTACAGGGCATTATATAGACTTATATCCCCACCGGAGGCATCCGGTAGTTATGGCGGTGTCTTAGCTTGACTGTGATTGGCTCGCTAGTCGTTGCTAGAGTCGCTTGGTTATGGTTGACTGTCATAGGCTGGCTAGAGTGGCATGGCTATGGTTTGCTAGAGTGGCAAGGCTATGGTTAGCTGTCATTGGCTGGCTAGGGTGGCATGGCTATGGTTTGCTAGAGTGGCAAGGCTATGGTTAGCTGTCATTGGCTGGCTAGGGTGGCAGGCTGTGAGCAGGCTGTTGTAACATTCGGCCGTCCTGAAACAATTGCTCCCGCAATGGAAACAAGAAAACAGTGATTACAAGTCAGCTCAGAAAAACCAAGTTAAAATGGGGCAATAGACCTCTCAGATTTATGAAATCTTCGGTTTTCAATTATTCGTTCACACTACTGGTGCTATCAGACAAAAGCACTGCTACGATATGTTACAGCGGATACTAAACCTGTAAACCCGTTGTATCATATAATATGACCTTTCATACTTCTTAGTTTATGTCAATCATTACCTAACTCCTCAATATCACATAATATGGCCAGAAAACAAATCCTCTAACAAACAAGAGTTAACCTGGCTCGCCCCCTATAGCATGGGACTTTAAGCTGAAGGAAAAGGAATAAATGCATAAGAAGATTTGTAGTAGGTACCCACTTGTACTAATTATTATGGACAAAGACGTAGGAAATGCTTAGTACCAACAATTTTTAACGACATACCTTACGATTTAGAAAATAGCTGTACCACGAAAATGTCTTTTAAAAATAAATTAGGGAAGTTTGTTTTTAACACCTATGTAAAAACCTCATTACAAGAGATGTGTAGATTCCATTTATGATTATTTATTGTTGTATAAGTATATATTTATGCCATACTAGCTTATGTTTGCGGCTTCACCGCTTTAAATTGAAGTGTTTTAACGCAACTTAAATGTTATAGCATTACGTTATAGTCAACTTTTGTGTGCAATAAATGTGTTTAGTTGTAGGTAAAAGTGTCGTTGTTATTAATGGAACGTACTAACAAGTTGTTACATTTAAATTAAATATAACTGTTTTACAGTATGGCAGAAGTAATATACCTTGTAACACGGATGTAACCATGAATTAACACTTTTTAATTCATTTCATTTTACTAGCGAAATGTGTGTGTACTCATGAGTATACCTCTGCCTAACCCATTGGGTATTACATGCGTGATGTTAAAAGCATTTAACCTTGTTGCCGCCAGTAGTCATCACCTGGCGCCAAAGTACCTACATAATCATAGTTTTTTTTTTGTAAATCACACTTATTAACATATTTCCTTTCCTTTTTTTTTGCCTTATTTTGATGTTACTAACACTATGGACACTTGTCTGAATTAAAGAGTTTGAATTTGAATTTGAATTATCATTTTTCACCTTGTACTTAAGTTACGTCCCATTACTTTCCAGCTATTCTAATCTGAGATAACCCTACCGCGCCTAGATTGCACTGGTTTAGAAACCCGATCTGGGATAAATCGTAAGGCATATAGGTACCCGGTTGTAATATTAACAGTATTATAAGTACTCCTTAATATCTGCGACATTAAAAACATGAAACACTTTTCATGTAAGAAAAGATAAATAAACTGTTTTGCCAAACTATCGGATGAAGAAACGGAAGAACCAATTTAAGTTAATTACATCATACCATTAAGACGCACGCACACACACATGCACTCACACATATATAATTCTTAGCGTGTCGATGGCAAAACTTCATTACTTATACACACTAACACACTACACACGAATACGTTTTTCTATTTTTCCAATACTTATAATTTTATGTGTTTAAAGCTATTAAGTATTAATGTTAAGTTAATGCAACCCTGGCCCCCAAGATACCCACAGGCGCAGCCTCGTTTCAGGACATCATGTATTATCAGAGCTAAGTTAGATTTAGAATTGGATGTTATAACCCTCTTTCCTACATTATCCCCTTTACAGTACGCACAATGTAAACATGACGTCACATAATAATATTTACTTATAGATCGGGTTATTTGTGGAAATCAGAAATTTTGTTAATATTTATAAAATTCAGAACTTCGTTTTACTCCTTGTTATTGTCATGATGCATTTTGTAATATTTTCCATCGCGCGAAGTTTGTCACAACTCACACAACTAATCTGGTACCGTAAAGGTTTGTTTACGTTATAGCCTACCATCAACGATTACACAATTACTCACTATAGGTATCTGTACATCCACTTCGCAGTAAAACAATACTACTTTTCGGCTTTTCATCTTGTCATTGCACAGTACTGAACAAATCGTTCACGTCTAAATGGTACACAATAAACGGCATCTATCGAACGATCTACTTACCTAAGATAGGCATAGACTTTGACTTTGGCTTTTCGTTTTAGCTTGCTTGGGCTTCGGCTCATCGGTCACCATAGTGAAAAGAAATATCGGGCAATACATGGCATAAGATCATGATTAGTCATTGTATCGCGTACTGCAGTACAGTCCGAATTACATGGACATTTTTACATAACACGTCATAATACGAAATCTTGGCAACAATTTTATCACTACAAGGGATTCAAGCCCAAAATCATGATAAACACTCTATCTGACTTGTAACGCGACTAAACTAAAAAGACAGGGCGCAAACTACCGTCAATCTACTTTATAAAAGATACGTGCAATACCTGCAATACGTGTGAATTTCTGTTGGAAAACTAGGATCGTACCTAAATAATCACTAATACCGACCTATAACATTTTTTTTTTTTTTAATTTCCATAACAAGATTTATGTGACTTGCCTCATACCCACATCGTATTTTTTTTTGTTAGTTTGTTATACGGGCGAGCTATTATTGCTAAGTTATGAATGGACTTTCTTTAATAACTAGATAGAATAAACTGACGCACTTCGTTTACATTACTCGGGATGAGAAATTAAGACGATCAATAACTTAAATTCACCTGGTTGAATGCCATCACGTCTTGATGTTTTATACCCTAATTAAGAAATATGTAAAAATTTGCAGTTCTTCATATTTAATTTTAAGTTCCTCGTTTTCAATTTGTCAAGAACTTTATCCAATAAGTCTAAAACTGTTTGAATATCGGCTGGCGGTAGCAAAAGATCGCCAAGGAATGCTATTTATATCTCTGATAATAGTTTAATAAAATTATTGTAGCTATTTATAAGTAACTGATCTACATGATTTACTTTGGAATTGTTATTGTTGGATAATCTAATGCGCACTTGAACTAAATATGTACATCATAAGTTCTCAACTCCTTAGTACACAACTAGTACCTACTCGTAAAACATTTTTTGTACCGAGATAATATACTGATTAACTGACTATGATTATATTTACTTATCGGGCTTACCAAATTATTTTGTCTACGATTCGCATAATTATCAACTCATGGGGCACTCCATGGTAAAACACGTTTGGCTTATATATTTGGCTAATGGCATTTGGCTAATTTGGCAAATATTGGCATGTTTACTGACCTTGTTATTTATGCATGGTTCCTGGCAGCTCTCAGCGTGAAGTAGGATGGTTCCTTCCTTCCATGTCCTTGGTTGCTGTTGACAATCTTTAGGTAGTCTTAATTTACCGTAGAATCGTTGCTTTCAGAGATGGATACTTCTTGTAACTCAAAGTGTCTCACAGGTGGTTACTGGCCGCAGTCTTCGTTTTCAAGGTCAAATTATGGAATGACCGATGCGATACTGAGGGTAGGCGCTTCGTGTTCCATCCAGATTGTGGCCTGCTTTTTCAATTTGTGCCCTGTGATACTGGGATGGGAGACAATATTTTCCGTGCAGGCGGTGTGCATCAACGTTCTTCGTTTGAATTTTTAGACCTCGTCCTCCACAGTAGGTGACCGTTGACTTTTAAATGTAGCTGAGCGTCGTTTTATCGTAGGTTTTTTTTTTATTCGATACCACTTCTGACTGTAACGACAGTGGTAAAAAATAGACAGGAACTGATTCATTATTTTATTCGGTCAGAGTCTCCACTTACAAATTTCACAATCGAGCGCGACAAGACCTCGAAACTGAGCTTACAGGGCATTATATAGACTTATATCCCCACCGGAGGCATCCGGTAGTTATGGCGGTGTCTTAGCTTGACTGTGATTGGCTCGCTAGTCGTTGCTAGAGTCGCTTGGTTATGGTTGCCTGTCATAGGCTGGCTAGAGTGGCATGGCTATGGTTTGCTAGAGTGGCAAGGCTATGGTTAGCTGTCATTGGCTGGCTAGGGTGGCATGGCTATGGTTTGCTAGAGTGGCAAGGCTATGGTTAGCTGTCATTGGCTGGCTAGGGTGGCAGGCTGTGAGCAGGCTGTTGTAACAAGTGAGTTAATCTTAATAGATAGATATATGCTGTTGCGGACTTTTTTGTAGAACTTATAGAGAGGAACATCTCTTTAATACATCATATTTGAATAACTTAAACCATTTTAAGGAATATCGTTTACCGTTTGTGCAACATTTTTTTTCACTCCTTTTAGTCCTAGCGTGATGTTATGTAGCCTAAAGCCTTTCTCGATAAATAGACTATCCAACAAAAAAATAATTTTTCAATTCCCACCAGTAGATCCTGAAATCTTAGCGTTCAAACAAACAAACAAACAAACTCTTCAGCTTTATAATATTAGTATAGATAAAATAGATTACAAATTTCCTAAAAAAATCTTTCTAAATGAATTTTAGTGTTAATTTGTAATCATTTGATATTCCATGGGGTTCCATAAAATTTAGGTACTATTATAGGTGTTGCCAGCGGCTTCGCCCGCTACAACTTGAAAATTATCTATAATAAATAAATAAATATATCCTATGTGTTAATCCAGGGTATCAGCTAACTCTTTTAACTGTTTAGACGTGAAGAAGTAACAAACATACACACTCACACAGTCACAAACTTTCGCCTTTATAATATTAGTGTGAAGTGTGATTTGGTTGGTGTTCCATTATCATTAAAGTTTAGCAACCCCTGTATTAGGGGACGAACCTATTCTTATCAACCGGGCACTGACTGCTTCTCATAGGAAAACTCAATAACACTTTACCCGACCCGGGATAAGAACGTAAAACGTCATGCTCAGTAGTCGAGCTTGCAACCACTAGACCAACGAGATAGGGCAAACGTCAGTAATAACAAAATCAACTATTTAAAATGATTCCTAAAGTTCTAGGTCAAAGTTTTAACACGTGCAGTTGAAAGTACTTTGGCCCATTTACTAACGTGAACGATACATCTTGATCTCACATATCTCACATTAGATTTGTGACGCGGAAGATCTCAGTCACTTCAGCAGATGTGCAATAAAACCTGCTTCAGATTCGTAGATTGTAAAAATAAGATTGGGAACGTTGTGTCTGCTCCACAGTTCGCCGGAACACTTCGCGCTGTGGCTTAAAATATAAGAAGATAGCGATTTGGTAAGAAGGAAGAAACATTTTGACGTCTTGAATTCATAGATTAGCACCAATTTGAGGGTTAGGTAGACAGACCGTCGTCGGGGCCGCGGGTTGTACACTAGTTATCGCGGCCTCGAAATATAGGGCTAAGATAGAACATGGGTGGTTTTTAGTCAGTAGAAGTCTGACACTCCGTTTCGCTCTGCCTAAGAGCGGGAGGGGTTATTCGATGATTTTCCAACCGCCAAAAAAAAAAAAAAAAGGTGCAAGTTAATGACTACAGACACAAATTTTAATCGATAATTAAATTAAAAGTATATGTATAATAAAACAAAAAAAGACATTTTAAAATAAAGACAACACATCAGTCAACTAATCTTGGAGAAAGAACATAAATAACAAAAAAAGAAATAGCAGACATTGTTTTATGTTCAACATACAACCACACTTAGCTATAATTACCAGAAACCTTATTTCTCGCTACAGCCACTGCCTTGCTCCCCTCTCATCCGAAACGTGAACACAATATAATGAGGGAGTGGAGCCTCAGAGAGCAAAGTTTGGAGCGGACTCAAAAGTGCTCCTAGTAATTTTTCCAGCTTGATTTAAAACGATCGCATTGTAACAGAGTTTTAGTCGTCCATTCTTGTTCGCAATCGTATTTTGCAGTTGCTGAAATATAAGTTTTTTGGGAGCAAAAGAAAGAACAATATTTAAAAGGTCACGGCACAACAACACAATTTTTGATAGTCAACCACGAAAGTTACGTCATCATCATCTGCCTAGTCATTTCCCAACTCTGTTTGGGTCGGCTTCCAGTCTAACCGGATGCAGCTGAATACCAATATTTTACATGGAGCAACTGCTTATCTGACCTCCACAACCCAGTTAATACTAGGTTATACGCTACCCTCTGGTAAGACTGGTTGTCAGACTTTCAGGAAAGTTACATGTTGATAACAATTAACCCGCGTCCAAAGCATACGTTCGCTTTCATTTATTATTAGGTTCATTTTTACCCAACTACGGCGAAGCCCAAAAGGAGGGGTTATTGTCACTTATTTTACGGAAACAGACAGGCCCCCTCTAATGGTGTGAAACAACGATCGCATAATTATGTGTGCGAGACGGTCGTTTAAGTTAGAAGGCGACCTTATATTTTCATTCAACTGTAATACCTAAGATCTGAAAACACTCTCAAGATTGAATGCCGATAAAATCCCAGGTTAGGTTAGACTTCTTTTGATCATAAACCCGACATTTCCTTCTAAATTACTTGATCAAATAACAAGTACATCAAAAGTTTCTAAGCAATATGGCGAGCGGGGGCCCTAGAAATGCATGAAATGAAACATGTATGAAAAGTATTGCACAAAGGAATCGCCTTAATGCGTGAAGCACTAGCCCGGCGCCCGGCGGTACCGTATAATATTCTACTAAGACGCTACCAAGAGGAAATCGTCGAGGTAAGTGGAGGATTTTCTAAGTATAACGTTAAATTATTGAGGTATTTGGTCATAGTAGCTTTAACTGGAATTAAGTACGTAGGTAGAATATGCTTGCTAAAAGCGATGTTTTCTTTAATCAAGATGCAAAGAAATGGTTGGATATCCTCGAGGTGTTGGGAGGATTGAAACGTAGTGACTTCGATAGTGTGGACTGTATATTAAAGTTTAAGATTTTACAGGAAACAACAAACGGTTAACTAAAACTTGAGTAGGCAAGGAAATGATTTCGTGGTAGCTAACGCTCAGTAGCGAGGACGTTGACGCAGTGCCAAGCCGGCCGGTGCGCGCTCGCAGCTGGAGTCCGCCCTCCGCGCCTCAGCTCCCGCCCGCGGTCGCCCGGCACGGCTGATATTCTCGACATGCTCCCGGCGTTGAAGACTGGTCTTCAATGGTCAGACTGGAAGAGGACAGATGGTGTTGTAAGCGCGTCGGACTATGCCCCTTTTCGTCCTTACATCTGCGACTCGGCTTATTCCGTCTCTTCCAGCTATGAGACGCACTATGCGACCGAGTGCCCACATCAGAGGTGGTGACTGTTGCTCTTTGAGCACCACCAAGGCTCCTTCTTCAAGCACCCCATTGGATTCCGTCCACTTGGTTCTCTGTTGGAGGTAAAATATGTATTCGTTAGCGAATCTATTCCAGAACTGTTGCTTCAGGTGCTCTATCCGCTGGAAACGTTTCAGGCTGGATATGTTCTGGTTGACGACTTGTGGATGCGGCAGGGATGTGAGAGATCTCCCAATAAGGAAATGGGCAGGAGTTAATGGGTATAGGTCTGATGGATCAGTGGAAAGTGGAGTGAGGGGACGAGAGTTCAGAATTGCCTCGACCTGAATCAGACACGTAGACATCTCTTCGTAAGTGAGATGTGCGAGGCCTAATATACGTCTAAGGTGATGTTTGGTGGATTTTACGGCAGACTCCCATAAGCCACCGAAGTGCGGGGTGTAAGCCGGAATAAAATTAAAATTGATACCTGTATCCGCCATTTCTGAAGAAAAGTCCTGTTTTAGTATGCCAGCTATTTCGTTACAGGTGCCAATAAAGGTTGTACCATTATCTGAGTAAATGGTCTTTGGTTTACCACGACGAGCAATAAACCTATTCAGTGCTGCAATAAAGGCATGTTTTGTTAAGTCTGAGACAAGCTCCAGATGAACCGCCCTCGTGGCTAGACAAACAAAAACACATATGTATGATTTTACTAATCTACATCCTCTACCCTTGCGGTCAGCTAGAAGGATGGGTCCGGCATAGTCTGTGCCCGTCTCTAAGAAAGGAAACTCTAATTGAACTCGTTCCTTCGGTAAGTTACCCATGATGGGTTGAACAGTTCTACCGTTGAAACGCTGACACTTGACACATTTATGAGTGGTTAATTTGGCAAGATTTCTACCACCCAAAGGCCAATACGTATGTCGTATTGTGGCTAAGAGTAACTGTGGACCAGCATGGAATAAACGTAGGTGATAGGTATTGAAAATAAGCTTACTGTAGTTATGTTTACTGCAAATAATGATAGGGTGCCTAACATTATAGTCGTAGCAAGAATTATCTAATCTGCCTCCGACTCGTATAATACCAGACTCCATAAATGGTGATAATTTCTTAAGGCGATTCTTATTTGGTAATGGTTTACCTGATGAGAGTAACTCATACTCTTCAGGGAACATTTCCCTTTGAACTGTTTTAATTATAAAATCAGTGCTGTAGGACAACTCTGAACTAGTGAGAGTAAGACTATGATTATGTACTCTTTTAGCACGATTAATGAATCTAAATACGTATGCTAATAGGCGTTGTAAATGTGAATAGTTAGAAGAATTTTTAATTAAAGCTTGAAATGAATTATTTTGTACATTATTAGGATTAGAAATAAGCAATGATTGATTATGAATGTTAGTGGAATGTGATTTTAATATTTCAGGTAATATTATGTTTGCATCTGTGTTAATCATTGAAGGCCAAAGAGCGGGATCTGAAAGTAAGAACGAAGGCCCTGACCACCACATGGAAGATTGACCTATGAGGTCAGCGCTCAGACCACGAGAGACAAGATCCGCAGGGCTGTCTTTGGACGGCACATAGCGCCAGGTGTAATCACCAAAGCCTTCCCGTATCTCCGAAACTCGATTCCTAACAACCGGCTTAAGCGTGCCTGGTGAAGCAGACAGCCAACCTAAGACAATCATAGAATCACACCAAAATATGCACTTGTCAGGTTTAAGTGTTAATGATTCTAGGACTTTTGCACACAACCTGGTTCCCAACAGGGCACCACAAAGCTCTAGTCTTGGGATTGTGGTAGACTTAATTGGTGCAACCTTACTTTTAGACGTGAGCAGATGTGTATGAACGGTGCCGCTACTGGCTACAGAACGAATATATATGCAGGCTCCGTATGCTTTTTCAGATGCATCTGTAAAAATATGTACTTCCACAGATGTAGGGCTGTCACATACCACCCACCGTGGTATGCTGAGGAGATTAAGCTGTGGTAAAGTCTGTATGAACTTCAGCCATAACTTTTTAATGTCTGCATTGACCTCATCGTCCCAAGCACACTTGTCTACCCATAATCTCTGCATTATTACCTTGACTTCGATAATACACGGACAGACGAGACCCAAAGGATCAAATACTTGCGCTATTGTGGAAAGTATGTGTCTTTTTGTGATTGCAGTATCTGTATGTTTAGGTATATGAATGGAGAATGTAAGACAGTCAGTATGACAGCGCCAATTAAGACCGAGGGTTTTACTTGGTTCATCAATACTCAAACTAACTGTGTTAGGTATGTCTGAATGTGCGGATGATGTGGTATGAGTGGTTGAATCCAGTGTGTGTGTAGTGACTGCCTGAAGTATTTGTGTGTTATTAGACTGCCACTTGCGAAGATTGAGTTGTGCAGTCTTAAGTATGTTGGTGACATCCCTACAAAGTGCTATCGTGCTTTCTATAGTCACCTCCAGACAGGTAGTCGTCGACGTAAAAGTCGTGTTGTATTGACTGTTGTGTACGTGTCTGTGTTGCCTCCTTTGCCAGATGAGACAAACATCGTGTTGTGATAAACGGAGCTGATGCTGTTCCGTAAGTAACAGTGTTTAGTGTGTATGTTTTAAGAGGTAATGAAGGGTCAGAGCGCCACAATATCTGCTGTAGATGTCTCTGCGATTCGTCAACTTCGATTTGTCGAAAGAACTTTTCGATGTCTGACGATATGACGTATTTATGCTGCCGAAACCTCGGCAATATGGATATTAAGTCATCCTGTACTGTAGGTCCTATGCCTTGAATGTCATTAAACGACTTACCAGAAGTTGTGACGGCTGATGCGTCGAAGACAACTCGAAGCTTAGTCGTTGTGCTGGACTCTCTGAAAACGCCATGATGTGGAAGATAATATGAATGAGATGAAGAAGGTTGAGAAACTTCGCTCATATGACCTAATGCTTCATACTCCTGCAAGAATTCTACGTAGCGATGCTTAAGAATTGGGTCCCTATCAAGTCTACGCTCTAGAGAAAGAAAGCGACGTTTAGCCATCTCAAAGGAGTTACCTAATGCTTCAGCAGATTCCTTTAAGGGGATGGTGACTACAAAACGACCATCAGCATTACGCCTAGTAGTGTTTATGAAGTTTTGTTCACATGCTCGCTCCTCGGATGTGAAATTAAACTTAGGTGGAATGGAATCAAGCTCCCAGAATCTGGAGAGATCCAATGGTGCTTGTACGTGTGGGGTGTGCCTGTCATGCGCGAACATACACACTGATGAGTAAGTGCTGTTAGGTTGAGTTATGACACCTGATAAGAGCCATCCGAGCTTGGTCTCGAAGAGCGTCGGCATATGTCTACCTAACTGAATACGATTGCGACCAATCACACTCCAAAAGATGTCGGCTCCAACAAGTATGTCGATGGAGGACGGGACATTGAAAGATGGATCAGCCAGACTTACACCTTCTGGTAGTTGCAAGTCAGTTATGTCTATGTATGTATGAGGTATACGAGTGGTTATGTTGGGCAAGACAAAACAATCAATGTCTATGTGATGCGACCCATCACACGACTGTATATGTAAAGCACAAGATTGCGTAATGGTAGACACTTGACTGTTTATGCCTGCCACGTGTGAGCTTACATTACGAATAGGTAAATGTAGCTTACCACAAAGGTCCTTGGCAACAAAGTTTGCCGTGCTCCCATTGTCAAGTAAGACTCTGGCGCTATGAGGCATCCCGGATTGGTCCGTGACTCTTACCAAAGCTGTGGAAAGCAATACATGACGAGATGAGAAATCCTGATTAGCACCAGCTAAAGTTATGTGCTCCTTACTAGAGCTAGGAACATCATCATGCGAATGCAACATTGTGTTATGCCTCTTTGTACAATACTTGCAGTGACCAAGTGGACAAGTAGCTTCCAAATGACCTGGGCGTAAACAATTCAAACAAAGCTTAAAGTCTTTTACTTTAGATAAGCGTGCAGCGGTCGTGAGTGCCTTAAATTGATCACAACTAAATATGTAGTGACTTTGTTTACAAAGAGGGCATGAAATATTAAATTTTCCCTTACTTGATGATATAGCAAAGCTTTTTGGCTTACTGTGCGATGATTCTGGCTTAGGTTTTAAGCTCCTAGCCTCCTCAAGCGTTTCCAGAAGATTGCAGCGGTTAGAAATAAGTCTGGTGAACATATCTAAAGATGGGTACTCGTTCATAGAGTTTCTATATTCCTCCCACTGCCTGCTAGAAACCGGATCCAACTTAGATGCCATTAAATGAACAACCATTTCACCCCAATGCTGTACGTGCAACCCTAGTGTTGCCAGTGACCGCAGGTTTTTGCTGGTTACATCAATAATCTGTCGTAAACCTTGGCTACATTCCTTTTGAAGTGGTTCTACATTGAATAGGGCTTGCATATGATTATTAATGAGTAATTGTTTATTGTCGTACCTTTCACACAACAATTGCCATGCATTGTCGTAGTTATCCCCTCTGAAATCTAAACTTTTAATGACTAGTGCTGCGCTGCCATTAAGTGACGAACGTAGGTAGTGAAATTTATTTATGTTGTCTATACCTTTCTCCTCATGAATCAATGAAATATAAATATCCTTAAACTCTAACCAATCCTTATAGCCGCCGCTAAAGTGAGGTAAATTTATTTTAGGAAGTCTAACATTATTATGTCTAGTAGCCACAGAAAGTTGCTCATTAGAGCTTACCTTAGACGCCAGTTGAGCGCGATGCTTTGACAGTAGCGCGCGAGCAGATGCAAGTTGCTTGTAGTAGTTGCCCTCGAATTGCTCACGTTCAGAAAATTGCTCGTCGGGCTTGGCCGATAAGTACTCCAATTGGCTCTGAAATTGATCATAGGTGACATATAAGGCAACTATTTTCTCAATTCTTATTTCTAACTCGACAAGCTGTTCCTCACTAAGCTGTTCGCAAGACTTAGTGGTACTGAAAAAAGTTGTGAATTGAGTAAGCTGTGATTTGACTGAGGCACGCTTTTTTGTAAGCTCTTTAATCGTCATTTCCTCAGCCATGGCTAAATAAAAAGGTAGCAGAAAGCGCTAGAAGGAAAACAAATAAAAAAGAAAAATTACTAATTAAAGAATAGCTTTTAAAGCACTGAAAAGTATAGTAATGATGCGCCTGTATTAAAACTACGACACAGCTGATTGGAGAATGTGTTGCTACTCAAAACCAGTAGGCGGTTAAGAAAAAAATATTTGAATTCGAACTGAACTGTCAAAGTGTCAAACTGTGATGAGAAAAGAAAAAAAACGAAAATGCTTAACGAACTAAGATAATTGCTATAACTAGATTAATGTGCACTAATTACCAAGTTTAAAATGGGTAGGGTTCTACTATGATGGGAAATACTAAACTACAATATTAAAGGAAATAACTCAGACTAAGAGTGTATGATTGTTTCTACTAAGTAAATTAATTATTAAGTAATGGAATGGGATAATCACTAATACGGATAGATACTACTTATGCATGATTCACTGGTATAAAGCACTATCTAATACTCTAGTGGAATGAAAGTTAGTATGTGAATTATGTACAATGTTAGTAAGAATATGGAAAGATCTCACGAAATCCGTTGACTGCGTGTCCAAAACCAAACGTTTTCTTGCTTCAAATGATGCGATGGATTGCGATGTTCTCGGGCACTGCTTGGGCTGCTACGCTGCGATGACCCCCAGCTATGATGACCACTGAAGAACTGCTTGCTCCAACGAATATGCCTCTTCACAAGGGCGATGATGATGATGACCGAAGACTCGAACCAGGCTCGCACGAAGGGCGAGAGAAGTAGTTTGATCTCGATGTTTCCAACGGCCGTTTTCAAATTTTTGAAAATCTTCTGTTACTCCCAGTAACTGGTCATTTCACGTCGAAGGACCATGCAAAGAAATGGTTGGATATCCTCGAGGTGTTGGGAGGATTGAAACGTAGTGACTTCGATAGTGTGGACTGTATATTAAAGTTTAAGATTTTACAGGAAACAACAAACGGTTAACTAAAACTTGAGTAGGCAAGGAAATGATTTCGTGGTAGCTAACGCTCAGTAGCGAGGACGTTGACGCAGTGCCAAGCCGGCCGGTGCGCGCTCGCAGCTGGAGTCCGCCCTCCGCGCCTCAGCTCCCGCCCGCGGTCGCCCGGCACGGCTGATATTCTCGACAAGACAAACCTTTCGATTGACTTGCGTGATCATAAAGTGTATATAGAATGGTAAACGGTAAGCGATGCCACTTAGTTCTCGGTGTACTATAGGGATGTTTACTGACTTAAAAAAATATGATTCTAATTAGTCCGTCTGTTACATTATCGAAAAAAATGGATACCTACGTGTTTTTTGTTTAATCAAATCAATAAAAATTGTCGAAGATAAAACGCGTCAAAGATTTGAGTGGGGGTTTGTGACGTTAATAACCGCTAAAAATGTCATACTAATGCCTTAGAATATGACGTCACACGAGTTTTCAAAGCACTGTATCGTCTTCATTGTTTGCTTATGTGAAAAAAGAAAAATTACGTGTCTAATATTTTTTTTTAATCTATCTGACGTATAAATTTACAGACGCTATTTCCCCTTTTAACTATCGTATGTTGCATGATTAGTTACGTAGCTGTAGGGTAGTTTCGTAGTGTCAGCTGTCATTAAGCCGCTTATAGGTTATTTCGCAGTAAGAATCATCGGAATAGCGTGTGTTTTCACAGAATAGGAGGGTTATGTGAAAACACACCCTATTCCGATGATTACGGCAAATAGTAGACCGACCGTTGGTCATTAAATCATCAGCTGACGAACCAGAACATACAACTCATCAAATAGGTACTAATATATAATCAAAACTTACAATCAAAACTTTTCAATTTAGAAATATATTGTTATAGATAGATAGATAGATTCATTTATTTGCCTGAAATATGGTATTTTACAGATTTTATCACACTTAAGTACACAATAGTTCTTCATATTCCGCCTCTTAGTTAGGCATGCAAATTTTGTGACAATAACAATTATTGACATTCAAACTAATTGAACAACATTAATAAATTACAATGTCCAAAAAAAAAATAGTACTACATCAAAAATTGTTAAAATGTCAAAAAAGTATAATACTTAATTAAATTACGAATGTCAAATAAAAGTACCTATTAATTAAATTACCTAATTATGTCAAATAAAAACAATAAGTAAGTTACAAATTACCTAATAACAATTTTCAAACGTATAATAATTTAATTACAAATGTCAAATAAAAGTACCTATTAATTAAATTACATATGTCAAATAAAAACAATAATTAATTTACAAATTTCCTAATATCAATAATTCTCATGTCATACAACTTTTCCATGTCTTATAATTCATAAATTCCTTAATAGTATAAAAACAGTTTTCTATAAGCCATGCTCTGAGATGCTTTTGAAATAAGTTGGTTCGCAGTTCTCTAATAACCTTCGGTATCTTATTAAATATCACTATTGTCATTCTCCCAGTGTTTTTATGGCAGTACGCTGTTCTACATCTTGGCATTGCCAATTTTGTTGGATCCCTTGAAATTTTGCCCACCTTATAATCATTGACACTATCTGCTTTACTGAATAGGTGAGGATGTTTTTTCACAAATAGTCCTATTTCCAGTATATATAAGCAAGCTAAAGTTAATAATTTTTGTTTTTTAAAAATAGGTCTGCACGATTCTAAAGGGTCTGCACCAAACACAGCTCGTAAACACTTTTTTGCACTATGAATGCCTTGTTGCTGTCGGTGGAATTACCCCATATAATTAAGCCGTATCTTAGCACAGATGAGACATATCCATGATAAGCCAATAGCGCGGCATTAAGTCAAAACTGTTTAGCCTATTACATAAATTTTCAATATGTTTTTTCCAATTACAATTTTTATCAATAACTACGCCTAAAAATTCCGTATGGTCAACTTCTTCAATTTCTTTATCATATCCAATAATTTTCATTGCATCATTTGTCATTTTATAATTAGAAAAATTAATATATTTGGTTTTGGTCACATTCACACATAGATTATTTTGTTCAAGCCATTCTATTATAGCTTCTACGGCCGCATTAATTTTACTCTCTAAATTTTTATTTCCATTATCATTATTTATTATCAACGCGATGTCATCTGCAAAGAGCACGCACTTATTCTTCGTTACTGTTGGCAAATCATTTATGTATAAAAGAAAAAGCAGTGGCCCCAGGATACTACCTTGAGGTACACCATAAGTATTGATCCTGTACTGAGATTTATACTTTATCTCCTCTCTGTTTTTATTCATGCCTAAGATTTCAACCCGCTGTTGTCTATTAGTTAGGTAATCTTTTAGCCAATTTAACGCTTTTCCTCTTATCCCATATCTCTCACTGTTGTTGTTATAATTATAGTTATTTGAATGTAAGCTTTCCTAAAAATTAAATAAATAAATATACATATTTAACGTTTGAAATTTTATTACTTTTACTTTATACTGTGGCGACAGCGCCATCTATCGCAACAGATGCGAACTAACATTGGCAATCCTGCATCGGGCTATCAAAATTATCCACCACATATAGCGTATATAGAAAATCCCGACTTACATATGTCGGGCAGTTAGCCCACCAGACACAACACCCGTCTGGTCGGAGGATCCTCCCTTTTCTATGGGGGATTAGGAACTTTAATAAATACTTTAACGTTATCTCGTCCCATCTTATAAATAAATAAATTTTAATAAATCTTCGACCTTATTGCTGTCTTCAGGACCAGGGTCAACCGTAGGTCCCATATATTTCTTGCACAACCAATCTAAAACATTGTTACTCCTGGGCCCCAGGTCTCTTCTCTGTGTCCTGAGGAATTGGCCCGTAACCATGCACCCAGGGTCAATGATATATTAAAACTATAGAGACGTTGTCCGCCCTCAAAAATGACAACATGAAATGAAGCCAATTGGCCACATCGCGCTTAGTTACGCACCAACCTCTCGCGTACGTTTGTTCTTAATTTAAATCGTGTGTGTGAACCTGCGCGAAACATAAAGAAAACAGGCATCAACAGGCATCCCACTGTACGGTGTCATATTTTCTTTCCCTTTACGCGTAAAAGTAGTTATATAATATTTTTGCCGTTTTGAAGCACCGCCGCGCCGCCATGTTAGTTCATGACGTGTCTATATATAATACGTCATTGCCAATGGTAGGTTGGTTTGTCATATTTCCCTGGGATTTTCTCCAAGTTCCCAGGGAAGTATGACAAACCAACCCGCTTAATATACATGTCTATCTAATGTTTAATATACACCGAGCCTGGTAATTATCCCTCGGCAGTTAGTCGGAGCGACCGATGTCTTCAATTGCCCTGTCTCGTGCCTTTTAATCCAACTAGTGTCGCCACTAAGAATGGTTTGCGCCGACAGAATGTTTAATTGTTCACATTTATGTGCTTGTTATTTATACTGGTAGGAATTTACTAGTAAGAATTTAAATATTTACGTCTGAAGCTGCACTTGGCTAAAGAGATAGTCTAAGCGCTACTAGTAAGCATATGATGCTGGGTTCAATGACATTCACAGTTTTTTTAAGATGTGCAAGTAATATTATTAGGTACTTCTACTTTAAATTGCATAAAAGGTATTTTATAAGGGGCTGGTGTCTGCAACTCTACGTCCAAAGCGCGTATTTTGCGCACGGAAATAGCAATCTGTTTACTTATGTATTTGCGACCGCGAAACTATCAGGAGGATATGCCTGTGCGTCCTACTTTCACGACTGATGGTGTTTGATTGGGCAGACAACGCTGAGCAAAAGCAACTACATAGTTGCAAAAGAACAATAAATGCAAAACTGCTATAATAAAAAAAACAATCTTTTTTTTTGGCAATGTTGGTCTAGTGGCCGCAAGCACTGCTTCGATTCCTAAATTTGCTCGACCCGCGCCCTGTCTCTGTGTGTGTATTACGCTTGCTGTTATCGCGGCAGTCACTTGTATATTTAACACTCATTCTAATAGGATTGCTATCTCAAAAATATGTTAAGCAGGACAAAACGCGTGAAAGCCCCGGATTTTAAAGCCCTAAAATATGATGTTTGTTACTCTTTCACGCAAAAACCACTCAACGGATGTGGATGAAATTTAGAAGACAGATAGTTACCTGGATTAACATAGGATATGTACTTTTTATCCCGGTAGTATGATAGGCGGGAAAAGCCGCTGGCACAAGCTACTTCTAGATATTTTTATTCTATTCATGATTTTTGTACTTTGATCTAGTGGGTATGACTACTGTAGTAATATTGTATTTGCACACGTCTCTCGGCTAAACATCTTGAATTGTTTTTATTGTAATCTTCCCAACTGATTGTTATCTACACGTGTTTTAGACAAATACATATTTCTTATCGCCGAATTTAAATAAATATACTCCTGGTCCTTTGTGACATAGCAACAGGACACTGAAACAACTTGTGACCCACGGAAGCCCCTAAATTTTAAGTGGAAAATATACAAGTCCGTGATTAGACGTGTTGTACTGTATTGATCGGAATGCTGAGCTGTAAAAAAATAGGATGTAAAACGATTTCATGCATACAGCGGAGATGAGAATATTGAACTAGATGTGCGGAATCAAAAAAAAACTAAGGAAATACTATATTAGAAGAATTTTGAAAATGGCGCCTGTTACAGAAAAATTAAAAGGAAGTTGTCTGTTTTGGTATGGGCACGTACGTAATATAGAGGCATGAAACGCATATTACTAAAATTCTTCTGGATACTAATGTTGATGGAGAGGGAGAGAAAGGCCAAAGAAAAGATATATGGATTGTGTGAGGAATAATATGAAGGATAAAGTGTTGATGATTTTTGACTACTTACTGTTGACATTATTGTTTTTTGTTTCCCTTTTTCTGATTATTGAATATTTTGACCGTAAATAAAAATAATAATAAAAATAGAATGTTTATTGAGTCTCAAAAGTTACACAGTATACACGAGTTGAGACAGCCCCAGTAAGTAATTGAAAATACTTGTGTTGGGGCTGACTCGCTCTTTCTCTTATTTGATGCAGTTATATTGAGACTACATTATAACAAAAGAACTATAAATAAAATAAAATAAAACAAAACCCAGCTGATAAGCAAAGCTGGTGAAAATATGTTATTCCTAGATTCTATGAACTTATTCTATGCATGCGTGTTTGTGTGTGTGTGTGTGTGTGTGTGTGAGTGTGTGTGAGTGTGTGTGTGTGTGATTGAGTGTGCGCGTGTTACCGAGTGTATAATTATTTATGTATGTGTCAAATTAGCAAATTCTTACTAGATTGTGCTCAGTTTCCTAATACGTTAAAGTTTTTTAGCCATTCAGTTATAATTTTCTTACATCCATGCCAGACTTTAGGGTGGAATTGAAGCTTACAGTACTTTTTACAAATTTCCTTATAAATTGACATTTTGATCAATCAGTTTAATATAATTTATTTGCTTACAGCATTGTCAGTATAAATAATCGTTAATTAATTAACTCTTAAATCTTTAGTATAATAAATTAACTTTTTACTAACCCTAAACTTGTATTCATATTTGCACACCATGACAATATGGTAAACATGTTAGCACAACTCCATGTACTTACTTTTAACACCTTGCATTCATTTTTCTTATTTTGATTGTATGTACACACATGTTTGAGCAAATAAAGTTATCTTTATCTTTAAAGGAGTAAATGATGCCATGATCTGCAGGGCTATTGCGTATCTTTTAAATGTCAGTGGCTACCATATTGTCCATGGATTAACTGTCAAATTGGTTATGGTTTAGTACAAATGGAACCATTTGACAGTTACTTGATGGACACTATATGATAGCCACTGAAATTTAAAAGATACACAATTACCCTGCTGACAGGGGAAAATGGAAGAAGAAAACGTGTTGCACCAACCCTAAATATAATGGGATAAGGGCAGGATGATGAGCATTAAAGTACCCTATTGATAATAACCCTAGAAATTTTCTTCTTTTTCGATTTAACTGATTTTTCTTTTTACTCCTGGATTTTTGCTATACTTACTTTTCAGGAATGAAACAACTGGGTGACCACGTGACCGAAAACGTTCAGGTGGAATATTTATACTTCAAAGTAGGTACAGTTAGAAACATAATCATTTCTATTTCAATCACACATGCTGCACGCATTCATACCAAAAGTCCAGTAATGATCCACTTATCATTTTATTGGTCACTCTTATCGCACAATAAAGTCTTTCCGTCTAATTGTAACGTCTATAAACAGCTTTGCTGAACATGCACGCAGTAACAGGTACAATGATGTAAGCTAGGAAATTACTCTAATCAGCTAAGCCGCGCCTCCATTTTTGGCAAGCCGATACGAATATCTTAGGGCACTTGCACGAACGCGCGGTGTTAGTGTAACGTACGTTTCACTAATAACATAATTAGATTTTTTTTTATGTTTTCCTAATGAAATAGATGACAAACTGTTAGAAATCATTCAGATACGGATAAGTAATACCAAAATAAGGACAAAAGGTAAAAAAAAATTCGCGTACTTACAAAAAAAAATCAGTAACGAACATACATTAAACAACATTTTAGATAAAAGTAAAATCACTGTAATAAGTGTTTGTTTGCTTGGACATCTCTGGTTAGACGTAGGCTGTGTTAAAATTTGTCCATCTATTTTAATGGGGCTTTAGATATAGATTCATATCAAAAGATGTTACTGATTGAGCTTGTTGCAAACAATTGATCTAGAAGGCTATAGAATAATTGTATTTTCAATTAGAAAATCGTGCTGGGTCTCTGGTACATACAAAAAGTAAAAAAAAATGTAGAATACCTGTAACTTTATGCAAATACCATCTGCCAAGGAAAATATAACCAATCAATAAAATATTCACCGGGGTGATTACGCAGGATCTACCAGACACCAATACCAATTTTAACACTGAAGGGTAAATAAATATACTCCATCGACTGTATTGATTAACAATTAATGTAATTATGAGCTTTGTTTCTCGTTCCAGATTATAAGAGCTTGGTACACGTGCTTCAATGTGCTGATACAAGTAGAAGACAGGGAGTGAAAACAATGAGGGCATTGGCTGCTCCCGTCTTGGTTGCGGGCCCGTCTTGGCTGCGGGCCCGTCTTGGCTGCGGGCCCGTCGTGGCTGCGGGTTGTTCAAAAGAGATACCGGAGCCTCGGTACAAGGGTTTTAGTCAGTAGAAGTCTGACACTCCCTTTTTCTTTGCCCAAGAGCGGGAGGGGTTATTTGATGATTTCCTAACCCCAAAAAAAGCCACTGGCTGCTCTGATCAGTTGTCATTTGTTTTTAATGCCAAGCTTCTCGTCGACATTTATTTTTAAACTTTGCTCTACTCCAGCAATTTTTCCTGTATCGTGGATGCGTTCACAAACATTTAAACTTACATACACAAATACCAGAAGCGAAACCACTATCTGTAGGTCATACACATATTTGTTCCGTGCGGGGATCGAACCCGTGACACGCAGCGCAGTGTCCAATCGCTCAGCCACTGCACCAAACGTGCCGTCATTAATTTAGTTTAAGGTGGAAGCTCACCCCGCGATGACCTCCGGCCACCGTAGACGCGGGCCTGTGGACGGTGAGTGATGGGCTAACTCGCCGTCCGTCCGTCTCACGACGAAAACAGGCCGTGTCGACGGCGCGTTCGTGTTCCACGCGCGCCTCAAAGAGATGTCAGCAACATGGGAGGGGCCCGAAAGGGCCGACGCCTGTCGGGGCCGCGGGTAGTCCAACGGTTATCGCGGCCTCGACATAGAGGGCGAAGAAGGAACATGGGTGGTTTTTAGTCAGTAGAAGTCTGACACTCCCTTTCGCTCTGCCCAAGAGCGGGAGGGGTTATTCGATGATTTTACACCCACCAAAAAAAAAAAAAAAAAAAAAGGTGGAAGCTCACATCTGGCCCGCGAAATTCTAATTTTCTTACGTTTTTGGCAATTTGCAGGCCAGTGCTTGGTTGTATGTTTATGAAAATTTGATTTGCGACTGTAAGACGTATGAAGTTACCGAATTATAACCATCAAAATTACTAACTACTAAAGAACGACGACTAAATTACTAAAGAATGACTTTTACATGCAAAAATCAATCTTGATATGAAAATGAACTTGGAGGGTTGTATTGATAATTTTGATGGTTATAATTCGGTAACTTCATACGTCTTACAGTCGCAAATCAAATTTTCATAAACATACAACCAAGCACTGGCCTGTAAATTGCCAAAAACGTAAGAAAATTAGAATTTCGCGGGCCAGATGTGAGCTTCCACCTTAACATAATTTAGTTCTGTCAAAATATACCAATTCACATCTATTGTTTCAAAGTAATAATAGCACAGGTTTTGGATTTATTGAAATATAATTATTTTATGCTAATCGTAAGTTTTGGATGTATAGGGGTCTGGTTTTTTACTGGAAAGAATAATTTAGCTTGATTGTTCTAATATTTTTCTTTTTTAACCTAATATTTTCAGTGGCTCATTTTGGCAGAGCTTTAAACAACTGTACATCCAATCGAGATCTTAAGGCCTACAAAGGTTATCGCAATTGGAAATCTCCATAAGAAAGTCTAATAGAGTTAGAGAGAGACAGGTAGACTAAGACTGTCACCGAATGTTGTCCAAGAACGGGGAAACGAAATGTGGACCGTCCAGCGGCAATATTATAGGCAGACGACAAAGTTGCCGTCGGGGGACAAACCTGGATTAGGTTGGCACATGACCGTGGACCGTGGCCAAGAGAGGACTTGAAGAGAGGCCTAGACTGAACAGCAGGTGATCACGGACTATGGATGATGATGATGATGTACATTCAAACGAATGCATGCAAAATTATTATTAAAATAGTCCAATCCGACACCCAAATGTTATTAATATGGAACAATTCATGATTCTTTATTTTATATACGTCATACAAATGACAGGTGTTCCTTAGAAATAAAAATTGTTTGTGGTGTTGGCCAATCAACATTTGCATTTATTATTTCTATATTGTTATTAGTTTGCAGCCTTAACATCATTCGTTTCAATCCTGGTAATAGGAAATTTATCAGAGGTTCTAGAAGATATTTCTATATATAGATATCTAGGAAAATTGAGAAACACGTGTAACAGGGTCGGATTAGCCACGTACTAACTGCTGTATTCATAGATATTTAATGGTTTGACATATTTTTTGTATGATAAAACTGTCAAAACCATTACTAAGTTATGGACTAAGTAATCATTAAAGGTCTCTGAGTACGGCAGTAAGTGTATTAAATGCTCCAGTCACAGTGCTAAGGGGCCCTGTATCTGTAGATACTAAAGATCATTATGTATGCATCCATAAATAATGTTCTCAGATATGCCATCAAAACATATCTTAGGTACCTCTAAAGTATCGCCTTAGAGTGAACCGAAGGGTAGTGCATTTTCGGGGCCGCGGGTAGTCCAACGGTTATCGCGGCCTCGACATAGAGGGCGAAGAAGGAACATGGGTGGTTTTTAGTCAGTAGAAGTCTGACACTCCCTTTCGCTCTGCCCAAGAGCGGGAGGGGTTATTCGATGATTTTACACCCACCAAAAAAAAAAAAAAAAAGGGTAGTGCATTTTTACTCAAATTTAATTTATTACGTTTCTAGGAAGAAAACATCACAAGCACAACTCAAATACTAATTGACTAATTTTTTCATTCGATATATACTCATATATTCCATATTAATTAATAAAAAACATATAAACTGACGTACAACAATAAAATTGCACGCATTTTTTTTTTCTTATTTGCTTAGAACCTTATTGGGTGTATCTGTTTATTAGTCTACTCATTTCGTACGTCGATAAAGGTCTTAGAAAACTTATTAGGTATTTTTTTTTTTGGGACCCTTTTGATAACCTTGTGCTATACAGGTTGTAAATTAACCCTTCACACATACGTCAACCAAGCATTCTGTACATCAAACTAAGTACCCCTACGCAAAAATTTTTGCTGCGAAACGACTTTTTTTTTGGGGTAAAAATCTTATTTTACGGCAAAACTCAATGTAGCACTCTTAAAACATTGTGCTAGTGGATACTTTGAATAGTAAAAGAAAAATGGAGGTAATTTAAGTAAAGTTATAACCTGATAAACTAGTATTTACAAAAACAGCTGTGCAAGATTTGGAACTTTGACCCCCAATATCTCCGTAACTAAGGGGTTCCCAGGTATGGTATAGATAAAATAAATGATCGCAGTGGTGGGGAGAACCCTGCTCTTCGTTTGCATTAAGGGTACTTTTACACCCTTTATAATGGCTTACATATTTGCTTTCACAGTTTTGACTGTACCATTTAAATTTTAAAAATAAATCTGTTTATTATGTCGACTAAGGAAATAATAAAAAAAGTAAAACTCTAATTTTGACAAAAGTATGAGTAACAGAAACCCAATAACAACTTTATTTTAACTACCTTCATAGAATAAAGATTTCTACATGTTTGAAAATGATGGAAATTCCAGATTAAAATAACTGTTGGAAATCCGGCACTGATATATAGAGTCACATGGTTGTTGCACAATGTGCACAATTCCACATCCAATGTGTTCATTTTAGTGATAAATTAATTGTAATAAACGATGTGTCCACGAACGTGGTCTATTATCGCTTGTAACCAATTTCTTAGGGTACGGACACACCTACCGGGCTCGCGTGTGGTTCGAAAAGAATACCGCGGCCCCGGACACAAAGGACTAAGAAGGAACATGGGTAGTTTATAGTCTTAATTTTTTCGTGCTTCATTTTGAAACTGAATAAAATGCTTCTTGAATGCGGGTCTGTTTAAATTTTTGGTTTAATTTAATTTATAATAATTGTTGTTGTTACTCTCTGAGGAAATTTAAAGTACTATTATGGTTCAAAATCATCGGGAGCCTTCAAAATATGGTTCCGTTGCACCTTTAGATCATCAGCCTATAATATTATACTGAAGGGAATAAGGCCTCCTCTCGAGGAGATGGATGGGCTATAATCCATCACGCGGGCCCAGTGCGGGTTGGTTGATATCACATGTCTTCGAATTTTAGGGTTCTAAGACATGCCGGTTTCCTCACGATGTTTTCCTTCATCATTGTGAGAGCAGCGCCGATGTAATAAATTACACAATGTAATGCGGCTACTTGGGTTTTAATCCACGACTTACTGTTCGTAAGTCAGGGCCGAACCACTACGGCGCGTTCGTGTTCCACGCGCGCCTCAAAGAGATGTCAGCAACATGGGAGGGGCCCGAAAGGGCCGACGCCCGTCGGGGCCGCGGGTTGTACACTAGTTATCGCGGCCTCGACATAGAGGGCTAAGAAGGAACATGGGTGGTTTTTAGTCAGTAGAAGTCTGACACTCCCTTTCACTCTGCCCAAGAGCGGGAGGGGTTATTCGATGATTTTCCACCAGCCAAAAAAAAAAAAGGGCCGAGCCACTGGGCCGCCGCTGCTCTGTGACCTTTGGATGCGAAGCTCCAAAAAATAAGGATGATTGCCAGGAGATAATGGAAGAACACGTGCTGCATCTACTCCAAGTAACTGGAGTAAGACAGGGCAATAAGACAGTGATGATTATGATTGACTCGGAAACCAACAAAGAAACTGACATCACACCTGATACGAGCATTGGTTATGATAGGAACTTAACAACTTCAAAAGGCAATGTCACCCAAAGGGCAATGGCTCTGAGGACTATCCTTGCGTGATCGAATCAGAAATGAAGACAACCGCTTGAGCATCAATATTACGTAGCCCAATGAATCTCCAGACTTAAGTGGCAATGGGCAGGGCACATTGCATCGGGATTGACGAAAGGTCCGAAAAGTTCTGGAGTGGCAACCGCGAACCGGAAGACGTTGCGTTGGAAGGCCTCCCACTAGGTGGACCGATGACCTGGTGAAGGTAGTGGGGATCCGCTGGATGCGAGACGTACGGGACCAGTCAATGCGGTGACATCTGGGGGAGGCCTATGTCCAGCAGTGGACGTCTTTCGGCTGAAATGATGTAACATCTTGAGTAGCATTTTACCATATATTAATTGAGTGCAAAAATATATAAAAAATCGGCTACTTCAAACATTTTTACAGACATAAAAAGTACAAAATTTACATGAATTTTAATTGACGATGATATTGTAGATAATGACGCATGTCTGTACAGCATACAAAAACCAAACTAACGATTTTAGCGTTCCTATTTAAACCAAAATTCATGAATAGTGTGACTAATATTTAATGTTTACTAAAATAAATTACTAGTTGTGTCTCGGATAGCTCCAGTTGCTTGGCGGAGAAGCCATCGAAAAACAATCGTTACTAAAATTCCAATTATCCTGAGAACGCCTTTGCAAGGCTAGAAAATAGATGACATCTTAAAAACAAATAAATAAACTTGTTTGTAAATTAGTAATTAGTTCACAGTGTAACTAAACGAGGCAGAAAGGTCTTTGCTGGGCAATTTAGGCATACAACGCACAGGGGAACACACACGCAGACCTAGACCAGAAGCATTCATTGTTTACAAGAATTACCTCAAAAAGAGGCCAAACAAAGGAGATGAAAGTTTAAAATTTAAGAATTTTGGTCATTCGATAATTCCATCAATCAATCATTATCTGCATAGCCTTTGCCCAATTATGTTGGGGTCGGCTTCCTGTCTAACCAGATGCAGCTGAATACCTACCAGTATTTTGCATGGAGCGACTGCCTGTTTGACCTCCACAACCCAGTTAATATTGGGTAATGCGTTACCCTTTAGTGAGGCTGGCTGTCAGACTGTCTGGACACTACATGGTTTACAAATGATGGACATATTATGATGAACATGTTAAAATTGATATTTTCGTTCAAGTTAAGTTATTATGTGACACTCTTTAAATTAAACTAGTATATTGCTATGTCCTAGCAGGGTTCATGTATGAATCCTAATAAGTACCTACCTGTAACAACCTGTAACTACATGAATGCAATAAATGATGATTATTATTATGATTACTCTTTTAAAATGATTTAGTTTAACAATATTATCATGCGACAGCTTTAGTATTTACATCGGGTACACATGTCCGATTCTATCAAATGCAAATACTTTATATTTAGCTCTACATTTCATTACATTGAGCCGTCTAAAGGGCAAGTTATTTTTACCGATGTTCACGCATTCTGTAAGCTACAATGCAGCAACGCTGTGTAATGGCTGAAATAGGTATTTTAGACTAACTTGACATCATAATAATAATAATAATATAATAATATTCCACAACTATCACACAACGCCATCTAGTCCCAAGCTAAGCAGAGCTTGTGTTATGGGTACTAGACAACTGATAAACATACTTATATATTTCTAAATACATACATATTATAGATAAATTACACCCAGACACAGAACAAATGATCGACATGAACAAATGATTGACATAGTCTAATTGGTGCACAAGAATTTCTTCTGATTATCATCAGCACATAGCATCTCGCTTATAATCCCTAAAGGGGCAGATGTATACCTGATAATAACACACATTTTATGGTTTTAGTCCCATGAGAAAGGACAGGATACACATGCAGATTTCGTGGATCTGGCGACAGCGACATCTATCGCAACATATGCGAACTAATGGCAAATCCTGCATTGCGCTCTCAAAGTTATCTGCGACATTAGCCTATATAGAAAATCCCGACTTACATTATGTCGGGCAGTTAGCCCACTAGACACAATACCTGTTTGGTCGGAGGATCCTCCCTTTTCTATGGGGGATGAGAAACTATACACCCTGTTTTTCATACCCCCCAAAGATGCTATTGAAAAATTCCTGATGGAAAAACCAAATGTCACTTGGGAACCGATGCTTAGCAGTTGTGTGTTGCGACCATTACACTAAGGCAGTACAAATTATTACAAAACCCTAAAATGTTTTAACTGCTAGGAAGTAACACAGCCTCCTCTTTATGGAAGGGAAGTAGGTCATACACACCTCACGGGTCAATCTTAAAACATCACGCCCGTAATCCCCGGAGAATAATTAGGTAGAGATGAACCTAAAAGAACAAAGTAAACGAAAAAACCTGTTTATGTTATGTAACCTGTAAACCTATGTCTGGTTCACACTGGATCAGTACCCTTGTGGATATCAGATGATTTAGTAATTTTGGTTCTTAAAGTTAAGGAAAACATTGCAATGGAACATGCCTTTTCCTTAACCGATCTAGAGAACAGTTCTGAAGAAATAATTTACATTGCAATTAAACGGCCTTAGCAAAGACAATCTCTTCAGATGGGGGTTCATAGACGGTTCAGATCTCAAGTGTGTATGCATGCGGCGTATCTCCACAGACAATGTTGCACCTTCCATCTTGCGCTGCATGCCCTGACACCTGTACACTTGACCCTCTTATATATGACTGCATCAGTGAGTGAAGATTTTTTGTAAGAAGACCAATACCTCTAAAATAGCTTGTTAGTACACACTAGGCTACTGTTATTGCTTTTAATATTACAATGACTAAACATCATAAAATCAATCCTTATAATCTATTAACAGCCCAAATATTAAATATCACGATTATACTCCGTTTTAAGCCCAACTACCGTGTGCAATTGTAATTTCCGTCCGTCAATTATATTAGTTTACAATAGATCGTAAATCCTATAATAAACACATAGAACGGAGGCGTGGACTTGGACATGGACAGTCCGTGATAATGTCAATTGCATCCATATTGTAAACGTTAGATTAGATTAAACTAAAAGATTATCTTAAATACCTATTGGTTTGTAAAGGCGCGACATATTTGAGCCGGGACGAGCCTTTTTTACCGACAGAGAGTATTCAATTGAATAGATATAGAGTAAGATCCCAGGGCCACCAGACGTCACGTATTTCTGACGAAGAAAATGTGGATATTGAGTAGTGTTAGTATGTACTAAGAACGTATGCCTACCTGCCAGCTTGCTTAGACGGCCAATTTTCAGGTATCAGGTAATCAAGGTACCTTACGTGTTTTCTCAAAGCTGATTTGTACGTATATTTTAGGCAATATCCTTAAAAATAAGTCGCCAATACTCCGAGACACTATCCGTCGTCGGCTGTTTTGCTTAACAGACGCTTTAAAGCTCCCAGAAAGTGGAGACTTGGACAAACTGTGGCTGTTAACTCGGGAACGGATGGCATCGCTCGTGTGACTGACATACAAACCTCCACTGGGCTCATTCGGCGGGCATTCAACAGGACCTGCGCATTGCCTGTGTCGTCAGAATCTTGTTGAAACCGTTGCTTTCAACGCCCGGGGGCATGTTAGACTGCCTGCCAAATATAGCATGGCAATAACCCGATCAATTAGCTTAAAGTATTAAATCATAAGGGGTGTTAGTTTCTCTTTATTTTTCCGATTTCGAAACGGCCGACGGAAACTGTCAGGGAATTTTGGCGACTTAATTTTAAGGATCTTGCCTAAAATATACGTAAAAATCAGCTTTGAGAAAACACGTAAGGTACCTTGATTACCTGATACCTGAAAATTGGCCATCTAAGCAAGCTGGCAGGTAGGCATACGTTCAAAATCAAAAATCAAAATCAAAACTCATTTATTCAAACTAGGCTGATAATCAGCACTTTTCGAACGTCAAAATTTACTTTACTTTACTTATTTACAAGAGACAGTCCCCCAAAACGCCCCCCCTTCGACACTTCCTAGTGTTTTTGCTGGAAAGAAGAAGTGGCGGAACAAACTCCCCAGCACACATCTGTCTGTTAGGTTGGTTAGAAGAACCAGACTCGATACAATAGTAAGGCAAGTATAAAAAAGTATATAATAATAATAAAAAAAAGACATAACATATCAGTAAACTAATCTTGGAGAAAGAACATAAATAAATAACAAACATTGTCTTGTGTTCAACTCAGCGACCAACTGTTCTTATCATTTAAGTAGTCGTTAATGGAATAGTACGCTTTTAAACAAAGATTAGATTTTACTTTGGCTTTAAACGCATTAAATGGCAAGTCTAGAAAAGAAGATGGCAGTTTGTTATAAAATGTTATACCAAGCCCGACGAATGAATTATGAACTTTGTGAAGCCGGTGAAAAGGAGCGCGTAGTTTATGCTTATTTCTAGTGTTAAAGTTGTGAATATCACTGTTTTTAGTGTACAGGTGGATATTTTGTTTAATATATAAAATGTTGGCAAAGATGAACTGAGAAGCAACAGTGAGGATACCAATCTCCTTAAAAAAATCTCTAAGAGAAACTCGGGCACCCAGCTGATAAATTGCACGAACCGCTCGCTTCTGCAGAACAAATATATTTTGAATATCAGCAGCTTTGCCCCACAGCAGAATACCGTATGACATAACGCTGTGAAAATAACTGAAGTAGACTAACCGTGCTGTATCAACGTAGTTTCGTAGTACATACTAACACTACTCAATTGTCCACACTTTCTTCGTCAGAAAATACGTGACGTCTGGTGGCCCTGGGATCTTGGACTAATGAAGAGACAGCAGATGCAACCACGGAGTCTGGATTTGTGCCTGGTTGATGGCAATAGGCTCACCCCTATTACAAGTGACTTAAACATAACTGGCAAATTGTGGGTGTACTAGAAGGTGTACCTTATAGGCATAATAGGCAGAGGTGTACCTCTGAATAAATCTTCGGCGATTATAGGTGTAATGAGATGTTGTTACGAGTCATCTTCGGATCGGATCTTGACCTACAATGGCTTTATATCGTCACTGCAAATTGTATACGACAGACGTCAGGCAGGCACAAACATTTGCATAAAAACTAGTTTATGTGTGAACATTATTAAAGAACTATTTAAATGAGACGCTTTACTGGTTAGTCACACCTTTCTTGTTATGATATTCGTAGTATTTTGCATATAAACTAGTTTGAATATCTATCAACAGGCCGTAAAAGACTATAAATCTAGAATTCGTGTTCAATTAACTTTTCCTTTTGACCGGTAGGTCGGTCTTTGATCGTGTTATGTTCGAGATGACCTGGGTAGTCCTCGCGCAAACAATTAAACAGGAATAAGCTCCGTTATACTGAACGAGTTTAATCGAGGTCATATAAGGCTAACGCTATCTGTGAACCATACCTGTCAGACGTATCATTGCAGTCGAAGTTCGCAACAAATTGATTTTTTTTAACCAATAAAAAAGAATTGGCTGTAAATTTTTTTGTGATCTTTTTTTTTTAAATGCCATTCAGCAAAATTAAAAAAAATACTAAATCAAATAATTTCATTAAAAATTCATAAATAATTTAATGATTGCATTGTACGTTAATATGGATGCACCTTAACCGCGAGTGTTGCTACTGTAGTGGGGACAATATAGGAAGCTGACGCGAGTTAACTAACACAATCGCACGTCGACTCGCAGTCAAGATGTCAAAATTACTTCTTGTTGTACTATTGGTTGTTTATGTGAACGGGTGTTATTGGAACGCGCCGTGCCCTTACCAGCTGTATGGGTCTAAGACCCCATATGATACCGTACGAGGGGATATACGAGATTATGCGGCGCTACCAAGTAAGTGTATTGACATTTATTACATTAATGTTTATTTTTTTGTGGTGATCTTAAAGGACAAAGTGATTCATTATTATCATCATCTTGAAAGAAAACTAACAAGGACGAATTTTACCATTGATAACACGATTAGAGCATCTAATCTGCGTTCAAGAGATGCCTGTGTCGTAATTCCTAATTTTATTTAATTTACTTTAACATATTGAATTAATACGTTTAAAAGTGCGTTCAGTTTAATTGGCGCGTCTCTAGAAATGATTGAAACTGATTTTATAAATGAACTATGCATTTTTTCAAACAATTATGATTTTAAATTAGGGGAAACCACCGATGTAAAACAAATTAAAAGTGTAACATACATCGTCGCATAAAAGTGTGTAACTGTCAAAATAAATGATGAAAAATATAACCCTTTCCCTGCAGTTGGTCGGTTGCAAATCGGTTTTTACAAAAAAAAAATTAAGTCACATTTTTTTAAACAATATGAACATATTCTGAGAAGAATCACCCGAAAGAAACTCAGAAATCATAGTCTCTTTTAAGACATAATCTTAGTAGGTATACTCACATGATGAAATAACTGTTATTGTTTATTGAGATCAATTCGGTTTGAAAACATTTCAAAATATGCTATTGTTAATTGTTGCCGATACCTATACAGACTCTGTGACATAGCCACAAATCTGGATCATTAGATAAAATATACTATTCATATCCATTGGTTATCTAAATTTTAACATTTACTTGTAATACATAAATGGCATGAAGAATCCACCTGCATTGGTTCTGCGCGCTGAATTACAGCTACCGAACTCTCGTTGCCTCGAAGCCTGGTGTATTTTTACTTAGCTGTAGTAAACAAAAATGAAAAACGAGATTGAATTTAATGTTGACTAGCTGTTGCCAGCGGCTTCACCCGCTACAACACGAAAATTATTAGACGCGAAGATAAAATCGGGATAAAAACCTATGTGTTATTAATCCAGGTTATCAGCTAACTCCATACCAAATTTTATTGAAATCGCTCTAGCCGTTTAGACGAGAAGAAGTAACAAACATACACACTCACAAACTTTCGCCTTTATAATATTAGTGTGATTAGCTAGTGTAACAAAACTTAATATCACGCCTGTAATCCCCGAAGGGTTAGCAGAGGTGTTCTCTGTTGTCTTATAGTTTACCGACATTTCGTTTGAGCCCCATGTAATGTAGGGCGCGCTTATTGCAATCAACCAGCCACAAATACAGGCTACTTATATATTTCTCTTAAAAAATCAATTTACACTTGCTTGAGCAAATGTTTTTAAATAAAAAAAGTATATCACTCACTACATAATTTTTAATTGTGGGGCCGTGGGGATCGAGTGCTCATAGAAAACGCTTAGCTGACGCTTCTCGTGATCCAAGGGCTAGCTTTTATCTTGGCTAGAGGCTAAGTATTGCCAATGTTGCCATACGCAACGTGGCAACGCCTCCAGTCACGCCGCCACCGCGCCTGCTGACAGCGTTGAGGAGCAGTTTTTTTGATACCCTTTCATAGTTTCTTCTTAGTCTTTTTTTTTGGAAAGTGGAAAATCATCAAATGGGTCTCGCTCTTGGGGAATGTCAGACTTCTACTGACTAAAAACCACCCATGTTCCTTCTTCGCCCTATATGTTGAGGCCGCGGTAACTTGCGCGGTAACTTGCGGTAACTTGTTTGTCTGTCGAAACTTTTTAATAAATGTAAATTCATAAAGGGTGTAAAAATACCCTTAACGCAAACGAAGGGCACTTGTTCTCCCCACCACTGCGATATTTTTTTGGTTCTAGACCATACCTGGGAACCCCCTAGTTATGGAGATATTGGGGGTCAAATTTCAAAATTTTGCACAGCTGTCTTTGTAAATACTGGCTTTTCAGGTTATAAATTTACTTAAATTACTTATACTACCATGACTCGTTTACTATTTAAAGCATCCACTAGCACAATGTTTTAAGAGTGCTACATTGAGTTTTACCGTAAAATGTGATTTTAGAAATTTAGACCCAAAAAAAAAAGTCGTTTACCAGCAAAAATTTTTGCGTAGGTGTACTTAGTTTGGTGTACAGAATGCTTGGTTGACGTATGTGTGAAGGGTTAATTTACACCCTGTAGGTATAGGTTAGTTTACTCTATTAAATAGTTTGTGAGATAAAGTCCCTAGACGTCTACAATATAATCTGTCACTTTGACAGCAGTTTTGACACACCTCTAGCTACTGGAACTAAATTCTGTCCTTCAGAAATATAAATGTAGAAATCATTTATACCGGCCGGTATTTTTGTTTTCCGATGCCGGCTTTTTATGACTTCGAATCGGTACATTTTGTTAGAATATATTTAAATATGTAAATAATAGTTCGCATATTTCATACTTGTGAAGAAAAGACAAAAGTTTTTTTCTCAAGTGTTTGTTTATGGTAATAGTGTTTTTCACTGAAAACGGCTGTTCAAATACGAGTAAATTTGCATAATTAACTTACTTTAATAAAAAAAGAATCACGTAAATTTGATGATAAATCTCAGCGTAATCGGTGTACATACATAAAAAAACTTACCAATCGAATTGAGAACCTTCTTCTTTTGGGAAGTCGGTTGAAAACACGACTCTCACGTAATGGTTATATAACGCGATCGCGGGTTATACACTAGTTATTGCGGCTTCGACATAGAGGGCTAAGAAGGAACGTGGGTGGTTTTAGTACTTGTATTATTATACTTTACAAATGCTTCCTGTCTCCTAACTCACTTGTTTTTGCTGGACCCGACAAAGTGTGAAAGTATGTGTGTGTGTAGTGTGTAAGTTTTTACCACCTAAGAATACACACATGGAATGCAATAAACTATTGAGTATTGAGTAAGGTGTAAGCAGTCAGCAGTCAGCAAACAACTACTTTATATTTTATTATTTTATGCATCTTTCTTACGTACACGGGACTTTCAATCTTTTGCACGTGTAGTAACCAAGATAAGCATCTGACTGTCGCTATTTCTTTGGCGGTGAGACAGAAGTCGGATTGTTTAATCTGGCAATTGTAAGTTCGTGAACAGTCAGTAACAACTGACAAAAAATAGAGATCAAGGTTAAGTTTCTCATATTACCTTTTTTTGGATTACTTTCGACCTACTTTTCAATCGACCTACGCCGACGTTGGTCACAGAGGATAAATGTGCAATTAATCTACGTAATAACGCAATAAAGGCTATGGAACACGTACCATGCAACATTATTTGGAATTCAGAATACCAATTGTAGTGTATATCTATTTAATAGATATGTAAACACTGTCTCACCGTCACAAGTAGTCAGGGAAGCTGTCACTAATGACATCTGTCAGTTACATGATGGCGGGAATTTGGAAGTGAAGTGATCCTGGACTGAGGCTTGGTGGTCTGGTGTGAGCCTGTGATTTAGTTAGTTTATTGAATTATCAATCTATTCGGTCAGCTACAAGTGGATGCTACACCAATCATAATGTTAGCGTAGATGAAGCATGTTCCAAGTGTACACACTGCTGCGCCACAGGCTCTTTTCTATGACAGCAGATGCCATTGTCCACCACGTGGGTCCAGTGTGGTTTGGCGAATGAAACAATACGATCTAGAAAAGATGCTATGGATACGAAAGATGATGCAGTGATTGATTGACTGGTTTTCTGTTGTATTTAAAGGCTGATTATGCCCATTTGGGTTGATTTTAATAAGTGTTCGTTAATAGTGTGTTCAACATTGGCACACGTTCCAACACTTTTGAGGAGTACAGGTGTGTCTTAGGCTGCGTTCACACCAAACGTCTTATCGGCGATAACTTTGACAATCTATGAAACCCAATTGTACTTACCCTAAGTGACATTGTGTTCTTTTATGAATGGTATTTGTTTTGTGTACATTCTATCCTGTTCTAATAACAGACAGACTAACAAAAATTTCCATTCATTTTGAACTTTAAGGTCACTGTCATGTTACCTTGTGGTGGATTATGTCTCGCTTTCTCTCAAAAACAGTACAGTGTTGTACAGTGGAAACATTATTGGTTAAATGGCATAGTCGGCCGCTAAACGTTTGGTGTGAAAGGCGCCTTAAGGTGGAAGCTCACATCTGGCCCGCGAAATTCTAATTTTCTTACGTTTTTGGCAATTTGCAGGCCAGTGCTTGGTTGTATGTTTATGAAAATTTGATTTGCGACTGTAAGACGTATGAAGTTACCGAATTATAACCATCAAAATTACTAACTACTAAAGAACGACGACTAAATTACTAAAGAATGACTTTTACATGCAAAAATCAATCTTGACATGAAAATGAACTTGGAGGGTTGTATTGATAATTTTGATGGTTATAATTCGGTAACTTCATACGTCTTACAGTCGCAAATCAAATTTTCATAAACATACAACCAAGCACTGGCCTGCAAATTGCCAAAAACGTAAGAAAATTAGAATTTCGCGGGCCAGATGTGAGCTTCCACCTTAAGATAAGATAATTTTATTTGTTTAAAACATGAATACTACACACACATGGCATGCAAGATATTACATCAAATATCGAAGGTTATTAATCAATTTTTAAGTTCTTACGGCCCACCAAAGGTTCGCAAATATTTGCAATAGATTTCTTATAATAATAATTAGTTCTGAGTAATGTGTATTATCATCTCGTTAAATAACAAGCGGGTACTTACCGGTTTGTGGTTATACTAAGTAATCATAATATCATCATGTACAAGACTCGGGAAATCCATGTATGAAATTCTTCTAACATACAGAAGTAAAAAATACGGTATTCTTGTTTTTTGTTAGCGGAGATGATACGCTTATTATTGAGTACCTACTAATTGAAGTGCTCGCTTTTAATTATTGTTAGCTAAGTTTTTTTACATTTTATAATTTGGGTTTCTAATAAACAATATGAGTAGGTATTCATAATAAAAAAAAAATACTTTATTAATTTATTAAGTAAATTTAATAACCCAGCAATAATCGTTTAAATATTAAAAAAAAAACTTCGTAAAAAAAGAGCTCACTTTTTTATGAACACATGATTGCTAATGAATTTAAACTCAGTCTATACAATACGAGTATATAATTATGATCAACAACTTGTTTTGCATCATCCAGACGCTGAATTAAATATCCAATGATGTTTTTTTTTTTTTAATTTGCCCCACACTTGGATTTTTTCCTGTATCGTGGGTGCGTTTACAAAAATTTAAACTCACATGATATACAAATCAAATGCCCAGCCCTCAAACAACTATATGTAGGCCATACAAATATTGTTCCGTGTGGGGATCGAACCCACAACACGCAACGCAGCAGTCCAATCGCGCAGCCACGGAGGCGCCAACCGTGCTGTCGTAAATTCGAAATGCGTCATTCCAAAATTATTTTAATTCCTTACCGTTGAGTAATACATTCCATCATCAGCGCATCCACATGAAATTATGATTGTCAGATGCAAATACTTGAACAGCTTTAGAAAATAAGTATATGAAAAACGTACCTATAAAATTTGAGGGTTGCCTTCGATTTCCCTGAGATTCCATCATCTGATCCTGACTTGGTGACAATTAGACTACCTCTGGAGTTTACTCTCTCGAATACCATTATAATTTTGAAAATCGGTTTACAATTGAAGGAGATATCTATGGGTATATGGTGTAGGAACACTTTAAAAAAATAGCAATAAAATTGAGAACTTCCTTCTTTTTGGAAGTCGGTTAAAAAACATAGAAGTCAAGTTAGGTAATACAAATTCAAAATATGTTAGAGTTTTAGTAAAACTGGCCAAGTGCGAGTCGGACTCGCACATGGAGGGGCTCTGTACCAGAACGGCAAAAAATCTCACGTTTGTTGTATTAATTACCCCACTTGGATATTTATTTTATTCAATTTCTCGTATTTGTTGTAATATCGACAATAGAAAAAAAGGGTAATCTGTGAAAATTTCAACTGTGTGACTATCAAGTTTCTTGAGGCTGTATGCCTGGTGACAGACGGACAGCGGAGTCTTAGTAATAGGGTTTCGTTTTACCCTTTGAGTATGAATCCTAAAAACGACATTTAAAAACTGAACTCTTTTTACAGGCATTGGTCATTATCAGCATCGGTTAGGTATAAGTGTAAAGAGGAAGATAAATGGCTAGTAATTAAAAAAAAAAAAAATCTTTAAGTTCAATTACCTCGTAAAACAATGATAATAATATGTCTGAGTCAAAAATCGCAAAACAAGAGGACAATAGCAAAGTTTAAGTCATCATAATTATCTATGTCTAACGAGCGAATAAATATGTCATTCTCATGATTGTCTGTAGTATGACATGTGTGAATAGGGGATTGTAAACAAAAACACGTGCCGTTAGGCTTTGTCTACCATAAACAATTTGAGGCAAATTGTGGCCCCCGTCGGGGCTGCGGGTCCCTGTCGGGGCTGGGGGTCCTGTCTGAGCTGCGGGTTGTTCGCAAGACATATCGCGGCCTCGACATAAAGTGCTAAGAAGGAACATGGGTGGTTTTTAATCAATAGAAGTCTGACACTCCCTTTTACTCTGCCCAAGAGCGGGAGGGGTTATTCAATGATTTCACACCCGCCAAAAAAAGAATAATAAAAAAAGGCAAACTGTGTCGCCTAAATCTACTACCACTGCAATACTTCTAACCGTGCTTTTGCCCGGATTGAAGTCGGGAATGGAAACATAATAATTATATGAGATACTATAAAAAGTACTGATACTAAGTCCTAAACTGTTAAATTTCTTCCAAATTCGTTTACCAATTAAGACGAAGAGGAGTAAACGAATAATAATATCGAATCTTCATAATTGTTGATCTATAAATATTATCAATCGTAATCGCAGTAAGCAGGTCTATCTGTCCGTTATCTTAACAGCTAGATATTACTTCACTAACTTAACAGGTAGGTATATCCCAGCCTAATGAAACCGATCGTTAAAATGAATGTTATTATTGTCTGGTCTAAATCAGCTCAGTGTGAATAAGGCTTTATTTACCTGTGTCATTCACGCACAACAATTTTCCAAGTGACCGAGTACATGCTTGAAGACATTGTTATTTTTTTAATCAAATAAAAAAAGCGTTAACAGGCAAGTTACGACTACGAGTAACTAAACGTTTTATTTTGATACAAAAGAAGTACTCGAAGTTAGCGAAGCCACTTTCTGATGGAAATCAGCATTTCAACCAAGATTTCAACCAACCAGATTCCAAACTAAGGAATCAAAACCCATCCGGCCCTGGTGCAAGCCATGGTCCGGGGCGAGGAGGAATGGGACGCCGTCGCCTCCTTCCGCAAAGCACTGATGCTAGCGAAGGAGGTGACGGAACGCGAGAGGGAACCTCTCATCCCAGCCGCCGCGGGAGGCGCTCCGGGCGTCGGGGGCCACGTGATGGCTTCCGGCCGCTGTCGACGCGGGTCGGTGGACGGTGAGTGATGGGCTAGCTCGCATTCGTGTTCCACGCGCGCCTCAATGAGATGTCATCAACATGGGAGGGGCCCGCAAGGGCCGACGCCCGTCGGGGCTGCGGGTTGTTCACAAGTTACCGCAGCCTCGACATATAGGGCTCAGAAGGAACAAGGGTGGTTTGTAGTCAGTAGAAGTCCGACAATTCCTTTCGTTCTGCCTAAAAAAACCCGCCAAAAAAAAGGAATCAAAACTCAACGACGCCGCGCATAGTATTGCTAGGTTTTCTTATTGGGAATGCTAAGGAGGCCGGATACTGGATTTATCTGAATGAAGGCAATAGGCCTTACTGTTAAATACTTTTAGTATAGTACATGGTGTTGTCATGTTAAACGAGTTTATCTACAGACAACATAACATCACGCCGGTAATCCCCGAAGGGTTACGCAAAAGTAGTAATAGTACAAGTGTTAAATAATTTGTTTTTACATTCAAAATGAGATCACTTCTCAGAAAGAATCTGCTAAAAAGTTCACTTACGATGATCTACGAACAATTAACGATAACTATTCTAACCAGAATTCGTCGGTTACCGCTGTTTGTCAAGTGCTAACAAAGTGGTTATTTAAAAAACGCAAAAACACATTTACTGCACAAACATTAAAAAGCAGTTTGTTATCATGCGTATTTATAAGTATCCCATAATGTTCTTTTTTTTTGGTAAATACCCATCTTTGATTTTTTGCTCGCTTAATATTCTTGTAATTCTGTGGTTTCCCTGTAATAGATGTTTTTTTGGTAATTTATATTACAGTTTGAATTTGCGTATGAGGAAATGTAGTTAGGGCTGACGTAGGTGATAAACATTGGTTTCTACCAAGATGGATATAAATGGATGGATGGTGAAAACGGTTACCACGTATTTTGCACATCCTTCTGAACCACAGTTTTAGCTTTCTATTTTCATAAGTTTGTATTCTAATGGACCTCGCCTGCTTCCAAGTTTTGTTTTCATTTAATGCAATAAATCGAGGGCTTTATACATGGTGAAAGCTATAACTGTAAACTGTGTGCTAAAACTGTGTGTACTAAGTAATAAAATACTTCGCAAACAATTTAACTTTTTGTTTATCCGATTTGTCACTTGAATTTCTTTGAAACATAAAATTGCATAGTACAACATAGGTATAATTTGTGTAATTTTTAAAACCCTTCTTGATAACCTACTCGATTTTAATTGGAGAAATAAATTTAATATTTCAAAGAAAATGATAAAGGAAAGAAAAAAAAGATGATGATGATTAAGGAAATGATATGGCTCCCAGAATTCGCAAAGTTTATTGTTTTTTATTTATATTTTAATGAAACCAGTGACACTCGCGCCACCAAAACTAATTCTTGGGCTCTGCCACAGACGGGTGAAAACATACATCTTTTAAATTTACATTTTATTTCTCGAATTCTTCTCAGCGAACCCTTTCATTTGAAATGCGTATAAAATAACTACTCCGCCATCTTAGGGTTTTTTTTTAGTTTTGGAAGTCATCAAATGACTTCTCCCGCTCCGGCCGAAGCGGATGGGAGTGTCAGACATCTATTGACCAAAACCCACACATGTTCCTTCTTAGCCATTTGTGCCTATCTCTTTGGAACAACCCGCAGCCCCGCGTCTTTGGGAGTCATCCATATCGAAATGACATCACTTTTCTTACCTGGCATTGTAATCCAAATCAAACATGAATGCAAAATTTCAGTCTACAAGAAGTGTGATCCTTATTTATATTTTCGTTCTAGATTGCGAAGCTGTATCAGTATGGACACTCAACCGCCACGGCAACCGAAACCCTGGCAAAAGCGTCACCCTGGGCATGAAGGAGGTTGCAATGTTGAAGGACGAGATAGTCCAAAGTGGACTTAGAGGTACGACCGGCCTTTGCGCTCAGGTAACTCTAACATTCATTTGTTTTAACTTTTCTGGGGCAATTTATTTCGTGTCTGTTTTATATTACAAAAAATCGTGAAGATACCTATGGCCTACAATCAAAAACTCGAAGACATGTGACATCACTCGAAGTGAGATTACCTCTACTCTCTAAGCCTATGTCCCGGCTGTGGGACCCATATTTCTATGGTGGGAACATTATAGACTCATTATTCTGGTGACAATTGACAGCCAGATATATAACTGACCTGTGTTTACAGGCGTGAGTAAAAATTATGCTATTACCATAGCATCACGCTTCTAATTCCAGAGGTGGACCTAACAGTATTCCCACATTTATGCCAGTTACGTTTAAGTCCCATATAATAAGGGGTGACCCTATTACCATCAACCGGGCACAAATTCAGACTCCATGGCTTCAATCCAATAACAATTTGCGCGGCCTGGGAATCGAGGCCACGACTTAATGCTCGGTAATCGCAATGCAACCTAAAACAAAGAGAGTCAAGTCAGTCAGCAAGAGTATGTTAATCGTAAGAAAACGAACTGCCGCACTCAGAGAGCGTTAATGATTACTTAGGCCAACACTAAGTAAAGGTTTTGACAGTTTAGTCATACAAAACGACACGACACGACGATGACACGGTTGGCCCAGTGACGACACGGTTGGCCCAGTGGCTCACGCAATGGTCTGCTGCGCTACGTGTCGCGGGTTCAATCCCCGCATGGAACAAATATTTGTATGACCTACAGATCGTTGTTCCGGGTCTGGGTATTTGTGTGTGTGAGTTTAAATGTTTGTGAACGCACCCACGATACAGGAGAAATTCCTAGAGTGGGGCAATGTGTTTTTTTTTTAAGAAACTTTGTGACGACTTAAGTAATCATTAAAAACTCTGAGTACCACAGTTAAATTCATAAAGCTCTCTATTGAACACGCAAAACATAACAAGGTCATAAAAGGACGACCTCACTTCCGATAAAGTTCGTTGCATGCTAAAATTTACATATTTTATTGTATTTAATAATTCCGAGTATAATAAAGTGATCATCATCATCATCTGCCTAGCCATTTCCCAACTATATTGGGGTCGGCTTCCATTCTAACCGGATGCAGCTGAATACCAGTATTTTACATGGAGCGACTGCCTATCTGACCTCCACAACCCAGTTAATACTAGGTAATACGATACCATTTGGTAAGACTGGATGTCAGACTTTCAGGTCACTGACTACCCGTAACGGCTGCCAAAGATCTAGCTTTCCGAGGCACGGAGGAAACTCGGTATGTAATGGGCGGTCACCCATCCACAGATCGACCTAGGCAAGCGCAGCTTTTCCTAAAGATCGACCCGAGTGGCAGTTCTTATTAAGCCACGAGCTTCTCAAAAAAGTAAAGTGATCATAAGCAGAAATGTTTTATTACCTGGTCAATAAAACCTTTGTATGAATATGGCATAATACATTTAAAAGGAATTATATTCATTCTCCTGCACTTATCCCAAAGTATTTGGGGTCCGCGCAGCATGCATAAAAAAATAAAAAAAAAAATAAATGTCTTTTCTTTCGTGATACAAAAATAAATTTAAAAATAAATTATGTTTATTCCGTAAATTGAGTTTCACAAACACATTTTTTTATATAAATTTACTCACACTATATTACTAACACCAACTCAGAGGCGAAAGATATACTCAAGAGTCTCCTTTAAAGTCAAGACATAAGCTTGATCGAGTCATAATATAAGGGCTATATGCAGATTATTTTAATAATTGGAATGTTTCCTGACTAAAAAAATATAATTCTGTTTAGTCCGTCAGTTAGATAATCGAAAAATATTGGATACGGGTTTTTTGTTTTATCAAATTTATATAAAGTAACGAAGATAAAACGCGTCAAAGATCATGAGTGGGGGGCTTGTGACACTCACTCACTTCGTCACTTTCTGGTAAAAAATGTCATGCAATATGACGTCACATGAATTTTTAAAGCATTGTATCGTCATATTTTTTTATTTACGTGAAAAAATAAAATACATGTTAACAGTTTTTTGCTCAACTACCCTATTCTTCAATAACACTAAATTATTTAATTTCAGGACATACAAGAGTTCCAAAACTTCAAATGGAACGACACCATGGATGAGACAGCGACATTCCTCACAGGTACCGGTTACGAGGAGCTCTATGGCATCGGCAGGAGGATTCGGGAGAAGTACCCTGAACTCCTCATCGGAGAGGCTGATAACTTCTACTTCAGGCCCACTAAAGAGCAGAGGACTATTACTAGTTGTCTGGCGTTCGTGCATGGGTTCACTGAAAACACTAACTTGAGTGTTACTATTGAGCGAGCAAGGAAGAGGGATAATGTTATTAGGGTGAGTTTGGATGCACATTAGAACTGGGATTAAGAGTCAACATTATTATTGACACTAAAATGTTTGAACTACCTTAAACAAAACAATGTAAGTAACCATATCAGTTTAAAAACCATAAAAGGCATAATAGGGGATCGGCCTGAGTCAAAAGAATATGATTCTAATTAGTCCGTCAGTTAGATTATCGAAAAATATTGGATACGTATTTTTTGTTTTATCAATTCATAAATATTGACGAAAATAAAACACGTCAAAGATTAAAGTGGAAGTTTGTACGTCACTCACCGGTAAAGAATGTCATACTAATGTCGTAGAAAATGACGTCACACGAGTTTTCAAAGCACAGTATCGTCTTCATTGTTTGTTTACGTAAAAAAAGAAAAAATACGTGTGTAATATTTTTTGGAAATCTATCTGACGGACTAATTAGATTTTTTTGTTAACTACCCTAATGTTTTGAAATATTGGTAGCTCTAAAATCATTATCATGCATTTGTCCCTTGTCATTTGGGGTCACCACAATACATTTATTTTCTTTGATTATCCCCTGTCAGGCTGTTAGCAGTTTCTTTGGTAAATACCCAAAATCGTATGTTTAATGCCAGTTTTTTTCTCCCGAGCTCACCTAAATTGTGAATGTTGCTCAAGTGTTAGTAGTGAACAAAACACAATGCATTCCTTTTTAGATTAGTTTCAATTTTCCTGTCGAGTAATGCTGCTGCAATTTGGCAAAAATAGCCTCAATACCATCTAGAGACAGTTCATATTTACATCTTTTAGCTTCATCAAAACTGTTCGTTAATATAGGACATTGAGCTGGCAGAGGTGCGCATACTCAGTTGAACTAATTATTATCTTTTCTTTCCGCAGCCGTATGAGAAATGCGATCGTTATCAGCAGGACGTGAAAGGAGGACAAACTCTGAAACATCAACTGGACTCGTACTTTGTTACTCCGCAGTATACTGCTGTAAGTGTTTTGCTTTAAATTTTTATTTATATATGACCACACACACGGTACCGGTCAATGTAGTGACACCTGGAGGAATCCTATGTCCAGCAGTGCACGGCTTTCGGTTGAAATGATGATGATGTCCACAACAAACACTTCTTCTTCTTTCTCCTGGACCATTTTGCCAATTTACTTGAAGTTGGTCTTCCTTGTCTTAATTTTATGCAAGGTTAGGTTAGGTTTAGTTGAGCTAAAAGAACAAAACTATTAATAAAGGAAAATACTAGACGATAGAAGGCGACAAAGGCATCTTGCAGCATCTATACAACCAATTGTTTATTAATTCTTAAATAATTCAGCAAAAACTAGCCTTCCCCGTAATAAAATAATAGTTATCTCTGCTAATTTCAAGAAGAATTGTCGAAAACGGAGCAGGAACCGGATGAACAGTCTACCCCGACTTTCAACTATGATTTCTCGCCACTAACCATTGTAAAATTCAATACATCTCAGCAAACCCTCTGCAATTATGCTTTCGTTCTACAGATCCAAAACGCAGTCCAGGATCGTCTCGGCATCGCTACTAAGCTTAATGCTTCCATGGTCTTCTCCATCTACGAGATGTGTCGGTTCTTCCGCTCCTGGGAGCCTAACCAGAAGTCCCCATGGTGCTCCGTCTTCACTGACGAGGAACTCATGGTCTTGGAGTACTATGATGATGTCAGGCATTATCACAGGAATGGATATGGCTCTTGGGTGAGTTGCAATGTAGCATATTTCTTATTTGTTAAGAGCTAAGTAAATGGCGATTGTTTTGGGATTTGTGTTCGATTCCGAGTAAAGCAGTGTTATTAGGTTTATTCATACATTCGTAGTAGCTCGAGCGAGGCTTGAGTTGTAAACAGTAAGCAACAATAGGATGCCGCCCAGTATATTGGTTTTAAATGTGCCTGCCAAAGTGTGTGAGTACATCTACATTCTACTTCAGAGAATACTTACGACAGTATACCCGTACTATAAGCTCAGTGGTGAAAGTTTAGACGAACGAACACAACTTACGAGTGACACTTTACTTAATTAAACCATTTATTTTATCACTTGACTCTGAAAATGGTGAAGTAAAACATAGCGAAGACATCATTTAACCAAAAATATTAGTAGTAGAAGTGGGCACATTAGAGGTTGATTTTGAATATACCGATTGTGTCAGCCCAGAACTGAGCCACGAGTTTGGCGTCCTCAGTGGCGTCGATCAGTTCCTATAATGAAACAAACAACAAGGCACGTAGGACATAATATACCATTTCAAATGTATTTTAACAAAATATATAAATCCTTATACTTATGCAGGTCAACGAGAACCTCGGCCGTCTACCCATGAAGGACCTATACGACAGCTTCGTAGCCTTCATCGAGGGTCGAGGCAGGAAGATAAGCGGCCACTTCACCCATGACACCATGATGGAGATGGTGTTCTGTGCCCTGGGTCTGTACAACGAGGATGCCCCCCTGGATGCCCTGAGTATGGACCATCAGAGGGTGTGGAGGACCAGTTATATGGGAGCGTTTTCTGTGAATGTTATTGCTGTGCTTAACAGGTACTTAATATCTTTTACATTTCTTACCCTTTGTTTTCTAACAAAAAATATCAGTCTTGTATAGCCATGCAGTCTAGAATTGCGCCCGCTTGATGGCAATAGGCTATTACATGGTGCTTAAACAAAACTGGCAAAACATGAGTGTAGTAATGGGTAACACCTGTGTTCATGGTGACATGTGTAAGTAATGTTCAAAATAATAATAATAATAATAAATAAATAAAGATAATAATAAAGATCGATCGGAGCGTCGCGCAATGATTGTTGATATAACAGTCCCGCATGACGAGAACCTCGTGAAAGCAGAGAAAGATAAGCAATTCAAGTATCTGGATCTGGCTCGCGAGGTTGTCGACATGTGGCACGTGAATACAGCAGTCATTGTGCCGATAGTCGTGTCTGCCAATGGCTTAATAGCCAAGAGCCTCGACGAACATCTAAGGAGGCTCTCGCTTGGTAGCTGGATCAAGGGCTTGATTCAGAAGGCAGTACTTCTGGACACGGCGCGCATTGTCAGGAAGTTCCTCTCTCAAGAGCCCTGACCACCGGTAGTTCGGACTCTGTTCCCAATACTAGTGGACCACTATTTTTTATATTTTTAAATTTTTTTTATATACCTTTTTGTAATTAATATTTAAAAATGTATTTAATATGTTATGAAATGAATAAAGGATAATAATAATAATAATAATATTCCCCAACTATCACACAACGCCATCTAGTCCCAAGCTAAGCAGAGCTTGTGTTATGGGTACTAGACAACTGATAAACATACTTATATATTACAAATCAAAATAAATCAAAATCAAAACTCATTTATTCAAACTAGGCGGATAATCAGCAGTTTTCAAACGTCAACATTTACTTTACTTATTTACAAGAAACAGACCCTTCGACACTTCCTAGTGTTTTAACTGGAAACAAGAAGTGGCGGAACAAACTCCGCAGCAACACATCTGTCTGTTAGGTTGGTTAGAAGAACCAGACTCGAAACAATAGTAAGGTGCAAGTTAATGACTACGAACACAAATTTTAATCAATAATTAAAAAGTATATAATATTATTAATAATAAAAAAAGACATATCACATCAGTAAACTAATCTTGGAGAAAAAATTGTTATTAAACGTGCCTCTATCTCAAAATTATTTGTAACATTGAAAATATCACTCGAGCGTTTACCTCTGCTAGCGTTCAGGTCAATGTCCATTTCAGTTTCTCGACAAAAACTTCATCGTAAGAATAATTGCCGGCTTAATGATCAGTAACCACAGAAATATCAGTATTAATAGCATTAACATGCAAATTATCTTTGATTATATTCAAAGCGTTATTATAGGCAATTGATAGGATTAAAATATCACGCAGAAGACCACGTCTTATGTTATCGTTGATAGAGTGCAATATTATATTATTTTCGATTACTATATCAGCTGTTACACATGTATTGTGTCAATTGATTTCTCTTATCTACACACGAGCTTGTCACTCATTGAGGAGTTAATATTTATTGTCGAAGTGTCCTTCCTTATCATAAGTTCAACTATCTAAACCCCAGTTTTATGACAGCTATCGAAGTCTAATAATATCGCCTTCCTGTATAAATTAGATGTGTTGTTATCTGCTAGACGCGTTAGTCATATATTATTTGGATGGCAACCGTTCCATACATGGCGACATAGTCTTCCGAATTTATTATCTTGCAGTATAGACAGTTACAAGGGTTTTTCTCAATATCTTCCTATTATTCTGTACAAGCGAACTGCTCCGGCTCCCCACAGATGTAATATACTATATTTAAACCATTATCTTAAAGCATGCTATCTATTACCGTCAACTGCATTAAAATCTGTTTCATAGTTGAAAATATAGAGAACAAAAAGTGGGAGCGACTCTCTTTTATATGTACTATGTAAAGATGATTATTAATCCCAATGTTGGGACAATGCTGTAAGGAGGAGGAGGGTTTGACGACACATTTCACCTCAGCAATTTTTTTGTTTTCCAGATGCAACAATTTTGACACTCTGCCCGCTACCCAGAACTACCGGGTTCAACTCTTCATCAACGAGAGGGAGACTCCCATCTGCCCCCTGGAGGGCTGCACCTGGGAAGATTTCCAGAACAAATTCGAGTCTTTCACCGACGCTAACTTGGACTTCTGCAGTATGTCTTACGTGCCCAAAGAAGAAGAACCTTCCCCTAATAGTGCTGCACCAACGCCAGCGTTCTGGGGCATGTTATAGTTAAAAAAAATGTGAAACAAACTATGTGAAGTTATAAGAAAAAATAAAGTGTTAAATTGCTGACATTACTACCTAAAGCAGTATTTAAGAGGTACAATTATATTAAGAACTGATATTTGTTACTAGCTGATTATTGGGTAATGATAAAACTCTCAAAGGTTGTCAATGTCCAAGCCTTTTTGATAACTCATAATTTGTCCCAAACTAAGAAAAGAATCCTTTGAAAAGAAAAATAATTTATGGTGATTTCAGATGATGGTACCATTACTCAAAAATACAATTTATTCAATGACACATTTGCTGTCGAACAAGGTATGAAGTAAACAGCCAGCTAACTTGCATTAACTTTAACGATTACACAGATATGTACATTGATTTAATAGCAGATAATACGGAACCATATAGCGTTTGACATCAGTTAATGACAAACGCTTTATAAAACAAAATTGCAATCAATATTCTTAGTGTGCTAGAGTATAAAGATTTCTGCGTGTATCGTATAGCTTGTTCGACTGTGAATGTTGACTTTAGAAAATCTACCATAAATTGCACAAGGTAAGAATGTGTGTTATGAATTCCGATTCGAAACCGAATCATCAATACATCGTCAAGGTGTTATGCTTGAATGAATGTTGATTTTCTTTTTTTTTCTTTCATAGACCGATTGCTTTAATTTGTTAGTAGATGTTCTGATGTTCATTCTGCAATACATAATTATTTATTTGATGTATGTTAACGTACGTCTAATTCAGTGTACACTTTACGATGTTCCTTTAATTACTAAGGCAATAATTTATTTAATAAATCTTGAAGATGAAATGGCGATGTGTGATTTTAAACATCAATTTATATCACAATAATTAATATTGTGAGTAAGAGACGACGTACACTCTCCTGGTTGGTAAATTATATACGGCAGTATTAACATAACATAACACCACGCCTGTAATTCCCAGACGGTTAAGCATTGGTGTACCTAGGCCACTCACATTTTGCAATTTTTTTAAGTCCCTTGTAATAGGAGGATTTCGTGGCTTAATAATAACTACCACTCAAATCGATCTTTAGGTAGGTAAGCTACGCTTGCCCAGGTCACTTGCGCTGGTCCAGTCTGTGGATGGTTGACCACCCATTACATACCAAGTTTCTTCTATGCTTAGAAAAGCACGTTAAGCTGTTCTTCACAGCTGCCATATAAAAATCTTTCGTAGACGTTACAGGTAGTCAGTGACCTGAATGTCTGACAACCAGTCTTACAGATCAAAAACGTATTACCCAGTATTAACTGGGTTGTATAGGTCATTTGGGCAGTCGCTCCAAGTAAAATACTGGTATTCAGCTGCATCCAATTATACTGGAAGCCGACCCCAACACAATTGAGAAAAGGCAAGGCAGATATTGTACTATGAGACGAGTCTACACACAAAACACACACATACAGCACACTACACATTCAATGCGCCAGTATTTATTGAACAACAAAGAATGAGTGGTCCAGTCAATCGCTGCACACATTCGGATTTCATAGGGCTCGTACCGACAGGCAATCTTCGTTTGGCATCTAATATCACTGAATCATGTCCTGTAGGGCTATTGCGTATCTTTTAAATGTCAGTAGCTATCATATTGTCCATGGATAAACTATCAAATTGGTTATGGTTCAGTACAAAATGGAACCATTTGACAGTAATTGATAGGCACTATAGGTAAGCCACTGACATTTAAAAGATACGCAATAGCCCTACAGGAGAACTCGACACCGTTAAGGCTAAGCACTTTTTTCCACACGTGACTTAATTCGACTATGCCGACCGGCTGTACCGAATTATGTCAGCCCGAACATGTAGAGCACACATTCGGCTGTCAGTTCTAAAAAATATTGATAAAACCTAGTCCAAGACATTTAGATACTGTATCTCTGAAGCAAAAAATAAGATGGACCTGACTACCCAGAGTTCGGTGGTGAAGTTTAAAATGAATAATTATCATTCATGAATTCTTACGTTTTATGGAAATTCTGGAAGCCGCGGTTACTTGGCCGTGGGTTCGAAACCGGGCAAACGCAATACTTTGCGTAATTTATTTCAACACCACTACTTTCAAAACGGTCTACGAAAACACGTGGTGAAACCAGCATGTACTAGAACCAAATAATCGATAGATAAATCGAAGACAAGTGACATCTACCAACCCGCGATTATTCTATAGAAACACCTAGGATTTACCGTTCGGGATTTTACGGTACCATACACACTACCGTCAACCTACGGAACTGTCTTTATGTCATCAGCTCAATCCAGTGTCATCCAACATAACCATTTCGACTGTGAAGCTATTCATTCACAGTTTCTATCGAAATTTAAGTTAAAGCTGGATGTTTATCATCATAACCCAACAACACGCTCAAACACTGTTAGCATAGACCACAGCCAGTCTGCTAAGCTAACACTGAATCATATCTGTCCGCACCTTTAAAAGCAATACGACACACACGTAAATCAGAATCACACCTCTCTCGCTTGCAACCTCACAAATACTAGAGGGTTTAGACCACAATTGGCGGTCGATATGTTTGCAATGTTTCACTGTTTTGTATCACGGTATTTGACTTGCAACCTATGGCATAACAACTTTAAATGAACACTAGGCATACATTGATACACAAGTCTGATTGGACAGAAATGGCGGTCTACATATATAAGTACTGCGGAAATCGTAACAACTTCAACTTTCTAGACAGTAACAAATTCTTGCCTTTGAATTTGCTCATTTTTACCCGACTGTGGCGAAGCCCAAAAGGAGGGTTATGTGTTTGGCGTGTATGTATGTATGTATGTTCCCTCATAACTCCTAAACGGATAAAGGGATTTGAATAAACGTCGTTAGATTCGTCTTGATGGCGCGAGTGTCACTGGCTATATTAAAATTATAAAAACAAATGAATTTGATGATTTGGGGGGCCATAACGCGGATTCAAAAAAACATTTTTTTGTCACTAATCCTATAAATAAACACAAAAGTTAAATCATCTGTGAAGAATTTTACGCGACCAACGAAAGAACTTTTACAAAAGAACTGAAAAGTTGTAAATTAAAAAAAAAGTAGTTAAAAAACTAAAAAACCCAACTGAAAAAACTGAAAAGCAAAAAACTAGCACATTTTAAATTAAACAAAACTTGGAAGCAGGCAGGGTTCATTTGAATATTAAATTATGAAATGAAAATAGAATGGACCCCGTCGGGTTTTTTAGTTTTTTAACTACTTTTTTTGACAATGATCATAGCTTACTTACCTGCCATAAAACTTACCCTTAATCGCATAGCATTGTGGCAAGCGCCACGGTTACCCCGTCAAACCAAGGTAAGTTCAAACAAAATTTAATTGGTCCTCTATTTTACAAACAACCGTTCGAATCGAAACCAATTATCGTTTTCGCGTTCGAATATCGAAAGTTCGTAGCAGGTGCGCGTAACGTCTCGGTTTGAGGAAGAGGAGGTAGCGGGCAGGTGCGTTGGCAATAGAAACCTTTTGTAGGTATATTGTAAACCTTGTATGATTTTTCTATCAGGAATTCTTTAGGCCAATCTCGGAGTCTGGCTTTGTGCCCGACTTTATGTTTTTTCTTGCTGGCAAATTTGTTTAACATAAAGCATAACCGGCCCATAAAGTTTTCACTTTTGGTGCATATACAGGGTGTAATTTAACCCATCACACAGCCGTCAACCAAGCATTCTGTACATCAAAATAAGTACCCCTACGCAAAAATTTTTGCTGGGAGACGACTTTTTTGTGGTCAAAAATCACAGTTTACGGTAAAACTCAATGTAACACTCCTAAAACATTGTGCTAGTGGATGCTTTGAATAGTAAACGGGTCATGGAGGTAATTTAAGTAAAGTTACAACCTAATGAACAAAAACTAGTATTTAAAAAAACAGCTGTGAAAAAAATGCAACTTTGCCACCAATATCTCCGTAACTAGAGGGTTCCAGGTATGGTCTCGAACAAAAAAAATATCGCAGTGGTGGGGAGCTAAAATGCTCTTCGTTTGCGTTAAGGGTACTTTTACACTCTTTATAGACCTCCCCACACAAGAACCGACAGGCAGGATAATTTTTGATTTTGGAGCATAATGTATTGCTCACAACGCGGACGTCTCTTTTCACCATCTAAGTAAGAGCAGAGACAGTAAACCTACTACTTACTTATACTAAAAATGTTATTGTTTCATTCTGTGGGAGTCGATGTATTTTTTCAGCAAAGGTCACAATAAAGCTAAAATTTAGTTATTCCCCGCTATTAGTACATAAATTACACCACATTTATAGCCGTCGGTGTCGGCATATAAATCACGATTGGCCAGGCTGGCCGAGTCATTAGTGGGCGACCACGGTAGCAAGTCGGATTGAATTGTGACCGTGTTTAGCGTCTACACTAGCTACCCGCCTGCCCGGGTTCAGTTAGTAGTTGTTGCTAATACGCGCCTCGAGGTGCGTGTGGTTTGTTCTGTTTTAATTGGATGACCTTTCTCATGTAGGCAGAAAATACTGAACGCCATAGTTATGCTACGATCTTTATTAACCTTTTTGACTTTCTCCATGTTCATTCATCTGGTCATGCAAGCACGCCGGTTACGTGTACTTAATACACCTCAGATCTATAAGAATAACCCCTCCCGCTCAGGGCAGAGCGAAAGGAAGTGTCAGACTTCTACTGACTAATAACTACCCATGTTCCTTCTTCGCCCTCTATGTCGAGGCCGCGATAACCAGAGGACTACCCGCGGCCCCGACAGGCGTCGGCCCTTTCGGGCCCCTCCCATGTTGCTGACATCTCTTTGAGGCGCGCGTGGAACATGAACGCGCCGTCGACACGGCCTGTTTTCGTCGTGAGACGGACGGACGGCGAGTTAGCCCATCACTCACCGTCCACAGGCCCGCGTCTACGGTGGCCGGAGGTCATCGCGGGAGGGTTCCGTACCTGAAAAGGAAAAAAAAATCAGAACCCTTGTAGGATCATCCGTGTGTCTATCTGTCTATCCGACCATACCACCTCCCCTCTTATCCCCGAAACTAAAAAAAATACAGAAATTAATTTAAGACTTTCTTGATTACAGGAAAACCTGTAAGAATTCTATAGTGCTAAAAATCATGAAAAAACTCTCAATATCTACTACAATGGTACGGACTCTTCATGTGCAAGTCTGACTTGCACTTGGCCAGTTTTTTTTACAAAGAAAGTGTGAAGGAACAACCAGCTACGTAAGTCGGATTCGCGCACCATAATCGCTAACCGAGGAACGGAGGCAGAGACATAGTGTGGCCACTTTACTCGTCATGCCGCACGTCATGCTCCTCGTCCTGCCCATCGCTCCCTATTTTGTCGGTTTTAGTGTTTGGAGGAGCGACGCAATTAATTGCGCGAGTAGAGCAGTGTGGGCAGAGCGGGCAACATCGCGGCAAATATCGGCAGCGCGAGGAGCATAGTGTGGCTGCCGCATTAGGGATGCTACACCGGTGGTTTCGTCGCCTTGATTAGGATTAGCATGGGCAAAACGGAATATTTTTTTTGTCGACCGGCACACCGGCACCGGACGGTTCTTTTAGCGTAACATAACATCATACCTGTAATCCACGGAAGGTGAGGCAGAGGCGTACCTCACAGTGCACCAGCATTTAACCAGTTAGGCTTCAAGCTCATGCAATAGCATGCGAGTCCATTGCTATCAACAGGTCACGAATACAAACTCCGTGACTTATGAGAAGTTCCTAGGACCTGCAGCCTAGGAATCGCACCCAACAGCTCATGATGAGCACTTTACCAAAGAGGCAGTCTATACGAATATTCTGTTAACAAAATAAATCACCCTTATCCCATCCAAAACAAATGCAGCCATACATTAAAACAAAGAAAAAAGAAAAAAAATTGAAAGAAATGCAAGACAAGGACAGCACGATAGCACGTCGTTGACAATACAAATTCAATAACTCAATGGTGTCCGGCTAAGCCGCTTACTGTACGGATACCGACAGAGATCTGTAGCGTGCAGTGTGCAGTGGAACAAAACGGTGCAGTTCCATTCGTTGTTTACTTTTTTTGCAGCTTTAACGTAAAGAAAAAGCAATTTACAGAAGTAAATATTAAAACTCAATTCAGTTCGTAGACTATAAAGTTGTTATTAAAACCCTTTTTTGTTTGGGGGTGGGAAATCATCAAATGACTCCTCCCGCTCTGGGCAGAGCGGTACCTTGTGACATGGCCGCGGTATTTCTTTCGTACAACCCGCAGCCCATCATTAAAACCCTAAGTTGTTGACTGGCTATTTTACCACCTACAGGTAAGGTCTTAATAAGATTAGACCTGAAGATTCATATTTTTTTTTTTTTGCATTTACGTGGTAAAAACAGTGTTTCCGCGTGGTGGACCTATCCCTCTCCTAGCAAGGAGGCCTGAGTCAGTGAGAATATTATAGGCTGATGATGATAATGTGGTTAAAAGTGCCTATGTAGATACAGTTATGAGCAATAATATGTATACACTTCGCAAAGTTCAAACGCAAATCATCACACTATCACACTAATATTAATTTGTAACAGTTTGTTTGTTTTTATTTTTTGTTAATTGTAACAGTGTACTTATTGTTGAGAAGCCTAATAAATAAATAAATAAATAAAGCGAAAGTTTGTGAGTGTGTATGTTTGTTACTTCTTCACGTAAAAACTACAGAACGGATTTGGATAAAATTTGGTACACAGATAGTTTATAACTTGGATTAACACATATGATAGTTTTTATCCCTATTTAATCTTCCCGTGGGATAATTTTCGAGTTGTAGCGGGTGAATTCGCTGGAAACAACTAGTTTCTCATAAAATGACGATTGCAAATTTGGGATATGACCTACTTTATTATAATATGGGTTCCATAATATTAATTTCGTTACAAACATGACATTACAACATTTTTCTGTGAGATGTTTATGTGTACGAAATAAGATGCACGCATTAAAAATAGGATATTTAAAAAAAAAAAACTAATAAGTCCGTCTGTTAGATTATCGAAAAACATTGGATACGTGTTTTGTGTTTTATCAAATTAATAAAAATTGTAAAATGTGTCAAAGATCATGAGTGGTTTTAACGTCACTTTGTGGGTAAAAACGTACTAACCTTGTGACGTCACACGACTTGAGGCAACTTTTCCAACCACTGTATCGTCTTCATCTTTTGTTTAAGTGAAAAAAGAAAAAATACGTGTCCATTGGTTTTTGAAAATCTATCAGAAGGACTTATTAGATTTTTTTGGTGAAATAAATTTGTTTATTGTTATCATTTTAAGGCTAAAACCGTAAAACGACCCTTAAAGAAGCCGAAAAGCCATTCGCTCTCCCCATCCATCGTTGGGATATTTATTTTCTACTTACGGAGCAATATTGGTCAAAATTTTAACATATTCACAACTTTTTTTTTAAATAATAGTTTTAAATGTTATAACTTTACTTAATAAAACTACGTGACTCATGCACCACTCATGGCATCCATAAGCACAATGTTTTTCATTTTCCTACCGTAAAACGTAATTATGTACGAATTTTTTACATAGACTTACAATAAATATGGCTGACGTGCGGTCGTCTTGTATTTTTACTTTAATAAATAAAATACAATCCAGCGAGTTTGGTACCTTTTATTTATATAACAAAAGGAAAGTGACGTGCGACTTTTACTTACTTTTTACTTACTCAGTCTGATGCTTAGAAGGCTTGGTTGAAGACGGCTTTGTAACGGGGCTGTTTAGACTTTGTATTTATGTGCTGCTGGGCATTTGGCCAAAGACCTCTCTCTATCTCAATCCCGACTTATATCCAGTATGTCCACAGACAACAACTTAGTCGAGCGACTATCTCATCTAAGTCGATATATGCATCTACATCCTAATCGTTAGCAACGCTCGGTTTCAACCTAACTCCACCTTTCAACACAAAGTTACAACCGAACAAAGCCTAATCAACACCTAAAACAAATGATTAAATCGGTATCTGATATATCTACAAGTTTCCCAACACAGTTCCCCAGCATTGGGTCAATGTACCGACACATTTGCTCTAACTACGTCAAATTACGAGTAAAGGGTTCCGTTGCGCGCTTCGATCTAATTGCAACTTCGTGACTGCTCTAGCCTCTTCCATTAGCACCTTGTACCACCACACCCTGTTATGGAATAAACATCCCAAAGCCGCAGTATCCATCGGTGTTTTTGCTTCGAATACATTGATACACAAGTCTGATTGGACAGAAATGGTGGTCTACATATATAAGTACTGCGGAAATCGTAACAACTTCAACTTTCTAGACAGTAACAAATTCTTGCCTTTGAATTTGCTCATTTTTACCCGACTCTGGCGAAGCCCAAAAGGAGGGTTATGTGTTTGGCGTGTATGTATGTATGTATGTTCCCTCATAACTCCTAAACGGATAAAGGGATTTGAATAAACGTCGTTAGATTCGTCTTGATGGCGCGAGTGTCACTGGCTATATTAAAATTATAAAAACAAATGAATTTGATGATTTGGGGGGCCATAACGCGGATTCAAAAAAACATTTTTTTGTCACTAATCCTATAAATAAACACAAAAGTTAAATCATCTGTGAAGAATTTTACGCGACCAACGAAAGAACTTTTACAAAAGAACTGAAAAGTTTAAAAAAAAAGTAGTTAAAAAACTAAAAAACCCGACTGAAAAAACTGAAAAGCAAAAAACTAACACATTTTAAATTAAACAAAACTTGGAAGCAGGCAGGGTTCATTTGAATATTAAATTATGAAATGAAAATAGAATGGACCCCGTCGGGTTTTTTAGTTTTTTAACTACTTTTTTTGACAATGATCATAGCTTACTTACCTGCCATAAAACTTACCCTTAATCGCATAGCATTGTGGCAAGCGCCACGGTTACCCCGTCAAACCAAGGTAAGTTCAAACAAAATTTAATTGGTCCTCTATTTTACAAACAACCGTTCGAATCGAAACCAATTATCGTTTTCGCGTTCGAATATCGAAAGTTCGTAGCAGGTGCGCGTAACGTCTCGGTTTGAGGAAGAGGAGGTAGCGGGCAGGTGCGTTGGCAATAGAAACCTTTTGTAGGTATATTGTAAACCTTGTATGATTTTTCTATCAGGAATTCTTTAGGACAAGCTCGGAGTCTGGCTTTGTGCCCGACTTTATGTTTTTTCATGCTGGCAAATTTGTTTAACATAAAGCATGGCCCATAAAGTTTTCACTTTTGGTGCATATACAGGGTGTAATTTAACCCATCACACAGCCGTCAACCAAGCATTCTGTACATCAAAATAAGTACCCCTACGCAAAAATTTTTGCTGGGAGACGACTTTTTTGTGGTCAAAAATCACAGTTTACGGTAAAACTCAATGTAACACTCTTAAAACATTGTGCTAGTGGATGCTTTGAATAGTAAACGGGTCATGGAGGTAATATAAGTAAAGTTACAACCTAATGAACAAAAACTAGTATTTAAAAAAACAGCTGTGAAAAAAATGCAACTTTGCCACCAATATCTCCGTAACTAGAGGGTTCCAGGTATGGTCTCGAACAAAAAAAATATCGCAGTGGTGGTGAGCTAAAATGCTCTTCGTTTGCGTTAAGGGTACTTTTACACTCTTTATAGACCTCCCCACACAAGAACCGACAGGCAGGATAATTTTTGATTTTGGAGCATAATGTATTGCTCACAACGCGGACGTCTCTTTTCACCATCTAAGTAAGAGCAGAGACAGTAAACCTACTACTTACTTATACTAAAAATGTTATTGTTTCATTCTGTGGGAGTCGATGTATTTTTTCAGCAAAGGTCACAATAAAGCTAAAATTTAGTTATTCCCCGCTATTAGTACATAAATTACACCACATTTATAGCCGTCGGTGTCGGCATATAAATCACGATTGGCCAGGCTGGCCGAGTCATTAGTGGGCGACCACGGTAGCAAGTCGGATTGAATTGTGACCGTGTTTAGCGTCTACACTAGCTACCCGCCTGCCCGGGTTCAGTTAGTAGTTGTTGCTAATACGCGCCTCGAGGTGCGTGTGGTTTGTTCTGTTTTAATTGGATGACCTTTCTCATGTAGGCAGAAAATACTGAACGCCATAGTTATGCTACGATCTTTATTAACCTTTTTGACTTTCTCCATGTTCATTCATCTGGTCATGCAAGCACGCCGGTTACGTGTACTTAATACACCTCAGATCTATAAGAATAACCCCTCCCGCTCAGGGCAGAGCGAAAGGAAGTGTCAGACTTCTACTGACTAATAACTACCCATGTTCCTTCTTCGCCCTCTATGTCGAGGCCGCGATAACCAGAGGACTACCCGCGGCCCCGAAAGGCGTCGGCCCTTTCGGGCCCCTCCCATGTTGCTGACATCTCTTTGAGGCGCGCGTGGAACATGAACGCGCCGTCAACACGGCCTGTTTTCGTCGTGAGACGGACGGACGGCGAGTTAGCCCATCACTCACCGTCCACAGGCCCGCGTCTACGGTGGCCGGAGGTCATCGCGGGAGGGTTCCGTACCTGAAAAGGAAAAAAAAACAGAACCCTTGTAGGATCATCCGTGTGTCTATCTGTCTATCCGACCATACCACCTCCCCTCTTATCCCCGAAACTAAAAAAAATACAGAAATTAATTTAAGACTTTCTTGATTACAGGAAAACCTGTAAGAATTCTATAGTGCTAAAAATCATGAAAAAACTCTCAATATCTACTACAATGGTACGGACTCTTCATGTGCAAGTCTGACTTGCACTTGGCCAGTTTTTTTTACAAAGAAAGTGTGAAGGAACAACCAGCTACGTAAGTCAGATTCGCGCACCATAATCGCTAACCGAGGAACGGAGGCAGAGACATAGTGTGGCCACTTTACTCGTCATGCCGCACGTCATGCTCCTCGTCCTGCCCATCGCTCCCTATTTTGTCGGTTTTAGTGTTTGGAGGAGCGACGCAATTAATTGCGCGAGTAGAGCAGTGTGGGCAGAGCGGGTAACATCGCGGCAAATATCGGCAGCGCGAGGAGCATAGTGTGGCTGCCGCATTAGGGATGCTACACCGGTAGTTTCGTCGCCTTGATTAGGATTAGCATGGGCAAAACGGAATATTTTTTTTGTCGACCGGCACACCGGCACCGGACGGTTCTTTTAGCGTAACATAACATCATACCTGTAATCTACGGAAGGTGAGGCAGAGGCGTACCTCACAGTGCACCAGCATTTAACCAGTTAGGCTTCAAGCTCATGCAATAGCATGCGAGTCCATTGCTATCAACAGGTCACGAATACAAACTCCGTGACTTATGAGAAGTTCCTAGGACCTGCAGCCTAGGAATCGCACCCAACAGCTCATGATGAGCACTTTACCAAAGAGGCAGTCTATACGAATATTCTGTTAACAAAATAAATCACCCTTATCCCATCCAAAACAAATGCAGCCATACATTAAAACAAAGAAAAAAGAAAAAAAATTGAAAGAAATGCAAGACAAGGACAGCACGATAGCACGTCGTTGACAATACAAATTCAATAACTCAATGGTGTCCGGCTAAGCCGCTTACTGTACGGGTACCGACAGAGATCTGTAACGTGCAGTGTGCGGTGGAACAAAACGGTGCAGTTCCATTCGTTGTTTACTTTTTTTGCAGCTTTAACGTAAAGAAAAAGCAATTTACAGAAGTAAATATTAAAACTCAATTCAGTTCGTAGACTATAAAGTTGTTATTAAACCCCTTTTTTGTTTGGGGGTGGGAAATCATCAAATGACTCCTCCCGCTCTGGACAGAGCGGTACCTTGTGACGAGCCCGCGGTATTTCTTTCAAACAACCCGCAGCCCATCATTAAAACCCTAAATTGTTGACAGGCTATTTTACAACCTACAGGTAAGGTCTTAATAAGATTAGACCTGAAGATTCATATTTTTTTTTTTTTTGCATTTACGTGGTAAAAGCAGTGTTTCCGCGTGGTGGACCTATCCCTCTCCTAGCAAGGAGGCCTTTTTTTTTTTTTTTTTTTTTTTTTGGTGGGTGTAAAATCATCGAATAACCCCTCCCGCTCTTGGGCAGAGCGAAAGGGAGTGTCAGACTTCTACTGACTAAAAACCACCCATGTTCCTTCTTCGCCCTCTATGTCGAGGCCGCGATAACCGTTGGACTACCCGCGGCCCCGACAGGCGTCGGCCCTTTCGGGCCCCTCCCATGTTGCTGACATCTCTTTGAGGCGCGCGTGGAACACGAACGCGCCGTCGACACGGCCTGTTTTCGTCGTGAGACGGACGGACGGCGAGTTAGCCCATCACTCACCGTCCACAGGCCCGCGTCTACGGTGGCCGGAGGTCATCGCGGGACCCCCGACGCCCGGAGCGCCTCCCGCGGCGGCTGGGACGAGAGGTTCTCTCCCTCTCGCGTTCCGCCACCTCCTTCGCCAGCATCACTGCTTCGCAGAAGGAGGCGACGGCGTCCCATTCCTCCTCGCCCCGGACCATGGCTTGCACCAGGGCCGGGCGCGAGAGGTCGCCGCCGCCGATCGCCGCTACGAGAACACGGCGGGGCTCCGCCCAAGCGGGGCACACCTCCACTGTGTGCTCCACCGTGTCCTCCGGCCGATCCTCGCAATGGTGGCATCCGGGCGTTTCCTCCCGCCTGATTCGGTGCAGGTACCTCCCGAAACAACCGTGTCCGGTGAGGACCTGCGTCAGACGGAAGGTGAGGGCGCCGTGGCGCCTCTCAAGCCACTCCTCAAAGAGGGGACTTACCGCCACTATCGTGGCGTGCCCTGCACGGGGTTGCGACAGTCGCTGTCTCCATGCCGCCATGAGATCGCACCGGAGGTCTGTCCGCCGCGCAGCAATTTGCCGCGGCAGCAGAGTGACCCCCCGGCGCAGCGCCTCCGCGCGCCATTGATGCAGGCGCGCGAGGACTATCGCCTCCAGATCCCACGGCGGCAATCCGGCAAGGAGGTTCGCCGCTTCGCGGGAGATCGTGCGGTACCCCCGTACCGTCCTCACGGCCATGACCTTTTGGGGCACGTTCAGGTAGTGGGCGGCCCGCTTCCTCAAAGCAGGCGCCCACACCGGTGCCCCGTAAAGGGCCATGGACCGCACGATCCCCGCGTAGAGCCTCCGGCAGGAGGCGTTTGGCCCCCCCAGATTGGGCAAGAGCCACCTAAAGGCAGCCCCGGCCCGCTCCAGTCTGGGAGCCAAACGTCGGAAGTGCTCCACGAAGTTCCACCGGCTGTCGAGGACGAGTCCTAGGACTTCAAAGTACACTCGACGCCGATGGGAACCCCTCCCACCATTAACTGGGATCCCGACGGCAGCGCATTCCCACGTCCATGGAAGCCCATGGCCTCCGACTTGTGAAGCGCCACCTCGAGACCCAGCTGCCGGATCCTCTCTTCGACTATCGCAACCCCGCGTGACTATCGCAACCCCGCGTGTAGCAAGGAGGCCTGAGTCAGTGAGAACATTATAGGCTGATGATGATAATGTGGTTAAAAGTGCCTATGTACAGCCATGAGCAATAATATGTATACACTTCGCAAAGTTCAAACGCAAATCATCACACTATCTACTATAATATTATAAAAGCGAAAGTTTGTGAGTGTGTATGTTTGTTACTTCTTCACGTAAAAACTACAGAACGGATTTGGATAAAATTTGGTACACAGATAGTTTATAACTTGGATTAACACATAGGATAGTTTTTATCCCGATTTAATATTCCTGTGGGATAATTTTCGAGTTGTAGCGGGTGTATTCGCTAGCAACAGCTAGTTTCTCATAAAATGTCGATTGCAACTTTGGGATATGACCTACTTTATTATAGGTAATATGGGTTCCATAATATTAATTTAGTTACTAATATGACATTACAACATTTTTCTGTGAGATTTTTATGTGTACGAAATAAGATGCACGCATTAAAAATTTTTTTGGTGAAATACCCTATTATTTGTTTATTGTTATCATTTTAAGGCTAAAACCGTAAAACGACCCTTAAAAAAGCCGAAAAGCCATTCGCTCTCCCCATCCATCGTTGGGATATTTATTTTCTACTTACGGAGCAATATTGGTCAAAATTTTAACATATTCACAACTTGTTTTTTAAATAATAGTTTTAAATGTTATAACTTTACTTAATAAAACTACGTGACTCATGCACCACTCATGGTATCCATAAGCACAATGTTTTTCATTTTCCTACCGTAAAACGTAATTATGTACGAAATTTTTACATAGACTTACAATAAATATGGCTGACGTGCGGTCGTCTTGTATTTTTACTTTAATAAATAAAATACAATCCAGCGAGTTTGGTACCTTTTATTTATATAACAAAAGGAAAGTGACGTGCGACTTTTACTTACTTTTTACTTACTCAGTCTGATGCTTAGAATGCTTGGTTGAAGACGGCTTTGTAACGGGGCTGTTTAGACCTTGTATTTATGTGCTGCTGGGCATTTGGCCAAAGGCCTCTCTCTATCTCAATCCAGACTTATATCCAGTATGTCCACAGACAACAACTTAGTCGAGCGACTATCTCATCTAAGTCGATAAATGCATCTACATCCTAATCGTTAGCAACGCTCGGTTTCAACCTAACTCCACCTTTCAACACAAAGTTACAACCGAACAAAGCCTAATCAACACCTAAAACAATTGATTAAATCGGTATCTGATATATCTACAAGTTTCCCAACACAGTTCCCCAGCATTGGGTCAATGTACCGACACATTTGCTCTAACTACGTCAAATTACGAGTAAAGGGTTCCGTTGCGCGCTTCGATCTAATTGCAACTTCGTGACTGCTCTAGCCTCTTCCATTAGCACCTTGTACCACCACACCCTGTTATGGAATAAACATCCCAAAGCCGCAGTATCCATCGGTGTTTTTGCTTCGAACTTTAACCGTAAAAGCGATAGTTGTCACGCAATGGATGTGAAATAAGTTACACAGATATAATTCTCGTCGTATCGTGATAGCATCACGTTGGGATCGTTAAAAGTCTAGACACAGGGTGATTCAATTTCTTATTTACGTTGATTTCTATATATAAATGGCATTTTAAATGAAGTGAATTATTTGTTCAAGTTTAATAAGAATCATGTTCGGATTACACGAGTTTGAACTGATATTTAATATTACTGAGTAGTTTTCGATTAAATTTCTCATCTGTATGTTTATTGTGCTTTTTAAGAAATGGCAGTGTGAAATAAAATTGAAAATAGTTCTATGAAATGTGGCAAATATAATTTAATATTAAACAATAGTGCGACGTCCTAATGGGCATCGGTCGTACGATTAAACGTTGCGTTCACCGTCGTGCGATGAAAATTATCGTACGATGGTCCAAGTGGTGTCCTAACTGGCAACGATTGATCGTACGACCGAACGTTGCATTCTCTCTCATCTCGGCTAACCTGTGCCCCCCCCCCGCACCCCCCGCGTTTTGCTCGCACGATGACGCGTGACCAATGAGAAGCGATTTGTATCTTTGATTGGACGATCGCACGATCGTACGATCGTTTTAAGCATTTCACTGTGATCGCACGATCACTCGCAAGCTCTATTAGGACACACTGAAGAGACTAGTATGTTTTAATCTCGTCGTACGACGGGCACGCATCGTTTGATCGTACGACCGTTGCCAATTAGGACGCCGCCTATGGCGTATTTTGACTGGGCTCGTGAGGTGTGAGGTTGTCGACATTTGGGATGTGAGTTCAGCGATCACTAGGTTCGCGTAGGGCAGTTGAATCTGGGATCTGATTCAAACAACAGTACTTTTGTAATCAGTGTTTTACTCGGAGGCGTTGTTAGGAGGTTCTTTCCTGTGGAGCTCTGGCTGGCTGTTTGATTTTCTTCTTCGTCGCATGTTTAGTGTCAAACCTAATGTCAGAGTTTTGACTGTGTCTGATGTCTGCTTCTAACTTAGCTTTACTTATCATTGAGAAATGTCTCTCGAGCATGCTGGTTCCTTCACAAGTATATATATATATATATATGATATACGTAAGATAATTATACAGTAGGCACAATCCAAAAAATCATAGGTGCGTGTCTTGGGTTCGAATCGAGACTTATGATTTGATAGCCCGACGGGTACACCACTCAACATTCACTATTTATGCGGTTTTTTTAAGTAATAAACTTAAGAAGTATAGGGACAGGTATAGCTGTGTAACCACGTTACACTCGAACAGCAATGACTGTAGGGAAAACAAATCAAAGAAAATGCTTGACGAAATGCCACGAGTCACCGTGACGCAACATGGGCCGGTACTCACGGGCGTCACTTGTCTAAGTGAACACGTGCGCGTCTTCTAACGCAAGAAGTCTTTTACTGCCATACTAACTGCCGTACTCAGAGATATTTAATGATTACTTAAGCCGTCACTTAGTAAAGGTTTGACATATTTATGTATTAGAAAACTGTCAAAACCATTACTAAGTGATGGCGTAAGTAATCATTAAAGCTCGCTGATAGTTATTTAATGATTTTTGACTTAAACCGTCACTCAGTAAAGGTTTGACATACAAAACCTTCATTAAAATGTCAAAATCTTTACTAAGTGCTGGCTTAAGTCATTGTTAGTCAGGTACATGACATCGCCTGTGATTTTGGGCAAGGTGTATAGAACAGATCAATACTGTAATGATACTTAGTGGTAAACTTTAATTGTAAATTTATATGTTGGGGGTAATCTCCGGAACTAATGATCCAATTCTAGAAATTCTAATGCTCTGCTAATATGCAATATATAAATATAATTTATATATTGCATTTTAGCCGAGCACTCACAGTTTTAGTGGATCAAGTCGCAGGTAAAGTGCTAGTGCCTTATATGTAATTTTGCAAGATTCCCTTAATTATATATTTTAAACGTAAAAGATTATTATTATTTCTTTACTGAACAAAAGTATTTAACACCAAATATTCTTCATAAGATAAATACATGGAGCTCCAAACCCCAATCTTCCAATGACCACCTCGGCATTCCCAAACTAACCTTCCCACATCCTTGAAAGTCCAAAAACAAGGTTACTTGTCACCGAGTTAGTGATTGAGGGGATTAACAAGATGAACAGTCCTGTATCCTGGCTAATGTCCCAATGGATTCGGACTTTGGACCCGAAGAAATATTGTGTCAGCTTACTTCGCACCTTAAGGATAGATATACTGAACTTTGTGGAACAGTCGTTCTACGAATTTGTATTATACAAGTTTTCTGCCGTAACCATTTATAGGAACCTATGGACAAAAGTGGATGAATTTTCAAAAATACTTACTACTCATGGTCGTGGTCGTCTAAAAAAGAACAGTCCTCTAGACGCAGCTTAAATCAAATCAAATCAAATCAAATCAATTTATTTGTGAAACATAGGATAGATGATAGATGGATCTTAGGAACTCTAAAGTGCGCTATGTCTTGTCAATTTTGACATACAAATATTTTTGGAGGAATCATGCGTAGTCAATTATAAATTATTAAAGAAAAAGAACAAAAAAATAACATAATGAATTAAATGGTTAGTTTACAGTGAATTTCAATATTAATTAACATAATCATTTAAAAAGTCTTCAATTTTATAATAACATTTGTCAATTAGCAATAATGTGAGAGCTTTTTTAAACTTTACTAGAGGCATATTTTTAATATTGTCTGGTATTAGTCTGTTACTGTATTAACTCTGTTAATTTAAAGCATGGTTTTGAAGTAGGTGCATTTCATCACCCTCCTTCATCATCCTTGCGTGATCGAATCAGAAATGAGGACATCCGCATGAGAACCAAGGTTACCGACGTAGCTTGAAGAATCGCCAGACTTAGGTGGCAATGGGCAGAGCACATTGGTCACATAACGGATGGCTGATGGGACCGAAAAGTTTTGGAGTGGCGACCGCGAACTGCAAGACGTTGCGTTGAAAGGCGTCCCACTAAGTAGACCGATGACCTGGTGAAGGTTTTGGGGACCTGCTGGATGCGAGACGCACGGGACCGGTCATTGTGGCGACACCTGGGGGAGGCTTATGTCCAGCAGTGGACGTTTTTTGGCTGAAATGATGACGATGATGAGTGTGCATAATTTGCACTACTAATTTTCATTATAGGTAACATGGTAAATACCCCGTTTTCAGGATGTTTGATAGTGTTGTTAGAAAAATATTAACAATTGTATAACAACAAACTACAAGTAGAAAGAAAATTCTAAACTCAGACATACCATTCTTCAATTTTCCCCACATCAACTTAAACAGCAAAGATTTAGCCGACACTTCCACAATTACATCCAGCCGAGTTTAAACCAGTCTCTCATAGCCAAGGGAAACTAATGTAACTTTCTTCACTAAAGTTGAAACAGAAAAAAGTGTCTGTCTGGCAGGATGAGGAGAATGAGGCTATACGTAGTTAGGGCTTCGCCACACGGGTGGTTGTTGCAGGGATGAGATAATTATGAAAATTTCGATCTGGTAACGGATACGGCTAAAGGAATAATATTATACCGATTTACTTTATTCGGTTACTTTTTTATTTCGAATATTCAATTATAGTTTCGGTATATTTCTAAATTCCCTAGTCACTTTGATATTTTTCTTGCGCTAGCAGAACAATTTAAATGTACAACTTTGTGTAGTGTCTGGGTTACCAAGATACAGGCTGTGCCTAGTTTGGGACCCGCTGTTAATCTTGTCAGTTTTCTGTTGTGTTAGCTAAAATAAATGAATTTGAATTTTAAATAATCAGAAAATGACAGCTCTAGGACATGGGAACTCGTGGATACATGTAACAGATGCTCCGATGGTGTGTGTGATGTATGAAGTGTGCTGTTAGTCAAAGTCAAAGTTCATTTATTTGTCAGAAACATGAGTATGCACACAAAGCATGCAAGATGTTAAGTACATTAGAAAGGACAAGGATCACAGTCATGTTTTACCTTTACGGCGTACAAATATGGTAAATAAGGTTTATGTGTGTGTGTGAGGTTGGTGTGTTCTTGAGTTTCTTCCGAGAACCGAAAATAACGTTAAGCTGTTTTTTACGGCTGTGATTTGTTGATCTTTGACAGTAGCTTGAAAATCTGACAAGCAGTCTTACCAAGTGGTGTCATACTGCCTATTACTAACTAGATCGTGGTGGTCAAATAAGCAGTCGCTCCATGTAAAACACTGGTATTCAGCTGCATCTGCATGTTTCAACGTAACTGGAAGAAGCTAGTTAGATGATGACAATCTTGTAACTACAAATTCCTTTGGTGATTATCTATCAACATCGCGCATCGTTAAGAGCTTACTGTTTGACAGTAAATTTTTGAACATAAGCTAACTGATACTCGTGGCCAGTGGTTGTCTAGTGGTAACGCCTGTGTTGCAGATTTTGGGTTCGAATTTAAAACCATAGCTCAAAAATTTTAAAAGAAAATAGCGGTATCACTCTTTTGCTCTTATCCTAATAAAAGAACATCAAGCAAAAAAAATAACTAAAAGAAGATAAAAGCATCACCTGTAAGATACCAACACGCAATGTGCTGGCTTAGTGATTGCAGACTCTCACACGCAGGAGGTTTGTAACCTAGCTGTGAGATACGTCATGCAAAAATATTAAAGTAAATAAAATTAAATCTTTGCTAGCTCTCCGATAACATCTGTTGTCCAACCACGCTTCCTCCATTTCCATAATCTCGTTAGACTTGTAAAAAGATGCGTACGCCCGATAACCGCAACGGCAGTCTGATACAAACTTAAGCCCTCCCCCCACCCCGGAAGCCGACGCTCCCCGACAAATTCACTTTTCCTGTCGCCGAACGGAAACGAATCCAGAGCACCTTTATACCGTAATAATATTGTATTAAAGAGCCCTTAAGGACAGAAATCTTTTGTAAAATTTCCGCTTGGAGTGTGTGGCGATGATTTTTCTATGGTATAACCTTTTTTCGTTATTAGTTTGTGGTTTGTGTGTTGTGTATGGTATGGTGCATTGAAATGGATACACGAACGAAGACTAAAACTCAATGGTAAGTCTTACAAGGCTTACGACCCTTGATTTTTCGGATTCATTGTGCATTGTTTTATTATTACTTATTTTTGAGACAAGCCCGCTACACTATTCCCAAACCACTGTAACTCCTGAAAGCCAGAATCAACAGTGGCGACCACAATAAAAGCGCCGAGACAATGAAGCTCGACGAAGTTCCAGAGAAACGATTTAACTGTCTTGGATCCCGCTACGAAATTAATCAGAAAAGAATAGCACTTGCTTCCATGAAGGAAAACATTGTGAGAAAGTCAAATCAGAAGCCCATGGGTATCTTAAAAACTGTGACACCAGATTTAGGCACTAACCACATGACAGAGGGTAACAAGGATATTTTTGCAAGACAGGGAGGTGTGCTAGTAAACATATTATGGGTATTAGGGTTAGTTTCAATTATGAAAAAATAAAATGAATCCTTGCACAAACATCCAGGATATTCAAATCTGCTACCATTTCACTGACTTGCTAATTATTTAAATGAACCGATGGTCATTACCACTTTCTATGTGTTCTTATTTAATTTAACTACTGCCTCTGTTTCAGTTTATTTGAGTTAATTTAAACGGCCCAAACTGAATAGGTAGAGAGTGTACCCAACTATGTTGTAAAGAGTAAACTTTATTATTGGTAACAGATGCGGTGTCTACCTAAGGGAAGGGAGGCCTATAATTTTCAGGGGAGGGTCGACACCTATAGGTAGATTCCGTCTAGAAATGTTGTTCTTGCCTGAAATTTAAAAGTGCGCCGAGACGGATATTTCTGGCGAAAACTGCTGGACGCGAAATACGGTCAGGCTTTAAGTATGGGATGATAATGATGAACAATATACGTACACCTCGGCGTAAACTATGAACTTTTTCAAAATCAAAATCAAAATATTTTTATTTCACCTAAGCCTACATGGGCACTTAAAAACCGTCGTTAAAAAGGTGCACAAAGGTGTGCATAAAAACGTGCAAAAGGTGGCGGTTTTAGCTGTCGGCTGTTACGTTGACTAGCACTAGTCATTCGTTAAGTCTATGAAACTAGTTGAAATAATGAACTAAATAAAGATGGATCCAAATTTTTTATACCTTTATTACCTTTTCAATTTCTGTAATGGCCATACAACGCGGCAACGCTGCCAGTCTCTTGGGCACTTTACCTGCTGACAGCGTTGAGGAGGAGTTTTTCGATGCCCTTTTATAGTTAGTTTGTTTTTAGGTTAGTTTAGTTTATATATTGAGTATAGTCTTACTTATATCTCAATAAGAAGTCCGTCAGTTAGATTATATTTCTGTAATTTGTAAACATGCAACAAGACATTAATTCTACTCTGCGTAAAGTTTGAAGTTCGGAGGTGCATTTTTCGGTCCAAGAAATAATTTATTTGACATTTAATTTTACAAGCGCGACTAGAAACTAGATCATCATCTGTCTAGCCTTGTCCCAACTATGTTGGGGTCGGCTTCCAGTCTAACCGGATTCGGCTGAACACCAGAATTTTGCATGGAGCGATTGTCAATTGGACCTCGTAATAAGACTGTTTGTCTGACTGTCGGGCCACGGAGTGCCTGTAACGACAGTCAGAGATCTAGAAATGACAGCCAGGACCAACAACTTAACGTGCTTTCGAAGCACGGAGGAAACTGGGTATGTAATGATCACCCATCCACAGACCAACCTAGGCTAGCGTGGCTTAACCTGAGGATTGATTCGAGAGCCGGTTATTATCTAGCCACTAGTCCTATAACGATCGATAAAGTCCCGACATACCCCACAAAGCCATCCAACTATACCATCAATTCACCATAGAATCCGTATAAAAATTCATAGGAACGCTAAAGTGAAGGTACTTGAACAAATTCATTTTTCTTGTTATGCTCACGCCCGGAGCGAGTGGCCCGGTAATCGAATCTCGTGCCTTGGTTCATCGTGGACTATTCCGCGCGGTTCTTATCAGATATAGATGGTATTCGTGGGAGATTTCGTCTATTGAAGAAGTAGTAGTTTGTTTAGCAACATTGAAATGTTAAAGCGTTTTTATTTTTATTGGGTGCCTTTCTTGTCGTACAAGAATTAATTTTGTGAAAAATATACAAAATCGTATACTTTTTTCTTATGGGTCCTCTTGCTTCGATTACTTTTGCTTTGTCTACATTCATACGGATCCTTTTCGCAAGCCGGTTATGAGTCCTATTTACCTGACCTAAAGAATATCACCAATAAGGTTAGTGTAGTTCTAAGGTGTCCCCTCCGGTCCCACTCTCATCTGCTTTGTATATTTTTGTAGCTATCATTCACTCGTTCTCTCAACAACATCATCAAAATCAAAATCATCTGTCTAAACCTATAGTTACAAATATAATAATAAAGCAGCTTTTACCATACAAAAACGAGCATTAAGAACCATGCTTCGCCTAAACCAGACTGAATCATGTAAGGAGTATTTTATTAAGCTAAGGATTTTAACGGTGCCATGTCTTTATGTTTTGGTTCTTCTTACTCATTTATTAAAAAACTTAAACGACTTTGAAAGGAAAACTAGAATAAAAACTCGCAGAAAAGATCTTCCTACTATTCTGCAGGCAAAGCTCAATGTTGTCAAACACTCGTCACGTGTGCAATCTGTCAATCTGTTTAACAAATTACCAACAGAATTAAAGAATATTCAGAATGTGAACATGTTTAAAAATATACTCAGGGCTTTGTTAATCAAGAAAGCCTATTATTCTATTGACGAATTTTGTAATGACAAAAGTTTTAAAAATAGTAATTAAATAATTGTATCGATTTTTCTTTGACTTGTTCTAGATTTTTGCTTTTTTTTTTACTAAATACAAGACATAAAATGTATTTTGCTAGGGACTTTGTTTCTGTATTAATACGAGTCTGACTGTGAACTTAGTTTAATTAGGATAGACGTTTTAACTTAGGATGGCTGTGGGACGAGGTTACTTACTAATTTATTTATATTGCAATTGTTTATGTTCCTTTTTTTGTGTACCTACTGTGTTAATATTTCGACACAAATGTATTTTTGTTATGAAATAAATAAATTGAACTTGAACTTGAACCTACCACTAACCTTTTTACGGTTGGCTTCCAGTCCAACCGGATGAGTTTTTCTCCACAACCAGTTAGAGCTTGGTAATACGATACGCTTTGGTAAGACTGGTTGTCAGACCTTCAGGCCACTGACTACTTGTGACGACCGCTTAACGTGCTTTCCGAGGGACGGAGGAAACTCAATATGAAATGGGTGACCAGCCAGCCACGGACCAACCTTGATAAGCACTGCTTAACTTAAAGATCGACATGAGCGGCAGTTACTATTAAGCCACGAACTTCTCAGCCATATAAGGATACTCTTTTAAATATTTGTCACTCCATCATAACTTCATAGCATGGAAGACGAACAGTCGCTGTGTAAACGTAAGTTAATTAAGTAAGACGGGTCGTTGTCAACTATCAACGCTTGTTCACTTGAACCAGTTTAATTGATTCCGCGCAAATTGGTAATTGAATTTATTCCGGGTTACAGAAAATTGTTCATCTGGAATTTATGAAATAATGATTTTGAGGAAATGTTTTTGGTCGATTTTATGTTTGGTTGGAGAGCTTGGGAGGGATTTAATAAAGTGATCATGCATATTGTGAAGTTAGGCAATTTGGTGATGGTAGTCAATTAGGTAGGTGCCGTAAAGCTGTTACCGAGTGGCGTTCAAGGAATATGAATAAACAAAATTAAGAATACGAAAAAAATAAAGGCAGCGAGTTGGGCTGCCGATGTTGTGGTTATCACGGAAATATCCAGCACGAGGCTGGAGCAAGAACGTAGAGCTTGGCTCCAGTAAAGAGAGGCCTACACCCTTATGACGAGTCAATTATAGCAAAAAAATAAAACGGACCTCCCATAGGAATCACCACAACTAGTGATCCTTAATCATTGATCGACTTTTGGGTATACTGGCGAAAAGGTTTCCAAAAAAGTTTATTATTTTCTTCACGGCTTCGACCATAGCTTCGACAGTAGCAGATATCGGTTTTATTACAAGTTTTGGGGCACAAACAGCAGTGTCTGGAACTGGAACATCGTTTGCGACACCGCATACCCATGCACGACCTGGTTCTGTTCTAAGTAACTATAGTTTTAGAGGCTTTTCAGTGAAAATTTTCAGTACAGTGCCTACCACGCTCATTTACAACATACTCCCAAAGAAATACCTAGACATTAGGGCCGTAACAAACATGCCATGATAAATGGGGTCCAAAGGTAAGAGAAGTATAAAACTGGCGTTCTATTATGTTCAGTAAACGGGGAAAAAAGCCACGCCCAAGTTATTATGGCCCAGTTATTTATTGCCAAGAAAATGTACTCGCTACAGTTGGTATGAACGATTTCTAAATGGCCGGGTATAATGTAACGTATGGGTTTTTGTTAAACTCTCTCCTTGGGTCAGAGAATGTGATAGAAATATATCTTTTCACTTTTTTTGGTTGTTTTATTTTTTGTATTTCTTGCTTTAATAGCTCTTTGTATTGAACAGGCCGCAATGCACCAGCCCAAGTTGGTGGATTTGAGGTATCTATTTTGTTTTTGTTGTTCAGACATTCTGGCATTCCCACGATGGTTTCCATTACCGTTTTGAAAGTAGTGATGATCAGATAGATTATACAAATTTAAAAGTGCCTGCCAATTGGTGGGCCGATGACTTGGTGAAGGTTGCTGGGATCCGCTGGAGGCGAGACGTATGGGACCGGTCAGTGTGGCGACACTTGGGTAAGGCCTATGTTCAGCAGTGGACGTCTTTCGACCGACATGAAAAACGTGCCTGCCTGCTTGAATCTACGACACATAAGTTGCGACACATAATTAAAAGGATATTTTTGCATACCTGTATAATTTTTCAGCACCCTAGGTAACTCCACTAATTAACTGAATTTATACCAGAAAAATGAATGCTGTACAAAAAAACCAAAAGATTAATTAACTAAACATGATGCCATGTTTAGTTAATTAATCTTTTTGTCCAACAAAAAAAAAAACTAAATAATAAGCACACAAAACGAGATGACCTTTTTATCGGATTCACTTCAATAATGTAGTTCGTACATCGGAAAAATACGAATTATTTATCAAAAATACTAACTTGCACTCTAAATCTTTCATGTTAGGTTAGGTTATGTTAGGTTTTTTTTTTCGGTTCAGTTAAACAGTTCTGCAAATACTATTAAATAGTATATTGAAATTGATTTATTTTGTGTGCAAGTCAGTAATTTTGGTTTAACTTTGTAATATTTTGTTCGAAAAAAGGGAATATTCAGATATCGATTTAAATACATGCCATAATAGGGGATCGGACTGAGTCAAAAAAATATGATTCTAATTAGTCCGTCAGTTAGATTATCGAAAAATATTGGATATGTGTTTTTTCTCCTAACAAATTAATAAAAATTTACGAAGATAAAACGCGGGGGGACGTCATTTGTAGGCAAATATTGTATTGACATGTGACGTTTTCGAGGAGTTTACGAGTTTTCGTAGCATTGTATCGTTTTTATTTTTTGTTTATGTGACAAAAGAAAAAATACGTGTTCAATAATTTTTGGAATTCTATCTGACGGACTAATTAGTTTTTTTGTCCGATCCCCTATTAAATAGCCATATACAATTATGCAATATACGGATATACATGTTTTCAATATTGCAACCTATATTTTTGATCAATGGACGCAGGGACGGTTTGGATTTATGACGGGGAATAAGTTCGCCCTCCTATTATTTAAGACTAATGACGTGAAATATGGGTGTACTTTAGGAAGAAACTATTACGTACACCTAATTGTCTCTGCCTATCCCTTCAGGTATTACAGGCGTGACGACATGTTACGTCAACTCTGCCATTGCCTCATCATAAATAGTAATAGACAGCATAAAACATAGCATTGCAGCTCGTGTGCACCTCACAAACGCTATAATACCGACGTATTTTGTGCGTTTCCCACAGCACTGCACTAGCATTATAGCACTGTCAATCACTGGTTACTGTTTACAACACAACTCAACGGGAAAATCAAGCAATAGCTTTCAGCGTTTAGCTTAATGATTGATAAGTTCGAGTTTATCGTGCGTTGGGTTTACTTGCAAATTTGGTTTTGGTACAGTGCTTTATCGTTTACATGTTAAAACTATAATAGGTTCGTTTATAGGCACTTACATATTGTATTTCAAAAAAAACTTACCCAAAAATCTTTTTTTATTACACTGTGAACCGTATAGTGTGTATGAGCTTGGTAAGTATTCAGGCAAGTAAGCAGTATTTTTACGAGACTTAAACTACTAGTATAACACATACCTTAACCTTTTTATTGTTTTCCTTTGTCTCTAATGTTCATGTATCAATGTCATGCATACCTGTTATTTGCATAGTTACTGAAATGTCAATTTTCGTTGTTATGTAATTTCAATTGTAAGTGATTGTGCCGTTGGTGTGCTTAGAATAAATAATTAATCCACTAGTATTCTAGGAAATGTTTCTGTAAAATGAGTGCAACGGACAGGGTTCGAACATGCAACATGCTCCTTTTATATTATTTTAGCCTATTTCTTTTATTTATTTTCTTACAAAAACAATAAAAAAACCTTTACGTATATAAAGACAGGGTCCAAGCTACAGGTCAGGGCTCCAGAGAAAAGAACCTAACAATGCGATCCGTGTCCAGTAGTACCGCTCTCTGTATCAAGCCCCTGATCCAGCTGCCTAACGAGAGCCTCCTCAGGTGTTGGCCGAGGCTCTTGGTAATTAAGCCATTGGCTGTAACGACTATCGGTACAATGATCACCGAGTCCACTAGCTTAATACATATAATATTATTAAACTAACGAAAAATAAACAAAAAAAATCTCGTAAACGCCTTAGCTGACTGATGTTGCTTTTATATAACTTTGTTTAAGCTTATTTATTACTGAGTAATAAAACATAAGCCACGAAAAAAACCTTCTTTAAAATAACGCCTAGCTCCCATTAGAAATAAACGTTTAAAACGCCACTTGTGAATGTAAAAAGCTTGAATAAAAGCAAAAGAGTTGAGACAGAAAGAATAATGATCGCGTGATAACGACTCTTTTTCAGCTATGCAGTTTAGCTAAATGGTATATTGTTCATACTGATTATTATGCAGTTGGCTGGGTAATGAATATGGTTATGGACAAAAATGGACGAAAGAAAAAAATTGCGTTTTTTTTGTTAACTACCCTAATGGATCAGATTTTATGCAGGTTCGGTGAAGCATAATTTTAATTTTCTGTAATTCTCTATTAGTCCTCATCTCATTAGACACCTTCGGTCTTGAAAACCAGCGCTGTGCTTTGGGTGACCATAGCACAGCACCATGCTGAGTGGCAACCTACTTGTCGCAGTCACGACGCGCAAAATTTTTTTTTTATGATCCCTGCTGGTTGTATTTTTTTTAATATTTGATAAGCGTTGTACGTGTATTGTTTTTTTTCCTGTATGTCTCTTTGTATGCTCGTTATGCTTCTGCGACGAATAAATATTTTTGATTCTTTCTTTCTTTCCTTTCTTTCCTTTCTTTCCTTTCTTTCCTTTCTTTCCTTTCTTTCCTTTCTTTCCTTTCTTTCCTTTCTTTCCTTTCTTTCCTTTCTTTCCTTTCTTTCCTTTCTTTCCTTTCTTTCCTTTCTTTCCTTTCTTTCCTTTCTTTCCTTTCTTTTCTTTCTTTTCTTTCCTTTCTTTCTTTTCTTTCTTTTCTTTCTTTTCTTTCTTTTCTTTCTTTTCTTTCTTTTATTTCTTTCTTTCTTTTCTTTCTTTCTTTCTTTCTTTCTTTCTTCATATTATCTTTTGCCACACTCCATCTATTATTATTATTATTATCTATCGTTCTTCAGTCTTCCTCTCCTCCATACCCATCCTCATTCAAACTTAAAACTTTCCTTATGATATCCTGCCTGTTTGTATCTATTAACTACTTAATTATTAATTTTTGGCCATTTTACATAATATGATTATAATATGGTTATTGTTTTCTCACAAAACATATTTTCAGAAATACAGGCGTAACTTAGATATATGCCCGTCGGGGCTGCGCGTTGTCTCGTCGGGGCTGCGGGTTAAAAGTTCAAAAAGGACACCGCGGCGACAAGAAGGAACATGGGTGGTTTTGAGTCAGTAGAAGTCTGACAGTCCCTTCCGGTCTGCATAGATCGGGAGCGGTTATTTGATGAATTCCCAACTGCCGCCAAAAAAAGGCATTACTTATACACATTTAAAAAAGCCCAGCATTTATTCAGAATCTTGTCATTTTCATTATGGTTCTGTTAAAGTTCCCCTGTTTCCACAAAAGATACCATCGAGGAGCTCAGCACTTGAACCGTAAATAATGTTTATTGGCGCCCTCTTGTGGTGGGTGGTACGTAAATATGGTGGTACAGAGTGCCGTGCGGTACTGTGCCACTAACTGCTCGTTTAGCGGTCACCATCGGGGCAGGGAGTGTTGAATACTGGATGTGGTAAGGACAAAATTAAGATTAGGCTGATTTTGGTAGGTAGTACATGATTAGACTGATTTTTAGAACTACCATGAGTAACAGTTTCAAAAGAATTTTTATAGTATGCATATGCATAGACTCAAGAGTTAAATTTTCTTGCTGGTTTTCCCCAACACTTGTCTATACTTAGCTAAAGCTGCCGACGAAGTCAAAATAGATTTTGAATTCATCAACCACAATTTTTTTACTATACAATAATTCAACAAAAAACAACAATATCACGACATCACATCGACATTTTACAATAAAATAAAGTACCATTTCAAATAGCAGATATAAAAACGTGCATAGATATTTTTATTAGGCTTGCACAAATTAGTTGAATTACAATACCGAACTTTAGACGCACTGAGGTAGAGACCATAATTATGTATACACATCAAAACAAATTTCAAGATTGTGTTTGCGTCTCAGTAAAGGTCTCATCCAGTCACCCGACATCCTCGTGGCATGTGTTCGGTGGACAATTGAGGCAGACAGGAGCACAATTAAACCGATACTCCACGACACTGCATACTCCTTGCGATCCCCTTCATTGCACCACGGAACGTATATATTTTACTTCAACAACTAAGTATTTGAACTGTTCTGTGGAATTACTGTGTTTGTTTAATTTTGCATGGTTGCAGAATCAGGCCGTTGTCATCGCTGCAGGTTGTTCAAAAGGCTATGAAGGAACATGGGTGGTTTTTAGTCAGTTGAAGTCTGATACCACTGACCTGCTGGTCCCGCTAGGACAAGCCTATTGCCATCAATTAGGGGGCTGCTACTGAAATTCCTGATGAATAAACCCTAATGAATCTACCTGGGAATCGAAGTCAGGATCTTATGCTCTGGAGTCGCTGGCGACCACTACACCAGCGACAATGAAAACCTACTTGTTAAAAGTATAGTAGGGGATCGGACAAAAAAAACTAATAAGTCCGTCAGATAGATTTCCAAAAAATATTGAACACTTATTTTCTCTTTTTTCAAATAAACAAAAAATTAAGACGATACAGTGCTTCAAAAACTCGTGAACTCTTCGAAAATGTCACATGTCAGTACATTTTTTACCTACAAATGACGTCACAACCCTCCACTTATGTCTTTGAGGTCCCGTCAATTTTTACTAATTTGATAGAATAAAATAACACGTATCCAATATTTTCCGATAATCTAACTGACGGACTAATTAGAATTAATCCTAATATGTTTTTGACCCAGTCCGATCCCCTATTGCAGATTTTGAAATAAATCTTTTAAGTCTTCTAAGTGTTTATACATTTTGAAACTAAGAAAACATTACAAATATTCTATTTAGGTCCGTCCTTTAAGATCACAATGAGATTCATTGCATTGCTCCTCGTCTGATTGTTTATCGTCAGATCTATTTACAAAGCAGCTCAGACAAAGTTGACACAACAAGTTAAGCTGGCTTGCTGTTTACTGCCTTTCATTTACCTGCAATAAATAACAATATCTAGATAAATAGCAGTTGTTAATAAGGGAATATTTGTGCTTGAGGACTGACGGCACCCGCGGCTGCCGGTTGTTCGACGGGGCTGCCGATTGTTCGACGGGGCTGCGGGTTGTTCAAAAGAGATACCGTGACCCCGGACACAAAAGGCTAAGAAGGAACATGGGTGGTTTTTACCACCAGATACCTGATGATTAGTTGTCAAACAAACATCGAAAATGCATAATTTATCGCTTACCATATGCGCTTCATCACAAAAGTCAAATTAACGGTTTTGCTGCCGAACCGTAAGCCGTAACCGGTAAACAGTTTTGCGGTGCAAATCGACTAATGATTATGTATCGTTGTATTTAAATAAGCGTCATAAGTTCCATTAGTTAAATTACATTGGTTTACATTGTAAATGAATGAAAATACTGGGAATTGCTGTTAATGATATTACTGAGAACTACAAGATATTATTGTGCTCGCTTTTTAGTGTTTGTAATGACGAGTACAAAGAGCAGCAGTGGCCTAGTGGTGGTGTCCCCGACTTAAGAACAGTAAGTCGTGGGTTCAAACCCAGGCAGGCGCATTACTTTATGTAATTTATTTCATGACCGCTGCTCTCAAAACGGTGAAAGAAAATATGAAACCGGCAAGTCATACAACCAAAACATTCCATAAATCCGCACTGGGCCCGCGTGGTGGATTATAGCCCATGCCTCCCCTAGAGAGGAGGCCTGATACCTGCAGTAGGAACATTATAGGTCGATGATGATGACTATAGGTATCGGCCCATGAAGACTAAAACCATTTACACACTACTAAAAAAACTAGACTTCACCGGATCGGATGTTCTGTAAAAACTTGGACAGTATTTTCAGCTCTCGAAGTTACCTCAAAATGCTCTCTCATAAATTCTTACATAATATTGTTCGTTGCGCTAACACAGTGTGAAGCCTGCAATATCGTAGTGGCTTCAAAGATTACAAGCACGTCGGGGTATGTTGCAACATGTTGCGCGTACATGATACACCGCATTAACAACCTTGTTTACTGTCGCGATAGACGATAGGTTTCTTTGGGAACATGTATTTCTAGGAGAGCATTGGTGGTCCAATGGTGGCTACCCCGACTTACGAATAGTGAGTCGTCGTTGCTCAGAACGACAAAGGAAAATATCGTGAGGAAAACGGCATTTCTTAGACCCAACAAATTCGAGCACATGTGACATCTACCAACCCGCACTGGGCCTGCTTGGTGGATTATCCATCCCTCTCTTAGAGAAGAGGCCTGACTCCCTGCAGTGGGAACATTATAGGCTGATGATGATGATGTAATTCTAGAAGCTTTTTTATTTTTAGAAACAAAAATGCTTTGTTAGTGATCGCAATCGCAAAATATTGAGACAGGCGTACTGACAGTCTTCCACAAAATATTAGGAATTTTCTTTTTTAAATTCCTATCAAATTCACATAAACTCACCATTTTTCTCATGGGTGAAACCTGCTACGGTCTTTACATACTTTTATACCATGTTCACGTTCGTACTGTGATCGTAGAAGCACGCCGGTTGTGACTGAACTTTCTAGAAACCATCACCAATAAGTTATATGTCTAGGGCTTCCACTCCCGGCGTTGCCCTGCACATGTCTTGTAAATACCAAATCTCATCCTACCAAATTAATTTCAAAGAAAAACGAAAGCAGGTATTAATTCAACATTTTCATAAAATCTTAATAACCATTCTCAATGAACAAGCCCCTTCACATAAGAGCCTAATAATAAGTCGTTAGAATAATTAAAAGCTCTACATGTAAAGTACGTCATAATTGCCGACGTAAGGACTTACCTATAAAGGCGGTTTTAAGATTTTTTGCGATAAAGCTGGGTACACAAAGTTGAGGGGCGACCGGAGCGTGAATAGGATTGCATTGTGTGAGTACTAATTGCGGTTTTTAAGCGGCCGTACCGTATGAGGCCAATTATGTGCGCCACGCTTTATATTTGGATGTGGCTCACACCGAAGTGAACGGGTTAAGTGTTTTTTTGGTGATTGGTAGTTTCATGTTTCCAGTTGGGTATGGTACTGTGGCGGCACATCACTAACTGCTACGCCCATCCTTATTTGCCGGGGTGAAGTGTCAAAAAGTGACTCAAGTCTGACGCATGGATTTTTCTCTGCGGTCCTCGGTTTTTGTCTGAGCTATTAAATGTGTTTCTAGAGAAAGAGTCGTTTACTTTAATACACACGATTCTCGTGGACATCATTCCCACAATTGGTGACCCCGACGTGATCCGTCATGACAGACAAACACGCACCTAGATTGGACGAAGCCGACGGAGATTTTGTAGATGCAGCATCCGACGCCACAGTGAACAGAGTCGCAGTGCGTCTGCCTCCATTCTGGCCAGAAGACCCGGAGGTATGGTTCGCGCAAGCAGAGGCGCAATTTCAAATTTCCGGCATTAAAGATGACAGTACGAAATTTTACCATGTCATCTCTCAGCTTGAACATAAGTACATTCGCGAAGTAAAAGACATCGTGAGAAACCCTCCACCGACCAACAGGTACGAGAAGTTGAAGCAAGAGCTAACAAAACGGTTATCTATTTCTCGTCAACACCAAATTACTCAGTTACTTTTGCACGAAGAATTAGGCGATAGAAAACCGTCGCAATTTCTGCGCCATTTAAAAACGCTTGCCGCAAACGAGGTAACCGACGAGTTTTTGCGAAGTTTGTGGTCGAGTCGCCTACCTCCTCATGTTCAAGCAATTATTGTGACGCAAACCTCTGGTAGCCTGGAAGTCGTCGCGGAATTAGCGGATAAAATTTGTGAGGTCGCGGCGCCGTTACACCACCAGGTGGCGAGTACAAGCACGAACGCCGCCAGTGCCTTCAGTAATTTCGACGGTTTATTGAAACGTATCGATGAAATGATTATGTCACGTATACATTCAGAATTAAGCCAACAAATATCTCAATTAAACATACGTTCGCGTGATCTCTCTCCCTCTAGAGGCAGATACCGATCGAGGAGCAGTAGCCGCAGCAATACACGTGGCGTTTGCTGGTACCACAAGAGGTTTGGAGATAAAGCTACGAAATGCACATCGCCTTGTTCATACAAGTCGGTAAACTAGAGCGACAGTTCGTAGAGGCGACTAACGACTGTCAAGGTGCTACCAGTCGCCTTTTCATCACAGACCGGAAAACAAAGGTACAGTTTTTGATAGATACTGGTTCGGATCTTTGTGTGCTCCCACGTCGTTTCCTGCGCCAGTCCAGACAACCTGCGGACTACAGTCTTACTGCTGCAAACGGTAGTATCATCAGCACTTACGGTACCATGACTTTGCACCTGGACCTGGGTTTGAGACGAGACTTTGTGTGGAATTTCATGGTAGCTACTGTGGATAAGCCAATCTGTAATACAGTTCATACTAGCACAGGAGTCAGGGTTCACAAATAATATGTTGTACTTAAATTATGTCAATAAAGATTTTTATTATTATTATTATTAATCATAGGAGCTGATTTCATCGCGCATTACGGACTTTTGGTGGACTGTAAACACAGGCGTCTGATTGATAGTATGACAACTTTAACTGCACCTGGAACCCTCAGGGTTTGTAACCAAACCAGTATCAAAGCGTTAACGGGTTCTACTGAATTTCACAAATTACTTTCCCGGTACCCTAATTTGACCAAACCTTTTGGAGTATTTCGTGAAGTTAAGCACTCAACCGTACACTACATAAATACTACACCTGGACCCGCTGTATTTTGCAGACCGCGTCGTTTAGCTCCTGATCGTCTCAAGATTGCCAAAGAAGAGATTAATAATATGATTCGAGAAGGCACTGCGAGACCATCAGATTCATCATGGGCGTCGGCACTGCACCTGGCTCCGAAGAAGAACGGCTGGAGACCTTGCGGGGACTACCGTGCTTTAAATGCGCGCACTATTCCTGACAGGTACCCTATGAAGCATATAGAAGATTACGCTCATAGACTAGCTGGTTGTACAGCATACTCAAAAATCGACCTAGAAAAAGCCTATCATCAAATTCCAGTAGCCCCAGAGGACATAGCAAAGACTGCAATCACAACTCCATTTGGCCTGCTAGAATTTCCGTTCATGTCTTTCGGTTTGCGCAATGCCGCACAAACTTTCCAGCGGTTTCTTGATGAGGTGCTCAGAGGCCTCGATTTCTGCTGTTTCTCTTACATTGATGACATTTTGGTGTACACTAGAAGTCAATCCGAACACCTGGAACACCTGGAAATGGTTTTCAAGCGTCTGCATGACTACGGTCTCCGTATCAATGAAGGGAAGTGTGAATTCAGCAAACGCGAACTAGATTTCCTTGGTTTCCACATCACCCAGTATGGCACGCGACCCCTGGAAGACAAGGTTAAATCCATAAAGGAGTTTCCACCACCAAAAACCGTCAACGGTTTACGCAGATTTTTGGGAATGCTAAATTTTTATCGCCGATTCATTCCAAACGCTGCCTCTGATCAAGCACCGCTGCACGAGATGCTGTCGGGACCCAAAGTAAAGGGTACTCATCCAATCACCTGGACGCCACTACTCCTTGAAGCTTTCAACAACTGCAAAGCAAGTATTGTTAAATGCACTTTACTCGCACATCCTGTCATGAATGCACCGTTGGCCCTTGTGACCGACGCTTCTAACTCGGCCGTGGGCGCGGTACTCCAGCAATTGGTAGATAAGGAATGGCAACCCCTTGCTTTTTACTTAAAGAAGCTGAGCAAATCCCAACAGCTATATAGCGCTTATGACCGAGAGTTGTTGGCAATATACGAAAGCGTTAAACATTTCCGCTATATGATCGAAGGTAGACACTTTGTTATTTACACGGATCACAAGCCAATCACCTACGCTTTCTTGCAGAACAAGCAGAAATGCTCACCTAGACAATTTAATCATCTCGATTTCGTGTCGCAATTTACAACGGACATAAGACATATTTCGGGTAAAGACAACATCCCTGCCGATACGTTGACACGCATCGAAGCTATAGCGTCACCCCCTACATTAGAACAACTAGCTCATTCTCAAGAACATGACACCGAGCTACAGACTATTATCTCCAATCGCTCAACTTCATTGAAGCTGGAACAAATGTCTATACCAGGTACAAGCGTCACTTTATTCTGCGACGTCTCTCTGCCGAGGCCTCGACCTTTTGCTACAAAGGAGCTGCGTCGGCAGATTTTCAACTCCATTCACTCGATGAGCCATCCCGGAACGAGGTCGACGACAAAGATGGTGACTGATAGATTTATTTGGCCCTCAGCTCGAAAGGATTGTCGCGATTGGGTTCCTACCTGTGAAGCTTGCCAAAAGACTAAAGTACACCGTCATGTTTCATCTCCTCTAGGCAATTTCAAACTGCCACAATCGCGATTCAGTCACGTGCATATAGATTTAATCGGACCAATGCCATCATCTCGCGACTACAAATACTGTCTCGCAGCTGTCGACAGATACACACGTTGGCCAGAAGTACAGCCGCTGCAGGATATTACAGCTGACACAGTAGCAAAGGCATTCTATGAGCTATGGATTTCGCGTTTCGGTTGTCCAGAGACATTGACAACAGATAGAGGTCGTCAATTTACCTCCTCACTTTTCAAAGCTCTTACAGATTTTTGTGGAGTCCAGCTGCGCCACACGACTGCTTACCACCCTGCAGCGAATGGAATGGTTGAGAGGTTTCACCGCACTTTGAAGGCTGCCATCATGGCTCACGGCGAGCAGCGCTGGACAGACGTTTTACCTGTCGTCCTGCTCGGCGTGCGTACAGCTTGGAAAGAAGACCTGCAATGCTCCGTCGCTGAAATGGTTTATGGTGAGCGTTTGAGAATACCGGGTGAGTTCTTCCAATCAACTAATAATAACCAGCTGAGACCGCCAGATTTTGTCTCGCAACTGAGACATAACATGTCATTTTTGAAGCCACAAGAAGCAGCTCGACATTCTCCAGCTTCTGTATTTGTGCACAAGGACCTCAAGACTTGCAAACACGTCTTTATTAGAAAAGGTGCACCTCGAGGATCTTTAGAACCACCATATTCAGGTCCGTATCCTGTGTTAGAGAGGACAGATAAGACCGTCACTGTAGAACTACAAAGAGGACCAGTTACAGTCACAATAGATCGTGTCAAACCTGCCTTTATTTTGTCCGACTCATCTGAAGATGATTATGATTTAAACTTGTTAATTTATAATAGGACATGTCGTCACAGTGACGTTATTTTGTATTTTGACTGTAATCAATTTATATCTGATTACAGACTCACTGACTTCACAATGTTTTTACCACCTAGTTCTAAGCGACGTATTGCTAACCTTTTAGCATACAATATACACAGCGACACTGGTATGTGTTTGCCAACGTTTTCTGTTAGTAGTGATACTAATACTGCTTTTGTTACTAACACTTATACAGATACTAACACTTTTATTGATACACCTTGTAGTTTAAACTGTTAGGTGCGACAACAGGTAGGCCGCATATGTTGAATGTTGTTCAATCAAAATATGCAGGGATTATCTGGCAAAGAATTAGAGTTAAGTTTGTTTATGGAGAATTATGATGTTCAGGTTTTATGTCTAACTGAACATTGGTTGAAGGAACATGAAGTAGTATTTATCAATGATGATTTCTATACCGTACAGAGTGCATTTGTGAGAAAATCTGCTATTCGCGGTGGATCTTTAATTCTTGTATCAAACAAATTAAAATGTAAACAACGTTTAGACTTAGTTAATTTGTCAATTGAGCGCACTATTGAGTTGTCTTGCGTTGAACTCGAGCAATACATAGTAATTTGTGTTTATAGACCCCCTTCTGGGGACTTTACTCATTTCGAATCAGTAATGGAGGATTCACTTAATAAGTTAAAATCAAGTAATAAATCTATAATTTTATGTGGAGATTTTAATGTTAATATTTTAGATGTTACTCCATTAAGTATCAGATTTCTCAATTTGTTTAGATCATTTAATTTAGTTAACCTGTTTTTTGAACCAACAAGGATCACGGCTTCTTCATCAACTTGCCTTGATAATATGTTTAGTGATTGTGTTGCCGAGGACAAATTAGTGTTAAGTGACTTATCATCTGACCACTGTGGCTTAATAGCTAGCTTCCCTATGTTATTAAAACAAAAGCCGCGCAAAATAGAATGCAGGCCTCATACAGCTAGTCGTTGCAATAAATTCAAAAATAATGTAGCACTTAAAGTAACGCCGTCAATAGTAGAGCACGAGACTCCTAATGAAATTTATAAAGCCCTTTTTGATGTTGTGCAAAATGAATACCAGTCTATTTTTAAGTCTAAAACGATTAACATTAAGGGACCTTCTGTGGGCTTCAACCAATGGGCTACACCAGGTATTTACAAAAGTCGAGCCCGATTGTACGAGTTGTATGGTCTTAAACAATACAGGTTTGATACAACTTTTCTAGAGTATGTTAAAAATTATTCCAAATTATTTAAAAAGATTTGTATTATTGCAAAATCAAAATTCTTAAGCGAGACTATTAAAAATTCTAATAATAAAGTTAAAGCCACTTGGAAAATCATTAACAATGAAACGGGTAAATCTGTTAAACAAGATAATCACCTCGAGATCATGGTGGGTAACAAATTAGTTAGTGAAGCAGCCGACGTAGCCGAGGCTTTTAATGAGTATTTTGCCAGCATACCTATAGCGACGACTCGTTCCCTGAGTTCGTCGCCGTCTAAAGCCGAAGATCTTTTGCATAGCAGCGTGTCTAAATGTGGTAAAGTATTTAGTTTCGAACATGTAACGCCTCGTGATGTAGTTAACGTTTTTAATTCACTTAAGTCTAAAAACACAGGTGATTACTGGGGCATTTCTATTAAACTTTTAAGTAACATAATCGACATTGTAGCCCCCTGTCTTGCCGTTACTTTCAATAAATGCGTCGATTTGGGGACTTTCCCTGACCTTATGAAGAGCAGTAAAGTCATCCCTCTATTTAAATCAGGCAGTAAAAACGATATCGGTAACTTTAGACCAATTTCTATTTTACCTGCTTTTAGCAAAATTTTTGAAAAATTAATTCTCAAACAGTTGTTATTACATTTTAATTTAAATAATCTCCTTCATAATGATCAATATGGCTTTACAAAGGGTCGTTCGACTACGGATGCAGGTGTTGCTTTGTTGAAACACATATTTGACGCATGGGAGAACGCGCAAAATGCAATCGGTGTTTTCTGCGATCTCTCTAAAGCTTTTGATTGCGTACATCACGACACGCTTTTACGGAAACTGCGTTATTACGGTGTTCAAAATGAGGCCCTAAATGTGATAGATTCGTATTTGCAAAATAGATTCCAATGTGTAGACGTAAATGGCGCGAAATCTTCCGGGCTACCGGTTCGGCTAGGTGTACCACAAGGTTCAATACTGGGTCCGTTTTTATTCTTGGTTTATATTAATGATCTACCATACTATTTAAAGGGTTTTTGTGACGTTGTACTATTTGCAGATGATACCTCTCTTATCTTTAAAGTAGATAGGAATAGACACGATTTTGACGACGTAAACAGCACGCTATCAATGGTCACGGATTGGTTCACAATAAACAACCTTGTTCTTAATGCCAAGAAAACTAAAATAGTTAAGTTCGCTTTACCCAATGTTAGAAATCTAGGTCCCAATATTATCCTCGCCAATCAGGAGCTGGAAACTGCCGACTCTGCTGTATTTCTGGGCATAACAGTAGATCCAAAATTACAATGGGGTTTACATATATCAAGCCTAGCGGGAAGGCTAAGTTCAGCCGCATACGCCGTCAGAAAAGTAAGACAATTCACTGACGTTGATACAGCACGGTTAGTCTACTTTAGTTATTTTCACAGCGTTATGTCATACGGTATTCTGCTGTGGGGCAAAGCTGCTGATATTCAAAATATATTTGTTCTGCAGAAGCGAGCGGTTCGTGCAATTTATCAGCTGGGTGCTCGAGTTTCTCTTAGAGATTTTTTTAAGGAGATTGGTATCCTCACTGTTGCTTCTCAGTTCATCTTTGCCAACATTTTATATATTAAACAAAATATCCACCTGTACACTAAAAACAGTGATATTCACAACTTTAACACTAGAAATAAGCATAAACTACGCGCTCCTTTTCACCGGCTTCACAAAGTTCATAATTCATTCGTCGGGCTTGGTATAACATTTTATAACAAACTGCCATCTTCTTTTCTAGACTTGCCATTTGATGCGTTTAAAGCCAAAGTAAAATCTAATCTTTGTTTAAAAGCGTACTATTCCATTAACGACTACTTAAATGATAAGAACAGTTGGTCGCTGAGTTGAACACAAGACAATGTTTGTTATTTATTTATGTTCTTTCTCCAAGATTAGTTTACTGATATGTTATGTCTTTTTTTTTTTTTATTATTATTATATACTTTTTTATACTTGCCTTACTATTGTATCGAGTCTGGTTCTTCTAACCAACCTAACAGACAGATGTGTGCTGGGGAGTTTGTTCCGCCACTTCTTCTTTCCAGCAAAAACACTAGGAAGTGTCGAAGGGGGGGCGTTTTGGGGGACTGTCTCTTGTAAATAAGTAAAGTAAAGTAAATTTTGACGTTCGAAAAGTGCTGATTATCAGCCTAGTTTGAATAAATGAGTTTTGATTTTGATTTTGATTTTGATTTTGATGCATCAAAGTCGGTAATAGAAAACCCAGATGGTCATCGTCCGGTACAAACCACAAGGTCCGGACGCGTAGTTAGATTTCCTAATTATCTTTCTGCAGGTTTTCCAAACTCCAAGGGGGGTGGTGTGGCGGCACATCACTAACTGCTACGCCCATCCTTATTTGCCGGGGTGAAGTGTCAAAAAGTGACTCAAGTCTGACGCATGGATTTTTCTCTGCGGTCCTCGGTTTTTGTCTGAGCTATTAAATGTGTTTCTAGAGAAAGAGTCGTTTACTTTAATACACACGATTCTCGTGGACATCATTCCCACAGTAGGTACTTTAACATATCCAGTCGATTGGTAAAAAGAAAATAGGGTGCAGTAAGTCAGCAATAGGGCGTAGAAAGCAAAAAAAATAAGCGTGATCATGTAGTGAATAGGTAAGCGATACAATTAAACATTTGCAAAAAAAATAATTGATGGGTTTATTATGAAGCTTGTCTAATATTTTTTGGAAATCTATCTGACGGACTAATTAGTTTTTTTTCGTCAACAACCCAATTATGATCAACCCTGTGTTGGAGGCGTGCATATTGTAATCTACCGGGTATGAATCTTGACTCCGGGTTTTTAACTGGGAAGTTCCAGATGGAAATCCAAATAACACTTTGCTCGACCTTAGAATTGAACCAAATATCTCAAAGACAGCCACATGCTCCAATATTTTTCTCAATTAAATTTTACATATCGGTGTGAGTGCGGAATTCCATTCAGCGTACATTAGAATAACGCCAAGCATATTCATTCAGATTTTTTCAAACTTTCCCATTATGCTCGGTGGTGAATGAATGCTGCCCTGTGTTACCCACCCTCATTGAGTCCGTGAATGTGTGTATACTTTGGATGTACAAAATATAAATACGCTTGTATTATTATATGTATCGGATTGTCAGAATTTCTTTAGTTACACTTGAGCATTTTGTGGGCAGAAGATGGGTTTTGTGCCCGTCGGGGCTGCGGGATGTTGTAAGAGATACCGCGGCCTCGACATAAAGGGCTAAGAAGAAACATAGGTGGACATAGGTGGAGAAACAGACTAAAAAAGTCAGTAAAAGTCTGACACTCTCTTTCACTCTGCCCAAGAGCGGGAGGGGTTATTTGATGATTTCCCACCCTTAGAAAAACATGGGTTTCGTGCAATAAAAACACAATGGGTGCGATACACTGTTTATATTAAACTAACAAATACTACGGACCAGACCGACCAGTCGGACCGGTACTATGAATCGGGTACAGTTTCAGGACATCTCAACTGCGCTGCGATCAGACATTGAATATCGTCCTCGCTTAAAGCTCCGATCATCATTACTCTGTAGAAGCTCGGTGTGGTGTGGATAGACTTGTAAGTACGTCGCGTAATGTCACCTCTGGCGCGCTTACGATTCATTATAAGTCCGTAAGACCTGATCAGACATGTGTTAAAAAAGTTTATTAATAATATAATCAAGAGACCGTTTTCAGGTTGCAAATTTCTAAGTGACTCTGTGTAGGTATCTGGGGACACGGCAGTGCCACCGCCAAGTCGAACAATAATATCTTATTACTCAAAATAAAATATCACGTCTTTAAACCCGAAAGAATTACCTGAGAGCCCTATAGGTCGCTTGCGTGTTACATTAATTAGAACAAGGTCATCTTTTTATTTGACTACATAATACGCACTACTTTACAAATGTTTACCAACAGCCCTCTCCACTAATCCCCACACAGAACTGTAGATACCGAAAACCTCTCAACCATCAACGTAGTAGACTGGAAACCATAAACCATAGTCAGTATTCAATAATAATAAATTTATTAACACCCACAGACGAACTGGCGACCGAACGAATAGACAAACACATTACATACATTACGGAGTCCTCAATAAGAAATCATGTTATCACTCTGGTTCACGAAATGGTCGAGAACTTGTAAATTGGAGGTCGTGCTGAGTAATAAGAGGTAGCGATTTAAATATTTTTTATTTAACACTTCAAGCACAAAGTACAGAGGCGGACTTAATGTCATAGACATTTTCTGCTAGTCAACCTTTTTTTTTTTGCGGGTGGTAAATCATCGAATAACCCCTCCCGCTCTTGGGCAGAGCGAAAGGGAGTGTCAGACTTTTACTGACTAAAAACCACCCATGTTCCTTCTTAGCCCTATATGTCAAGGGTGCGGGATCTCTTATAACATTCCGCAGCCCTGACGGGACTGCTAGTCAACCTTTGGGTAACACCCAAAGATGGATAAAGAAGAAAGGGGGTTTTGGTTTGGTGGTCGATTTGGTTTCCAAATAAGTTTGTATTCAAACTCACGCCTTTTATGCCACCTACTACAATCCTCGGGTAAACCACTTATCATGCCTCTTTCTTCAACTTGTCATCCACTAACACTACCGGTTGTCTCTAGTTGTCAAATATGTACTGATTTAAAGAGCTTATTGCTTCAGTTCATACTGGTATAATGGTCCACAATGTATCAGTTACAGTATTTCCACAAAGTATGAATTTGTACCCAGTTGATTGCAAACGAATCACAAGTAAATTTAATACGGTAGGTGCTTCTCTACCTAGGTCATTGCGGAAAAGAGAAGTAATATTTTGTAATGTTTTATGTTAATTTCATACAAGAGGTAGAAACTTTCAGTCCAATTCGCATTATCTTACAACTTACGCACCATGCCTGAGAAGGCACAATAAAAACTTTTTCGTATAAATAAATAATTCAAGAGCAGCGTTTGCGAAAGTCACAGCAAGGGCGATTTATATTAAATTTAATGTTACTTGTTGTTAATAATTCACATTGTCACTCAACCGTTATAGTTTTAACTGAAAATGTGGTGCCAGCGGTCTTGAAATTAGTCTGGATACTGATATTTCATATTCTCAGCTTTATATAATATTAAATTTAAAATAGCTTTATCGGGTATTGTTATTTTTTAATTAAAGCCTCGTTATTTTGGTCACTGAAACAACCAAAAGATGGGGAAACACACGGCAACAATAATCATTATCATCTGTGTAGACTTTTCCTAACTACTTAGTATTTTACATGGTGCAACTGCCTATCTGACATATACAACCCAATTTGTACTGGGTAATACCTTGGTCAATCGAGAATCGAGGTCAATCATCGAATCCGACTCGGCTGGGCATCGTTCGGGAAGTTAAGCATATAAGTTGAAGCATCTTCTCGTCTAACTTACCACAGTGTCTCAAGACGAAATTCTATGACCAGTGTGTGTTGCCTTACAATGGACCTCATCAGAAAGCTCAAAGTCACCCAAAGAGCAATGGAGAGGGCTATGCTCGGAGTTTCCTTGCGTGATCGAATCAGAAATGAGGACATTCGCATGAGAACTAAGAACGGTTACCGACGAAGCCCGAAGAATCGCCGGACTTAAGTGGCAATGGGCAGGGCACATTGCTCGTGCCGCTCGGCCGATGGGGCCGAAAAGTTCTGGAGCGGCGACCGCGAACCGGAAGACGTTGCGTTGGAAGGTGGACCGATGACCTGGTGAAGGTTGCGGGGACCCACTGGATGCGAGACGAACGGGACCGGTCAATGTGGCGACACCAGGGGGAGGCCTATGTCCAGCAGAGGACGCCTTTTGGCTGAAATGAAGATGATGCTGAATACCTTGGTAAGACTGGCTGTTAGACGTTTGGGTTTTTCAGGACTTCAACAAATTATGATTCTCTCAAACATAGGGCTATAACAATTACATTTGGACATCCAACATTGAAGCTACAATTACAATAATAGCCTATAAAGATAACTTTGTACATTATTGCAGTCGCCGCCAGTCACACCGTAAACGCGGCCACAGTTCTGCGGTGTTCTATTCGTCCCTCGGGCAAAATTGTTCGGTGTAGTTGCGGCCATACTTTGTAGCGAAATCTAAATTTTGTTATTTTGTATTAAAATGTCTGTTGTGTTTTAAGTTAATGGTATTTAGATGTTTATGTTTTTCGGAGCGATAAAATTGTGTTTTTTTTATTAGACATATATTTTTTCTTTTTTCACGAAAACAAACAATGAAGACTTTTTACCTAAAAGTTTCGTCACTCACGATCTTTGAAGCGTTTTAACTTCGTCAATTTTATTAATTTGATAAAACAAAAAAGACGTATCCAATATTTTTCTATAATGTAACTGACGGACTAAACAGAATCATTTTTTTTTAAGTTTTTTTTTTAAATTTTTAGTTTGGTTAAGTGACATCCTTATTCTACAAAACTATGCTTATACATAAATCCTGCTGGGGCTAAAAATCTCCGCAGTTTTCCTCCAAATCCTCACCCACCTTAAAAACAAGACGTACACGAATTACGTCAAGTTTAAACAAGTCCTACAAATCCGCGGGTACGATATTATTTTTATATCTCTTCTCCGAGGTGACAAGACGGCATCTTCACACTCCTAATAGAGTAATTGAGTTGACAGTAAAAGTTATGAAGAGAAAGGCGTCGTGGCGTCGCCTTGCCGGATATCAGACCCCCCTCCACTTTTCTTCCCCCCTCTCTCTCTGCGGATACGGGAGTACTGGCGGCAAATAAGTTTAGCTTTATTTGCATTTTCTGTTGGACGGGATTTAGTTTGGTAACTATTAAATTATTTGAAAGGTATGAGATTTGAATCTTGTTTCAGGAAGTTGTTGTTTTAAATAATATTAGGATAATTCTTAAAATCTACCTGTCTATTCGATGCACTACATACATTTTTGCAGCGAATAATGTTACACTGAAATACAAATGTTTTTTTAAACCCTTGTGACCTCTTCAATAAATTCTAAAACATCAAGTGAAACAAAAAAAAACGAGAATCAATTAAAAACCAATGTTTTTGCAGGTCGTACTTGTAGAGAACTCATTCTAAAGATCTTCCGATGAACTCAAAGTAAAACTTATTCGTGGGAAGTGAGCCAGTCATTTATTTTTACACGGTCACTATTGTTTAGTCATTTCTCATTTGTAGACTATAGTGATGTTTCTTGCTCTATTTTGTTGCCTGCCTCGTTTTTATTGTTTTAATTTTTGGTTATATTATACAGGACGGGTCGTTTTTGCTAATTTAGGGCTGTGGTACGTTGCATAAACTACCAGAGATTACCAGAGGTATCAAATTATAGATTTTAAACTGACATGCTAACCAACATTATCATATTCAATGAGGTATTATATATAGACACGTCATGAACTAACATGGCGGCGCTTCAAAACGGCGAAAATATTATATTACTACTTTTACGCTTAAAGAAAGGGAAAGAAAATATGACACCGTACAGCGGGATGCCTGTTGATGCCTGTTTTCTTTATGTTTTGCGCAGGTTTACACACACGATTTAAATTAAGAACAAACGTAGCGTCGCACGAGAGGTTGGTGCTTAACTAAGCGATGCGATGGTGATGTGGCCAATTGCCTTCATTTCATGTTGTCACTTTTGAGGTCGGACAACGTATCTATAGTTTTTATATATCATTGATCATATTACTAACAGTAGAGATCAGATAGGCCGTCGCTCCATGTAAAATACTGGTATTCAGCTGCATCTGGCTAGACTGCAAGCCGACCCCAACAGCAACTATGGTTGGAAAAAAGGGTAGGCAGATGACAATATTACGTTTCAAACTTGAAAATTATGTAATTTTGCTTTAAAATGCGTTTGAATTTTATTTCGTTCGAAATTTTCGCTATGTATCCTTTTTTTTTTTTTTTGGTGGGTGTAAAATCATCGAATAACCCCTCCCGCTCTTGGGCAGAGCGAAAGGGAGTGTCAGACTTCTACTGACTAAAAACCACCCATGTTCCTTCTTCGCCCTCTATGTCGAGGCCGCGATGACCAGAGGACTACCCGCGGCCCCGACAGGCGTCGGCCCTTTCGGGCCCCTCTCATGTTGCTGACATCTCTTTGAGGCGCGCGTGGAACACGAACGCGCCGTCGACACGGCCTGTTTTCGTCGTGAGACGGACGGACGGCGAGTTAGCCCATCACTCACCGTCCACAGGCCCGCGTCTACGGTGGCCGGAAGTCATCGCGGGACCCCCGACGCCCGGAGCGCCTCCCGTGGCGGCTGGGACGAGAGGTTCTCTCCCTCTCGCGTTCCGCCACCTCCTTCGCTAGCATCACTGCTTCGCAGAAGGAGGCGACGGCGTCCCATTCCTCCTCGCCCCGGACCATGGCTTGCACCAGGGCCGGGCGCGAGAGGTCGCCGCCGCCGATCGCCGCTACGAGAACACGGCGGGGCTCCGCCCAAGCGGGGCACACCTCCACTGTGTGCTCCACCGTGTCCTCCGGCCGATCCTCACAATGGTGGCATCCGGGCGTTTCCTCCCGCCTGATTCGGTGCAGGTACCTCCCGAAACAACCGTGTCCGGTGAGGACCTGCGTCAGACGGAAGGTGAGGGCGCCGTGGCGCCTCTCAAGCCACTCTTCAAAGAGGGGACTTACCGCCACTATCGTGGCGTTACCTTCGCTATGTTACCTTAAATCCCTTTTGCTGGCTGGCTAATCTGCTCACAGCTAGCATAAAAAAAAGAGACTGTTACCGATATAAAACCTTTTTGGTTATTAAATAAGTAGGTACTTCGGAATACAAAATAACGTATAGCTTTATAAGATCTTGAGACATCAAAGTGTGTCTCTGTCATTGTAGTATTCTTATTTATTTGTGAAAGAACTGATATTAAAGAGTCAAATAATAAGGTCATGTCGGATGAAGGTCATGAAGTATCTAAGTCAGTTTGTTGTGTTATGCCCCGTCTACGACTTCGGGCAATGTGACTTGGTACGAGCGACATGCGTTAGTATTTACCCGACTGCAACGAAGCCTTAATTAAGGGTTTATGATTGATCCGTATGCATTTATTTCCGTTTCATTGTTCTCTGGTAACCAACTAGTTTCGTCTTTGTCGCGCAAGTGTCACTGGTTACATCAAAAATCGGGCGTGGTAAATGGAGCTCTGAATGGTTTAATTTTAGATAAGTCTCGCAACCCTGCGGGTCAATGAATTTTTAACCTTATGTGGGTCCAGACTAAGACATGCACATAACCTGTATTTGAACATTTAGTAATAAGTAAGTTAAATGATTGTAAAAATAATATTAATTAATAACATGTTTAATGTTTTTAAAGGCGATAGCAGCCTGTGTAACGGCCTAAATCGTGATTAGAGTACAAATATAATAATATCGTTTGTAAACTGTATTGTAAACCATATTTTGTACTAATAAAGACCATGAAAAATTAAAAAATTAAAAATTTACCGGAAAGAAAAGAAGGAGGTTCTCAATCCGAGCAGTTTTTTTATGTATTTACACCGATTCCGCTGAAATTTATGAGTCGATTTACGTGATTCTTTTTAAAGTCTAATGCATAATAGTAACCCATTAGATCCCATAAAAAAAATAACATAGTTTGGGTGAGTACTTTTCATTTTATGATAGGTAATATATGATAGGTATATTATTATATATTTTTGGGTAGGTCGATCCATTTTTACCCGTCAAAACTTTAAAAAAATGTGCTGCCCACAGATAATCTTAACTCCATATTTGCACACAATATCGAATAATTTTCAATGCATATTATTCTCGACTGCAAAAGGTAACATAAGTAGTTGATCCCTTAGCTCTTTGAGCAAAGCCAGGCTACACGCTTGTTAAGAGAAACATTATGAAATTCTAGCACATTTCTGATAGAAACTACTTCTACTTGAAGGATATTTATTGAAAATGGAGTACTTTTACCATTTTTATTTTATTAGTTCAAAGTAAAAGGACTCAGTGATAAAAGCCTGCGTTTTCTTAACTTTGTAAGTTGAAATCTTAGAAATATTGAATCTTAGTGCTAACTTTTGAGCTTTATATGTTTGAAGTTTTTTTTTTAATGTTACTACAAATCCTTAGGGTGGGTTTGTTTCAAACCGTCTGTAGTTGCAAATCAGTACCTACTTAAGTCCCGATTTATATAATCATCATCGTCACTCGTTACTGCGGTTTTCATGGATATACGATTAAAAATGTAGGTATTGTCTTGTACTGCGGGTTGACGTTGACATAATCTCCGTTAGTTATTTGCGTCATAACATCAATCACTATTGCACAGACAAAATCTTCGGTTCTTACATAGAGGTGTCCGAAACGTGGGCCGCGGGTTGTACACTAGTTATCGCGGCCTCGACATAGAGGGCTAAGAAGGAACATGGGTGGTTTTTAGTCAGTAGAAGTCTGACACTCCCTTTCGCTCTGCCCAAGAGGGGGTTATTCGATGATTTTCCACCCGAAAAAAAAAAGGTGTCCGGAACGTAGGCAGGCTACAGACGCTAGTACTTGATTGATTATTTAGAACAAGCAATAATCTTCTAATAATAAATCAGCTGCAATCTCAATCTAGCTCATTTTCCTATAACGCGATCGCTCTGAAGCATTCTCCTTAGACCAGGAGACATAGGATTTTGCATTTCTGATTGATAACTGACTAGCGGACGTCACACGGTGTCACCCGCGTAGTTCCCGTTCCCGTAGGAATACAGGGATAAAAAGTAGCTCTTGTAACTCAGGGTGAATGTTGCTTTCCAATAGTGAAAGAATTTTAGAAATCAGCGTAGGAGTTTTTGAGTTTATTCATTACAAACGTACATACACACACACACACAAAAATACAAATATTTCCTCTTTAATTATGATATTAGTGTAGATGGTGTAGAAGAAGTGTAGATGTAGATATACGTTACTTTATGAAATCTAAGACTAATTACACTTGTGGCACTCTCTTTGCTAAATATCGTCGTAATGTTGTGTCGGGATTAAGGGATTTACTTCTCAAACATGAGGGTGGATTGATGGCAATAGGTTTGCCCGCCGTTAATTGAGACTTAACTGGCGAAATGTCGGTGTACCACTAGGTACACATCTGTTTAACTCTTCAGGAATTATAGGCGTGATGTTATGTTACAGAAATACTTTAACATGTAATATATAACACATAAATAATTTTCGATTCCCTCATTCCTACACCTACATTTAGCTAACTACCCAAGCAAAAGAAAAAGGCCACCCATGGACACTTGGACAGTCCCTACAACACGCTGGGACATTTTATCACCTATTTTCTTTACTAAACAGGGTCCCGGTACTTTAGTGCCACGATATATATTCCCGATATAAAAAGGAGGGAGATTTCGAACCGGTACCTGCTTTGCGTCGGTCTCGACTAATGAAACACCATTTATCATTCTGACTGCCAAATAAAAGCTTGGAATAAGGGGTTGGACTGAGTGGTAAGATGTAGCGGGGCGAAAACTGGGGCAGTAGTGGTTGCTGTGAAAACTGGGGCAGTAGTGGTTGCTGTGAAAACTGGGGCAGTAGTGATTGCTGTGACAATTGGGGCAGTAGTGGTTGCTGTGAAAACTTTGGCAGTAGTTGTTGCTGTGAAAACTGGGGCAGTAGTGGTTGCTGTGAAAACTGGGGCAGTAGTGATTGCTGTGATAATTATTGGGGCAGTAGTGGTTGCTGTGAAAACTTTGGCAGTAGTTGTTGCTGTGAAAATTGGGGCAGTAGTGGTTGCTGTGAAAACTTTGGCAGTAGTTGTTGCTGTGAAAACTGGGGCAGTAGTGGTTGCTGTGAAAATTGGGGCAGTAGTGGTTGCTGTGAAAATTGGGGCAGTAGTGGTTGCTGTGAAAATGTAGAACACTCATTGTCTCTTTGTATTTTTTTTTAATAAAACGTTGTCCCACACTAGGAATTTCTCCTGTATTGTGGGTGCGTTCACAAACATTTAAACTCACATACAAAAATACCCAGACCCACTGGGTTTAGTGGTCGTCAATGCTTTTGCTGAGTATGAGAACCTGGGTTAGCTTTCCGAGTCAAGTAAATGCCTCAGTTGCAACCACAGAGTCTGAACCACTGCCCGGTTTATGGCAATAAGCTAGTCATTTATTACATAGCACTTAAACATCATCATCTGCCTAGTCTTTTCCCAACTATATTGGGGTCGGCTTCCAGTCTAACCGGATGCAGCTGAATACCAGTATTTTACATGTAGCGACTGCCTATCTGACCTCCACAACCCAGTTAATACTAGGTAATACGATACCCTTTGGTAAGACTGGATGTCAGACTTTCAGGTCACTGACTACCCGTAACGACTGCCAAAGATCTATATATGGCACCCGGGACCAACAGCTTAACGTGCTTTCCGAGGCACGGAGGAAACTCGGTATGTAATGGGCGGTCACCCATCCACCGATCGACCTAGGCAAGCGCAGCTTAACCTAAAGATCGACCCGAGTGGCAGTTCTTATTAAGCCACGAGCTCCTCCTCGATTACATAGCACTTAAACATAACTTTTGAAATGTGGGAGTTACACTTCTAAGGAGGGATAGAAGTGTAACTAATAAGACTCCCACATTACGGGCCCCGGATTACGGGCATGTTGTTATGTTACTCGTATGTGTTATTTTCAGCATTATATTTTATTTCCCTTACTGGTTGGAACTAATACTTTACCACTTTCACGGCTAAGTCAGTGGCAGCACAGACGTTGCTTGGACTGCAGCTTTTGGGGCACAGAAGGCAAGTTAAGAGGTGAACCGTAATAATATATGATGCAGTTCGACCTTAGCCACTTCGTCGAGGTCTCCGAGCTTTACCAAATTGGCTACATCTGTCATCTGTTGGGTTTGCAGGCGGTACAGTAACTTCCTATATAGAACTTGTAGATTTGACCAGGTGAAAGATCTCCACTTAGTGATGTATAGCGGAGGAGTGTAGCTAGTGGGAGGCGGAAATTTCTCCTGCAAAATATCATCATCATTTACAACCTGACTTCACCCACTGTTGGGCACAGGCCTCTCTTTGCTTGTGTCAAGCGCCACTTTCATGAGCCAGCCTCATCCAGGATATTCCCGCAATGGCAACAATATCGTAGTCCCATCTCACCGCCGCAAGACCAAAACAGTCCTAGAACGCCACTTGGTCACAGCTTTACTCCTCTTGCTAAACATACACTGCAAATATTAGCTAATTGAATTTAAGCCACTTAACAACTAATTAGCAACCGCTAAAATTTCTCCTCTTGTACCACAACAAGAATTCAGAGTGCTCGCTATAACTTTAATTAGAACCCGGGGGCAAAGAAAACAGTCCGGGAAGGTGGACTTTCATAAAAATTGCTAGATTTCTGAGAATTTTTGCTGTGACGTGAGCTACAAGAATGGCTCTGACGTCATAGCTAGATTGATTAATTGGCTTATAAAGCGAAAATAGCTTAAACTGTCTTCTATTGTACTTTTATTCTTAGTAAACGCTAAACCATAGCACGACGCTTGCATTTCGCGGAGTTATAGTGGGCAAAGGTTTACGTTGATCCATTTGCTGATGGTTATACAGGGTGTAAATCAACCCTTCACACATACGTCAACCAAGCATTCTGCACATCAAACTAAGTATACACTAAGTAGAAACGACTTTTTTTTTGGGGTCAAAAATTTAATTTTACGTTATAACTCAATGTAGCACTCTTAAAACATTGTGCTAGTGAATGCTTTGAATAGTAAAATGGTCATGGATGTTTTTTAAGTAAAGTTACAATCTGAAAAACTAGTATTTACTTATGTAAATACTAGTTTAAACAGCTGTGCAAAATTTGGAACTTTGACCCCCAATATCTCCGTAAGTAGGGGGAGCTATGGTCTAGAACAAAAAAATTATCGCAGTGGTAGGGAGAACAAGTGCCTTTCGTTTGCGTTAATGGTACTTTTACACCCTTTATTTGGTCCTAGGTATTTAAACTTCATACAGGTAGTCTCAAGTTGAATAAAAGAAAAGATGGATGGATTGTGTGAGGAATGATATGAAAGAGAAAGGACTAAATGCAACCGTGACGTCTAACAGGGAAGAATGGAAGAAAAAAACGTGTTGCATCGTCCCCAAATAGAAAGGGTTATTATGACGATGAAAATTTCAGACAGATTCACAGGAATCAGCCGAAAAGGGTATTTCACAAAAAAAAAACTAATACGTCCGTCTGTTAGATTATCGAAAAACGAATATGACAGATAATGTGTTTTTTATTTTATCAGATCAATAAACAATTACGAAAATTAAAAGTTGTCAAAGATCGGCTTTTGGCATCACTTTGTGGGTAAAAAAAGTACTAACCTTGTGACGTCATACGACTTGACCCGACTTTTCGAAGCATTGTATCGTCTCCATCTTTTGTTTAAGTGAAAAACGAAAAAATACGTGTCCATTATTTTTTGAAAATCTATCTGACCGACTAATTAGATTTTTTTTGGTGACTAAACGCAAGCCAATTTGTAGTAGTAATAATAGTCACCTCTAAGTCATTAGTGATTTCTAGGCCTCCTTTGGCGAGGACGGAGACGCCCCTCTTCTGTCACCCAATGTATTCTACAGACTCTGACATAGCTTGATATCCCCACTTATCGAACTTGAAATGAAAACTATTTGACGGCACGGTTGGTGCAGTGGCTCAAGCGAAGGACTGCTGCGCTTTGTGTGGTTCGATCCCCGCACGGAACAAATATTTGTATGACCTACAGATAGTTGTTCCGGGTCTGGGTATTTGTGTATGTGAGTTTAAATGTTTGTGCTCCCATGATACTGGAGAAATTCCTAGTGTGGGGCAAAAAAAAACAAGAAAACCAAGAACTATATGATAAATTGGAATAACATAAAATAGTTGCAAGCTTTCACCCTTCTCCCACATCTAACTATTTCATTTATATGTAAGTATGCCTGTATGGCCACTTGTAACAGGCTGTCAAGACGACCCGATGGATATTATATAATACAAATCCGTTTAATAAACTCCTTTACTACTAGTTCAATCTTTGTTAAATAATTTAGCTTTTAGTTTAGTTTTAACTCTCAAATCTGTTTTTTTATTTTTCGCCATGATTTTGTTAACACACTTTTTAGTAAAAGGTTTCTGTATCATAATGTACTGACAGCAGAACACTGACTCCTAAGTCACAGGATTTCCTAGTTTGGGAGTCAGGGTTACTTTATCTGTATGACCTTTAATTTAACCTTTAATGTAAGTAAAATCTAATCTTTGTTTAAAAGCGTACTATTCCATTAACGACTACTTAAATGATAAGAACAGTTGGTCGCTGAGTTGAACACAAGACAATGCTTGTTATTTATTTATGTTCTTTCTCCAAGATTAGTTTACTGATATGTTATGTCTTTTTTTTATTATTATTATATACTTTTTTATACTTGCCTTACTATTGTATCGAGTCTGGTTCTGCTAACCAACCTAACAGACAGATGTGTGCTGGGGAGTTTGTTCCGCCACTTCTTCTTTCCAGCAAAAACACTAGGAAGTGTCGAAGGGGGGGCGTTTTGGGGGACTGTCTCTTGTAAATAAGTAAAGTAAAGTAAATTTTGACGTTCGAAAAGTGCTGATTATCAGCCTAGTTTGAATAAATGAGTTTTGATTTTGATTTTGATTTAACGAAATTCATGTGACCTAGTTTTAGGCAACGTTGAAGGTTTTGTATAAATAAAGATTTTTATTATATTATTATTATTATAATAATAATTTATTTATATTCAGATAATAAGGATCAATAATGGTTAGTACCAATTGGAACTTGTAAACTACGTGAGTGAGAGGAAAAATAACCACACTAAATAAATATCACATGCATTCTTGCCAATATTATAAATGCAAAAGTAACTCAGTCAGTCGGTTTGTCATTCCGATCGTAACCTTTTCAGGTGAATATGAATACTGAGGGAAACGTTGAGTATTAATGTCATGTGCTTTGTAAGAGAGAGGGAGACCAAATAAACGATGGATGGACTGTGTGAAGGATGGTATGGCTAGGAAGGAGGTGACTGCTGACATGACGAGAAATAGAGAAGTGTACATACAAGAAGAATACATGTTGCGCCGACCACTAATTAATTAGTGTAAGGGCAGGGAATCATGACGGTGCCTTTCATAGTGAATCGAAGAATAACATCTACTCTTATATTATAAAGAGGAAAGATTTGTAATTTTGAGTTTATTCATTAGAAATGTGCATGTAATGAATAAACTCAAAAACTACTGCGCCGATTTCTAAAATTCTCACACCATTAAAAAGCTACATTTACCCAGGCTAATTTTTATCCCTGTATTCCTACGGAAACGGGAACTACGCGGGTGAAACCACGTGACGTCCGCTAGTTTATTATGAAATAGCACATCGCCCGCGACCTTTTTCGCATATAAATTGCATACTAAAACCTTCCTCGTTATCCACTTTATCCATTGATAAAAACAGCATGAAAATCGGTGCTGTAGTTTTTGAGTTTATCGCGAACAGACAGACAGACAGACGCGGCGGAGGAATTTATTTTATAGTATTTAGTTACTTCTTCACGCAAAAATTACTGAACGGATTTGGATAACATTTGGTACACCGATTTATAACCTGGATTAACACATATAATAGTTTTTGTCCCAATTTTATCTTCCCGTGGGATAATGTTCGAGTGTAGCGAGCGAAGCTGACAACATCTAGTAGTTATTTTTTTTTTTGGGACAATCCCGCCTCACTGTTCCCAAACCACTGTAACTTCTCTAAGCCAGAATCAAAAGCGGCGACCACAAGAAAAGCGCCGAGACAATGAAGCTCGACGAAGTCCCAGAGAAATGATTTGACTGTCTTGGATCCCGCAACGAAATTAATCAGAAAAGAATAGCGGAGGAGTAGGAAAAACAGAAATTTCCACTTCCCTTCATATCAGCAGGAGACAGAAAAGAACAAGGCCAATAGGCACACAGGGACGTATACAACTGGGATAAGCCCAGTTGCCTACCACCACGAATATTGTTGTCATTAATATTACTGGTATAAGTTAATAAATAATACAGATCAGAGTTCCATGAAATCACTACCAGTTGTAGACATCGACCTGGAGTTAGGACATAAAATACAATTGATCCCAGTAGCACTAGCATATTACAACCTCCATGCAAGCAAACCCGCGGGTAACAGCAAGTAAAATAATATTCCCTTTACCATGTAATGTATTACTGAAGTTTTCCGACACCATAATATTTGTCGGGTCGAAGTAGACCCTTGTTATAATGGCCAGATTATTGGCAGCTTTCAATATGGGTGGGAGTCACGTGGGCTGCAGCCGGTGCTCGTAGCGTGACCCGTGCGGGATTCGAACCTTGGAACGTATGGAAAAAATAATATATCGCTGCTGTGTTGAGGAGGGATCACGTTTGCGTTCGGCGGGATTAGTAATAAATTAGTTTCACGTAAATAACACACCTATAGCTTATCCTGTAAATAAAAACCACTTGGGGTTTTTTTTTAAATTTTGTAAGTAAATAAGTATAGATTTTAGTCTAGTAGTAAGTTGTTTTTAACTTACGAAAACTCCTTATATTCTCTATTGAGTTTTCTCTGTATAAAAATACCGAAACCATTTTTCAACTTTGTAATTTGATTATGGTACATTGACTATCACATATCTACTTGAAAAATAAATAACATCACGCCAATAATTTTAATAATACCCGTATTTTGCAAGTTTTGTTTTAGTTCCTTAGTTTCAGTTCTGTTTAAGCCACTCAAACAACATAAAAATAATCAAAATTAAAACTCATTTATTCAAACTAGGCCGATAGTCAGCACTTTTCGAACGTCAAAATTTACTTTACTTATTTAAAAGAGTCAGTCCCCCAAAACGCCCACCCTTCGACACTTCCTAGCGTTTTAGCTGGAAAGAAGAATTAACAAAACTAAAAAAAATACTAACTTTTCTTATGAAGCGGTCATGTCACCATGTTTTCAAAGTTATCAGTACAAAATGAACATAATTTTATAAGTCGTAACAAATTGTAAGAAGCCCAACAAAAGCTGAGCTACACTCAACATTTTGCAAGAAACCTGCTGATTATGTATTCTCAAACAAAATTTCTTACATTAAGGTCGCACTCAGATCGTGGAAACGGGAGATATGCCAATAGGAAACGATACTGAAGATAATTATATCTTTATATAAGCGTGTGTTTTTCACTGAACGGCCTCCTAAACGGCTGAACCGATTTTGATGATTTTTTTGCATGTGTTTAAGTGGATTCGATAATAGTTTAGATTCACAATTGGACCCGGTAGGTGGCACTGCTGTTTGGGCAGGACGGCATCTGCCTGTTCCGCTAGTGTCATAATTATATATAAACAGTATAAAAACTTTGCTCATTGGTCTAGAATCTAGTTTGTCTGGAAGTTTTCAGGGAAACCTTCACATATTTTTATTGTTTTTTTTTATTAATGAAAGTTTTAGAAATAATTACACAAAACTCCTGCCAGTAATCATTGTATTCTCATGAACGTCCTCATCATTCACTGCTGGGTATAGAGAGGCCTCTTTGCTTGTGCTAAGCTTCAGGTTCTTAGACATTACCGAAATAGTTTGTCAGTCTACTTCTACTTTAGTTAATTGTAGAACAGCTGCACAGGTCAATCGAAGGTTAAGCTACACTTTCCGAAGTCGGCCCGTAGATGTGTGACCCCTCTGTCATTAAGAAAGTAAAGCTGTTTAAGCCTTGGGTTCCAGCAGTTATGTCTGGGTATTTCGCGTCTTAATTAGATAGGACTGCAAAAAATAAACTGATATTCAGCTGCGTCCAAATAGAGCTGTCTAGGCAACTGATGATCCTGCCTGGGTAGCGTCATATGTTCTAAAGGCCGCGGTGACTCCGCAGCCCTAGAACGCCAAAATTAGGAGGAAAATGGACGGGTTATTAAAAGTCTGACTCTGCTTTATGTTCCACACAGAACGGGAGTAGTTATTTGAAAATTTTCATCATTTAAAAAAAGGCAGCTATGATGTCGTATCCATTAATTTTCTCAATCTGTTAGGTCAACAAATCACTTGGTGTTGCCAAAAAAGTAAACTGCGAACTTGTAGCGAAGCAAAAACCACTGATCGGATGTAAACGAGCCGTCTCATAAATAAAGATGTGAAAAGTTCGGAAAGTCGAGTTTTGCTACATAGCAAGTACTTTATAGTAGGTAGGTACATCGTTGGATGATTCAGAGTACATGTGAGTAATCAAAACTTGGGCACGCCGAACAAATATTGGGGTTAAGACGTGTGATTTTAAACGCTGCGGTTTTTTGGCGTGTTTTTTGCGACAAAAAAAGGACAGGTGCAGTACTCGCAACTGGCGTGCGTGTATGAATGTGGACGAGGCAAAATGAGTATGTAAGGATCGTTGCAGGTGGGCCGCGGGTAGTCCTGGGCCGCGGGTAGTCCTCTGGTTATCGCGGCCTCGACATAGAGGGCGAAGAAGGAACATGGGTGGTTTTTAGTCAGTAGAAGTCTGACACTCCCTTTCGCTCTGCCCAAGAGCGGGAGGGGTTATTCGATGATTTTACACCCACCAAAAAAAAAAAAAAAAAAAAAAAAAAAAAAAAAAGGATCGTTGCAGGTGCGTTCTGTGGTTTCTGCCTACCTCCATGGGAAAATGCGTGAGTTTATGTACGTATGTTTTTTTGACGTCACTTTTGTAGCTTTTAAATAAAAGGTCTAACAAGTCACTGCCTTGTTGGTCTAGCGGTCGCACTCTTGAAAGCTAAGCATGAGCTCCTGAGTTGCGTAAATTATTATTGGGTTTTTATATCAGGATTTTTTTTTTAGTACAAGTCACGATTTATGCCTGGTTGATGGTAGTAGCATAGAGTTTAAAAATAACTGGCAAAAATGTGAATGTCCTATTATGTACTTAATCAACCACAACAGTCAAAATCTAAGTCAAAGCTTTTTGTCTGTCCTGTGCAAGACTAATAAATACATTGTTTTCAATTTCGTTATAAAAAACTGAAGTGTACATTTACTTGTAAAGACAACGTTTTGAAATCTCTCAAATATTAATATATTCCATGTCATGAATTCTATACAAACATTTAATAGGGAGAAGCTATAAGGTAGTATGATAGTATGCAATATGCACTATCTTACAAGCAAACTACGCTTTATCATGTCGGTCATAAATACTGGGGTGACGTCACGATAACTTGGCAATGGCGAAGCAATTACCTTGATGAGTAGGAATTGATATATGTAGGTACAAACGTACTTACATTTAAGTAGAATACATTTATTTTAAAAAGAATAGAATATACTTTGTTGTACACCAAAATTCAAACACACTATAATATTAGGGCCATTTCCACTAGTTCTACTGCACAGTTCTACGATAGAAATTGTGGGAATTACTCCTTCTCCCAACTTCTGTTCTCCTGGTAGTTTGTGTCGTAGTTGTACCTTAAACTGTTATGTGTTAAAGATCTATTATCCGTGGTGCCAGGCAACTGGGCTTATCCCAGTTGTATTATTATTATTATTGTATCCCTGCGTCCCTAAGTCCCTATTGTCTTTGTTCTGTTCTGTCTCCTGCTGATATGTTATGTGTGATATAACGAATGAAAAACTTGAGTCCCGCTGGTTTAACGATTTTGTTACAAATCGTTCCCACTAGTTCTACAATATAAGGGATATTGTAGAACTAGTGGGAACGAAAAGTTCCATTAGTTCTACTATAAATAGTTAAATAAGACCAGTAGAACTAATGGAACTTTTTTTTTCCTCTCTAGTTCTATGATTTCGTACCACCTTGAATCGTGAATCGTGGCTAGTGGGGAAAAAAATCCCACTTGTTCTATCGTAGAACTGTGCAGTAAAACTAGTGGAAATGGCCCTAATATTGTAAGATTGGAGGTGTCCGATGAGGTTATGAGTAATAGAGATGTATGGATGGAAAAAGTCATGCTGCCCGGACCCCAAATGAGTTAGAATAAGGGTCAGAGAATGATGAATATTTATTAAACAGTATTGCTAATAGCAGCGGTAGCCGAGTAGTGTCGGTCCCGACTTACAACCAGTAGCCCGGGGGTCGAATCCAGGCAGGCGCATTACTGTGTGTAATTTATTTCATCATCACTACTCTCAAAACGGTGAAGGAAAACATCGTGAGGAAACGGCATGTCTTATAAACGAAAAAGTCGAAGACATCTGACATCTACCAACCCGCAATAGGCCCGCGTGGTGGATTATAGCCCATCCATCTCCAAGAGAGGAGGCCTGAGTCCCTGCAGTGGGATCATTATAGGCTGATGATGAGTATTGTTAATAGTTATGGTTACAATAGCACTAGGGTGTGTGGGGTCGTTAGACCTTACTGCCGACACGATATAAAGAAGAAGAATGGCAGTCTGTTTCGCAGTTTCAGAGTCTCTTAGTAAAATTGGTTTATATTGGTGAGTACAATAAGCTCTTTAGAAGTTTGATATCTTCATAATATTTCTTCATAAGTGAAATTACGTGTGATGAAGCAACCAACTGAAATTACTTTAATTAAGTTTCCAAGCCTATTAAGTCATGTGTAAATAACTAGAATCTCACAAGTTTTACAATTATATACTTCAGTTAAATAACCTTCATTACGAAATAGTTAGCCACGACCTTGCGTCAACGTAGTCCTTGCTTGCTACGCCGTAGTCTTGTCTACAGCGTAGACTGTCTACGATGTCGGGGCGCATTGCATTTTGTAATTATGAAAGTTCATTAGAGTTAAATAATTTACAGCTGGTGGCTATTGAACGATCATTTAACAGAGAAATTATATTTTAATGAAATTCGTTAGCTGCTCAAAATAACGTTCTAATAATTTCAACCACGATTCAGAGGTATGGCTGACATCTTTGTGTGTTATCTTTCATATAAATACCTTCACAAAATACTGCTAAGATGAATACCCTTACTACTGATAATCCTGACAAAGTTGTGTGAAGCGATATTGCAATTTTTCCTTATAAAATTCTCTATAGTAGTTCGATGTCGGGATTTGCGCCTATTGGCCTTGTGGTCACAAACAAGCGCGACAACTATGCATGAGGACCTGGGGTCGATTCTCGGAAATTCCACAAATTCTGAGAAATGCGACAGTATAGTAGCATTTCTCAGTATTTGTAGAATCTCTCAGTAGTATTCACGGAGTTTCGATTTTTGCCCAGTTGATGGCTTGTCCCTTATTATGTGGGATTTAAACATTACTACTAGCATGATATTATGATGTTAATTTTCTAATATCACACACACACACAACTGCTTTACTTTTCAGAAATCATAATAGGGTTGTTCACTGACTACAAAAAATGTGATTCTAATTAGTCCGTTTGTTAGATTATCGAAAAATATTGGATACGTATTTTTTTTTTATCAAATCAATCAAAATTTACGAAGATAAAACGCGTCAAAGATTTGAGTGGGGGTTTGTGACGTCACTGACCGGTAAAAATGCCATACTAATGTCTTAGAAAATGACGTCACACGAGTTTTCAAAGCAATGTATCGTCTTCGTTGTTTGTTTACGTGAAAAAAGAAAAAATACGTGTCCAATATTTTTTGGAAATCTATCTGACGGACTAAATAATTATTCTTTTTTGTTAACTACCCTATTATCACAAGAGTCGAAAAAAACGTCTAAAATTTCTTCACAATACAGTATTAAGCGGAATCATATTTTGGTATACAAAAAGAACATCACAAACGACATAATACATTAGCTTTATAAAAAACGCTCGTATACAATATCATCAGTTTTCTACGCAAATGTACAATCCGAAAAAACTTTCGCACAATACAACTTCGAGAACGAAAGAAATGTGTCGAATTGTTGTCCTGAAAATAAATAGGGCTTGTCAAGGCTGGTACGAATTTGAGATTAGAAATAAAGAACGGGCACCATAGATCAGCTCGTTTACTAACTCGTTTTATTCGACTTCAAATGATTAAGTGTTTTCTTCATTACTGACGAACTACTTACGTTAATTCCAAACCCCATGGTCTGCACTCAAGATGCACACAAGGAAGTTCAGATGCAGCAAGACACAAATACTGGCAACTTGCTCAAAAGCTAAGCATAGTATGACTGTCAATTAAAATTCAAAGATTTTCGCCACTCTACTTCAATATTATTCCACAGAAAGTGTCATTAGTCAGGTATTAACACTTTTGATACCAACCATCTAGCACATGGGTCGAACAAAAACTCGTTTGTGTGCCCCCAACCCACCTTGCGTTACTATACGTAGTTTTATAAGATCACGCTTCATACAAATAAAAATGGATAATTTGAAATTGGCAGAGAAAGTGTATAAGTATCGCGCCTGTGGACGGTGAGTAGTGGCTTAGCTCTCCGCCGTCCGCCTTATGACGATGACAGGCCATGTCGAAGGAGCATTCGTGTTCCACGCGTGCCTCAAAGAAAGGGCCGACGCACGTCGGTGCTGCGGGTTGTTCGGAAGAGATACCACGGCTTCGACACAAAGGGCTAAGAAGGAACATGGGTGGTTTTTATTTAGTAGAAGTCTGACACTCCCTACCGCTGCTGCCTAGGGCGGGAGGAGTCATTTGATGATTTCCAAACCCAAAAAAAAAGTATATAATAACAAACCTATAATTTTATTATTCTCATTTCACTAATCCATAGAACTTTCATAAAAATAATAGAATATCGTCAATAAAGCAGCGGTGGCCCAGTATATCACAGTAAGTCGTGGGTTCGAACCCCGGCAGGCACATTACTTTGTGTAATTTATTCATCACCACTGCCCTCAAAAACGGTGAAGGAAATCATCGTGATGAAACCGCCATGTCCTAGAACCAAAAATTCGAAGACTTGTGTAATCTACCAATCCGCACTGGGCCCGCGATGTAGATTATAGCCCATTCCCTCTCGAACAGTGGAGGCCTGTGTCCCAGCAGTGGGTACATTAATAGGCTGATGATGATTACATGCACATCAATCACCTCATAGAAAAAGCTCAACAACTAAAGTATCTTAATACAGTACAATCAATCTTAACTCAAACATGATCAGAACTGATCTTCCCTCCTACCTCAAGGAACCAAGAGCTTGCCAACTTCGGCACCACTTTTTCCCCCGCTTCAGTTTGACCGGACTATATCTTTTTTTTTCTTGAACCGTCGCGTAGTTTAGGGAAAAGGTTGATTTATTTCGTATCTGGTGTGCTTGATCGAGATTTTGTTTAGTTGGGGTTTAGTGATAAGCAGAATAATTAGGGCTTTATAGTACCTTTTTCGTGAGATTATGTTGCAGTGAGATTACGAGCAGCGGTGGCCCAGTGGTGTCGGCCCCGACTTACAACCAGTAGGTCGTGGGTTCGAATCCAGGCAGGCGCATTACTTTGTGTAATTTATTTCATTACCGCTGCTCTCAAAACGGTGAAGGAAAACATCGTGAGGAAACCGGCATGTCTTAGAATAAAAAAAATTAAAGACATGTGACATCTACCAACCCGCACTGGGCACGCGTGGTGGATTATAGCCCATCCCTCTCCAAGAGAGGAGGCCTGAGTCCCTGCAGTGGGAACATTACAGGCTGATGATGATGTTGCAGTTGATTTATGAAAAAATTATCAAGTGCAGTAAAACTCAAGTAATTATTGAAACTTCACAAAAATAATTTGATTTCACAATAGGGTATTTCTACAAACAAAAAAACCAACTAGTCCATCACATAGATTTTCAAAAACTAATGGACACGTATTTTTTCTTTTTTCACTTAAACAAAAGATGAGGACGATACAGTGTTTCGAAAAGTTGCGTCAAGTCGTGTGACCAGTTTAGTACTTTTTTATCGACAAAGTGACGTCAAAAACCCCTTTATTATTAAGCCGTCACTTAGTAAAGATTTGACTAAATTTTGTAAGACAAAACTGTCAAGACCTTTACTTAGTGATAGCCTAGTTGCCACGGCTTGTTTGAATTATTATATTATTTTTAAATCGTCGTTTTGGCTTTACTGTCGACACTTATCGTGCACAACTTGCTACATCGTTCTCACATGATAATATACCAATCTCGATATGAATGATGTAACCAAAGTTTTGTAACAATATTATGATTTAAAAGAGTATCCATGAAGTTTCTTGCCATTCTTCTCATGAGACCAACGCTTTGGAATCGGCAACTACAGTACACTGACAGTTATTATGCCTTGTGAGTGGGACTGTAGCTTAGTTTATTAGCTTATTAAAATTTAGTATTTGTTCGACTATTCAAAAGAGCCTGTAACTGGCCAACTTGAAATAAATGATTTTGATTTTGATTTTGATTTTGCCTAAGTAATCATTTAAGCTCTCTGAGTGCGGCAGTAAGTCTTCTTATGCACATTCCATTGTAATATATATTTTGTTCGTATAAATTTACTTACCCTTAAAATAATTCTCGCCTCATACTACATTAAAACAAAGAAATGAGACAAAAGAAAAACTTTCTTACTACATCACACATTTTATTTTCACGCGTAGCACTTACCCTAACAACTGTACAATACAATCTAACTGCTCAAGTATTTTTGCATTTTATAATAACCACTTCTTTTACACCCACTGCAATCTCACCCTTACAACTTCGCCATAAGATTCAACTGCACCGCAAAATTAAGATGGTCTTACAACAAACTTACGACAATTTGTAGACAATTGAAATACGTCTTTAAGTTGATGTGTTTAAAGTTGCTCGGGTTGGTAAAGTTAAGTTTGCCGGCACATAATTTGGTTAGCTACGAGTCGTCACGTACAGGTTATCGTATCCGTGTCCCAGCATAACAACTGCTTGTAACTTGGACTCTAGGATAAGTGATAGGTATTTGCTCTTTTGTAATGGCTGGCTTTAACGGAATATGGGTCATAAGGTACGTATGTTTAAAGCTTTAAATGTGTTTTGACAAGTTTTTATTATGGAGACGTCCGTGGTGAAGAAATTTCTTTGTTCTTTGTAATGATATCCAGAAGATTATAATAAATAAAGCTTACCTTTTGGAGTCATTCCACAACCAGTACTCGAAATCTCATTATTTATAATAGGTTTTCAAGACACTTTCCTCGTAAATATTTTGATATTTTATTTTTAAAATAAATTTTCGTGTTTTATCGCGACTGTCGGCCCCTATTAAACGTAACTTGTAAATAGTGGGTGTTCTATTAGGTATACCTCTGCTGGAATTACTGGCGGGATGTTATATCGTAGCTGACGATCTCTGAAACAAACTAAAAGTCAATCAAGTTCGCAAAAAAAAATGCAAGCAAATCTATAAACCACTTAGAGATTAAGAAGTAAAAATTGAATTTCCTTCTACTACGAGTATGTACCAAGTTTACCGAAGCCAACTTGATGCGTACTTAAGTTCAGATTTATGTTCAGGGAAAATCCAAGTTTTGCGCACTTTGGAAGTTCCTTCGCTGTGAACAGGATGAGGGTGCTTATGTATAATATCGGAAGTGGCATATGTTCCGTGGTTACGAGAAACAAATAAAAGAAAAAGTTTGCGTGATATATTATGTTTTATGGCATTTGTATCGAGAAATGTGGCCAAGGAGTTACGGAAAAATAAAGACAGTTTCTTATAGACGATAATTATTAATTTTATAAATGTTTTCATCATCATCTGCGTAGGTTTTTCCCCCATTCATTTGGGGTCAGCTTCCAGTCTTACTGGATGCAGCTGATACAAGTATTTTTCATGGAGCGACTGCCTATCTGACCTCCACAACCCAGTTTGTAGGTACTGGCTAATACCCCTTGGTGGAATTATTTTTAGACTACTTAGCGTATCTTTTGCAATCTAAATTGAGTCGGTTGGACAGGCACTTTCAGTAAAGTATATCAGTGTCTGTAATAAGCAAACAATGAGCACGCAGAATATGATATAAATTGTTCCATCGTTTGTGGAAGAGCATGACATTTTACCAACTTCGATATAAGTTTAATAATTGTTTTACTCTTTATGTGCACACAGGAAAAAACATTTAACATATTATGAGTACATAGATATTGCTTATTTTAAAGTATTTTTTACCAATTGGGTAGTTAACTATAAAACTTATTAGTCCGTCAGATAGAATTCCAAAAAATATTGGACACGTAGATTATCTTTTTTCACGTAAACAAACAATGAAGACGATACAGTGCTTTGAAAACTCATGTGACGTCATTTACTGAGACATTAGTAATCTAACAGACGGACTAATTAGAATCATAATCATATTTTTTTAAGTCAGTGAACATCCCTATTACAGTCATGAGAATGGAGGAGTGAAAACGAAATATAGACGATACTGTGTGAAAAAGTAAGACAAAAATAATACGTAATGCTAAAATATCTTATGGAAATAGGTAAATAACGATTGAGAGGAAAGGTAATAATGCTTTTTCACTCTGTTTGTCCTCAAATCACAAATGCAACCTTACTGCATGGATTTATCTAGTTAGCAGAGCCGTCAACCATAAACTACGATCAGCAAACTGTACATGCCTACGTCAATTTCCCCTTTGGTTAACCCAAGTACACACGTACACGTCTAAGGTGGTCCGTAGATTAGTGACGTTCGGAACCGTAGCCTCAATTTAGGAAATTTAAATAATAGGTACCTACTGGTGTTAAAATATGAGGAGAAAATGAGTGAAAGTCGATTAACAAAATATATTTACAAGGCAAATATTAGGGTAGCGGTCAGTGGCAACGCCGCCGCCGGGAGTGTACGCTCTAGATAGACACAGAGGGTCTGGAGAGGTTCTTCAGCAAGGCCAGGTGCGCAGTACTCGCAACCGACGTGCTAAATGACCTGATGTATGAATGTGGACGAGACAAAAAGATATACTCTTTTTGCCTCGTACGGAGCGTAGCAAGCGGCGCGGCGTTCTGTTACAAGCTCTTTTGAATAGTCGAACAAATACTAAATTTTAATAAGCTAATAAACTAATCTACAGTCTCACTCACATGGCATAATAACTGTCAGTGTACTGTAGTTGCCGATTCCAAAGCGTTGGTCTCATTAGAAGACTGGCAAGAAACTTCATGGACACTCTTTTAAATCATAATATTGTTACAAAACTTTGGTTACATCATTAATTTTGAGATTGGTATATTATCATGTGAGAACGATGTAACAAGATGTGCACGATTAGTGTCGACAGTAAAGCCAAAACGACGATTCAAAAAAAAAATATAATAGGAAGAGGTTGTGAGTTTATACATAAAATAAGGCCTGTTTTTCTCACTAAACAAAAATATACAAAAAAACCTTTTCCACAGAACCAACACTGTTTAATTGAATAAAATAATCGCTCACTGACAGACTGACAATGCTTTATGACGTACCAAAATAAAATGAAAACAAAGTTCCTTTTATACTTACCTCAAATTCAATTTGACTACAGGCCGAACGGGAAATCGGGAGCCGAGCATTTCATTCGTTCAAAGGGGAGCAGAAAATCAATTGCAAGCTAAAAGAACTTCACCCGGTAACTTGAGATTCACATAGGGAGGGAAAAAATATTTTCACAGATTCCTGCCAAATTTAATATCGTCATTTTAGCGAAATGTCCTAAATTAGCATCGACAGCAGCGTGGATCGGTTTCACCTTCTCTCCTAAATTCCAAATTTCATTTCACTTCGATTTTATTGGAAAAGTTAAGCAGTACCTATAAGTTGTTTTACACACGGGTGGGGAGAATAGCGTGCTTTTTTATTTGATTAATATGGGATCGGACAAAAAAAAGTAATGAGTCCGTCAGATAGATTTCCAAAAAATATTGAACATATGTTTTTTCTTTTTTCACATAAACAAAAATTAAGACGAAACAGTGCTTCGAAAACTCGTGAACTCCTCGTAAACGTCACTTGTTAGTACTCTTCTTTTACTTTTTACTCGTGATCTTTGACGCGTTTTATCTTCGTAAATTTTTATTATTTTGATAAAACAAAAAAACACGTATCCAATATTTTCGATAATGACTAACTGACGGACTTAATAGAATCATATTCTTTTGACTCAGTCCGATCTCCTATGTTATTTAGTGTTGTTTATCCGTCGTACTTACTGCTTTCTACGTAAGTGTATCATGTCGTATCGTTGAACGACTGTAGTCACTTTCTACATGCATTCTCGGATCTAGCGAAATATTTATTTTAAAGACTGTTAATGAGATAGAGAAAAAACAGTACGCAGAAGCCATTAAACGTTATTGGAATGAGCAGCGGTGGCCGGAGAGCAGCGGTGGCCCAGTGGTGGCGGCACCGACTTACGAACGGTAGGTCGTGAGTTCGAGCCCAAGCAGGCATATTACTTTTTATTTTATCACCACTGCTCTCAAATCGGTGAAGGAAAACATCGTGAGGAAACCGGCATGACTTAGAACCAAAACATTCGAAGACATGTGAGATCTACCAATCCGCACTGGGCCCGGTGGTAGAAGAGGGAGAGGGAGAGGCTAGAAAGGAGGCCTGTGTCCCAGCAGTGGGAACATTATGATGATGATGATAATGAGATAGAGAAAAAGCAGTACGCAGGAGCCATTAAACGTTACCTACAGGCGTTTTCATTATCTTGTTCCTATTCAAATTCATTTGCGTGTCTTCTTCTTTTATACCTCTCTAGTACATTATATATTCTTGCCTATATCATCCTTTACACAATTTGTCCATCGTTTCTTTGGTTTTCTTTTAATCTTATTCCTCTCTTCATTTATACAAAAAACTTGAGAGGTGTCAAGGGACACCCGGATGGAACGAAGTTAAAGTCTATCGCAAACAGCACAAGAATGACCAAAAGAATTAATAATAATAAAAAAAAAATAAAAAATAATAATAATAACAAATTAAAAAAAAAAACAAAAAATAAAAATAATATTAATAATATTTTAATTATTATTTTTTATATAAATTTAAAATATAAAATATCTGGCTTGCTTTCTATAAGAGAGAGAGAGACAGACAGAGAAACATGCGACGCCGCACAGCTTACAATAGCTTACTATAGCAAAAAGTGTCGTGACAACTTTTCGTAAGAATTTTTTTCGTCTAGCCCCCTTTCACAACGCGCGATAAGGAACTTCGTTCCAAAAAAATACTGTCCTCATTCCTCAGGGATTATTATTTAGAAATATATTATTACTTATTGCTCGCCAATCAGCACACCAGTAAGTCACAAAGACGTTAAAACAGAGCTCAAATTCCTCTCAGTCGCGTTTCTTTTATTGACTACCAAAGTTTATTAGTGAAATTTCACCTGAGGCCAGCCGCCATGTCGGTCTGAACTGAAACAAACTTTAACTTTATTTACTAAGATCTCATTTTATTCGAGGCATCGACCGGGTTATGTTGAAATTTCCACTGATCGCATTTTTATTTATGTTTTATCTTGACTTTAGTATCGTAGCATGTAGGGTTCCGTCGCCAAAGGGTGAAAACGGTACGTCTTTATTGACAGACATCAGTGATATACTGCACAAGCGAAATGTAAGTCTATTTACTAACACAAGTTGTATTTTATCATATGTATGTTAGTCTGTAAAGCGTGTATTTATATCTATGGGCAAAATTTTCGTGAATATAAATGAATGTTATGTTATTGTGGAGCCGTCTGTCTGCCAATCCGTGAGTTTATTTTTTTACAGCGCTGTACCATTTTACTCGTTTCAACTTTCGTAGTCAGCTTTATAGAAAATATTATTTACTGGCTTCTATTCTGAATAATAATAATAAGAAGCTCAAATCAAAAACGAAATTGATGGATAATACAAGGAATGACCATAATTCATAATTCATTTATTTATTGTTTGTTACAGGTAAACATAAGGTCTTACAAATAGTTTTGTTTGTATCACTGTAACATACCCATGGGGTGTACAATATTTATGCATATTATTATACAGTATGTCAATGTTATTATTGGTTAAATTATAAAAATTATTCATTCATACAATTAATTGAGGACACATAAAGACATACACGTTTAATAAAAAAATAAGTTACACATGTCAAGTTTTAGTGAAAACAATTCTAGTCAATAATTCGATCATTTAAAAATTCATTAATTGAATAATATGCTTTAGATGTCAGAAATTCTTTTAGCTTTAATTTAAAAACTCTGAACGCTGAAATATTCTTAAGATACTTTGGGAGTTTGTTATATATTTTAACTCCAATACCAAATACACTCGATACCACCAAATACCACCTCTGTACTTCTACAGGGTTTCGAACCCGAAGGGTTACCAATAGGACCCTATATGTATTACACCTCCGCTGTCCGTCCATTCGTCCGTCTAACTCTTAGCGGACTGTTTCTCATGATTTGTAATTGGTAGACAGTTGAAAGACAGTTTTACAGAATATGTATTTCTGCCACTACAACAACAAATAATAAAAATAAATTGAAAAATTAAAGGGGGCTCCCCTACTACTATGGTGCGGGTACTTGATACTTAGCCTGTGTTTATAAATTGATTTGGCTTTTCACGACCGCCTTATTTTTTCCATAACCACATATTATAATTTGATGGGGTTTCACCAGACATTATTAACAACGGGAAAATTTAGATTTTTTGTCTCAAAGACAGGCAAAACAGGTATTGTACAGACAGTAACATTTTGTTCTAAGACGCTTTACCTCTAAAGTTGTATTTGACGACTAACACAGAACTACCTTCCGCTATAACGTGACACGTATAATAGTTTGTAGTGTCGCCATAATTCTCACAGTGTACAAGTTTTCAAGTAACTTAAATGACATTAAACGGTGGTATTACGATTCCTAGAACATAATATGACAGGGTATAGTGTAAAATATTATAAGAAAATATTGCAGTTTTGAAAGAGCTAGTTGTTAAAGGCTTGAATTTTCTTAGGATAGGTGATAGATATATTAAAAATATTATTATATCGGTACCAGTTGTTGCTTGGTCAATATTTTTAACACAGTATTTTTATTCTAAGCCATTAATGTTAGTGCTCATTACTGAAAATAGGTTTTGCTCTGGCCTTAGTCAGCCATAAAATGTAGTTAGTGTGTTTAATAGCGCTAATAACGTAGCTTGTAGATTGTTTACTGTCTTTACAGAAAGTCAGTAGCCTAAAAGTCTGACAACCAGTCTTCTAAAGGCAGATCGTATAACTCAGTACTAACAGAATCGGTAGGTTAGATATCTCCATGTAAAACACTGGTATTAATTGCTGCAACCGGTTAACCTGGAAGTCGATTGCATCATAGTTTGGAAAAGGAAGCAGATGATGATGATCACTCATCACCATCATTACTATGCCCATATCCAAGTCTATTTGGGGTCGGCGCAAAATTTATTTATTTTTAATTATTATTATTACATTTAGTACAGCAAAAGCCATTAACACTAAATTATTTAATCCTTTTACTCGGTCTTCTCGCAGAACCACAAGCATTCTAACATTATCGTCTTCCATTCATCACCAAACAAATCCAATCCACGATCGCGCTGAGCATCGTTAGCATACGTGGAGGTGGACCGAGCTACAGTGGGACAAAATGGGACATTAAACAATTTATGTTTTCTGGAGCGATTATAATTATTTGGAACAAATATTTGACACGGCTCCGCATGTAAATCTGAGGCGTCGGTACTCGTATGACCATGCATGATTTTATACATGAACCATGTCTTCTTCTATACTTCTCTATTATTATTATTATGATGATGATTACTATAAACTCAAATTAGGCCGATAAATAATCAACACTTTCTGAAGTCAAAGTTTATAATAGACAGTCCTCCAAGACGCCAGCCTTTCGCCACTTCCTAATGTTTTAGCTGAAAAGAAGTAAAAACTTTCCAGTAAAACGCCCTCGCTACCTCTTCTCACTGAAACCTCACACAAAAACGTTATTGTTTTAGGTCTTACCACCGCCGTCTAAGTTGGCCAACTCTTCGGAATTTGAATAATCCATCAAAGACAGCTGCTATGGGAGGGACAAAGTGTCATGTGCGGGTCACTGCCCAATTGTTGTTATGTGATGAGATCCAAGATAATATAACCTTTATAGTCGTCACCCTTTAAGGATAGAGGTGTCTGTTTACAATGCATTTCATGGTGAGTCGGAGTCTGTGTGCGTTGGAGTATATTAAGGTCTTCTTAGGTTAAACGACATTGTGTTTTAGGAGTTTTCGTAGTGGATGAAACAGGCTATTTATCTCTTCTTGTGGGCTTATCGATTGCATAGAATTTCATTACCGATTGATTGTGAATATATTGCGAACATTGCAGGCCTTGTAGATTTTTAGATGTTTTTTGTTTTACGTTTTTGTGTAGTGAACTAGGACGTATTTTCGGGCATGCAATGTTCCCTATAATTAAGTACTAATGCTGTAATATGAGAAAATCGTAAAACTAAACAATTAAAAAAGAGTCGCACACATGTACAGTTTCTTGTCGGCTCTTCTTCATAGATAAGAAGCCTTTCTTGTCAATGTGTTTCTATATACGAATCCACGATTCTGAAATAATCTAAGTGACAAACTAGACAATTAAGAAGTGTCGTTTGTTAGTCTAATTGAAATAAATGATCTACATTAGGACTTAAAACTAAATGAATTGATTGATGACTTTGTGGCTTTGTGGCATTATCAGACTATAACGTTGCACTATTGGACCGCACACTTTCTTTTCTGATTGAGAAATTGCTAGTCAAGTCATCATCTGGCCAGCCTTTTCCCAACTGTGTTGGGGTGGTCTTCCAGTCTAATCTAACCGGATAAGTACAAGGTATTTACGATACCCCTTGGTAAGACTGGCTGTTAGACTTTTCGAGGAATTAACTACATATTATAACGACTGTCAATATGTCCTAGTTAAGAGCAGCGGTGGCCCAGTGGTGGCGGCCCCGATAAGGGTTGGCCCATTTACGGACTCACCTGGGCAAACGTGGTTTTACCTGAAGTACAACCGCGGTTAACAAAAAATATTTGTTTACAAATACACTGGCGGTTTACAAAAAGTCTATAAAGTCTATATTTTTGGAAATGACGTTCGTTCCTAAATATATTACCGCTAGAAGCTGTTTACATAATAAGACACAACCTAAATTATAATCGTCACATCCACATATTGAGCCGTAAAACAAAGCCACCTTGTACCCCGAAGCGCTTTAAAGCGATATCCATTAAAACAAGAACGCAATACACTTGGAGCTCGTCGCTAACTCAGCGCTATAAAAACTTCAACAACACGACGTTATGAGTTCCCTATCTCATTCGCTGAAGACTTACAACTTACCTGACTTGGATTACTTCACCATGCATTTGGTTTGTAGCTTGAAGTTCGCTTAAATTGGCTCTTTACAGAAATTTGAATCGTTAGAGGTTACCGCTTTGAGAAATTATTATCACGTTGATGTTAGGCACGCTGTAGATTAAAAGTACAGTACTTACTACTTATAGTCTCGCTTAATCACACTAAACATTGTGTTTTTGGAATGTGCTAGTTTTTAGACGACAGTTTGCATACTTAGGTTTATGCAGAACAAGGTGTTCATGCCCCATAGAAAAGGGAGGAACCTCTGATCAGATGGGTGTTGTGTCTGGGTTACTTCCCGACAAGTTTTGTTGTGGTTGGGTTTCTCGATGGTCATCAATCCTCTCTTAGAGAGGACACAAAACACAGGCCTCCTCTATTAGAGAGGGAATGGGCTATAATCTACCACACGGGCCCAGTGCGAATTAGTAGATGTCACATGTCTTCAAATTTTTTGGTTCTAAGACATGCCGGTTTCCTCACGATGTTTTCTTTCACCGTTTTGAGAGCAGCGGTGATGAAATAAATTACACAAAGTAATGTGCCTGCCTGGGTTCGAACCCACGACCTACCGTTCGTGAGTCGGGGCCGCCACCACTGGGCCACCGCTTCTCTCAACAACTTTCTTCGCTCAATTTAAATGATAACATTCATTCTTCGTTTGTGTATTACATGGCGCTGTAGTCATTTTTATTTGTTTTACACATATTAACATAAACTTTTACCTTCTTTTTCATAGGCAGGACTGTAAACTCCTATATATTGGTAGTCTTTTTAATTTTTGGACTTTCCTCGTTCGTCAAAAATAATGCTGATATGACAATGCTGTTATGCTGATATGATAACATTCATATTAAAACGCTGGAAAGCGCTGCTTTAACTTATGAACATTTGGACGCGCTCCAAACTTTAATGAGCTTAAAAGCGTCAATGAGTGCCGATACTTAAATGTTACAGTGCACGTTGTCTGATAAGTTTAGTTTTAAAGACAAACTTCTAAATGGCATCATTCAGAAGTTCTTCTAAAAATGTTATAGGTAAATATATGGTTTTGTCCCTCAATCGAGTGATTTTGACAGAAATGGTCATACGATAGAAAATTTCTGGGTCAGTATTGATAGCCAATCGTAAAGGCCGAGGATGCAAACTAACTAAATCCTTCATACCTACATGTGTATGTTAAACCTTCGTTAAAAGTATAATTTATAAAAATCAAAACTAAATACAGTTAAGTTAACTTCACAAACAATAGGACGATGGTGTCAAAGTACTCCTTCACATTGTTGTCGTCCGGAAACATGCCCAAAACACTAGTAGCGTTACATTATTCATTATTTATTCTTTGGCCACAGAAAGAGCCAGTAGCTCTCTGGTCAAGCAAAGTGTCAACCAGTGGGCGAGTCCCCCTTTTTTGAGTTCCTGGGAAATCATCAAAATAAGGACTCCTCCTCTAGGCAGAGCGGTAGGGAGTGTCAGACTTCTACTGACTAAAAACCATCCATATTCCTTCTAAGCCGTTTAGCGAGGCCGCGGTATCTCTTTCGAACAACCTGCTGCCTCGAAGGGGTTGGCGAGTCCTTGGGCAGAGTACTGAGTTTATAAATACTAACTCTATGTTCTCTACTAAATCTAAATCTATAATACTAAATCTACTCGTATGTTTGTTATCTTCCGACATCTTAGTGCCTAAACAAATGCCTATGAAATTAGACACATTAGGATATGGGATAGGACATGAGATCCTTATATGATAATTTTAAGCTAGGAAAGCTTACCACACTTTTGATAAACTGAAATAAATTCTAAGTTCATAAAAACACGTCTTTAGCCACCCCAGCGCATCAGAATCCCAACAAAAATAAAAACTGGAACCGTCGATGTCTCCGCGGTTGTTTTTTCCTATGTTTATATAACCGGTTCGAACGAGCAAGTTTCAGTTTTTCTCTCTTGAAAGCTGCCCGTTGAGGCGGTGATTTATACACCAAGTTGTTCGGCTAGTTCTAAGTTAGCTATAGGTATAACTTGATCGTTGTAAGAACAATATCCAAGGATTATTATTGTTAGTGGATAGATGTTCAAGGATCGGTAATTCTTGACAGGTTTAAGAGTTATTTTTAACCGACTTTCAAAAAGGGAGGAGGTTCTCTATTCGTATGTATATAAATATTTTTTTTTATATAATTCGTTTTGAGAAAGGTTTGGTCTGTTGGCGGTAAGTTAGGGGTTTTGATATAGGTCTTATTTATTATGAGTAGATAGTTTTTTTGAAACTGGGACAAGCCTGCTACACTATTTCCAAACCACTGTAACTCCTGTTAGCCAGAATCAACAGTGGCGACCACAAGAAAAGCGCCGAGACAATGAAGCTCAACGAAGACCCAGAGAAACATTTAACTGTATTTGATCCCGCAACGAGATTAAACAGAAAAGAATAGCGGAGGAGTAGGAAAAACATAATTTCCACATCCCTCCATATCAGCAGCAGAAGGTAGGTAGGTTCTTCATCTCCCATTAAAAAGGGAGGATTCTCCAACCAGGCGGGTGTTGTGTTTGGTGGGCTACGGCCCCATAGTTTTGGTTAGTTTTCTAAATAGTTTTAACTCGTGGTTAAACTGTGCGGTTTAGGATTTTGATGTTAGTTATTCATTTTGTGTCAAAGATGGTGTAGCACTGCTTGTCCTGTTTTGCTGTGGCGTTACAGATTAATAAAAATGTGAAAATGTGTGTGTGTGTGTGATGTGTGTGTGTGTGTGTGTGTGTTATGTTTTAATTATAGTATTAGTCGTAAGTTTTTCAAATTACCTTGTGTGTGATTGCAAACCACTATTGTATTGGGTCTGCCTGTAAAGATAGTGTGTGTTTATAAATAAATAAATAAGTGGTAATGAACAGGTTACTGAACTAGGGTAGTACAAATCATCCCCGTCGAAGATGCGGGTTGTTCGAAAGAGATACTGCGGCTAAAAAGAGATACTGCGGCTAAAAAGAGATACTGCGGCTAAAAAGAGATACTGCGGCTAAAAAGGAACATGGGTGCTTTTAAGCCAGTAGAAGTCTGAGACTCCCTACTGCTCTGCCGGGAGCGGGGGAGTCATTTGATGATTTCCTCTCCCCCTCAAAATAGTGGGACAAAACATAAGTACCTGTAAAATACTGCTCAGCTCATCAGCTGCATCTGGGAAAAGGCAGAGAAAGGGCACCTCCACCAACTTATCCAAATTTGTAAAGAAAGTATTCATAACATATTATCATCATCATCAGCCTATAATGTTCCCACTGCAGGGACTCAGGCCTCCTCTCTAGGAGAAGGATGGGCTATAATCCACCACGCGGGCCCAGTGCGGGTTGGTAGATGCCACATGTCTTCGAAGTTTAACGACGTACTGTTCGTAAGTCGGGGCCAACACCACTGGGCCACCACTGGGCCACAGCTGCTCTCATAACATATACCTAACTAATATATTTTAACTGCTGTTATTCAATACAAACGAAAAGCAGCTTCTGTCTTCAACAAAACAACATTATCTGGCCAATCTCGTGTTTACAAGCTCCATTCGAAAAACGGAACTGTTTTGAAGACAATAAGAACGTTTGCATTGGCCCGTACGTAGTCGCAGCCAATCTAATCAGTGTTGCACTGTGGTTCAAATGAAGTGTGTTTGCGGTGAAAGAAAAAATATCATAACATTACAGTTTACATCAGGTATTTAAAAACTATTATCTGAGGGTAGCAAAGAGTGTGGGTGTACTATTAGTACAGCTCTGTCTTAACTTTTGGGTACTTTAGGCGTGATGTTATTTATTTATTTAAACGTTATGCACAATAGTGATACATAGGCGGACTTAATGCCACAAGGCATTCTCTACCAGTCAATCTTAGGGTAAAAAAAACAGTACAAATTAAAATATGTACACATATATATATACTTATATTAATACTAATACACACATAAAAATAATATAAACTAATAAAAATTGTAACAAATACCAAAATAAAATATAAACTGGTAATTACCATGACTCGAGTTGTAGTAATTGAGCGCTATTAGGTCTGATTTAAATAGTGGCTACGAACTTTGTTATGTGTTAAAAACAGCTATAAACAATAATTAAAATATGTAGCTACAAGAATCAAAATAGGAAAAGAATTAAAGGGAGACAAAAAAAAATGTCCACATCGCTGTCCACTAAGAAAAGTGCCTAGAAAAATTTCCACATCGCTGTCCACTAAGAAAAGTGCCTAAAAAATGTCCACATCGCTGTCCACTAAGAAAAGTGCCTTGAAAAATGTCCACATCGCTGTCCACTAAGAAAAGTGCCTAAAAAAATGTCCACATCGCTGTCCACTAAGAAAAGTGCCTAAAAAAATGTCCACATCGCTGTCCACTAAGAAAAGTGCCTAAAAAAATGTCCACATCGCTGTCCACTAAGAAAAGTGCCTAAAAAAATGTCCACATCGCTGTCCACTAAGAAAAGTGCCTAGAAAAATGTCCACATCGCTGTCCACTAAGAAAAGTGCCTAAAAAAATGTCCACATCGCTGTCCACTAAGTAAAGTGCCTAGAACAATGTCCACATCGCTGTCCACTAAGAAAAGTGCCTAGAAAAATGTCCACATCGCTGTCCACTAAGAAAAGTGCCTAATAAAAATGTCCACATCGCTGTCCACTAAGAAAAGTGCCTAAAAAAATGTCCACATCGCTGTCCACTAAGAAAAGTGCCTAAAAAATGTCCACATCGCTGTCCACTAAGAAAAGTGCCTAAAAAAATGTCCACATCGCTGTCCACTAAGAAAAGTGCTTAGAAAGCTGACAGCATAGCCAGATTGGCAGGCTTTTTTTACTCTATAAAAAAGTAGTTAAAAAACTAAAAAAAACCGACAAGCAAAAAACAAACACTCTCTAAACTAAACAAAAGTTGGAAACAGGCATTATGAAAATGAACAGTGGTGGCCCAGTGGTGGCGGCCCCGACTTACGAACAGTGAGTCGTGAGTTCGAACCCCTTCGGGCGCATTACTTTGTGTAATTTATTTCATCACCACTGCTCTCAAAACGGTGAAGGAAAACATCGTGAGGAAACCGGCATGTCTTAGAACCAAAAAAATCAAAGACTTGTGACATCTACCATTTCGCACTGGGCCCGTGTGGTGGATTATAGCCCACCCCTCTCCTAGAGAGGAGGCCTGAGTCCCTGCAGTGGGAACATTAAAGGCTGATGATGAGTGACGTCACCAACCCCCACTCAAATCTTTGACGCGTTTTTATCTTCGTCAATTTATATTGATTTGATAAAACAAAAATACGTATCCAATACTTTTCGATAATCTAACAGACGTCAGATGGACTAATAAGAATCACATTTTTTTTATAGCCTGTACTGTCCTATTGCTGGGCAAAGGCCTCCCGAAAATCCTTCCAAGTGCTCTTTTCTTGAGCCACCTCTAACCAACCCTCGTGGTGCGCGTCCAGATCGTCTCGCCACCTCTTTCTGGGCCAGCCTCGGCGGCGCCGTCCATCTTCCGGCAGCTATCGTGTTGAGACTTTTGCCCAGCGGTCATCGTGCATGCGGCAGACGTGACCCGCCCAATCCCATTTTAGCCTAGCAGCCTTCTTGCCAACGTCCACTATGCCCGTTTGGGAGCGTAGCGTGGTGTTTCAAATTCTAATTGTCTTTTGACACCCAAAATGCTACGCTAGATTGCCCTTTGGCATACTCCAAGTCGGAACTTCTGAAATCAAAATCAAAATCAAAACTCATTTATTCAAACTAGGCTGATAATCAGCACTTTTCGAACGTCAAAATTTACTTTACTTTACTTATTTACAAGAGACAGTCCCCCAAAATGCCCCCCCTTCGACACTTCCTAGTGTTTTTGCTGGAAAGAAGAAGTGGCGGAACAAACTCCCCAGCACACATCTGTCTGAGTCTCGGTAAGAGACCTTTTTTTAAGTCAGTAAAAATCCCTTATATAATACTTTACACGTAGCGACTGCCTATCTAATATTACATCTCCACAACCCAGTTAAGTATTGAACAAGACGATCAGTAGGTAAGTCCCTGTCATATGTTGGTACCAAATATTTGATACAACAGTTTAATAAGTTTTCACCTTGCACCAAACACCGCAAGTTCCTCTGGACTATGTCCAAGTGCTTGCTGTTCGCTACCTCAGAAGTAAAACGTAAACGTATATAAAATGGCTGTATACTTTACTGATTGCGACTACTATTGGTTAACATGCTACCAAGTACCAATATAGTGCCCTCGATTGCAGTCGATAACATTTTGTGGCCGAGCTTTGGATGTGATAACTAGTATTCATAGGGCGTTTCGAATGGTAATACTCATTTATTAGGGTTCCGTACTTTAAAAGGAAAAAAACGGAACCCTTATAGGAACACTCGTGTGTCTTTTGTCTGTCCGACCATTCCCCCCCCCCCCTCCCATATCTCCGTAACTACTGAGCCTAAAGTTGTGAAAAAAAATACAGAAATTAGTTTAAAATTATAAGAAGTCTATGGTGCTAAAACAACATGGAAAATCTCTCAATATCCACTACAATGGTAAGGAACCTTCTTTTTTATAAAAAAACTAACTTTTGGCACTTCATAACATATTTTACTCGAAAAATAAAAGTTAAAAAAAAAATAATACGCTCTATAAGGTCGGATTCGTCCCGTCCCTCTATCAATCTGTCAGTATGTCTGTCAGTTTTGTTTTATTTTATGTATTTTAGTGTCATCGCAATCATCCTTCTGCAGAAAACTACATGATCAGGGGCTTTCACGTGTCATCTTGGTCAGTCTATTTAGCATTTGTACTTCATTTTCTACTGAATGTGTGCAGTAATAAAAATATAAGGGGATTGAATGTTTTTGGAAGCTAGGAACTTCACCCAAACTTTATTTTGATATCTCTGTTGAGGTACACAGTTTAACAAGTATGTGTTCAGATATAGGACACATCATCATCTTTTTTTTAATGGGACAAGCCCGCCTCACTATTCCCAAACCACTGTAACTCCTGTAAGCCAGAATCAACAGTCGCGACCACAAGAAAATCGCCGTGACAATGAAGCTCGACGAAGTCCCAGAGAAATGATTTAACTGTCTTGGATCCCGCAATGAAATTATTCAGAAAAGAATAGCGGAGGAGTAGGGTAAACAAAACTTTTTTTTTTCCACTTCATCATCTGCGTAGCCTTTTCCCAACTATATAAGAATCGCCTTTCAGTCTACCAGATGCAGCTGAATACCAGTATTTGACATGGAACGACTGCCTATCTGACCTCCACAATATATTTAGTACTGGGTACAACAATAGCTATTGGTGAGGCGTTGTCAGACTTTCGGCCACTGACCATCTATATTATATAACTTGTTGGATAGCTAAAGAAACGAAGATTTAGTACATCTGCAGCATAACTGTCATAGACTTTTTTTGAAATATTCTTAAAAGCAAAAAAAAATCAGTGCGGGGCAGTAGTCCAACTGCTCTGTCCAACTAGTTGGACCATGGGTCTTTACTAGGGGCAGTTGTCCAACTTTAAAAATAGTTGGACCACAGCACCTTTTGAGAGCTCCGTGTTCCAATTCATTTAAAAAATAATTTGCCAACTCTAAAAACCTCAACTGCAGCTTTGCTGTACGGTAACTGTACGGTACTGTCTGGTTGTTATCAATTATAATATAATGCATTTGTCATAATTGTGTCAATTTGTGTCAGTATAGTTTGTTATACTTTGACACAGACTTGTTTATACAAATTTGCTAATTTTCTAAACTTTCAATCGTCGACTTTTACCCAGTTGGTTCAGTTACCTGCTTTTTTTGTGTTGACAGTAATAAACAAACTAATCTACTACACAAAAATAGCAAAAACATTTATAATGTTTTTAATTAGAGGCACAAAAACCGAAAAAAAGGACAATTATACAAAAAATCTTTATTTTATTTAAAAAATAATCAACATCCAATATCTCAATATGGGTTAGGTTTGGGGTGGGGTGTTTCATAGTCAAATCAGCTAGAAATGATGAAAACTAAAACCTCATCAAGGATCTTGGTCGACTTAACCTGTAGCCCTGTATAAACAAAAAACACAAATAAAAAGTGCGGATAAGTAGATATTAATTTAAGCTTTATATTTCAAATAGCCAAAGATTTTGTGACTGTGATATTCATTTGGACAAATTAGTGTAGGTTTCACAAAACTACATGATATGTTATGGAAGGTACCACAGTAGCAATAGCTGTATCATTTGTATATATTCTAAAGAAAATTTAGTTACATACGTACGAGTATGCACAAGTTCTAAAGCACATAATACTTTACACTTGAGCTACATCATCTTAAAGTTAGAACTAACTTAGAAACAGGTAGTTCAAGTGCTCCTGAACTAATAATTTGTCACTTGAAGTAAGTATTGTGTCGACAACTTTATGTATTTGCAACTAGTTTTACTTGGCAGATAAGTGAAAATTAAGTTCAATTTTGGAAGAACTATTTATTTTACTTATTAACTAGTTTTTAAAATGCTGGTTTATGAAGTAATTCTGTTGAGCTCACTCGGATTTGCATGGGGTGATTTTTCTATTAATGTTGCTTATTTCATTGGATTTAAACATGATATATATGGATACGATATGGGTGTATGTACTGTAGTACACCTCTGCCTAATCGTTTGCGGAAACCGGCGTGGTTCTTCAGGAACACATTTACTGTCGCACTCAGAGAGCTTTGATGATTGTTTAGGCCATCACTTAGTAAAGGCTTTGACAATTTTGTCATACAAAGGTATGTCAAACCTTTACTAAGTGACGGCTTAAGTAATCATTAAATATCTCTGAGTACCGCAGTTAGACATTTTGTCTAATTGTGTGCTTAAGCTGCACACGCACATTATTATCTGATTTTCTTGATAGAAAAACTCGATGACATTATGCCCGCTTTATAAATCGTATCTAGGACCTCGTGATCGGCAATCACGTAGACCACCAAGCCAATTTTTTTAGGACTGGCTTGGTTCCTATAAAATACAGTAAACCACTGTAAGTGTACCACGATGTTACTTACAAGTACGTTGTTGTATTATGTACGAGTATGTTGCCATGTTATTATAGCTTCAAGGAATGATAGCTATCTAAATGGAGCTCGCAGTGAAGACTGGTAATGCATACAAATTTTATCATTAAGTGGATTAAGCGCTTTTTCTTGCTGATTATAAACAGAATACTGATATAAGGTAAATAGGGACATTGTTAGATTGTACAGTACACACTTACGTTGAATATTTGAAGAATTGCTACTCCATACAATTAATACAGATATGCATAAGCTCACGCCTTTTCTCATGGTGGTAGACAGAAACCAGAGAACGCCACCTTTTCAAAACAAACCACCTCATCATCATCATTCTCCTGCCCTTATCCCAATTTATTTGGGGTCGGCGCAACATGTGTTTTTCTTCCATACTTCTCTATTTCTTGTCAATCGACCAAACCACCTACACGTACACTTTTTAAAAAATTTGTTACTACATCTTAAAAAAAAAAAGAAAATGATGTATAGTATACGCACACGTATAACTCTATCGGCCAAATCTACTGTTAACTACTATCATTTGTCTGGCTGATCATATCGAGGACACACGAAAGGAAGCTTCACAAGATCGCTGTTATTGAAATCGGTAAGGAGGACTATATCTAAAAGGAGTAAAAAGACTCATAACGAATCCGAAAAGCACTTATTTTCGTCGTCGAGGTGTTTTTTTTTGTTCTTAAGCCTGTAAGCCTTTCACAAGATTATTATTAACAAACAGACAGACACACGAGTGTTCCTGAAAGGGTTCCGTTAAATTGTTTTCTTTTGAGGTACGGAACCCTTAAAAATCTAATTAATCCATCAGATAGATTTCCAAAAAAATATTGGTAATTTTTTTCTTTACACAGACAAATAATGAAGACGATTCAGTGCTTCAAAAACTCGTGTGACGTTATTACATGTCAGTGCATTTTATACCTATAAGAGACGTCACGACAAGACACAAGCACGTCACGTTTATCCTCGTGAATTTAATGTTACAAATTACAAAAAACACAAATCAATATTTTTCGACAATCTAACTGACGCACTAAACAGAACCATTATTTTTTTTTTGTGAGGAAAGTACCCGGAGGCCGTAGTCACGGGCATATTGTTTAGTTATGTACCTATATTTAGAGTATGTACAACGTAACATAGTTACAATACACTGCGCACATTCGCACCACGATACACAAACGACAGACATCAAAGTGTTCTTCGGCAAAGAACTGAGATTACACTTCCGTGCAGAAATATGAATGACGTTACGTTCCGACAATTTGATAGTTTAAATATTTCTTAAAAATCAAAAAATACATTAAAAATCATTTATATGGAGCCGTGTTTACAATTTTTCAGGCCCGGTTTGACAAAGCGTTAACTTTAAGTAGACCATTAAATGTAATATTTAACTATCAACTTTAAAATCACAATACCTCGCTATTTTCATTGAAGTTCAGTCAACCTTAAAATGAAATAAATTAAATACATTTACTCAATCATTCTTATTGTTCTTATTTTAGGAATAATTAATACCAATCAAGTCTAACACAGATTATTTACAAAGCGACTTTTCATTGTCAACAACAGATTCGATCAAAATCATTGCTTGTTTCTTAAGATTTCAAAGAAAATTCCTCTTCAATTAATTAAAAGTGAACAACTAGGTACAACAAACAATTTTTAATTTAAAATTTATGTTATTTACTTTCTAGCGACGTTTTAAAGTAAACTTAAACTATCAATAGGCACTCTTTTAGAAAAGTTCGCCGCAAGGAAAAGTTTTAAAATTTACGAGAATTCTTGGATTTATACCTTTTATCGGCCTCAAGTGTAACTGAATTCTTTGATCTGCGTCACAGTTAGTAAAAAGCGTTTTAGAGAGAAAAAAGTTCCGAGGAAAATTCGTTTTCGCGCCTTCAAAGGAGAAAACTATTAAAGCCTTTTTTTTTCTTTGTTATGTTGATGCAAACAGAATAGTGGAGTTATGCCAGTGTTTAATTTTGCAGTTTTTAGTTCAGTGGGTCAAGAATAGTGGTGCTATGAGTAATTGTAAGGTTGGATTTGGGAAGTTATTTTGGTTATAAAATGGTGATCAGTAGTATCGTATGGATGAGTTAGAGTGATAATCTTTAACCTCTTGGTAAGTTAAGAATGTCTATAATTATTTTATTTATTTATTATCACAATGTTTTCTTTTCCATTACAGAATAGATCTAATGCGACAAAGTAACTTAAAAAGTGAATATATCTAAGGTTATGTTGGTTTAAATACTAAATTCAGGGAAGTTAAGCAATGTTACCAGTTTTATCACCTTTCTGAAAAGGTTAAAGTTAGAAAACGCGACTGTAATCTCCAAAAGGGTAGACAGAGGCGCGTGAACTATAAAGTACACCCACATTCCCATACTCCCATAAAATATGTGTTGAATCATCAACACAAATCCATACTCTATGGTAGAAAAACATCCCGTCGGGGCTGCGGGTTGTTCACAAGTTACCACCTCGACATATAGGGCTAAGAAGGAACATGGGTGGTTTTTAGTCAGTAAAAGTCTGACACTCCCTTTCGCTCTGCCCAAGAGCGGGAGGGGTTATTTGATTATTCCCCCCCCCCCCCCCCCAAAAGAAAAAAGGTAGAAAACCCTCAGCCAGGGAATTTGTTCGAAAGAGATACCGTGGCCATAAGAAGGAATATGCAATGGTTTTAGTCAGTTAGAGTCTGACACTCTTTTCTGCTTCACCCAGAGCAGGAGGTATCAAATATTTTGATATTTTCCAATTAAAAACACACTATTTAGTCCCGAAACCGTACTCAATACGTCATGTTCTGACTTAATAGTAACACTAAGCACGTCCAAGTCCTTTACAACGTGTAACGTATTACTCATTTATATATTTATATCTCAAGTGTTACCGACACCAAAGGCCATAAGATACGGGAACAAGGGAGCACTAATAATATTTCTCGCAAATTCACCGCGAATACAACATTTACCTGTACGAGATAATCTAATTAACATACAAGTTCGAACGCTAGTTGCGAGCTTAGTTTATGCCGTGGAATAAGCAGTGAATGGAGTATGAACTGATTTCCAAGACAGGTTCTTTACCTAGTTTGGAAGTCAGGCGTCCATTTACTTTGTTGCAGCCTTTTTTTTTGTAGATAGATGAAATTTTACTAGGCTCAATTTTTTACTGAGATCGACAAACGCTTCTTATTATATTCAACCAGCACAGGGGCTTATCCCGCTACAAATGATCCCACGGGAAGATAAAATCGGGATAAAGACCTATGGATTAATCCAGGTTATAAACTATACAAATCCATTCAGTAGTTTTTGGGTGAAAGAGTAACAAATATACACACTCACAAAATTTCGCCTTTATAACATTAGTGTGATATGAAGTGTAATGTGATTATGTAAAGGGAGGTCGTGGGTTCGATTCCCACCCAGGACAAATGTTTGTGTGATGAGCACGATCATTTGTTCTGTGTCTGGGTGTAATTTATCTATAATATGTATGTATTTATAAATATTTAAGTATGTTTATCAGTTGTCTAGTACCCATAACACAAGCTCTGCTTAGCTTGGGACTAGATAGCGTTGAGTGATAGTTAAGTTTTTTTTCGTTAGACATGTCGTTATTCTTAAACAATTATACGTTGATCACATTAGATGATGCTGTGTAGTTTTAACTTAATTTTCTAGGATTATTATGTTTATGTAAAATGCTACAACGAAACCATACTAAAATAATCTGCAATAAGTACATAATACGGAAATTTATAAATCCAAAGAAATTTGGAGTACTGCAGCGAGTGTAGCTGACGTGTCAATCGGTATAGCGTCCACTGCTAAAACGTAGTCTAAAGGACCGGCTCCCACACATCATCCCTCCATCTACTAACGACTCCGTGTTTAATCGTCTTTATCGTGTCTTCAGCAGACTACGTTGTACACTTAGCTACAGGTTGGGTTAGCACAATGCCTGCAAGCTACTTACATTATGTTATGTACTAAACGGGAATGTAGGTAACTTGCATACGTTTCGTGGTAAATTTTGAAGCTTAATGTAGGCCAGCTTGCCTGTGAAATCGGGGTGGAAGTTGTTTATATCAAGCTGGTAACTTAGATAGTGTTTGTGGACTCTTGTAGGTGTCTGTTGTTTGTCTTAAACAGGTAAGGCCAACACGGGGAATTACTGAATCTTGTAAAGGTTGTAGTGAACTGCAATCGTTTGACCGAAGCTCAGAAGTCCAAACTCAACGTTTGCCAAAGAGCGATGGAACGTAGCATTTTCAAGATAAGACTCTCCGATCGAATACGCAACACCTTAATACGGTCTAAGACAGGCATCGCCGATGTTGGCCTTAAATCTGCCAGACTAAAATAGACTGGGCATTTCTAGGATGGAGCCGGACACAGTGGGTGCCTGAAGACGGCCGACGTAACCGAAGCAGGCCCACGACACGCTGGCGTGACGATCTGGACTCATTCTCAACGGATTGGACGGAGAAGCCAAATTCAAAAAAAAAACTTGGTAAGCCATGAGGGAGGCCTTTGCCCGGCAGTGGGACAGTATAGGATAAAGAAAAAAGAAAAACTACCTGAAAGTACACGCACGTTTTGTCATATAGTCCCATGTAATGGAGGGCCAGCAAATTGCCGCCAATCGAGCACAATTTCAGACTACATTGCTGCTTTTGAGAAATTCAATAACACTTTGCTTGACCCAGGAATCCAGATTTTCGAGCACCTCGCGTTCAGCAGACACGTTTGTAAGCACTAGATAAATGAGGAAGCCCTTATTTTTCTTCCGTCTAAATGCATAGCATCTTATTCTTTTTTTTTTGGGGGGTGGGTAATCATCAAATAACCCTTCCGCTCTTGGTCAGAGCGAAAAGGAGTGTCAGACTTCTACTGACTAAAAACCACCCATGTTCCATCTTAGCCCTTTATGTCGAGGCCGCGGTATCTCTTTCGAACAACCCACAGCCAGACAGGCGTCGGCCCTTATGGGCCTTTTCCATGTTGCTGACATCCCTTTGAGGCGCGCGTGGAATACATAGGCGCCGTTGACACGGCAATGCATAGCATCGACACATCTAACTTACCCATCTGAATCAATAACAATTTATCACCTTTTACACAAAAAACAGCACGTAAATCCATGCTCAGATAATAAACTAGTTAGGTGCCAGTAGACAATATAATAATCGTAGTCAATTTTACAGTTCACGTGAGTCTGACCGCAGACTCAGCGTGATATATAGAGTGGAGGAGGGTTAAAATATTAGAGGGAAATCATGTGACTACGGTTCGGGGGAATGTGAGATATTCGAGATAGTTATTAAAATATTCATGTCGCTTTTATGTTATGGATTCAGCTAAATGGTTTGGAGTTTTATCGATGGAAGTATTCGGTATACTAGGTTTAGTTTGTTACTAGTACCTACCTTATAAGTGCATCTATGCCTAACCGCTTTGATATTACAGTGGATGAAAGATATAAAGGGTGTACAAGTTCTCTTGACGAAGCCGTAAGGGCATTTGTTCTCCCAGTCACTGCGATATTTTTTTTGTTTTATACCATACCTGGGAACCCCCTAGTTACGGAGATATTGGGTTTTCAGGTTCTAACTTTACATAAATTACCTTCATGACCCGTTTACTTTTCAAAGCATCCACTAACACAAAGTTTTAAGAGTGCTACATTGAGTTTTACCATAAAATGTGATTTTTCACTTCAAAAAAAATAAGTCGTTTCCCAGCAATAACTTTTGCGTAGGGGTTCTTAGTTTGATGTAGATAATGCTTGGTGAAGGGTTCGTTGACACCCTGTATAGGTGATTTAAGCTGATTTGAAATTCATGGCGTTAAGTATTTTAATTTTCAAAAATGAATATTTGGGTTTAGTGGTCTAGTGTGTTCGTTTCTAAATTATGATAAAGATAAATAATAAGATAAATCTTATAATATTTGTCTGAAATGGTAAAATACCCATGCTCATTCATGATCTGCCTAGTCTTTTCCCAACTATATTAGGTTCAGCTACCCAGTCTAACCGGATGCAGCTAAATACCACTATTTTAAATGGAGCGACTGCCTGTCTGACCTCCACAACCCAGTTAACACTGGGTAATACTCGTACGATACCCTTTTGGTAAGACTGACCAATGCTCAATCATTTCTGACTTATACTTATTACTCACACTCGCACTCCTAATGCAATTCATTAACTGACTTACCAAAAAGGAGGAGGTTCTCAATTTGATTTGTATGTTTTTTTTTATGTGTGATTTATGATCCGATTTAAGTGATTGTTTTTGTTTTAATTCAAAACATTAATTGCGTCGTTTGCAATGTGTTAATGTGTAAAAAATATTTTTACCACAATCATCCACACCAATTTTTGAACTGACTGGATTCTGGAGGACAGATTGGATTTCATGTACCACTTGCTAGCATAATCCGGTTAGATTAGAAGCCACCTCAACATAGGGTAAAGTCTAGACTGATGATGACCTATTATTCTTGTTTAGGTCATCACAAGCTGTAAGAAGATTCCTTTCCACAGTTCAGAGTTCAAAGCTATAAATTATAGGCATGTTAACGATCTCCTAAAACTGCTGAAGTATCCGACAGTTACTGTTTAACTCGTAAATGTTAGCAACAGGTAATTTCGCAGGTCATTACTTCCATTTTTATATCTTTAGTTTTAGATTATATTATTTATGGATGCTGATCTACTTATAGAACAACTTAACAGGGCTATTACAAAATATGTATATTAACGTAGGCTTGGGGTAAACAAGGAACTCAACGAATAGTTTATTCGAACATAACATCACGCCAGAAATCCCATTATGGTTAGACAAAGGTGTACCCAATCGTACTACCGTATTTCGGCAGTTGTGATAACGTCCATGACAAAAGGTCAAACCACCAAGATTTTGGTTCCCATAAACGTTTTGTTTTCGTTGGATAATGGGAAGTTTGCAACAAATTCATTGTTTGCTTTGGTCATACAGCAAAAACGACTAGAATACCACGGAAATTACAATTTCTGAACGTTGCAAAACTGCCAAATCTAACAGTCCTATTTGAACTACTCCGTTCCTTTAGATTGGCAGCCGTATGCTTCGTTCAGTGTGCGAAAGGAAAAAGTGCACTATGAGACGATATACGAACAAAGAACCCGGCGACCTAATATATGTTTGTCCTTTACAGAATTTTGGCCATCGACGCAACTCATAACATCACGCCTGTTAAGGTCTGTTTAGGGTTAGATAGGTAGAGATAGGTGCCTCTAATAGTACCCTAACATTTATTCAGTAATAGGGGGCCAGCCTACAGGCGCCTGCTAACTAAACTCAACTGGGGTAATTGTAAGTACTCTACCCTAAACTTACGGTATTTCCATGGGGGTAAGCTGATAACTTCATATCCTTACACAGCCTCTTTGCTTCCTTTACGCATATTTACTTTATCAAACTGTAGGTACTGCTAAACCATACATAGCTTGAAAAAATACGAACTTAAAATATAAATTAACGATCTGTTAATAATTGCACTGCCTAGCCATTGTCGGTTGCAAAGTAGCATAAACAAAAAAGATGCTTTAGTTTTATTAGGGTTCCGTACCCAAAGGGTAAAACGGGACGCTATTACTAAGACTTCACTGTCTGTCCGCCCGTCTGTACGTCCGTCTGTCTGTCACCAGGCTGCATTTCAAGAACCGCGATAGCTAGACAATTGAAATTTTCACTAATTATGTATTTCTGTTGCCGCTATAACAACAAATAGGTACTAAAAACAAAATAAAATAAATATTTAAGAGGGGCTCCCATCCAACAAACGCCATTTTTATAAATAATGGTACAGAATCCTTCGTTCACGAGTCCGACTCGCACTTGGCCGGTTTTATATTGTTACTTCTTCTTTTTTGCTGTAGGAATCTGTTATTTCCTTCATATGGTTAACAGTATTAAGTTAGTAATTATTTTTGTGATTTTACCTTTTTTTTATTTTAGCACTGCAAAACTGACAAGGAGTCGCGGCAGAGAACGAAGGAGATGCAGACATAACGTGCTTTCCAAAGCATGGAGGAAACTTGGTATGCAATGGGTGGTCACCCATTAACGGACCAACCTAGGCAAGGGCGGCTTAACCTGAAGACCAACCCGAGCGGCTGAGCTAGAGTTACCAATTTGTTAAAACCAGTAGACTTGATTACAAATTGGGTTAATGAGTTGGCAATGAATCACTTTACAAAACGTTTGTCTGCTTGTGAGATAGTGGCCTACACTGTCACTCGGCGTGAAATACTGTGTGCGAACAATGTGCACTGAATAGTTGTTAGTCTACCCAGCGTCTCATTTTAGAGACGATCGTGACTCGACAAATGTGTTTGTATCATAGGTTTGAAAACTAATTAACTGAATCGTTTGCGAATTAATTTCTTTTAATTTAAAAACTTTGAAAAATCATGAGACTATTGAACACTGCACATGACATACTCCGGTCCTGTTATTTGATTTCGTTTTACGTTCGTTGTAACGTTATTTCGGGATCACGTGATTCGGTGTGACGATTTTCGATAAAACGTGCAGTCGTTGTTCCGTGATTCGAAGTCTCGTGCATTCGTTATTATGGTATGCGTCGCTACGTGGTTTGCAAATATTCGGCGCCGTGTAATTCGACGTAGTAACTTTCGGAATGACGTATCGCACTCCTGCTGCGCAAAGTCCTCCATAGACTTCAACTCTTCTCTGGACCAAACACTATTCTAAGTCTAACGACTCGTCCATCCAGTGTTTAGGCAACCTTCGGCACCAAAATATAATACGTCTTCTGACACCCACTGCGTGTAGTCTGTCAGTAGCAGTCACTGAGTCTGGACTTGTGCCCGGTAAATGGCAACAGATTCGCCCTCCATTACATGAGGCATAACTGGCGAAATTTGGGTGTGCTATTAGGTATACCTCTGTCTAACTCTTGGGGAAATACAGCTGGGATGTTAAATGATCAAATCATATAAATTTATATTAATTGGTTTTACACAACACTTTTACACGTCAGATCATGTTCTGTTTTAAAACTATATGGGGATGTTCTGTAATGTAATGTAATGTGACATTTTGCCTCTTTTTCAAATTACCCCTCCCGCTCTTAGACAGAGCGAAAGGGAGTGTCAGACTTCTACTGACTAAAAACCACCCATTTTCCTGCTTAGCCTTTTATGTCGAGGCCGTGATATCTCTTGCGAGCAACCCGCAGCCCCGACTGGGACATTTTACCTCTGCTGTTCCAATCTGCTGCCTATTTACTTGAATTTAGATTTACCCAACCACCCACCAAACATAAGCAATATACACAAGTTGAAGCTGCAGTTTCACCCAGTTCAGCATTGTATCAGCACCTCGCTAGACTCAAGGATGTTTACTTTACCGCTGTAATTTAACTTTTAGCTAACCGGCCATATCTCCATTCGGTAACTCTGGCAACCATCCAAGATAATTAGGACTGGCAAGTGTTGCTGTGTTGGTTTGTGGAGAATTCTAGTTTCAGTTTTCTTATGTTTAATTTAGCGGTTTAAAGAAAGACGCTGAAGGGTTAGCTGGTAGCTAATCTTCAATTTTAGTGTAGGTATTATAGCTTAGCTTTATTAGAACCAGAGTTGTCGATATACTTTACAGAATGAGTAAGCTGAAGTGACGGTGGGCCAGCTATGTTAGAGACGCAGAACAATTTAATTGATTAATAATAATAGTCCTCCTGACCGTTTTCGGTCACGGCGGCCAATCTAAGTGGAGATTAGCCATCGACGCGGGAGATATTATAGTGCACAAGTGCACTCTCTGTTCCTTTTTCTCTCATATTCCGATGGGAAAGCAATCCGACACGACCGGAGAGAGATCAGGCGCAGGACCAACGGCTTAACGTGCTTTCCGAGGCACGGGGATATAATACCGCCAACTTCCAAACTCCGGGCTACTACTGGGAAATTTCTAATGAAAAACCCAATAGCACTTTTTGTCCGACCCGGGAATCGAACCCAGGACCTCATACACAGCAGTCGCGCTTGCGACCACTAGACCAACGAGGCAGTTTATTAATAGGTATTGGTCTGGGTGTTTCAACGTTTCGCACCACGAGTGGTTCAGACCGGCGGTGTGAAACGCCGATGAGCACTTTGGAATAGGTTGTTTTGGACCGCGGTGTGAATCGCGTAGAAGATACTTAGTAAGTAGCCATAATCCTTATAAAAGTTTAACAAAACCGGTGAATTGTGGGCGTATTAACTTAATTACAGGTAGGTGTACCTCTGCGTTACCCTTAAGAATGGACGGAAGTGATGTTAGGTCTAAAAAATATAAAACTGTGTAAAGAACTTTAGCTTATTGAAGAGTTAAACATCTCCGAACATCAGCAATAGGTCTTCACGAAAACAAACTAAAATAAACGTGACCACCGCGGAATGCTTAATATATATAAACAAAAATAAACAAAAGAAACCAGACGACTTGACAACCTCCTCGTCCTCTTGGAAGTCAGTTAAAAACATATTTCATCTTAAATAGGGATGTTTACTGACTTAAAAAAATATGATTCTAATTAGTCCGTCTGCTAGATAATCGAAAAATATTGGATACGTATTTTTGTTTTATCAAATCAATCAAAATTGACGAAGTTAAAACGCGTCAAAGATTTGAGTGTTTGTGACTTCAGTAACCGCTAAAAAATGTACACACGTGTGTCACACGAGTTTTCAAAGCACTGTATCGTTTTTATTATATGTTACATGTAAAAAGAAAAAATACGTGTCCAATATTTTTTGGAAATCTATCTGACGGACTAATTAGATTTTTTTAGTTAACTACCCTTATATTGCTACAAAGTTATCGATTCGAAAGGAAACAACTCCAACATTATACCGTTCGCCATAATACCGGTTCAACCCGTCTCTATTCATTGTATAAAATACAAACAGCGCTCAGTGAATACTTGCAGAAGTATGTGTCGACTGTCGAGCGACTGGCCGATATGTACTGCAGAACTGCAGGTGCTCTGGATTCCAGCTGCCCGCAGTTTTAACGTTCCGTTGACTCGCCATGTTGCTGAGTATTTTGAATAGATATGCGTAATATGCATGACTGAATCAAACGGTCCCTTTAACACGACGCATTTAGTTTCTGAAGGGTTAGGCAAAGGTGTAAATAGTGCACCTATTTTTTACCAGTTTTTTTACGTTCTATGTAAAAAGTACGAGCCTATTGCTATCAACTGGGCAGCTATTGAGTTATTCCTGAAACGAAAACTCGAGAACACTTTGCCCGGTCTGGGAACCGAACCCAGTAACTCATGCTCAGCAGTTGTGCCTGCAACCACTAGACAAACGAACCAGTATTAAACGTCAACAGATGTACTAACCAAACAAAAGCTTGTTACCATAGATATGACAGAATACATAAAATTATTCTTTAATAATTTTTAACCTGGGTGTGTTGCAACACCCAGGTTAAAAACTAACTGTGTACCAAAGGATCATGTTCATGGATATATGGAATCCCGTACCACACTGCATCATACATCAAACTTTGTTTTTTATTAACTGTGTCTGGGTGTAATTTATCTATTATATGTATGTATTTAGAAATATATAAGTATGTTTATCAGTTGTCTAGTACCCATAACACAAGCTCTGCTTAGCTTGGGACTAGATGGCGTTGTGTGATAGTTGTGGAATATTATTATTATTATTATCTATATATATATATTATCGACGACACGGTTGGCGCAGTGGTTGAGCGATTGACTGCTGCGCAGCATGTCGCGGGTTCGATTCCCGCACGGAACAAATATTTGTACGACCTACAAGTATTTGTTCTGAGTCTGGGTGTTTTTCTATCTATAATATGTATGTATTTACAAAAAAAAAATATGTATATAAGTAGTTTATCAGCCATCTCGTTACCATAACACAAGCATTAGGTTGCTTAGCTTGGGACTAGATGGCGTTGTGTGAAATGTCTAAGGATATTTATTTTATTTATTTATTTATTATTATTATTGTCCACATTTATCATATTAACTCCTACAACAGTTATTTTTGTAAACTAAATCCGAGTTTCGGAGTAATTTTATAAAATCGAAAATAACCTGAAAAACCAGGCAAGTAGGTATTGTATGGAAACCTCTACGATGTGAAGTCAGCCGAACTGTCAAAATCAACTGACAGATCTAACAAAACTACTTTTGAACTGGTTGTTTGAACGCCATTTTAAAATCTTATAATGTTGATTTCATATTTATTATTATTATAGCTAGCCTATGTTGTCGCACAGCTGAGCTAAGGCCTCCCTCCATTCCTTTCAATGTACACGATTCTATGCAAAGTCTGTCCAATTCTCAAGGAAGACATCCAGTTCGTCCTGCCATCTCCTTCGAGGGAGTAAAACAATATTCATACTTATATACTTTAAATTTAATTCCCCATTCAAAAATCAAATCCCAGCGGCATAATCGTAAAAAAATGTGAAAATAATTACTATAACATTTTTAACTTGAAACGAGAGAATTCTTGGTACGAGTTTTGGTCATTGTCTTTTTATCCAAATCCGTAGTAGTTTTTGCGTGAAAGAGTAACAAATATTATTACATACTTACAAATTAGTAGGATAGGATTTTACAGTAAGACATTAATTGTTATCTTCTTTTATATTTAAGTGGTGCCGTCATCTGCGTAGCTCTTTCCCCAACTATACTTGGGCCAGTCAAACCAGAAGCATATTAATACCAGTACTATACATTAAGCGACTTATTCTAGTAGCGTAAGATCTATATTTTCGTATCCTGTCCACTTCCTTTGAAAGTGTAAATCTAAAGTGTACTGCCGGGGCTGTGGGTTGTTCGAAAGAGATACCGCGGCCCTGGACACAAATGAATAAAAAGGAACATGGGTGGTTTTTAGTCAGTAGAAGTCTGACACTCCCTGCCGCTTCGCCCAGAGCGGGAGGAGTCATTTGACGATTTCCCATACTTCAAAGAAAAGTGTTATTTAGCAAGTACGACATACCTACATCAAAGGTTGACATTATCTTCTTTTAACAAAATGTTCACAATCTAGTAGCAACATATCATTAAGCTCCATACACACTGTTGCCGGCAATTTGTCAATTTTATAATAATATATGTTAATGCAGCAAAGAAGAAAAAAAGACTAATTGATTTAGAATCAAGGATAGAAAAACAATGAGTCACGTAAATAACCTAACTTTTTCCCTGGTTGACACGTGTACACAGCCTCTTATTGGTGGTACCACCAAAAGGCATTTACTCATGGGCGTGTTTATTCTGTATTAGTATTCGAGGCGTCTTCCCAACGTGCCCCTCACAATTACTGTACACGCTAACTACGTCACACGCTATATTTTCACACAACATTCTAAAATGACGCTTCTTAGTATTCAGGGAGACAGAACATTGAAAAAGAAGTTTATGGAACACTAGCTTATGCCCGCAGCTTTGCCTGCGTGGATTTCAGGTTTTGCCCCACGGCGGGATCATACTATCGGAATACAATAGTAACGTATGTGTTAGTCCAGGTTATAACTATCTGTATGCATCCAAATCCGTCTGGTAGTTTTTGAGTATAAGAGTAATAAACATCCTCACAAACTTTCTCTTTTATAATATTAGTTGGATATTATGATGCTTTTAATTCCCACAGGGTTAGGCAGAGGTGTCTGTGTACTTAGTAATTTATTTATTTCTTAAGGAAAAACAAACAGTAGCATATTACAGATATATGAGCAGGCTTAAATACTAAAATATGATAAATAGAATAAAAATATAATAAAAATTTTCCACAGATTACTTTAAGTGTTTAATAGCTAGAGAGATAATTATATAGGATTACAACTAAAATAACAGTTATATAAAGTAAAGTTGCCGATATAAAGTAAAGTAACAGTTATAAAATAAGTGATACAAAATATTGGGTCCCGTATGATTCCTAATCTATATCAATAGTATTCATGAAGTTGAACTTAAAAAAAAACACAAACAATTAACAATAAATAACGAAAAACAAAAAATAGGTTGGTCATTCAAAAAGAGAAAAGACACATCAGATACAAAAAATCGGGCTTAGATGCAAATGACAAACAGTTATACCCACAACGCACCAGCCAAAGCAAGAAAAATGTGATGAACGAAGGTGCTGCATTGTATAATAAATACCAAATATCATCAAGAACGTAATACACCCTCATTCCCGTGGTTTTGCAAGCGCTATGATCGCGGGATCACTGGTTGATGATACATAAAGATGGTGCAGAGAATTCTACAACCCTAAAAAAAACGTGAATCGCTTAAAACAGAACAAGTTTTAATTTACTCAAATTAATTCTGAATCTGCAGACATTTTTAAATATCCACAGTAAAAGTTTAATTAGACATCATAATACTTTTCGGTGATTCGAAGCATTTACATTACTAACTGCCGCACTCAGAGAGCTTTAGTGATTACTTAGGTCATCGCTTAGTAAAGAATTTGACAGTTTTGTCATACAAAAGTATGTCAAATCTATTTACTAAGTGACGGTTTAAGTAATCTTTAAATATCTCTGATTACCGCAGTAAGACTTTTGGCCTCCCGTGAGGAAAATACTACGTAAAGATAAATAAAAGTTATCTCAATGAGAGGCAGTGTAAATAAGCAGCATTTTAAGGGTCATAGTCCCTAAGGAATGGCCTTTTCTTGTTGAGAATTATCTGTATCGCCCCGCGTGCCAGGATTCCTTTTGCCAAAGAAATATCATGTTTTGTATTTTTTTTGTTATTTCTTGGTATCGGCGTTATTTTGGTACATGGGCTTACAGGTTAAATAAGGAAGAGGAAATATAGTAAAAAATATAATGAAATACGTAAATTTTATTCATATCAGTCGAAACGTTAGTGGTTTTTCCTTTGTGGCTTCTTAGTATCTGAACAACGAAAGAACATTGATTATCACGGTAAAAAGCATAAGGTTCTAAATACGATTCTCAGGGGACTTAACCATAACTGGTTAACCGTGGGTACGTACACTTCTACCAATCCCTTCGGGGACATCAAGCATGATGTTTCTGTTATATGTGTAATTTCAGCTACCATTAAAATTATCTCTGCTTCTTGATACACAGGAAACCCATAACCTCTTTACTGCACATAATAAAGAAGGCTATTTAGACTCTCCCCCCTTCCCCCCCAACGGCATGACACAATGAGCTACTAGTGTAAAAATACGACAGTAATTGTAAATTGATTATATTATTTTTTTTTGTTTTCATTCCTTGTAAGTTATTTGTTTGAGTGTCAAGCTCCAGTTGTGCTGCTGGTGGTCTCGACTTAAATAAAACTACTTTCGATGTGAAGACTTTATATAATTTTGACTGGTTGGTTACAAAAAATAAATGGCCGTTGTATGTACACGGTAATTGACGGCGAGCGAGTGACCCCCGAAATGGTCAAGGGCTTAGCGGTAGGTGGGGCGCTGCGGTGACGGAGGATCATGTATCGCGAACCTACTGGCCGGCGTGATGTGATGATCCGGAACATTATTAAATTTGATTAATTAATTTAACAGTATGCATATATGTTTCATATTTTATTGAATAGGCTAGCGTTTGACCGCAACTTGTCTTATGTGAAACTATGACAATACCAGTTAGAAATTGTTAAAATAGGCAAACTAAATAAGTAAATAAATGAATTGAATAACAATTATGTAAAAACTGTGCAAAACTTTAGGGAACAACTTCACTGCAGTACCTGCACGGTAAGCCTACGCTCTATATCGCGCTGTTTATCAAATAAATTCCTCAGTACATGACTGACTGGCTGAACAGCAAAATAATGAGTAATATAATTCCTTAATTTAACTTTATACATATCCATTATATTTTAAAAAATTCCTGTATAAAATAATATAAAAACATTTAAAAATATAAAATAGTAGCCCACAGGTATCGGGAACAGGGTCCAAGCTACCGGCAGTCAGGGCTCCAGAGAAAGGAACCTCCTATTAATGCGAGCCGTGTCCAAGAGTACCGCCCTCTGTATCAAGCCCTTGATCCAGCTGCCTAACGAAAGCCCCCTCAGGTGTTGGTCGAGGCTCTTGGCAATAAAGCCATTGGCTGTAACGACTATGTGAAAATATTTATTAATATGCGAGAAATAATTTACCAGTAGCTTTTGTGTACGATAGCCTACTAGATACAGGAACCAACCTCTTCACTACACATAATAAATAAGGCTATTAATACCCTCCCCCTCCTATCCTTCATGGCGTGACA